>JAGJTG010000012.1:0-600000 GCA_018804115.1 Lipomyces starkeyi
CGCCATCAGAAGGACGCCTTGGTATTTAGGCATGAGATGCGTTCCATCGAGAGCGATGAGAGGTCGACAATACTTGATTCCTTCGATAGACGAGGCATAGCTGACGAAAAGACTATAAAATTTCTCTGCAAGCAGGTTCAGGACGGTGAGACTACCTGGATTGCTGTCATTAATTGCCTGAATATAAGCTGGAAGCTTTTGGAAACTCTCAATATCCGTTCCATTAACTTTATCCAGAACAATATTTTTTGCGCGCCAGGCCACGTAGTAATTGACCTGAACTTTATGGTCTGTATGGACATCTGCTTTTAAGTGCTTTGGCTTGTAGTCCCTCTTGTTCTCAATTGCTGAAGAATAGGTCGTAGCAGCCCAATTCTTGTCAGCGTGCTTATTCTTCTGAACAGCGGGTGTGCAACTATGCGTTCCATGGACCCTAGTGATTTCAAATATTGAACTTTCGCATTTACTCCAGCCGCTTGATGTTTCAATATTCGGTCCATTGAAGAAGCGATTGACCGCTGCGCTCTCGCACCTCAACCAAGCACAGCTCGTACGAATACAAAAGATTGAATGGATGGAGGCATATATTCAAGCTCGATCGGAGGCTTGTACGCAACAAAATATTGAATCAGCATGGCGTGAGGCTGGTCTCAGTCCATACCACTTCGTACGATGGTTTTGGACACAACCCCGGAGCTAGAAAGACCCAGAACACCAACAGAATTTGATATATTTGATCAAGTTTTTGTAAATAGCTCACCTCCGGATGCTACAAGCTTACGGTCAGCAAATGAGCTCCTCAATTCAACAATTAATAGTGATGCAATTCCAACAACTACGGTCCGCCGATATATCCGAAAGTTGACAGCCGGGTAAAGAGATGGGTGCTGAGAGTCAAGTCAAAACTTGGATTGTTGACCAGTCTCACGGACATTCAGGTCTATATATACATATGAACACTCCTCAAGCTACCCCACTCGCCCATCACTACCGCCGAATGTACTCTAACACATTCGGCCACCCAAGAACACACCAACACACGGATCCGAGCTCAGGATCCTCTTAGAGCGGAGTCTCGGCCTTCAGGCCGAGGTCTCGGCATAGCGCCGATGACCGGATCGGAGCCGGGAAGCGGAGATTGGCCGATCTCCAGCAACCTCTCTGACATCATGAGGATTAGCCAATCTCCAGTGACCAAAAAAGGTGGAGAACTGAGTCCCAACAACCTGGAAGTGAAGACTGACCTACCTCTGACATCACCGATTTTCAACACAAGGGTATTTCGTACGAGACTGAGAGTGAGGGGGATATTGGAGAAGGAACACAGGATGAATTTGAGAGCGATACAGAGGATTGTATTATAGTTGACGTGGAGTAATATGAGTTTTTGGTAGAGAGTTCTCGGCAAATAGAGCATTTACGCCATTCGGCCACTTACGCCACGACTTACGTTAGCCATCTTCGACGGCGATGTCCTTCATAGCAAACATAAACGCCTTTTTGTCAGGGAACGTTTCTCCACTTTGGGCAGGCATAGTTGATGCTGTTCTGCAAAGGTGTTAGTGCAAAGAGGTTGGGACGCGTCTTGAACAAATGAACGGATGATGCTGTTCTGCCGATGGTGTTAAGACGCGTCTTGAACAAACGGACTAACGCCTTCGAACTTTCCCGTAATTTTAGAGTTTAGGAGGGTAAATTTGCCCGTGGATTACTGACTTGGCGTAGAAAATGGGAGCGGGTCCGGAGGTTGAGGTACCCGGTGGTATTTTGGCAATTTTCAAAAAGTTTCAGTGGTATTTTAGCCAATTGCCCTTTATAATACTGTAGTGAGTTCATTTAAGGTTCTGGACTAAACTCTGGCTATGTCTAAAGCGAGGGTCCACTTTAAATTGCCCACCCCCATGTGACATCATGACGGACTTGAAATCAGCAAAAACGAGCAAACGATGCTCAAGGTCGATGTATAAATACATGCGCTATTGCCGCTCTTCTGGGTTCATCAACTCTCAGAATCATCCTACGATCCCCGACCTTGACAAGTTTTTGAGGGACTCGAGATCTTTCGAAAGTCCTCTTCTATTCCTCGCTCAGACAAGATGTCTAAGATCGCTATCATCACCGGCAGCACACGCACCCCTCGCGTGGGAACAAGTGTAAGTAACTGGGTGTTGGAAACACTTAAGAGCCGACCCACCGCTGGCCAAGAGTCCGATCTGGAGCTTGTCCCCGTGGAGATCGCCGATTACAAGCTGCCGGTATTCGACGAATCGGTCATCCCAGCCTCGGTGCCGGAGAAGGCACAATTTCAGCACGAGCACTCTAAGCGATGGAGCGGCGCGATTAAGTCGTTTGCGGGTTACATATTTGTCGTACCCGAGTACAATTTCGGAGTCGCAGGTGGATACAAGAATGCGATTGACTACCTGTATAACGAGTGGATCGGCAAGCCCGTCGTCGTGATCTCGTACGGCATCCAAGGTGGAAAGACCGCGTCCGCGCAGTTGTCCGGCATATTGGAGGCTATGAAGCTCCGTGTGGCACCGACCAAGATCCAGCTAGACTTCCCAGGTGGGCTGGGGCCAGAAATATTCGGTGCCATGAACAAGGGCATTCTCGGGGAGGACACCAAGAATTCGTGGAACGAGACCGCAAAGGACGAACTGTTCAAGGGATGGATTGAGTTTGTGGGACTGCTGAAGGAGAAGGCGAAAGAGGATGCCCAGGCCACTAAGAACTAGAACTGATTTTTTTCGGGTTTTATTCCTTCCAGGATTTGTGCCTTTATAGAGACGTCAATTCGTAGAAATAAATTATTCGGTCCTCCTTTGTGCATTATGAAGATCTGTTTTGCCTCGGTTCCCGTACATGCGTAGATAGAGCATATTGGAGATGGAATGAGTTAAAGAAAGGGAGAGATTATCTGTCAAATCTATAGGCATTTTACGTAGGTGAGCTTCGTCAGTTCTCTTGATATCTATGCATTGTACCTAATAACGAATATCAGTAATGATTGAACCCAGTCAATAACTCACGGGAGTGGAATTTCCTTTCTGACCCGCGGATGCGCTGGCTCCTTGACCGCGTGATCTCGAGCGATACACTCCGCGAGGAATTTATCAGGGTCCGGCGGTCCGACTCGCGGGTGAGGCCAAAAACTTCTTTTTGTTAGACATCGAGGGCCATATGAGCTAGGTTCAGGGCCACGGTCTCGTCTATACTGGACCAGCGGTGCAGAGCAGACCCATAAAAAGTCCTTTTGTGGGGTTGAGCATCCACTTGTCCACGGGGTCCAGAATCGGCACTATTTTGATGCTGATCTGTGGGTAGAGGAAAGTGACAAAATTTCCGCGCCTTCTCGTATCCAGGGCATTTCTGGCCTCGTGCTTCGCAGCGTTTACATGCTGGCCGTGTCTCATCGCACTAAGGATTTAAGTTCATCACTGACTCGCGCCCCTGTAAGTGGCCTCTTACCTTGACTCGTCGCTGCAGACAGATCTGGCATCCTTTGCTGCGAGGCACACCAACCATGACTAGGACATTGGGGGTGGATAGAAAGATAAGACGCTGCCCAACACCGTCGAGACCCTGAGCGCCTCATGCCAAGAACCCCCGCCGAGTATCTTCTCCTGCAATTGGCTGCCCTATGCTGCGATGAACAACAAGCTTCTGGCGCAATACAACAAGATACCCTGAACTAGAGGCAATGCTACGGTGATATTGTTTTCGGTGAACTTTCCGTGTCTGCCGAGAGGAGGTTAAATATCAAATAAGCCATCCGCCTCGGCGTTCCAACAACCGAGTTTTCGATTCCTTTGCTTGTTCCTTTTGCAAAATGCATTTGTTAACAACACTTGCTCTCATATCTTCGGCTACGGCCTCTTACCCGATGCTGGGCTGGGACGCCTATACCCGCTTTGACATGTTCACCCTCCGGCCCGGAGAAATCACCAAGCAGTTCTCGTCATATGATCGCACAAATGGGAATAATGACGGATACTATGGAACATATTCATGTCTTTACAATAGTACTGATGGCCGCTGCGTGATTGCGGATGCTAAAGGCCCGGGTGAGATTACATCAATTTGGTTCACGTACGAAAACGACAGTGTTGTTCCCATCGGAGATATTCGCATTGAGTTAGACTCGCAGATGATCCTGCAGCGTGATCTCGAGAGTCTTGTGGATGGTGACATAGGAGCCCCATTCCTATGGCCGTTGGTAGGAAATACCAATGATACCAACGGCGGCAATGTGATCAAGGTGCCTATGCCGTACAGCAAGTCAATGATAATCAGCACCGCTCACAATCCCCATTATTACCACGTGGTGTATCGAGAGCTTCCTGCAGATGCAGACGTGAAGACATTCGATCTTGATGACACCGCTCTTGATGCCTTGGACACTGCTCTTGGTTGACCCAAAGTGTCGTTCGAGGGTGTCTTTATGTCCTTATTCGCCGCGAGGCACTCGTAGTGAGAGTCACACCTTTACGGTGAAATCGGGTCATTCCTCTCGAGTATCCATGATATCTGGCTCAGGTGTCGTCACTCAGCTGCAGTTACGAGTGCCAGAAATTCTGGGCGCGCCACATGTGGAAGACGATGGTCGTGCGTACGGCCAAGGGGGATGGAGTTCAGCAACATTTAAGCTAGATCCCCGGAACACACAGTGTCAACTCACCCGACGTTTAGATGGCACTATCGGCCATCAGCGCGCGGCAGTAACTGTCGATGGAGATGATGCAGGTGAATGGCATGACAGCGGACCCAGCAACAATGCAACCTGGGCGGACCAGACCTTAGGGCTAAATCCGCGACTGACGGCTGGCAAGAGCACTATCGACGTCAAAAACACGTTTATTTCTTCGGACCTTGACTTTAACGAGTTCTTCTATGTCTGCACTGCAAGCTGAATGTCACTTCCGACTGGGAACTGATGGACCTGTTGAATGTAGGGCCTAACAATCCGCACGACGAAGTGGCCCACGAATATGAAATCAACGGCCAAACTTGGAGCGGCGTCCGTCATTACTTATACGGAGGAGACCGTATCGAGCAAGTCGCCCGGTTCCTTCGCCTCCTCAGCAACCTTTACCTGAGACTCACCTTCGACGGACACACAACGGTAGATGGCCCAATAGGATCATTCTTTGGGTCGGCGCTTGGGAAGTTCGCCGTGCGGTCATTGATGTTGTCTATTGATACCCTGGCCGAGAACGGCGCATTTACATCTTGGTGGCCAATGCCCTTTAACCACTCTGTTGCCGTGGAACTCGTCAATCAGGCTGGACAGCCCTTGCAGGGATCAATTGATCTGAAATGGGCACCATGGGCTTCACCGCCCGCACCTTGGGGATATTTTGCGACGCAGCACCACCACGCGGAAACAAAAACCGGTGTTTTATGGAATTTCCTTAGCGAAACGGGCCAGGGTGTGGCCTGTGGAGTAACCCAGGCATTCCGGGGTGCCATACTACCGCCTAATAACACTCTGGACTACCTCGAGGGTGATCTGAAGGTGTGGACGAACCGTGGAGGTAAGACAGGTCCATTTGATCAGGCCACCATGCTCGGTACAGGAACCGAGGACTTCTATGAGTCTGGTTGGTACTTTACAGACGCGCAAGACGGGACTTACGGTTCGACTGCCGTTCCTTTTGCGATGCCTCTAACTGGAATGGAGGCTCACGAATATCGAGAGCTGAATTGTGTTGGAGAGTGTGTCGAGGCGTCCCGGTTGATGCTGGCCGATTCTATGAACTTCGATGATGGGATCTCGTTCAACATCGAGCACGGACCTGTGAACAACGATATCAACGCGAACTACGAGACTACTGCATTTTATTATCATGCAAGAGACTGAGAATGAGTGATAAGGAGGGAAGGGTGGCTGGGTCGTTTCTGTAGGATGAACGTAGAACAAGTTCTTTTGATTTACATCCAAGAATGCCAATTAAAGAGGCCAATAGACTCCATCATATTTTTCTGTAACAATTATTCCCTGCATTTTTTACTTCCAAGGTGGATTCGACACCACAAGAACCATTACACAGTACTTAGGCGAGGGCGGTGACTAAAGGCCTTTACTTCTATCTGATCAGCTTTAATTAACCCCTTTTAGAAGCAGACAAATCTGCCAGTACGACGTTGGCCTCGAGGTGTCATTACGCGTTGGAACGCCAGCTACGACGAGTGCAATCACGCCTTAAAAAACAAGCCAGCAATTACACGTTTCTTTAACCTTGTTGAAGAGCAGTGGCAAAGCCAGGGAAGTAAAGCATCTAACAGACCAACCATCCTAAACGAAAGGCTTAGCCAACAAGATTGGCTTATTGTTCAGGCGCTTTATTCTATCTTGAAGCCATTCAAGATCGCTTCTGTACAACTTCAAGGCCAAGGCGTACCTGGTAGCCGTTCAAGCGGCTTTGACGAATACTTCCTGATGTTTGAGACCCTATTAGACCACCTAGAGGAAGCTCGACACGGTGTTATCTGGGATGAGGACGATGATCGCTGCCTAGATAAGGTTAACTTGTTTACAGATATGGATCAGAGGACCCAGAGGACCCAGAGGATCGTGAGGCTATACATCAGGCTGGGATGGAAGAAGCTTCATGATTATTATGCAAAGATGACGCCTGCTGCGTACGTTGGCGCTGTTGTTTTCCACCCTTGCCAGAAGTGGGAAGCACTTATGAAGGCGTGGAGCTTACTCAGCAAGGACCAAAGTCAACAGTATAAGGCCTTTTACCAGAAAAAGATCAACGATATCTGGGAAATCGAGTATAAGTATAAGTCACGCAGCGACATACACCCTGGGGATGATATTAGGGATCTTCGGCAGACTTATATTGAGCGTCGGCTTGCTTCGAGGATCCAGGATCAGGCCAAAACTAAAGCAGATACAACCCAGCCTTCGCAACGCAAACGCCAAGGGAAACAACACCAACCAACTCAATCGACTACAGAGGAAGCTTCTGACGAGCTGGCCTAGTACCTAGAAGCGCCGCCAGTTATTAGCCAAGCGTACAGCCGTGACCCTGTTGGCTGGTGGCGGGATATAGGCGCAAGGCAATACCCTCGGTTGTCAGATATGGCTGTTGACTTTCTCACAATACCTTCATCTGGGGCAGAAATCGAGGGCATTTAGCAGTTCTGGTCAGATGGCTTCTCCACTTCGGAGCCGTATGCGGCGTGCTGTTATTGCAAAGGCGCAATGCCTTCGATCATGGAGCAAGGCCAATATTTATACGCCTTCAATCCCGTTACATTTGCTTGATGTTGAGGGTGACCTGTGGAAACAGGTGTTGATTGCAGATCCCGGCGTTGGCTTTGAGTAAGGGCAATAAGGGGGTAATACAACGTAATAATTTGGAGCATTTTGGTATACTTTTGGCTAAGAAAAGATCTGTACCGGGCTGTCAAAGGCCAGATTAGGCCATTGATAGGTGGCAACTTAGATACTCAACGCCTCTATTTAAGAAGGTAGTCTCCGACAATTGTAACTGCTTCTAACTATGACTACCTTCATTATAATTAGGTAATTGAAGAAGGTGTAACCGTATAGTGTAATGGTAACATATAGAGGCTTTAATACCTGTAGAAAGACGGTTCAATTCCATCTAAGGGCATTGTCATTGAAAGTTTCTATCCAATAACAGGAGCTTTCAACGGCAACCTTTTTTAAATAACTTCAGTTTTACATTTGGTAGCATATTGGTAGGGATATGGGCAAGAGTAGATAGATACACCAAGAGAAATCTCACGATACTTAATTAAGTGGGGGCTTTTGCCTCATCGATCGATATCGCCGCGATCCTCCGATATGTCGCCCTGATCGATCGATATTCCGCGACTAGTATCTTAATCGATCGCCGATCAGGCTTCCAGCGTTCGATACCTAGCGATTCAATCGATCAGGGCTTCTGATCGATCGAATCGATCGATGACGAACCCTGGGTGAAATTCCAACTCAGACCCTTCTAAGCCTACGGCATGCATCAATGCCGTGCGTCCACCAAGATCCTGGTGATCAATTTCTGCCCCTTCACCTTTACATAGTACTTTAATCAAGCTTTCCCTTGATACTAGCGTGAATCAAGGCTGTCGATCCGTTCGAGTCTATAGCATCGACCCTAACTCCTGTTGCAATCAGGGCTTCTACAGCCTGTATGTTATCCAGTTCGGAGAACCGAACAATATCTATAAGTAAGCTGTTAAGCGGATATCATTCCATTGCCAGAATGTTTGCGGACCTACCTTGTTCAGAACTTCCTGCTCTATTGTAAGTGGCAACTTTGGCAATTTCCTCTCGAAGCCGCCGAAAGGCTGATTTTTGCCCTTCACCGTAAAGCATCGGTAAAAAGACATAAACATGCCTTGTAAAGAGTAAACCTTATCTTCTTCTCGTTTTGTCTGACGTCCAGTCGCCCATGATAACAGCTCATGAGCACTGAATTTAAAAAGAGGAAGCCCCTGGAGCGCAGGCCCGCGATTCCAGTGATTTCAATGATCTGACGCTCCAACAATTTCTTGTAACCGAGTCGCTGGCCATCACTGGAGAAGAACTCTACTGAAGACGGAGCGATGAGCTCTTGAAGTGTCCAGCCCCGAGTAAACCATCTGCTTCTCCGGAAAGTATCCTCCCAATCTTCATCATTTGTCGAAACATCTCGCAAATACACATAGCACCGACGTGATCTTTGATACCAGCGAAACATGGAGTTAATTGCCACCTGTAGCTCGGCACTATCGGACTTGTCGATGCAGCACGTGTCCACCCAGAAGTACGTGTATCTAATAACCAAGGTTCGGTATGGTTGGGACAATGCTGGTCACACGCCATTGTGAGGTATGACAAGGAACATACCCGTCTTTTAGAGCTTGCTTCCCACAAAATTGGATTTTCTGATATCAATCTTGGTCGTTCCCGTATGCTCCATCACATCTCGGTAAGTAACCTCATCTGAATCATTTCCCCATGTATGCGAAAGGATAACATAAGGTGGAATCTCACCGCAGAGCTCAGTCAAACGCAGGCCGCCTTCGTCGTCGAATGATAAGAGACGCATGGTAAGAATGTGACTACGCGAATGCCGGACACAATCTCAGGATCCACTAGGACTAGATAGAGCCAGAAGGCATAGCATAAGCATGAAAACAATACAGGATATATCCTCCACTGCTATGTAAATATGGAAGACATCTACGGGTAAATTCGCCCCATTTTTGAATTCGTCGGCATAAGAGTGCGTGTTATGCTTGCTGGGGCAAATCGCTAAGCGAGTCGAACTCCCCAAAGCGCGAAATATAGAGTTTTAATCTATACTTTGCATTATATAACAGCCCGAAGACTAAATACTTATCATTGTTTTAAAATCTTGGTATTGCTAGTCTACACAGGTTTTCAAGGTAAACTGTAAAGTTAAGGTTAACGTAGTTGACAAGTGAGCGGAATAGACAGGTGAGCGGAATAGAAAACCCACTTTTCGTACGACTAAACTTCAAACTGTAATTTCCCCACCAAAACAACATGGTTCAATCCAAGAATGAGAGCGACCTTTTCTTAGCTCTTCAAGCTTTAAAAAGAGACCCCATATTAACCTTAAGATCTGCAGCCGATATCTACAAGGTCTCTTGTACGATCCTTCATCGCCGACGACACGGTATATAATCACGACGCGATATCCGGTCATTATAGCAGAAATTAACCTCATACGAAGAATCCGAGCTCGTACGATATATTCTCGACCTCGATACGCGATCGTTTCCTCCTCGGATGAGTGATGTTGAAGATATGGCTGATCGATTATTATACGACCGCGATACGTTACGCGTTGGCATAAACTAGGCCCGAAACTTCGTACGACGACGACCAGAGCTAAAGACACGTTTTAATCGAAGAATTGATTATTAGTTAATACGAAGATTTAGGCGCGTATCGCGTGTGGTTTATCCTCGTACGAAACATGATTACGAAATATGGGATCTAAGAAGAAGATATCTATAACTTCGACGAGACGGGATTTGTAATAAGCCAAATCGGGTTTGAGATGATTATTATAAGCGTGGAACGCCGTGAAAAGCCTAGAGTAGCTTAGTAAGGTAATCGGGAATGGATTATAGTGATTCAAAGCGTCAATTCGTACGGCTATGCGGTTTCGCCTTATATCATTATTACAGGGAAAGTTCATCTCTTATCCTGGTACGAAAATAGTCTATTACTATACGATTAGATGATCGCTGTCTCTAAAAATAGCTAGACAACAAATAAACGAGGTCTAGATTGGATTCAGTATTTTGATAAATATACTAAGGGTCGTATAAAGGGTGGTGTCACTGCGCCGAACGACGCACAAATAGGCATCACCCACGTTATGCCTCAGGCTATGCCTCAGGCTATGCCTCAGGCTATGCCTCAGGCTATGCATCATACGCTTGCGGCATCACGGCATCACGGCATCACGGCTCCACGGCATCACGGAATCACGGCTCCACGGCTACACGGTATGCACAATACCGATCTTTACGTGTTCTCTTGCTTGTCTTTGTATCTTGCTTGTCATTAGTTTCTTGCAATATCGTGGTGGCTGGCAGAACATAAAAGGAGGGGTTTGTCCTCACTACCAGCCCAAGCAAGAAGTCTTGTATTCTTGAATATACGTTTTCTTGCATACATATCTTAGTCCAGTCCAGTCCAGCCGAGCCCCGTTACAGGTGGTTACCGTCTTCTTATCCTCGATAGCCATAAAAGCCATTATTCGACCGAGTTTGAGCTCTATTATAAAGAGCATAACATTGTCACGCTCTATATGCCTACGCATTCATCGCATAAGCTTTAGCCTCTCGATATAGGCTGTTTTCGGGCTTTAAAACGGTCGTATAGTAAAGAAATCGAGGAACTAATGCGAGCCTATATTACCCACATTTCAAAGGAGGACTTCTTTCCAGCCTTTTTTCACGCATTTCAAGCTTTAATAACCGAATCAAACATCAAGGCAGGCTTTCGAGGATCTGGCCTTGTCCCGTACGACCCAGACCATATAATTTCACAACTAGATGTGAAATTACATACGCCTACACCTCCAGGAAGCTCTTACGGCCTACCTCTAGTCTGGGAATCAAAGACACCAAGTAATCTAATAGAGGCCTAATCTCAGACTGATCATATCAAAGGACGAATCTTACGACACCAGAGTAGCTCTCCGATAGCAATTTTTACTGGTATTGACCAGATTTCGAAAGGTACAAGACAGGTTATATACTAGCTTACCTTGTTTAAAGGAGAGGTTATTATAGTTCGAGAGGCAAATAAGAGGCTAAGTCGTACAAAGAAAAAAAGACTATAAGATGGAGGATCGCTTTCTCTATAAGATGTACAAGATCTAGAGACTCAGAGAGATGTTAGATAGCAGTTACAGGAGGAAACGCGACAGAGTAGTGGTCGTATAAAGAGAGCTGAACCACGCGGTCGGTATTGTAGTATCTGCGGCTAGACTGGCCATAATGCGCGAACATGTGAAAAGGATGTAGAATCGCTTGAAGAAGACGATTCTGAGTAGTTCTAATGGATTTAAGGTAGTTTTGGTGAGTTATTGAAGTTATTCGTATAATGCCAAGACATTCTGTTCCGCTCACCTGTCTGTCTAAATTTCTATATACGCAGACTTCTCGGCTGCCCTACCATCAAATAAAATCGATATTGACAGTCAGTTCCACAGAGAATACTGTTAGGGTAAAATTGGGGGGGGGGGGGGGGGGGGGGGGGTTCTTTTCCAGACATTACTTAGTAAGCCAATGCTAAGCTGACACTGTAGTGTCAACATATCCGTTCATCTGTTCCCATTAAAACCACTGATCAAGGGCTCTCGGAATAATTAGCGATAAAACCCTGAACCCTAAACCCTGAGCATTTTTCATTCACGTGAATCTATAGAAATTAAATCTACATAAAAACGTTTTCAATAAGCCTTAACGCTTCTTAGTATACACTCTCAAAGGTATGGCTTTTTCTCTGTGTGAGAGATAAAGATGCCTGCATAACCACCGTCAACAGTAGCCTTATTCACGAGAGCCAAGACCGACTTGACGCTGTCGTCTAGCTTGGCAGGTCCTTGGAAGGTGGGTGAATAGTCCTTGAACTTTCCAAACATAGCCATAGCCAACTTTCCTTCCTCCTCGGTTTCTATCCAAACGTCAGCAGAAAGCACACCATTTTAGTTGTCCAGACGACTACATACCAATCTGCAGACTGCCGGTGTCTACTGCACCAGGGCAAATTGCCATGACAAGGACCCCCTTCTCACGGTAGACGGCACTGAACTTGGCCACGGCCATATTCAGAGCTGCCTTACTGATTGAATAAGCCGGGGCTTGGAATATATCGGCCTTGAGTGTCATCTCAGGGTCCGAGATACCGGTGGAGATGGCAATCACTTTCTTTGCGCGACCCTTCAAAATCAGGGGCATGAAAATACTGAACAGGTGGACGGGGCCGATGGTGTTGACTCGGAAGTGTTCAATCAAATCTTCTTCCAGGGCTTTTGAATCCTGGCTCCTGTGGAAGAATTAGTCTCAAATAACTATACCCGGGACGTTTATCCCCCCACCTAGAACCTACAGAGTATCAACGCCGACCAAGGCAGTCTTAGCTTGAAGCGCGGCATTGGCGATGATGTAATCAAGGGTGCCATTTGTTTTCTCCGAAACAACCTGGGCTGCTTTCTAGAAAACCTTTGAGTCAGTTTCCACCTCAGTTTGATGGACCACTCGTTCGCTTACCTTCAATGCATCCGGGTCCGTAGTATCGGCCTGAATGACGTAGATATTGCTCCGTCCGATTTCAGCGGCAACCTTGGCCTCGACGGCGGCTTTGTTGCGGACGAGCCCGAAGACGGAGTTGGCTGGGTTTTCAGAGAGCTGGCGGAGAAACTCGAACTACATGACGGATTCTTTGAATTAGTGATGAGTCTTGTCCATGAAGTAGGATGAGAGCGTACGCCAATGCCACGAGAGACTCCCGAAATCACGTAGGAGGACATTGCAACTGAAATTTTATCGTGTATAAAAGTGAGATTGATTGACTGTAGGATGATTCTGAGACGTCGTTCTGAGTGTTGATGAACCTGAAAGAGGAGCAATCGTGCGTGTACTTATATCGATTTGGACTCATCCTTGGAGCCTTGTTTTGCTCGCTTTTCGATTTCAAATCTGCTCTGCTTAAACTGCGCCGACACAGGAAAGTTGCCGTTCTTCTGAATGCGGACGATGCGCGGGCATTAGTAAGCCGAGGTGCGGGAGTAGTGGGGGACCCTGACCCTAACCCTTGCCACCCCCGCCCCTCGCATTTGTCATCTCGGTGCCAAAGGAGAAAACTGGCAACTTTGTGTAGAATGCTGAACAATTCTCAGCTTACACACTCAAGACGTCGGAGGGAATCTCACTTGGGACATCATGCATGTGAATCAGTGCTGGGCTTGCAGATGTATGCTATTGTTCCGGTCCAAGTGACGTGCATCGAGGGGGCTAGTTACTGACGCGCGACAGACTCCAGAGCAGTGTGCAATCGCGTCCGCCCCCGTTGTGCCAGGTGCGCTAGGTCGAATAGGCCATGTCATTATGGGTTGCGGCTATCGTGGCCAAAGGGTATCAACAAGAAGCGGAGCTTGACCCATTCCGTGCAGGATGTAGTTGGCACTGCAAAACGTTTCTCCCAGACGAGCTTTGTCAAGGCGACGTCATGGGATCCAGCTCCACGACTACCTGCGGATGAATCAAGGCTTTACTCCCTCACGGACTTTGCCTGTCACCTAGCTAATACTCCAGCGAATAGGATTTGGTAGTCATACGGGATATGTCTTTCAAAGACTCGATCCGTCGATGGCCCTATCATGGCTCCCAACCAACCTAGGTTATGAGGACCGAGAACTTATTGATCACTGTAAATATAATACTACTTGTAAAATCTTGCCAAGCTAACACGTGCAGTTATTTGTACGGCGTCGTCCACCCTGGCCATTTTCGAATCGGACAAGAACGAGTTCTTGGGTCTTTTGTTGCGTCTAGCTCTGTCAGATAGTTCACCACCGTCTTCTGTGGCGGTGTTACAATCGGCGTTGGCGCTTTCGTCGTTCCACCGGCATGGTCTGCAAGCATCGGTTTTTCGGTTCAAGGCGCGCGCTCTACGCACACTGATCATAGCTAGCAAACACTGTATTGAAAGTCCCACGGTATTCCAACATATTGCGGCGAGTATGATACTGTGCCACCTTGAGGTATGTTCAAGCATGAGTCTATGTCTTCTTTCGAACAACCACTCACCAGCGCTTCAGATGCTCGGAATGCCAAATACATTATCCCTATGGTTCTGTAAGTGACGTTTGGTCTATTTATTTCTACTTGCCCAGCCTAGAACGATAAATCCGGTCTACTGGTTAGTTCTTCTGCTGCCTTTTCATGAAATGGGTGGCCTGATTCTTCAAAGACATTGCTAAACTGGATTCTACATTCTAGGCCATTTGAGTGAAGCTAGAACTTTAATCGACAACGCAGGCCTTGACAGCCAAAGTTTTCAAGGCGAATTTTCCAGACTTCTCGACTGGATAGAGTATCATATGGTCATGAGCCGATTTAGCCACCGACATTGGTATATAAATGGAGAGTCTACTAGAGGAGTCAGAAATTTCGCACCTGTGGACCAGGAAACTTGCCACTCACGAAAGGTTAGGCTGAAGAATACGCAAGTTCATACGTGCACGGTCATTTATCTAATATGAGACAGGTTAAAACTGCATCGCACTGTTCACATGAAATTCTTCGACATTTATATAATATGTTTGACATGATTCGAAAACCAACAGACTCACTATACCACAGCGACGAATACGAAAATTCCTTGCGTTGCCTCGAAAACAAAATAACCAGTATTGTCCCGTTAGCACCAAAAGGTATATCTGATACTATGTCCGACTTGAGCACAGCCTGGGTGGCTACAATGGATCTTTTGAAGCTAGCCGCTCTAATTTACCTCAAAGGAGCATCGCGGAACTTTTCAGGAACCTCCCCTCATTCTCGAATCCCTGCGGTCATCGCTCAACAGGTTATGAGCCCTGGAGCGCCAGATGTATCGCATAGGGTACCAACGACTAACTCACTGGCCACCCCCTCCACTGCGGGAGGAATGGTAAAGTTCAACGGAAAGAACTACAAACAGTGGGCAATGTACATGGAGGCGCTTCATGTACATCGAGGTGTCTGGGATGTTGTCAGCGGCTTGGGGAGCTACAACCCCGGCGTCCTAGAGGATGCAACAGTTATTACGAAGAAAAATAACATTGCTTATCTCGATATGATCATTACGTTAGTGGATCAGGAACCTGGTCTTTTACTGACCAAAGATGCTCAACATATTTGGAAGAGCATGAAGACCAGATACCAGCAGCCATCGCTGGTACGACAGCTGGCTTTGGTAAACCGATTGTTCTCCTGGAAATGCCCCAATGAGGCCAACCCAGACAAATGGGTCCAGGAGTGGTGTGACTTGTTGAAGGAGTTTCTTAATCTTCAAGTCCGTCAGGAAGACTTCTGGAAGGTTGTTATGGTTAACAACATGCCTTCCGAGTACGGCGTGGCGATATCATCTTTGGGAGACATCAGTGACGTGCCGATCCGCGAAGTAGGCACAAAGCTTTCGGCTAGATTGTGGGGCCTGAAGGGCCAACTCATCAAATCGGAATCGTCCACAACATCCGGTGGAACCGAAACGGCTATGGTAGCGAAACAAGCCGACAGTCGTACTTGTTACAATTGTGGCAAAATTATTCACCTTGCCAAGAACTGCAGGTTACCGAAGAAGGGAGCTCAGCAAAAGCCGTCTGAGACTCAACAGAACGGTCAGAATGGTCGCAAGAATCGATCAGACCCTAAGACCGAGCATGCATTCCTGGCGCATGAGACGAAGGGAGGTGCAAACCTTATGCACGAGCAAGAAACCGATTCCGGAAGAACCGACTCGTCGAAGTGGTATCTTGACTCAGCAGCTTCTCACCATTATTGCAACGACAAGGCAATCATGTATGATATACAATCGACCGATATACAAGTCCTAGTCGGTGATGGATCTTCCGTCGACATTCAGCATCTTGGACGAGTGAACATTGACGTGACCGATCAGCGTGGGGAGACACACGTTTTAAAACTTAGCAACGTTCGCTATTCGAGCAGATTTGCAACTAATCTCTTGTCGGTGCGTCAAGCATTACACGAGAAGGACACCACAGAAATCGTTTTTCGCCATGACAGAGCTTATCTTCGAACCCCGGAAGATAAAATGATTAAGCTGGCCGAGCTTAGTCACGAGAACCAGTTATACAAAATCAACGGTGTAGTGCACAGATATGAATCTGCATTCAAGGCAACAGAACCCAATGTTACTCTTTCCGACAGCGAGATTAATCTCTGGCATCAACGCCTGGGTCATCTCAACAAAGAATCCATCCAGAAAATGTTCACCTACCAACTCGTGCAAGTCAATCCTAAGAAGGCTCATGGATCCAGTGTCACATGTCAAGCCTGTCTGGCAGGGAAGCAGACTACCGAACCGTTTGGAACCTCCACCGAACCGGCTAAAAGACCCCTCCAGCTGATTCACAGTGATGTCTGTGGACCATTCAATGTGAAATCATTAGGCGGCAAACGTTACTTTGTTACCTTTATCGATGATTACACGCGTCACATAACGGCGTACCCAATGACTAAGAAAAGTGAAGTATTTGCCTTGTTTCAACGATACAAAGTCATGGCAGAGACCTGGTTCTCCGGAAAAGGCTTCAAGATTGCAGTTCTCCGATCTGACAATGGCGGCGAATACATGTCCGGAGAGATGAAAACCTTCCTCGACCAGTCAGGAATTCAACACGAAACGACAGTACCATATACTCCTCAGCAAAACGGTGTCAGTGAGCGAATGAATCGCACCCTAGTCGAGATGGTGCGCACAATGTTATCGGCAGGAAGCCTTCCCGCAAGTCTCTGGGCGGAAGCGCTAAATACTGCCGCATATATCCGAAATCGAAGTCCAACTAGGGTGAAATCAATTACACCCCATGCCGCTTGGACAGGGAATACTCCATCAATATCACACATGAAGCCTTTTGGATGTTCGGCTCACGTACTTATCCCTGATGCCCATCGCGATCACAAGTGGGCTGGTAAGTCTTTTACGGGAATCATGGTTGGCTATTCCAATCAGAGTAAAGCCTACCGCATTTTACAGCCTCACAACAAAGAAATCATCATCGCTCGCAACGTTAAATTCGATGAATCCGTTTTCCCTGGATTGAGTGGGGAGGCACCCAATAATTTCGAGCTTGAACTCATGTCCGATTCCACGGAAGGCACTGGAATCTCTCATGATGCACTTGACTTGGGAGTGTCAGATATCATTGAACATCCTCATCCACGTGCCGCGACACCACCTGGGGAACCAATGAATGTCGATCCTACTGGACCAAGTAAACACACTATTAGTGAAGACCGAAGTCGCATAAGCCGCACGTCCTCCCCCCATGGATCCTCCGACACCAGCACCGACTCCGACATGACTCTTACGCCTAGTAACCAGCTAATTACTCAACCAGAGCACGATCTTGAACTCGTTCGACGGCAGCCCTCTACAGAAGCAATGGACACTATTGTTCTTGCTAGGCCGCAACCTAACCCTGACCTCGGGGCACTGGCTCTATATGATGGCAATGAAGTTACAGATGATATGACTGATACAATTGTCCTTGCGCCTCGGAATTCTATCATCACAGATCGTCCCCAGTCTATTCCCGTGCCTCAAACCGGCAAACGCCGCGCCATTGAGCAGGGTTCAGCGTACCTCACAATGGAAGACTCAGCACCTGAAACGTTTCTGGAACTCAATGCTCGGACGGATAAAGACAACTGGCTTGCAGCCTGCAATTCTGAATACGAGTCTCTAATCAAAAGCAACACCTGGGAACTCACAACTTTACCTCCAGATCGAAAAGCCATCACCTGCACAAATGGGTCTTCAAGATCAAGCACAAGTCCGACGGCACCATAGACCGCTACAAAGCGCGCCTTGTCGTCCGAGGTTTCTCCCAAGTTGAAGGAGTCGACTATAATGAAACCTTCGCCCCCGTAATTCGGTTCGAATCTATACGCGTCCTGTTGGCAATTGCAACCGAACTCGATTTGGACATTCACCACTGCGACGTCAAGACCGCGTTCTTAAATGGTGAATTGGAAGAAGAAATCTATATGAAACAGCCTGAAGGATATGCCATCACAGGGAAAGAACATCTAGTGTGCAAACTAAAGAAAAGTTTGTACGGTCTCAAACAAGCACCCCGATGCTGGAATAATGCTATCCATCAATACCTACTTAGCATTGGATTTCACCAACTGCTGACGGAACATGGGATTTATGTCCGCACTGCGAATGCTACCCAGGAATACGTCGGCCTATACGTTGATGACCTTCTAATTATTGGAAAGGACACAGAGCATATCACTCACCTCAAGCAGCAACTTTTCGCCAAATTTGATATGTCTGACTTAGGTCCACTCGCATATTTCCTTGGAATCAAGGTCACCCGCAACCGTCAACAAGGCACACTTTGTCTCGATCAGAGCCACTATATTACCAAGTTACTTGAGACATTTAACATGACCGACGCAAAAGAGAAAAGTATTCGTTTGGATACTTATGTCCAGCTTCAACCAGCTCCAGAGAATCACGAAGGCAACGCCCACGATTTTCGGCAGATCCTTGGATCCCTAATGTATGTCATGATCGGCACTCGTCCTGATATTGCCGCCGCATTAGGCAAGCTTAGTCAATTTGGCAACCAACCGTCGGAAAAGCATATCACTGCTGTTAAGGGCGTTTTGCGTTATCTTAAGAAGACTATTCATCATGGCCTCGTTTATCGCCATACAGGCTCACTCACGTTAGAAGGATACAGTGATGCCGACTGGGCCGGCGACAAAGCGACCAGAAAATCTACAAGTGGATACGTATTTTTACTTGCAGGAGCAGCGGTTTCATGGCGATCTTTGAAACAAAAGTCCGTTGCTCTATCTACTACAGAAGCCGAATATATGGCTCTCAGTGAAGCAGTCAAGGAAGCAGTATGGCTTCAGATGCTCTTCACAGAACTCGGTCACCCTACCTTCTCTCCTATCCTCATTTACGAAGATAATCAGGGCTGTGTGGGTTTAGCCAAGGATCCCACCCAACATAGCAGGGCCAAGCACATTGACATCCGTTACCACTTTGTGCGGGAATCAATTATGGCCAGGAAAGTTATCGTGCAATATACTCCCACTGAGAAGATGATTGCCGATATACTCACCAAACCATTACCATCTGAAAAGCACCATACCTTCGTTCGACATATGGGAATTTGCCCGGTTTCTGCCTGAGCTCGCAAACATGGGAGGATATTTGTTGAGATGTCTGCCATATTTGTTGAAATGTTTGCCACGTTAGCAGAAGATCTAGCAAAAACGGGGAAGTGTTGGATATGGAGATTTTTGCTTGCAGACGGATGTAGGACATAGACGGATGTAGGACATAAACGGATATAGGACATAAGATAGGACGGAGCGGACTTAGTTGTAATATAAATAGAAGTCCCGCCATCACTATGGGTGGTTGGGCTAGCACATCAAAAAAACGAAATCACTAAGTCACCCAAATCATCTCCCGTGGAATCCACCAAAGTCTTCGTCGATAACGTCGACAGCTTTCTTTCTCGAATCCCTGCGGTCATCGCTCAACAAGGCGCTCCAGCAAATTTGGACAGGAACTCTGATCTAAGCTCTAGCATACTCACTCAGCCATTGTCCAATTGTGAGTCACGTCTGGACCATCATAGCGACTCCGAATAAGCTAGTCGCGATGAGCTCTCTGTGGAGCGCCTCAGTCTAAGCGGAGTTACTTAACGTACCCCTCCACCGAATGAGCCACACACCACCGAATGAGACACTTTTCCAAGCCTTAGCAATATCTACTTTTAACCATATTTTTCTTCACAACTACACATGGCAACAAAAGCGACAAAGGTCAAAATAATTCTAGCCCTTCTGGCTGTAAAACAAAATCCTAAGTTAAGCATTTGCGAGGTTGCTCGGATATATTCCGTTAGTCGTGCAACCCTCGCTCGCCGACAACGTGGTCAACGCTCGCGACGCGACACTCTGGCCAATTCGCGTAGACTCACGGATCTGGAAGAATATATTATTGTTGAGTATATTCTCGACCTAGATTCGCGAACATTTTCTCCCCGGATCTCTGGTGTGGAAGATATGGCCACGGCGCACGCCTGTTGGTACAAACTGGTTGATCTCGAGATTCATTACGCGGCATCCAGAGCATAAACACGTTTCTTACGCAAGGTACAATTACCAGAGGCCTCATGCGAAAATTCTGACGTAACGCGGCTGGTTTGAGCTTGTACAGAGCACGGTTGCGAAATACGGGATTCAAGAGGCAGATATCTACAACTTCGACGAAACTGGCTTCGCGATGGGCTTTATCTCGACTGGTATGGTGGTTACAAACTCAGAACGACGTGGACGCCGAAAGATTGCCCAGCCTGGGTCGGGAATGGGTCACTGTTATTCAAGGCGTTAATTCCCAAGGCTGGGCAGTCCCGCCATCCTTCATCATTGCCGGTCAATATCACCTCTCAGCTTGGTACGAAGATCCACGGATTTCAAAGACTGTGTTATTGCTGTAACCTCAAACGGCTGGACTACAAATAAACGAGGCTTAGATTGGATTCGGCACTTTGATAAACATACCAAAGAAAGATCTAAAGGTATATATCGCCTCCTAATCCTCGATGGTGACGAGGGCCACCACTCAACAGATTTCGTTGATACTGTTCGGACATTTTGTGTGACAAGACGGAGTGGATACTTTCAAGAGGCCCCAAAAGAGCGAGTACCGCAGATCAGGCCAATGTTCTTCGTACGATAATTAGGCGGCATCTCCTCAGACACCTTTTGCCCAAAGTTGTCGTCGACAAAGATAGCACTCCGAAAGAGTCTTCAGTATCAAGCTTACAAAGATATTCATGCATCGGATTTTGTCAATGAAGTGACGGTCAAAGAGTGTAAAATCAGCCGTATTGCTGGCAGAATGTCCTAATTCGAGGATGCCAACGTAGAATGCCCTGGTACACAATGTGAAACTACGAGGCTTATTTTACACGACAAAAATCCGTGCGGTACACGCACGTTGGTGTACTGTGGGCTTCCATTTGAAGAAGGAAAGCCAGACAAAGGAAATTTGTTTATTCCATGAGTCATACGCCAGGTACAACTATTTGACGGCACGAATATGGACTACCATTCCTTTCGATAATATATTCCTCCGTTATATAAGCTAAGCGTGTTATCTTTTACAAAGGAATTACTTACAGTCGCATATATTGTTCAATTGGTCACCCCGACCGTCCTCCCTATGCGTAGATAGAGAAGACAGGGGCCGATAAGACAATTGAGATTTCACCATTCACGTGAATGCCAGATATTGAAATAAATCCTAACTGACAGCCACAGGAAATGGGGCCGTCCATTGTTCTGCTTGCCATATGAAACGATAATGCAGATTGAAAGTAGGTCTTCTAACCTCGAGGTTTGACAGATGGGCGGGCCGGACCAAGGTGCGCTAGTACTGGTTCTCCTCAATTGGAAAGTGGAAACTGGGAAAGTATGCATGGGCCGGAACATCTCAGGCAACACTCGCAGAGGGCCGTGTCCTCTTTTAGTTACGGACTATCGTACGCGTTCGAGCAGTTCCGCGCGGCGAGAATTCTAAGACACGGCCATATTTTCCTTCATCGCAACCGAGAGACAATGCACAATTTGAACGTTGAAGGACGCATTAAAGAGATGATCAGCCGGAGCTCTTTCGATATTTCTGATGCAATTGGTATCGTCCCAGCCTGGGCAATGTAGGGTGTCGATGGGAGAATCGCCGCTTTATGCGGCATGCGGCAGGCCGGGGTCGAGCACAATACTAATTTCGCGCACCACAACAGGCCTGGAAAGTCAGTGGAGAATTTTGAAGGAGGACTATACATCACATTTGGTGAGGCCAAGGATTGATTTACTTTGCTACATCATTTGTACTGGTTTAATTAAGTCAAAACTCCATCTGTACTTCCAGGTTGATGCGTCCGTATCCGACAAACGCATAACACAAACGAAATTCGGACCCAGGCCCGAGCTTGAAAAGGTTGGAGCGGCCGAACGGGCTCGTACGCCAGCTGGCACTGAAGCTAGCCGTGTGAAGAGGCTCGCGGCTTTGTCGGAGGGTCCACCCCTTCGAGTCTCTTCGATGAAGCATCAGGTAGCCAGCGGCCTGTCGTGAAACAGGTTACAGAGCAATTCGAGCTCGTGAAAGTCGCCAAGGAGGGCAGAAGCGTCACCAGCCGCCCGGTCAAGTCGGGGTCACTATGGGAGCACTACGACGTAAGATACGAGTTGAACCTCGATGACCACATTTACATTGTGAGCAACAGAGAGTCCTTCGACACCTTTATGGTGAAGTGCTTTAAGGGACCGGATGCCGACGGGAAGGTGGCCATACTGGAGATCGTCCAGCACAGGAGCTTTATTCTCATGGTCGACTGCTTCAACTCGAGAATTTCTACTACCCGGTCTTCCCGCATATGGCCTTGCCCCTCCCCCAGGTTATTCACTCGCCACTATACCCCCCTGAACTTGAGCTCGCCACGGTTCTTGGGCAGATGAAACCCTTGCCACAACCGGAAGCTGTACACGAGTATGGGCGCTCGTTTGTATGTATCCGGTAGTGTCTCTGGAGATTGGGATTTTCGGCTGAAGCCCTAGGTTATAATATCAACAGACCTACAGTAAGCGACTTTAAATTAGAGCCGCAAACACGAAGATACGCGACTTCTCCGGACGCGCCTCCTCGTCTTCTTTACAACAACACCACCAAAAGCCACCACAACGCACTCCTTTACGCTCAATTGACGGATAGCAGCAGAAGGAGTCCTGATATAAGGCCCTATGAAAGGGGGCTTATTTCAGGAGCCTGGGTTGCCGGCCTAACACCACGTCAAATTGAACTTGAAATGAAGCACTCCTGAGGGGCTGTACGTGGTGCAAATGCCCTTCACATTCTCACTACCAATGGGGACTCTCTTCCTCCAACAGGCCGGCCACTACTTTATAATAATCGTGACCAGCGTTCTATGCTTCGAAACCTTCGAATATACCCAAGACTGACCTTTCAACAATGCCGAGAGGATACAGACCTGAAAATGAGCAACTCTTATATCAAGAAGCTAGCATGCGAGAATGGACTAAATCACTGACGTGCAAAGAAGCGACTAGAGCTTACAGATAAACATACAGCTGAAAGGCTATTCTGGTGCAAATGTCGAGCATATTGAACTGTTGATGATTGGAAGAAATATATGTGGAGTGATGAATGTTCAGTCGAGCGAGGGAGGGTAAATTGATTGAATGCGTCTTCGGCCCGCGTGCGAAGAAATGGAATCCGAATATGGTTACGACATACAAGGCTGGAAAGGATATCCGTGTAATGGTTTGGGGTGCTTTCTGTGGCAGTAGAAGAACTGCATTATACATTATGGAGCGTGACTTTGAGTCCAAGAAGCATGGATTCTGCACAATCTTATCTTGAGGTTTTGGATAATGAACTGGTCCAGTACTATGAAGATGGGCTTGTTTTCATGCAAGATAATGCCTCAATTCACACAGCAGAAGCTGTAAAGGAGTGATTTAAGAATTACGACATTCGGACTACTGATTCTTATTCGCCTGACCGGAATCCTATTGAATAGGTGCGGTATGCACTGAAGGCTCTTGCACTCAAAATGTCCCCAGATATTATGAACGGCTCAGGGGATACAGAGGCACATCAAACAAGTATCGAGCAGAGTTTACGGGCAGCCTGGAATGCATTGCCTGACTCTTTATTGGAGTCGTTGATCGAGAGTATGCCAAGGAGAATGGAGGCGTGCTTGTGGTCTCCGGTGACGATCTCGCCTCGGCCAGGCTCTGCTCGAGGTCGTGAATGCGAACTACTTCTATCCTCCACGTTTCAGTATTTGCTCTGCTCTGTTCATCGAGTTCTGCTTCACGATTTCTCTATGGCTCGCTCTCGGCTTTGAGAGTGCTCAATTCTGCCTTAGGGTTGCTGGTACATTCTGCTTCTTTCCGCACGGCTTCGTTTTCATCTTGTGCCACTCTCAATGCTTCCTCGAGACTACTGATATCCATTTGATGTTTCTCTTGTAATGCAGTTACTTGGCTCCTGGCTTCTCCTAGCTCTTCAAGAGTTTCGAGGCTTGCCGTTGGGTAGCTATCGTTTCTCTCGCAGTCTCCAAGTCGGCCTGGAAATCGTGCGTGTGTCGCGCTTCTTGTTCAATGATTCCAACTCGTCTCTTCACCATAACAAACATTCCATCCATTCCTTTCGCTCTGACTGCAGCTTCTTCCACACCTTGCGGAAGCACGCGCTCGAGGTTCAGGTGCGGCATACCAAAAAATAGCTGAGCAATTCCACCCTTGACAAGCAAGTTGGTCATAAACCTACAAACAGTCTGGATCTTGCCAGATGTAGTGAAGGAAGAAGGGGCGCACTCCTTGAGCGCACCGTCGTGTGGTCGCCCATATTGACGGTCCACCTTGACATCAGTCGCCGTACTGTTCCAGAGAATAGGAGGGCTTTGACCGGATCGCGCTTGAAGACTATGGATCTCTTGGAGAAGCTCATGGTGTGCTTGCTCCTAGCGCTCAATACCGTAGTCAAATTCCTCTCGCGATCAAGCTTTCTTTAGCATTTCTCGAATGTAGATAGGTGTAGGATCTCCTCTAAGTAGCCCACTAATCAAAGTTGATTCGAAGCCAAGGTCCGCTGCTGCTCGAGTAAACCACTTTCCCATCACAGCCAGCAAACGAACATGGTACAAGATTATTA
Source organism: Lipomyces starkeyi (assembly GCA_018804115.1). Classification (NCBI taxonomy): domain Eukaryota; kingdom Fungi; phylum Ascomycota; class Lipomycetes; order Lipomycetales; family Lipomycetaceae; genus Lipomyces; species Lipomyces starkeyi. Next base: position 25,016 of record JAGJTG010000012.1, read on the forward strand.
CAAGATTTGAGCGTATTTGCTCAGACAATACACGCGCACCTAGCGAACTTGCCCTACCAAGTCGGTACTCCACAGCTGATGGCCCCTTCGCATCCCCCAGCCTCACATGACTGTGGAGCGCCACATGTATTAACTGTAGGACGGCATTGACATCCGGGAAATGAGCGGTTGCAGATGTTAACCCTCGAGGAGCTCAAAACCATTGTATCGATATAGCTTTGATGATAATTACAAGCTGGTGTAAGCCAACCTCGGTGGGAAATCAAACAGACGGTCCATTTTGGGGCATGAAGAATGAGAAATCATTCATCATCGTGTCCCACACAAACTCGTCAAATCCAGGTCCGGCCAAATCATATTGCAAGTCCAGTTGACTTGCAGAAGAAACGCGCGGGTCATCTATTTCTAGCTCCACATGATTTGTGCTGAGTGCTGGCGGCATTGATCCTTGTATGTCCGTAATCCTGACTTCCGGATGCGACAGCTGTGAAAGGGATGACTGTTTTTGCTGCGTTTCAAATTGCCCTGGAGCAGGTCTATTCTCAGCCCCGATTCGGCTTTCATACCCAGATTGTATGCTTTTGAGTACAACCCCATAATTATATACCATGTCCCTGTTGCCGTCATCATCAACAAGCTGTGTGGTGACTTCGGCCAATTTCCCCATATACAAATCTAGCATATGAGGTATCATGACTTCCTTTCCAGCAGCTCTTCTGAAGTCAGCTTCTAGCGATTCTGCTTGGCCATGTTCCCGTAGGTTTATCTGTTCTTGTCCCGTGATACCAGCCCCACAGTCCAGGAAAACAGTCTTGACTTGAACGATAAAGACGTAAGAATGTTCTGCCCACCAAGAGAATGGAAAATGAAGTAGCTCGGCATTCTCAACTGACAGACACCAATCATGAAATGAGACAGTTGCTGCGACGAGCTGCCACAGCATATTAGTCCGCTGCATTGAAAGCTGAATTGAGTGGTTAGTCTCTGGTAGAGCGAGTCGGGCAGGCACGAAAGTGCTTTGCCAAAGCTCGTTATAGAGCGCAATCTCATGATTCCAGACTTCCAGGAAGCGAAGATGTTGGACCAGAATAACATTTCTGTTTGTTGAGCCAATGCTTTTCTTAAGTCCATCAATTTCACGGGAGAAAGAATCAACGGTGATCTGGAGTGCGCGCTCCCCTCTTATGTCGCAGGCAGATATATCGTGGTAGCAGAAAGCGTCACTAATCTTCCTCTGAAGGACCTGGATTTCCACAAATGGCGTGATCAATTGATCGCTGGGAACATCCCGCCGTCGTGAAAGAGATGTGCAACAATCCTCCATATACGATGTGTAGTGCATAATCGTCCGTTTTCTCAGCACCATTGATAACCTTATTAGAGTTGGCAGTTAGCTCGATTTTCAGTACAATAGCCATTGTGCAGGTAGAGCATACATAGATGATAAACAATATGTTCCGAGAAGAGCTCTCATCTCTGCCGGATTTCGCGCTTTCCCCTGAGTTTGAGCCTCCTCTAGACCTCTCTTTCCCTTCTCATTCAAGTCCAGTCTCAACTCATGGCACATGCTTACACAGAGCTGTACCATGAGGAAGTATTGATGCTTCCCAGGCACACAGAAGTATTGATACCAAGCTACGAATACCAAAAGACCTTGTAAAAGATCCATACTAACTTCATGACCCATCACTAAGCGATCGCAAATTTGCTTCTTGATCTCCAGTCCTAGTCTGCGCTGTAGCATGGGATCCTCAAAAGAAGTGACCGCCATAATACACAAGAAAAGGAATGGATTGTCGTATCGAAGAGCTTCCGGGCTGACTGTGGGAGGCACAACCACAAATGGGAAGTAGTTGACGAAACCTCGTCGGAAAGTCTCCAGTCGACGATCCGCAGCTGCCAGGCCTCCTAGATCGTGTGGGACAACGTTGGTCAAGCTATCATTATGAACGTCTCTGGATCTGGGCAGGAATCCTGAAGACGCAAAGTGGCTTCCACTTATTCGGTCGTGTGAGGATGAAGAGCTGGAATGAAGAATCTCAGTGGTAGGGCGATTATATCGGGGTCCTTGAAATGAGGTCGAATGGATGTGTTGCGTTAAAGTAGCTACTTGCGTGGACAACAGCTCCACCTTCTCCTCGAGTCTCTTCGCAGATCTGAGGACGAGTTAGCTTGTTCTATGCCGAAGAAATACCTAGTGTATATAGAAGGGGCCTCTCAATCACTGAGTGCAGTCCACTTCAATAAGTGACTTCACTTCGGTCATTACGTCGTGTTCAGTGATTGAATTGAGGCATGCCATCATGCACTCAAGTGGCTTCTTGTGTGCACGCTATTCCGAAGCGCTCTCATAGACCTCTAATCCTACAAGACCATGCAGACAGTATATAGGATTGTAACACTCACGAGACCTCTCTCCGATTTCTTTTTGCCTCAGAAGAAGGCTCTGCATAGACGCATCCTTTGCCTAATCTTTCACATCTTGCGCATGATTCTGCGCCCAACGAAGCAGAAGTGCATTTGACCTTGGCGCTAGTGCAGCTGAGGCATGCTCGCCTCCTTACCCGCAGATCTATCATCGATGATGGTTCCGGTACGTCGTCCATCTTGGTGACCTGGGATTTCGTACGAACCTATGGACCAGCTGATGTTCGAGATCCGTCGGGAAATACGGGACGGCAGCGGCCATTCCGGCCCGAAATAATAAGCAGGACTTATGTCACCGTAATTCAAGGGTTTGGTGGGCTTAGGCTATTTTAGGCCTAGTGCTAAGATATCGGGCATGTCGTGTTTTCCGTGCCGCCCGACACTCGTCAAGACCCTCTGTTAACGGAATCCTCGGAGAATCACCATGCTATCATTTCGTGCGGTAGGAGGAATATCCGCTGCCGACCAATCCCCCCCTATGGCTATATATAAGGACTTCGATCGCTGCCACGGGGCGGGTCAATCACGAAATCCATCAACATTGAACAAAGGCTTCCATCATAATCATCGTGTCATACTCTTTCCTTTCATCAGACTCCCCGAACAAGATTTGTCCCTAGTTCTTCCAGAATGCCCGGGCCCGTATTTCTTCTGAGGGGCAAGTTTATCCCGCCCAAACAAATCACGACGACTTTCGAAGGGAAGACCGTTATCGTGACAGGGTCAAATTCCGGCGTGGGTTATGAAACCGCGCTCAAATATGTCCAACTCGCCGCGTCAATAGTCATTCTGGGTGTCAGGAGTCTGCAGAAGGGCGAAATAGCGAAGTCGCAAATTGAAAAAGCGACGGGGCGGAGAGGCGTTGTCCAAGTATGGCAATTGGACATGGCCAACTTCGAAAGCATCGATGCATTCGCCAAGCGTGTTGAGAGTTTGAAAAGGGTCGATGTCGCTGTTCTCAACGCAGGTCTCTTTAATCGCACTTTCAAGGTGTCCGAGACGGGATGGGAGAGCAATCTTCAAGTTAATACTCTTGGGACTGCGCTCTTAGCGATCCTCCTCACTCCAAAGCTGCAAGCGTCCCGAACTGCAGATTCACGGGCTCATCTAGTCGTAGTCACATCAACAGGGCACATCGAAGTGCAGCTGAAACCTCGAGACAAAGATCAGCTTCTCCACAAATACAACAGTGATCTTGGAGTGGGACTGTATCAGCAGCATGTGACCTCCAAGCTATTCATGATGTGGATCACAAGAGAGCTGGCATATCGCTGTCTCAATGGCAAAGGCGAACCGACGGTGATTATTAATGACGCGTGTCCTGGTTCATGCCGGAGTAATGTTACGAGAGATTTCGACACCCCTCTATGGGCCATTGCCAAGGGCGTCGGCTCTTTTCTGGCCTTGAGACCTGCGGAATATGGAGCACGCGTACTTGTTGGCGCATCTACTTTAGGGGAGGATTCACACGGACGGTGGTTGTCTGCGGATGGATATTACAGACCGTGAGTTAACCTCCAAGAAGAGACAGGAGTTAAGTTGACAAATACAATAGATGTGGCGAGTATATTACAAGTGATGAAGGCAAGATCTTGCGAAAGGCGATGTGGACTGAGGTTGTCGGTGTTCTTGAAGAGAAGATTCCTCGAGTCAAGGATGTGATTGCGAGTCTGTCTGAGCAGAGGGCTTTGTGATAGGAAGTATGTTTTGAGAAGCGTTACTGGGCCGTATATCATTATACTCTTCTAGATTCTAAACTCCCTGTTTCCCAGATTTTAATAGGATTGTATGCCATAAGCAGTAGCAAATATAATTATTTACAGTAGATTTACAGGATCATCCTTTTCATAGCCAGCGGGACGAAAATGCGAGTGAAAGAGATGCCAGCGGAGGAGCTGCGAGTGAAGAACCGCGGCGCCCTGGGGTTGGTGGCTCTTATAGACCTCTTGTTCCTAGGTAGGCCGAGCACCTCCCTCCTTTAACTGATGTCCACGGCTAGATTCGTACCACTTCGTAGACGTTCGATCTCCCTCTATAAATTGTCGCTGCTCGTCCAACAATGGCCTTTACCACAGCAGACTATACCTCGAAAGAAGAGTACTCTCAGCCTCTTGACCACCGCATGCAAGATACTACCGTATCTAGGGCTGTTCACGTTTTGCCGATATTGACGATATTGACGATACAATATCGGTATTCCTAATGTCTGACGATTGCCGCTTGACGATATTTATCGGCGAACCAGAAGTTCGCCGATACGATAACGGCAGAAGGCTGACGATATCGGCAAATCGGCAAAATAATAACATAAACTCAATCAATTATCGTACATGTCTCCCATGAGCATCAACATTCTCATTATGTCCGCCTTCATGGAGTGCCTTCGAACACCAAGTAAGTCTCTTCCCGCACTGAACAGCCTTTCGACTGCAACCTCAGAAGCTGGGATCGCCAAGTAATCCCTTGCCGCAGCGGCCATCTGCGGGTACTCATCTTGATGAGTACGCCACCAATTGCAAAGCCAGTTTGGATCTTTCGTGTCATTAACTTTCATATGATAATTTAATATACAATTATTTGGCCAAGAAGCTAAGATCTTGTTGATTCCAACATCAAGGCGCAAATTTCTGGTTTATGTTTTTCACACTAAGAAGTGCCAGCCACTACTGTTTGGTCCTCGAGAGCGTCCAGTTGTAACTCCATGCATTCTTACCGTTTACTACTAACTCGAAGCCCAGGTTCCAGATACCAGGTGATGATGTGTCAAATGTCAATGATCCAAACTTGGATATGCCATGGGGATGCGAATACACGAGATGTCCAGGTGTTACTAGGGTCTGCAATTTTTATGGGCGGTTCATCAAGGGATACTCTAGTCGTGTACGGCCTCTTACGAGCCTTATGAAAGGTAGTAAGAATGGCAAGAAGACAGGAGACTTTAAGAACGCATGGCGCCAGGCGCAACAAGACGCATTCATTCGATTGCTTGGTGCATTCGAAGATGCACCATTGTTACGACATTTCGATCCTGCTCGACCGATTCGAATGGAAAGAGATGCGTCAAAAATTGGCTTGGCAGCGATCCTGTCGCAACTAATTGAAGGACGCTGGCACCCTATCGCCTTCTATTCTCGACAATTTAAGGGTGCTGAATTAAATTATGGCACGCCTGATCAAGAAATGTTGGCCATTGTCAACGCTTTTAAGCATTAGAGACACTATTTGGAAGGAAGTGAGTACCCTATTGAAGTGTTAACTGATCATCACAATCTCCAAGGTTTCATGAGACAGCCAAGATTGAATGGCAGACAAGCACGGTGGTGCTATTACCTAACACCCTATGATTTTGTGATTAAATGGCGATCGGGGTTGACGAACCCGGCAGATGCTGTTGAGCGATGATAGCTGGGATGCGGGACAGATAGGTGTCGACATTGTCGACGAAAACTCTGGTAGACTCCATAATCTATTGGATGCTTTTTTCCACTCCTTAACTGCTAGCCGGTCGGTGGGACAGACACCTCTATTTATGTCCGACCGGCTGCAACAAGAACATGCCACTGTGAGAAAGTGGTAGCGACGAAAAAACAAAGGCAAAGGAACCAAAAAGAGAAAGAAACGACGACATCCGAGAGGAAGCCGAGAGAACGACATCGGAGAGGAAACCGAGAGGAAACCGAGAGGAAACCGAGAGGACGACATCCGAGAGGAAACCGAGAGGACGACATCCGAGAGGAAACCGAGAAGAGAAGAGGCGACGACAACTTAGACGGAACCGAGAGGAGAAGAAGAAACCAAAGATCACGAGAATGACCGGATTTGGTTGCGCAAATCCGGATATGGCATATTCTCAGGGGTAGGCCGAGGTGCCTACCCGAGGCAACAGCCAGGCGGCTAGGTGAAACCCTAACCTTGTTCAACACCCCACCTTTTCACCTAGTCGCTCACACTAGGGGAGGAAAGCGGAACCAAACCCATGTCGCGGCGTAAGCGTTGGAATGCCGACGGCAGCGCCTTCGTTAAGATGTCGGCGATCATGGCTTCAGTGGGAAGGTACTGAAGGGTAAGTACGTCCTTCTGTAGGATTTTTTCACGGATAAAGTGATACCTGATGTCGATGTGCTTGGCACGACTATGATTCGTGGGGTCTTTAGCAAGATGAATGCATGCCTGGTTGTCTTCAAAAATAAGGGTCGGACCCTCGGGAGTGTGACCCAGTTCTTCTAACAGCGTGCGAATCCACATTACTTCCTTTATCGCCTCGCTGAGAGCGATGTATTCGGCTTCCGTAGTGGAGAGAGCGACCGAGTGTTGTTTGACGGATTTCCATGAGACGGCAGCGCCAGCCAGCTTAAAGAGATAGCCGGAAGTAGACCGGCGGGTGTCCTTGTTGCTAGCCCAATCAGCGTCACAATACCCTTCCAATGTGAGTGAACTGGTACGGGTGAAAAGAAGACTATGATCGGCGGTGCCTCCCAAATATCGGAGAACACCGCGAGCGGCCGTAACGTGTTTGGCAGCAGGTTGGTTCAGGTATTGACTGAGCATACCAAGTGAGGCCGCAATATCGCAGCGAGTGCCAACGAGTGTGTACATGAGAGAGCCAACTAGGCTGCGAAACTCGTGTGCGTCACCGGGCTGATCATCTGGAGAAGGACTGAGCTGAGCAGAAGTGGGCAAGGGAATCGAAGGGACCTTGGCGTCCGTCAGGTTGAAGGTGGCGAGGAGTTGGCGAATGTAGCGACTTTGATCAAGTCGAAGTGTGCCTTGTTGACGATCTCGCGTGACTTTGATACCCAAGAAGTACTCAAGTGGACCAAGGTCGGACATATCAAACCGTGAGAAAAGTTGCTGTTTCAGACGTGCGATAGACTCCTCAGATTTGCCAATAATGATCAAATCATCAACATAGAGCCCGTATATTCGGGCGAACCATCGAGAGTGCGGACATAGATGCCAGGTTCGGTCAACAAGCGTCGAAAACCGATAGAAATTAAGTAGTGGTGAATCGAGTGATTCCAGCACCGGGGGGCCTGTTTGAGACCATACAAGCTTTTCTTCAGCTTGCACACCAGGCGCTCTTTCCCTGGAATCACATACCCGGTAGGTTGCTGCATATATATTTCTTCCTCTAGTTCACCATTTAGAAAGGCGGTTTTAACGTCACAGTGGTGAATTTCCATATCTAGCCACGTGGCGATAGCTAGGAGGATACGGATGGACTCGAAACGAATGACCGGGGCGAAGGTCTCATTGTAATCAACTCCTTCGACTTGGGAGAAGCCCCGGACAACGAGCCGCGCTTTGTAACGATAGATGGTACCATCAGATTTGTACTTGATCTTGAAAATCCATTTGCAAGTGATGGCTTTGCGATCAGGTGGTAAAGATGCAAGCTCCCACGTAAAGTTCTTTATAAGAGAATTGTATTCAGAATTGCAAGCGGCAATCCACTCATCTTTGTCGGGGCGACGTGCAATTTCCTGGTAATTTGTTGGTGCGGAGTCAGATTCCATGATAACATAGGCCGATCCCTCCTCGATGGCACGGCGTTTGCCGGTTTGGGGCACAGGAAGAGGCTGAGGGAGACGACGAGGCGCAAGGACAATTGTGTCGTTCGAGTTATTCATAGAGGGAGGTGGATCGTAAAGGGCAAGAGCCTGAGGATCAAGAGGAGTCGATGGTCGGGCAAGAACAATGGTATCTGTAACCTCGGAGGATGGTCCGGACTGAGAATGAGTGACCGGACCAGCGGGCTGAATTACTGACTGGGCGAATTCGTCACGATCATCTGGTATAGGAGAGGGAGGGTGAATGTCGCCCGAATCTATGTCCATAGGTTCTTGCGGAGGATCAGATAAAGAACAGACTTTCAGGAAGGTTCCTGCTGAGTTCTAACCTCACTTTTACCCCACACTCGTTGTACGGCAGTTCTTAACATTGCCGCGCTGAACTTAGACTCAAACCAATCACGCCTAAAAAAATTCACAGGGGTAGCTCGGACTTCGTTCCCAATGAGAACATGACTTGGAATGCAGTCTCCGAGTACCAGCTCGCGAAGATTGGCCGGCATGTCATGACCCTCAAATTGGCCATTGCTCACGATCACCTATATTATATATATTAGCCGTCGTTTATCACTTCCAGATACTCCCTTCGGCACCACTTACAAACGATTGTGATGGATTCAATACTGTGTCCGGAAGAATATCCTCATCCTGGCAGCGATATGTCTCCAATACTACTTGTTTCACCCTGCCAAACCATGTAACACCGTCCCAGACCAAGGGTCCATACCGATGTTGCGCCAACTGCCCCAAAAATGCTTCCTTAGCGCCTTCGACCGCCGCCCTGATTTCTTTAATAGATACATAATACCTAATTGGAGGCGTCTGTCGGCGCATCCCTTCCTGAATTGACATAGCAATTCCGACACGACAGCGCAAAGCGCATACGGACCATGAAATCGCGGCTCGCAGACTTCCGTAGTCCTGCGAGAACCCAATCTCTACTGCAACCATTAAAGTATAACTATTATTCCTGTCTGTATATATTAGGGCACCATCATTGGCCCTCGTTGTGTTCCCATGAGTAGTACTTCTTGTTGTAGTTTCTTCATGTGCATGAGTGAGATTGCGCGCCATCTGATGCAGCTGTATGGCTTCTTCCCTGATATTGGTTAATATACAACCCGTCATATCGCTATGGATTGGACTCGGAGCCGCTACGACAATGGCCATCTGTCGAGTACTGTCGTATAACACTTGAGGGTATCTACGCAATTTTGTTAGCGAACGTGGCTACCAATAGAAAGGATTCACACCTGATATTCTCATTTTCAAGAACCTCCAGAACACTCTCATACTCGTCACGACTAGCGGCGACTTCTAGCTCTGTGTCGGGCGAGTGTGGCCGCCTTATGGCTTCGATTAGTGGCATCCGGATACACTCGTCTTTCAGGTCAGTTGAGAGGGCTCCAATATCGACTAATTTCTTTGTTGAAGTGTGCTGACGCCGCGTTGGATATTTATGCGCGACATGGCGCAAGATCTTGACAGTGCCGGTTGCAGATCGCCTTTTGGATTTGCCGATCGCACTCATCATTAAAGTCAATCACAATAGAGTTGGATATACATAGACACAGTGACAGCTTCAGCATGAAATTGTTAAACTCGAAAACCAGAGTTTCAGACTTTCAGAATGTATCGCTTGCAGAGCAATGCAGGAATCGGCGACTGTGGCCCGCATTTGCAGATTTGGATTCGAACCGCGTATCTTCACTGCTTGGATCATTTCGAGCACTTTTCTGGTCAAAGGACGAGGGGAGTGGTTACCCTACCTTTCACCTAGTGCGGCTCAGGACATTGTGTGCGCCACCTTTAACAAGATAAAACACTGAATGGCCGGGTTCTCGGCCAGAACTAGCTTCGAACATAAGATCCGAGTGTACATATACAACGCCGGATTTGCTACATCCATGCGCTGGTGCCTGGCGAAGTGGCGATAAAATCTCGAAAGCAATTTCAAAGTCTGCAAGAGTATACACTACAGGTAGGTCAAATGGGAAAAGTGATACAGGGAAAATGCAGAGACATCAATAAAATTGTTTCTGAATAACTCCGCACTTTCTGGCTTACATATATGCTGATCCACAGCGAACAGAACGGATGGAAGATCAACAGAGGCATTAGACATGGTCAAACTCCAGGTACATGTGCAGAGTGTGTGTAATATGCCGTCAGCAATTACTATCTGCGTTCAGCACATTGGTTATTCAGGAGAAATCACAGTGGTAGTGCATAGTATGAACTGAGTAAAAAATATATTCAACTGAAGCCTGCCTTCTCAACAGGCAGCCCCAAACGGGTCTTATTATACCCGTCTATTCCGTTGTTCATCTATTTTTAGAAACAAGGATATTCACAAAGTGTGAAGGGCCTAATGCTGTATTTCTACTAAATAGAATTGTACAAAAAGGAATCACTAAAGAAGAGGAAAGGGGAAAGGAAAAAAGGCGGAGGAGGAAGAAAGCGATAAAAAAGGGGGCGATAAGCCCTACGACAACGGTTCAAGGTTGTGGCGAAGGCGCAGCCGAGCCACTCATGGGCGCAGCCCGCGACATTACCCCCCGCCTAGGGTCGTGCATGGTCGAATTGCGGGAAGTCCCTTCGGGGTGTGCTTTGTGCGATTCCCAAACGTTTAAGGCAACTGTGTCGGCCATGTTCTGGGCGGCGGTCCACGTAGGTTCCTGATACCCGGTCCACTTTACGAGGTATTGGTGTCTATGACCCCGACCCCAACGGATCCGGCGCTCTGCAAGGATCTTCTCCACATCAAAAAACTCTTCGCCGTCGATTAAAATGGCCGGTGGTTGCCAATCGGTCCGGATTTGACTGGGTAGAAGGTCGTCGCTCGCGGGTCGGAGGAGGTGTGTATGAAAGACCGGATGGATCCCTGGGGGTGTGTCGAGCCGGTACGCGTGGGAGCCGACCTTCGCGAGGACCGTAAATTCGCGTTTCGGACGTCCAGCTTCGGGCAGGGGCGGTCAGTCCGTATGTGGCGTAGATCCAACCATACCTTGTCGCCAACGTTGTAATTCGCCGCGGGTTCTCGTCGCTTGTTGGTATAGTCTTCCTGTGCTTGCTGTGCCGCGGCCATGGCAGAGTGGGCAAGTTCGAGGGCGCCTCGTAACTTCAAAACGATAGCGTCGGCTCGCTGGGAGGGGGTTTTTGGGTCTGGAAGTGGGGCCGGTTGGTCCGATAGGTCTAACGGTTCGACCTGGTATCCGTGGTCCAAAAAGAAGGGATTAACATGACGAGTCACGATTGTTGAGCGCAAGCATGGCCACAGGGCAAAGGAAAGCCCAGTCGTCTTGGGTGTAGTTGACGAAAAATCGTAGATAGGCTTCGATTGTTTCGTTCGCGCGTTCTGTAGAGCCATCTGTTGAAAATTGAGGGTGTCGTGGTGCCAGCTAAATGGCGTGGGTCATGTGCCAAGTTGGCGATACAGGGGGAGGCTAATGTTGTGACCAATCAAACACTAAAAATATAGGTAGAGGTCGTAAACTCCTTTGGATATCATCAATTGACACGACTCTATTGAAGTAGTACATCCAGTTTTAATCGAACTTGGCTATCAAAACTATCCGTATCTCTATATCAGATCCCAATGCCTAACAGATCCCTCTGGAATCCAGATACAAGTCACGAGCCGGATAATCTTCCTCCCCGTTTCCGTCGCGAAGTCGACTATTACCTTCTCAATGATGGTAGTGATGAGGAAGCTGAGTCTGAATTTCGAATTCCTAAAGTACCGCGATTAGATTCAGAATCAACGATTGATGTATCTGTCGATAATGTCGCAGGCACAGACGTCTTACCTGAAGAATCTGCTTCTCAGGTACTAGAAGACACATCAGTTGCCGATAGTACGTCCGACACGTCAAAAGGATCCCGAGCCTGCCTTTGAGGACGCTTAGCGCCTGTCATCGTTGCCAACAGTACACGAAGGGTTGGCAACATTTCCGTCTTCTTTTCTTCTTTTCTTCTTTTCTGTTTTTTGTTTGTTTGTCTTTCTATACGTACATATGGGAATCTTTCCCTCCTTTTATTCTCTTTTCTTTTCTTTTACTTTTTCGTAGGCAACAGAAACAGAAATAGACAGGGCCATGACTTGCGTGATGCAGTTTTTTTTCCTCTGGCGATATCGTGTCCAGCCCTACGTCAAGCTTTTATACTCGATCAAGACGGAAAGCCACAAATCACCCTCTATGGGAAAACGCGTTCGAAGCTTGACATTCATGAGCATCCTTTCACCTGTTTGTTGATGTTTGAGGATGGCGGGGATGGAGGACAGGACCGTAGAGGCGGAGTCCAGGAACTCCATATTAAGGTTGTACTTAGTGTCCATATTGGCACACTAACAGATGTTCGTAGGGAGGGGTCTAAGAAAACTTGCTAACAAATTAGCTGTACTGCTGGAATCAATAACTAAGACTGACTCGACAGCGCATACATGAGGGCCTAACCCTCCCATGAGCCGGGCTCCACCCTATGGGAGGTTTTGTTGTTTGGTAAGCGCGGTGATGGACGACAGGATCGTTGTAATGCCCCTCACAATGATAAGTGGCACAAGGAGTTGCGTACGCGACACAAGGCACGTGCGGATGCGGCGCGAGGATCTACATACGTGGCACAAGCAGGCCGTTCAGAAGAGTAAGCATGCTGACAAGAATTGGGCTGCTACAACGTAATCAGCGGCCGTAGAGAAAAAAATGATTACAGGCCCATACATTTGGACGCAGACGTGCACACTGACCACAGGGTACAGATCGACTACTAAGTGACTTTAATGGCCAAGCATCTAATTTTGAACAAAGTTAATGGCAAGGATGCTGAGAGCTTCCAAAAGCTCCCTAAATATATCAAGAAACCAACGACAAAAATCCGGGCAGTTAACCAAATTGAACGTCGTAGCGGACAAATTATACTGTCTATTTGTCAGTTATGCGTCGTCCATTGAATGGTTTAAGCATTGTCGCCCGCTGATTGCTCTCGACGGAATGCATCTGATGTCTAAATACCAAGGTAATCTGCTGATTTAGTTGTGATGCCTAACAGTGACGCGCGCGCGGTCAGCCAACTTCACGCGTCACGGACGCGACATCTTTAGATTGTGCGTGAATCTGCGCTATCCTCCGATTTAATGCCAGTTAAGTTACGAATAATTACGAATCGAATACGACTACTGACGGACGGCACCCTAACCCAATGCGAATAACGAATTGATTGCTAAAAAAGTCGAATACGAATAAGCAAAATCCTTATTCGTGTTCAGCCCTAGCCAGCAGAGAATCTCCAGTTCGGCGGAATATCAGGCACTACCCAGTTGGTCTTCGTGTGTAAACCCTTGAAGATGATCAAAGTGGTAGAGCTGTGTTATCTGCTAAATGCATTCAATGGTTGTCACCCATTCCTGACGCCCTGGAATAACTTTCGACTGGATTTTCTGGAAAAATGATAACCTTGTTTGATCAGCCTGTTCGGATGCCGTAACCGGTTTCATTCATGTTGAATACATTACGGGCTTCACGGTCCTCCTCTGGAAAGAGTACAGGATCAGGGTTAGGGTTCATATGTCAGGCGTTCATAGCCGGTGACGCGTACCAGACGCGTCGAACGCAAATCTCTTGAGCTATCTCCACAGCCAACGCATGAGTTACCCGGCACTCTGTAATAGCATATCGAGAGATCCAGTGCGCGCAAGTCTTCTCCTCTGCTCTTGTGAGACTCTGACAAGTTGCTGCGGCTTGAGATTGTGATTTCCAGAGGCGCGTCGTTGAAGGGTAGATCGACTAACATGAAATTGAGCAGCAGCAGCGTTAATACTGCTACACTCATTATTTTGCAGAGCCAACAGAGCCATTTGTATCTGTTCTTCATGATCCATGACTGTTTCGCTTCTTCGATATCCCATTACCGGAAATAGACGTGTTGAAGTTGGAATGAGGGGATGTATATGGCCCAAAACCCATACGACCCAAATACCCACACCCTACGTTAGAATTAATTCATATAGTCAAGGATATATTCCGACACTGAATGAGATTTTATTAGGCACAAGTAGTAGTGACAAGTGTCACTAGGCCGCACTAAGAAAGAGATACACTAACATGCAACGGGTTGGTCTAAAGCACGGCGTTCACCGTAGCTACCCATCTGTCAGGTATTCCACAGCACGTCGTCCTTCATTGTCACCATCACCTTCTTCACAAAGTTGCAGGAGGGAAACTCCGTTAATCTCAACGACATTCCATGTCCCGAAATCACTGTCATTATCAGTGCCAGTATTGCTACTGCCATGATCACCAAAGGTGTATGTTGTGCCCAACGATTGTTCAAATTTCTTGATCCTCTTGTTCCCAGTTCTTGTCGGCGTAGTATGAGGAGATGACTCGATTGCATCTCGGAGGATATTGTCCAGGAATAAGACAATCAAGTCTTTCTCATCAAGCCAATCCAGGGTTTTGGACACAAATGCTTTACGGTCCCCTTGAAGAATGGCAAAAATAAATTGATCAGAGTCAGTGGCCATTCCAAATACTGTTTTGTTTGTCTTTTCTGCAGTAGAACGAGCATCTTGAATGCCGCCAAGATATATCAAAAGCTGGGGAAGAGCTGCTCCGATATTGCCGCGCGCCTTCGCCTCAATAACCACTAACATTTCTTGGAGTTTGTCCTTCTCGTCCATGTAACCAAGAGTCCAGTCGGCGCGTCCTGAAATCTTCTTGTGGTGTTTTGTTGAAATTTCCATTTGGACTTCCGGTATTGCCTTTAGATGTTTGGCCGCAGATCTATCATCTAGAAGTTCTAGACGGTCACAAATGAGAACATCCAATAAGGTTCGGACGGCGGATTCAGGCCGAAAAGTTCGCAGATACTTGGATCGTCGGATATTTTGGATTGTGGTAGCTAATTAGCTGTTACTATTTCTCTCTAGGTTCTAATGGCAAAGACATACCGGCCCATTCAGAGAGCGGTTTGGAAGGTTGCTTTTGGTGACCTTGAAGTGTCCAACGATAGTCTGGGTCCCCGAGCTCGAAATCAATCCCAATACAGTTTGTAGCCTCATCTAAGCTGAGTGTGCTAGCTTGAAGACTTAGCACAGCTTCAACGCCCGCTACCAAAGGTAGAGCGCGTTGTATTGATTCAATAACAGATCTAGCTCCAGGGTGAAGGTTCTGATTCAGTTGGAGCATTTGATTAAATGATGTTCTGATATGTTCAATATCAGCCGGATACTTTTCAAACTTCTCAGTTATATCAAGATAAAAATGTGCGGGGGAAATTTTCTGTTTCTTCCTCGCTGGTGCTGCCATCATGACGTTAGATATACGTGAAATCTCTTGTCAGAGGGTTAAGCTGCATAGATGATAGTTTGATCCAGAACATGGGAGGTTGAGGCTCAGTTTCTGTTCTGACCTCCCGCCTCGGTTTCTCAGACGTTTGAGCACGAGCACTCCCTATCACATGTGAGGTTATGGTGCGGGACAGCAAGAACCGACCATTTGTCAACCGCCAAAAGTTTTGGGTCACCTACCCCTTACCTAAATGCATGGGGATTTGTCAGATATGCCCTATATAGCGTGCATCGACGGCGCGACCAATACAGCTCAAATATAGCAACGGAGGACACCGTTATATTAAATCGAAACACTAAAACCCTGAACCCTTTCCCCAGTTGCGAATTACTCTTGCTATATATGGGCCCCGAAGAAAGGTAATCACGCTGATTGTCGTCGAGATCTTATATTTCGTTTTGCCGGCATATGGAGTCCCTGAAAATATGCAACGATGGCACGAACTTGACATCAGACTTTCATCCGATAGATAGACCGCTGCCTTGTCGATAAATGTAGTTGTACTCTTCATGACTTAGTCTTTGTCTTCCACCACGCTTAAGGTTGCTGGGATCGTTACTGAGCCTAAACAGCTCCACAACGAGAGTGACTTCAAACTACAGCCCGTAGAAGTAGTGACCGCTTTCAATCTGTCCCAGAATTCGACCTCTATCGGCTCCCTGAAAACTATCTACCCGACACCATGGCGCGACTGAACCAAACTAGACATTCTTTGACCACCGGTCCCAGGCTCGAGGAACTGGACGGAGAAGTCAGACAGTTTATCGAAGACTGTGACCGAGGAGAATACACCAGAAATCCCGGTTGAGAGACTCAATGAGATCCTCTGAGGAGTACTGAGCGACGAGGCGTCCAAAGCAGCAATGATTCGAGATCTCTTACGTGGATGTTTGTTAGATGCAAAGAATTCCCGAACTGAATGGGAGAAGCTACGGCGTGTGGCTAAGGAGAATGAAGATGAAGCCATTGAGGCGAAGGAATTGGCGGTTCAGACTCAGGAGAAGCTCAAAAGCCAGCAGACTGAGTGTAACAACCTCGGACTCGTGTGAGATCGACAGAGTCAGACTGTTATATATGTGACAAGGACAACGGGATATCTTTCCTTGTGTATGTGACAGGTTTTACTGTGAATCCTTGTTCCAAAGTAGATGGATGGGTGGTGGGACAAGGAAGATTAGGGTATAAGAAGACCGGCTTGACCTGCCTATTGAAAGCAGGCTTCAGCTGGCAACCGAACTATTGATTCAGTCAATTAATTGAATTAATACCCACCACCTACTTGATACTCTGAACTGCCATCGTGATTCCTCCTGAAATACCCCTAGTGCTAACGCACGTTACACTGAGATTGAGGAGTTACAGACCCAAATCCAAACTCTCGAGAGAGACAATACTCAGCTTCGACAGGCTAGAGGACAGTCTACCACCTCAACTTCGAATACCGAGTCCACCCTCAAACCTAAGGAATTTAAGGGTGCCAAGTTCGATAGGAAACCTGAGAACCTTGAACGATTCCTCAACAAGTTGACGATGGACTTCCGACTCTATGAATCCCAATTCCCGACTGGCAGATACAAGGTGGCGTATGCCTTTTCCGGCTTCGATGAACGACCAGACCGTTGGGCACAACAATTCCACCGTTACGATCCAGATTGCTAGTTACAGCTCTTTAGCAGCCAGGGCGGATCCAGGACGCCACGAATCTAGGAAATTTCTAAACCCAACTAGGGCAGAGAGTAAGGTACTGCACCGGAACTTCAGCAGCAAATATAGCCAGCCCCATACAGGACAATGCAGATACGGATGACGACGATGATTCTCCTGACGTAGTCCCTCCAATTCCAAGTCTTCCAGACGCGCTTCACGCGCTTAGCATCGTTATACGTTCCGCCGAGTGACACGAGGATGTTGGAACTATACTATCCGAGGGTTAGAGAAATATGAGAGGTGACTAGAGTCTAATAAGGCATCTTTGTCCACACAGAGAACACTAGATAATACATTGATTATGAATGGAACCTTGTCTCAGTAAACCGATAGCCTCGCTAAGCCGATATCAAGTGGCTGTAAACAAAATTCGGAAATACTTCATATAACACTGTATCGACCGCCAATTAATTTCAGAGTTATGAGCCGCCTTCGATGACAGGGTCTGATAAGACAAGGCAAAGACGGATTGTAGATAACGAACAGATTTACGTGTTGTGTTCGGGAATCGCGACGGTGGAATCCCGATTCGGACAAGTCCGAGCTTTTCCGCGTAAGTCCGAGATTATCGTCTGTTGTTCTTCTTTTAGAGTTTGTTATGTGGTAGTCGACGGCATCCTTCTGTAATTCAGCCGTTTGGTATTCAGGCTGCTGTTCTTGTCCTTGACTATTTATCTTCTAAAAATGCATATCTTCAGCTAATCTGGAGTAAACTGCCTCCTGCACTGTTTGCTAGCTCGTAGAGCCTGCTTGGTGAGTATTGTGTGAATGTTTTATCAAGGTGGGTTGCCGCACCTTTGTCACCTTAATTTTGCGTGAGCTATGTGAAGAGCTCGTGCGTAATTCGTGCTGACAAACACATATTATTGAGAAAGCTGAACGTCAATATGACTGGCCATCCTACTGGCCAATGATATTCTCGATGGAGTGCACGTGCATGTTTTTAGCCGCATGTCGCAGGGCTTACACTGCGCAACGTCTCAAGGCTCAACATAAGAACTCCAACTTGTGCGGGAGTGACGACGACCATTATTATTATCTGCACGACGATTGTATTTTGAGTTCTGAATGTGGTTACAGCATATTTCATTGGGTATCAGCGCAGCACATTCGTTAGCAGTAAGCCATAGAGAACCCTTTGCTGCGACGACCGCAGTAATCAGACCGCTGACTGTCATGTTTGCATAGTTATATGTCATACTAGTTTCAGAAAATGACTTTTCCATTCTAAAGTACCGCGTGCCCGGACAACGACAGTTCCTGGCTGATTCCGCCAAGAATATATTTTCTCTAGACAGTAAGGGCAAGCCACATTAAGCATAATAATCTTAGAAACGAATTCGTGCATAAGAACTTTAATTTGCGAGGGTGTCAACTTTATTTCGACGATTGCATTGCTCTGCCGGAGATGACAGTTACTGCTTGCCTACTTCGGCCTACGTCCAGCTACTCTTGACCTCAAGACCAGAGCACGTGGGTGGGGCTTCCTGCTTGTATGTCCGATTATTTTGTCACCGCTGCTGTCATTCTTTGCCATTTGGAAACATGAATGCAATTACCTAATTACAATGCGGCTAGGGCCTTCTGTATATCGTCAGCGCACTATCCAGAATCTTCTCGCTACAGCGGGTTATAAGTCCCAGTCTTCCCCTCTGCATTTGCCAGGCATCGAAGTGTCCAATTGTACGATACAGTATAATGCATTCTATTTTCGTCGCGGCGCTCGCTCTAGCGAGTACTGCTATTGCTCAAATCAATGTGCCCGGTGAAGTTCCCATTAACCTCGTTGAGCCTCTGCAGCACCGTCTCGCATATGCCGGCAGCACTGGCATGACTGTTTCATGGAACACGTATGAGCGGATAAGCGAGCCCATAGTCTATTATGGAACTGACAGCTGGAATCTCTCCAACTACGCTACCGGTGTGTCTGTCACCTACGCGACTTCCTTGACCTGGAGCAATCACGTCAAGATCTCTGGATTGAAGTCCAATA
Organism: Lipomyces starkeyi; assembly: GCA_018804115.1. NCBI lineage: Eukaryota > Fungi > Ascomycota > Lipomycetes > Lipomycetales > Lipomycetaceae > Lipomyces > Lipomyces starkeyi. The sequence goes on from JAGJTG010000012.1 coordinate 44,062, forward strand.
CTCAGTATTACTACATTGTTTCGAACACCAACTGCTACAATTGCTCCGAACTTGCTCCATACACGTTTACTACTGCACGTGATGCTGGCGACTATACTCCGTACACCGTGGCCGTTGCTGTGGACCTTGGTGTTATGGGCGATAAGGGACTGAGTACGACTAGCAAGGGTGCGATTAGTGTTAATGATAGCACCACTATCCAGTCTCTTGCGCGATATATAGACGGTTATGAATTTCTCTGGCATCGTATGTATATTCTAACATGCATGGCTAGTATGTTACCTTGCTAATGTATGGCAGCTGGTGACATCGCTTACGCCGACTACTGGCTGAAGGAGCAGATTCAGAAATACCTCAACGCCGTCCCCATCGATGAAGGCTACAAGGTGTACAACAAGCTCCTCAACACCTACTACGATGAATTGCAGCCCATCACTGCTGAGAAGCCGTATATGGTTGGACCGGGAAACCATGAGGCGAACTGCGACAATGCTGGTACTACCGACAAACAGAAAAACATCACTTACACCGTCGACATCTGCATGGAGGGCCAAAGAAACTTCACTGGCTACCGCAACCACTTCCGAATGCCATCCACTGAATCTGGCGGTCTTGAGAATTTCTGGTACTCGTTCGACCACGGCATGGTTCACTTCGTTCAGATTGACACTGAGACTGATCTTGGCAACGGCATCGTTGGAGCTGATGAAGCTTTTGGCTCTGAAGGCGATTTCACCACTATCGGCCAGGATGCGGGACCATTTGGTCGCATGAACCAACAGATTAACTGGCTCAATAAAGATCTCGCGTCGGTCGACAGAAGCAAGACACCTTGGATCATTGTCGCTGGCCACAGACCATTCTACGCTGGCAGCAGCGACGCATGTCCTGAATGCGTTAAGGCATTCGAGCCTACCCTCCTCAAGTACAACGTCGACTTAGTCCTTTCCGGCCATGTTCACTTTTATGAGCGCAATGCTGCCATCGCAAACGGCACGGCCGATCCTAACGAGCTCAACAATCCATCTGCGCCATGGTACATCATGAACGGTGCTGCTGGCCATTACGATGGACTAGATCCCATCGAATTCACCACGGATTATATGCGATATGCCCAGAACTCCACTTACGGCTGGAGCAAGCTCACTTTCCATAACTGCACGCACATGACCCATGAATTCATCGTTTCCGGCAATGGCACAGTCCTTGATACCGCGACCCTGTACAAGGACCATACATGCACCATGAAATCATCTAATTACACAGCTACTAACGGCAGTGTGCCAACTGCAGATAAGAATGGTGGCGCGAGTTTGAAGGCTTCGTCGGCGTTGTTTGCGGTCGCGTTGGCTACGGTTTTGATGGTAGCATTGTAAAAAGGAGATGTAGTAGACGAGCGGCTTTAATTTTCTTGGTTATCCATGCTACACACATTGTTGAAGTAAACAGAAATATAAGACTACTGACGACAAATACCCACCGGTGGACAACAGTAAAACTGCAACTGCTGTAATTTGTGACATTGTTGAGATGAACCCTGAGCAGTGTCAGTCCAATCCGAGAATGCAACGTGACATCTGTCGCTTCATCTCGAATCCGGCGGCGTTTATTGCACACTTTAAACGCCCATATGAAGAGGCTTTGGGAACTACGCGATCAGAACCCAGCCATACGATGAGGAAGGCTCCGAAGTCGTATTTTTATATGCGACCTACGAACCAATCTCAAAAGTCTGGAGAATAGGGTTTCGAACGTATTTCCCCCATTTCTTTGGTCGAGAAGCTGCTTTGCACAAGATACTTCTCATCGGATGCGGTGAGCTTCACTGATTTGTCATTTTATTTGGGAGCTTATTGGATATCTTAGCATTTCGTGCTTGAAATTTTTTTCTGATGTGAAGTTTAGCTTGGCAAATTCTTTCGAAAAATTAGAATTGAATGGCGGCATTTTTGTCTTTACTTTTATACTTCATAATTGATTTGACTTTGTTTTGATTGTTTTTGTTTGTTATTATTTGTTCGAACAATATAACTAATTAGTTATTCGCTTCAGGAGTTTATATTCCGGAATCCGGAACTTGTCTAACTTTCTGTACTGAGTTGAACTAGTCTACTTTCAGTATAGTACTGAAGTTTGTTGTTGTATGACGATACGGGCGGTACGAGTGGTACCAATTGGTTAGCATCAAGGGGTCTTGTATTGCCAGGGTTAGGAAAAATTCCTTGCCGATTGTACCTAAATAAGACGGTGTGTAGAAGGAGCTATAATCACGGGGAAGGAATTTCTAGGGCTCGGGACCCTTCGGTCCAGGGTTTCAGGAAACCCTGAAACCGGTTCGGCCTGCGGTTTTGACCGGCCCGGTTCTGAAAAGTGGACCCGGTCCGGTCCAGACTAGCGCTTAAAACCGGCCCGGTAGGGGATCACTTAGGACCGGTTCGACCGCTTTTGCAAATACATTCCCAAAAAAAAATTATAGAAAGCTCTCTGATACGCTCTTCAATGTAGGGCTGCACCGAATATTCGCATTTGCGAATATTAACTTATTCGGCGAATATTCGTTATTCGCAATTTTATTCGCAACCCCTGAACCCTAAAACGCTGAAACCCAAGCTCATAATTTATTACGGTTGCAACACAAGAAAAAAGAAACTTTAAGGCACAAAACGACAAGCCAAGAAACGGTAAAGGCATAAACTGCAACGAAAGACGCAAACGAAAGCGCAAGACAAAACCGCATACACAAAACGAGCGTAAGATCGATTCACTGGTCAGGCGTGTTCCTGATTCCTATACACACCCTGCAGAAGCATCAGCATCCGCATCGTCTCTCCCTGCATAGAGTGTCGTCTGACGCCCAGCAGGTCTCTACCTGTATTGACAAGCCTTTCCACTGAAACTTCGGAGGCAGGGATCGCCAAGAAATCGCGAGAGGCAGCTGCCATCTGCGGGAAGTCTCGTTTATTTACCCTCCACCACTGGAAGAGCCAATTCTGATCATCCATGGCCTCTGCGTCGACGCCTATTCGTGGACTATCGAAATATCTGTCGATATTCGACGTTGCCTGCACAGCCAATGGTTTCAACCTTCGAAACATGCGGGAACCACTTGACTTCTTGGTGCTCTCTTGCGTATGTACCGGTGATGAGGGAGTTTGGCTGTCGGCCTTATAATTGCAATAGAGAGATAATCGAAGGTGTCGTAGGATGACCTTAGCAGCCTCCTCGTCCTCCAGTTCATCCATCAAGAGTCCCCCTTGACGCGCGGGTCTAGAATCAACGCTGTGTAGTATGTGTCGGAGGCGTCCATAAAAGTGTAGTACTTTTGGAACCTTTTCATGCCTTCCGTCACGGCGCGTGCAATCCTTGGATCGACATCGCTGAACTCGTCTTTCCTCCCAGATGCGTGCTCCAGTATATCTTGCAGATCATAATAAATGGACACTGCATTACTTATCTGTGGCCGCCTTTCGGATACGAGCAAAGTAAGTTCATTGAATTTCGAAAGAACTGTATGAACCTGCCGGAGCCAGTCCCATTCTGCCGCAGAGAACTTAGGAAGGCTAATGTAGCGGAGGGTTATCAACTTGAGGCTGAGCATTGAGGGCGTCCTCAAGCATCCTGAACGTCGAATTCCATCTTGTGTCTACATCATATTCGATGTATTTGGTCGCAAGGTTCATTAGCGTGCCTATTCTTTTCCACTGTTTTCTTCGTTGAGAGCTGCGGAAGATCCAAACTGCAAATATCCGAAGCCTGGCAAGCGGTTGTTGGATTCCGAAGGTCTCCTGATCTCCGCTCTCAAAGCTATCGCATACCGTATACGCTTCGTTCGCAGTGCCGGATTTCAAAGCACGAAGGATATCCTTCACAACGAGATTCAATATATGGGCAAGACAACGAAAAGACGTAGCTGTCTATACCGCGGAAGAGCGGTTCGGGAAGCTTCTCTTGCAGTCGTTCAAATAGCTCAGAGGCCATCCGCTCATTATTTGAGGCGTTATCTCCGGTAATGGTTCTCAGTTTGTGTTCAAGGTCAAGCTCTATAAGCAGCTCTTCCACCGTATCTGCGAGATTCGCTCCGCTATGTTGTCCTTCAAGCTCCTTAAATTCTAATACTTTTTCCTGGTATTCGAAATCTTCAATAAGCCAATGGCCGATCGACTAGTATGGGCAGGTTATTTTTGTTGGTCCAGACATCAAGAGACAATGCAATTGTTTTGCATTTTGTTTAAAGCTCCTCCTTCAATTGTACTCTGTATAGCTGGAAGTCATCCATAATCCTCCGCCGCATTGTCTGCCGCGAGGTGAAAGGGAGTGAAATCCCCGGTATGTCGTTAAAGATCTTCCGAAACTCCGCTGACTCGATAACAGTGAAAGGTTGACAAGATGCAACCACCCAGCGAATAATATTCTTCTCCAGAATCTCTTGGTGGGTCAGATTTGCACTCTCCTTGCCTTTTTCGAGAAAGCGTGTTATAGTGGCCTTTGGTGGAAGGACGACTTGTTTGGCTCCGGGAGGCAGTATCGAATGAACTTCTCTTAGATGGCGCATGTTGGTCGAAGAGGATTGCCTCTTGGAATCGGTAGTGTTCCAATTACAGTCCTTTCCGGTACCATCGTCAACAACTGCACATTGGATGATTCTATCCACAAATTTTCTCTTTTTGGTGCGGTTGTCAAACCACTCGCTGCGTGTTTCCGTACAGGTGAAATATGGCCAAAACCATGATTCTTTTGCCACCTTCCTACTAACCGACGACCCTGCAATGACTGAACTAAGACTTTGCGGTTGTGACATCGATTCGGAAGGGAGAATTTCAAAGTCGGAAAGCTGAATAATTGTATCAATTTCTGTATATGACTCTGGCTGACCGATGGAGTAGTGCGACGACGATGAACCGGGGTCTGCGGCCTCTAGGATTGGGCTAGAACAGCGAGTATCTGTTTGAGTCTCAGTGTCGTAGCCGTCATTCAGTGCCAGGTAATCTTGGCGGTTTCGTCTGATCTCCATCTCAATTTATAGAATCGCGGAACTAAAGGTAAGTTGTACGGAAGATACTGTTGTCGACTGAAGTCGTGCCAGCCACTCTATATATGTTGCGAGAAATGAGCGCGAGTGGATGGAGACGACGAATAGGAAGTGAACGATGGAAGGCAGGCTGAGACTCTGATCTCAATGACGACCATTCTCACGGCTATTCAAGTCTATATATACACGAACACCACTTGCACCCGAGGTGACAACTGGAAACGACTAACTCAGAACTTCCCCGCTCGCCCACCAAAGCCGCCGAATGAACTAACTTCATTCGCCCATCTCAAAACACAGAAGACACAAGATCAGAGCTCATGACCTTGAGAAGCGGAGACACACGGCAAAGCCGCTAACCAGATCAGAACAGGCAAGAGAAGATTGGCCAGACGTCCACCAACCTAACTCAAGGGTCAACCAATCTCCAGTGACCAGTGACATGAAAAAAGACGGGGTATCTCCACCCGCGAAGAAAACTCGGACAGATCTTCACCACGGAATACTGAGAGAGGAACCCACCACACTGGCAGTGAAGACTGATCGCTGTGAGAATACCGATCTCTCACCATATGCCCTGCAAAAAGCAACCGCAAGAAGCAACCCCTTGCAAGGTGACAGAGGAAAAAAGTGAATACCCCACCATCAATTTACTCCTTACATCAATTTGGCTGTAAGGGGCTATCTTGGCTCTTTGGAATTGCGACTTAAATTCTAAATTAAAAATCAATTGAAGGACATGGTAATCTACCGCGTAACACGTGATTAGATGCGAATATTCGCCGAATAATTGTTCGGCGAATAACGAATATTATTCGCACTGCTCAGGATTTGCGAATAAAATATGCGAATATTATTCGCCGCCCCTGGGACTTGCGAATAACGAATACGAATAATGCCGATTACTGCGAATATTCATATTCGGAACAGCCCTAACTTTGAAGACGAGACAGTAGCTATCACCGCTACTGAGGAAGGATGGCTGCTAAGGTGGTGGAGGGCCCACATAAACACCCGAGAATGGCAGCCGCCGCCAGAGACTACCTCGCAATTCCAACCTTTGAAGTGGCTATCGAGAAAAAATGTTTGTGACGGAAGAGAATTGCTTGGGTTAAGACGGCAGTCCATGGAGTCAGGAACCAAGGGAAAGCTTACTTTACTTGCAGATCACTGTTCAAAAGGAGCTGAGTGGTAATTTTGTGGTATTTATTTTTATTTATTTGTTTGTCCTCGACGTGTGTATTTCAGAGCAGATCATGAAAGTCGCGTGCAAGACTATACGATTTTTGCGAGTAAGTTAACCAACTCGCATATGTTAATCGTAAAATTTTACATGTACTCGTATAGTAATCGTATTGGACTTTACGAATACGAATAACGATTAATCGCAAATCGTATCCACTCCAATATTTCAATGATTTGACGAAATATATATCTCGCAACAGGTCTTGTTCGACACTCGGACCGGCCAAGATACTTTACCTTCCCCTGCTTGACAAGCTCGGCCATGGCGCCGACAGTCACCTCAATTGGAAGCGACTGATCAATACGGTGTTGATAAAACAGATCGATCGTGTCGACGCCCAACCGCTGCAAACACTCCTCGCATGACTGCTTCACATACTCAGGCGAGCCGTCAGTTGAGCCGTCAGTTGAGCAGTCAGGTTTGATACCGAACTTTGTGCACAACAAGATCTCAGACCGCTTGCCGGTCTTAGCAAACCATCGTCCCGTGACTTACTCGTTGTTGTTATAAATCCGGGGCAGTGTCCAGAATATGCAAGGCGGCTGCATCGTCAATATTGGGCTCGTAGTACGCGGAAATACCTGATTCGTTTCCGTGTCACTGTGGCATCTGCGAATTGACCCTTGGCTAATCATAGCATGGCACCGAAACTGATACCGGTCACAGCCGGACCATATTTCCCGAATTGGGTTGTAGGAATTTCCAATTTTAGCCAATTATTTCGAGTACTGATCGAGTCTCAACAATAGTGCGGAAAGTAGCTGTGTGGATGTTGCGTTGCCGACAGCGACGGCCATTAGTCTCCGCCGCTTTGACCACAGGTGGGAAGATCGTGCGTCAAGGCGGGAAGTCAATATGAGTTTTGTTCACCGTGGAATTTCCCAGATGGCACGTGTCTAATGACATTTTCTTTCCGGATAGAATCTGTACTAATTGCCTGTTTTTGTGTGCTAGATAAATTGATCTAGTTCCAGTTAGTGCATGCCAATTGGACTTCGCTAGGGGTTGGTTAGCTATATACCAATCTGCTCCATGTAGTAGAATTGCTGCTCTGTCCGGTATTAATAGTCATTTACTTAAGAGACCGACACACGGGATTTCTTCCTACAGTTCGGCTGCGACGAAGGACTCATATTAAATAAATCGACCATTGTTGTGCTGTGACGACCCAGTTGCCGCGATGTGTCCGGTCCCCTTCCTGCCAGTGGCGACTGTGAAGGAGAAATCAATTAACGATACACTTGGCAGCGGGGAATAAGGTGTCAGAGACGCAATCCCGACCTTTGGTTTCGACTGGTGTAGGTTTACGAACAATATAAATGGTGGATTTTCTAGAATAATCTGCATGTATTGCTGCGCATTATCGTAACGGTCTCCAACAGGCTGTAGAGATCAGCGCGGGCCGCAGCGCGCTTCCTTCCCGACCCACAACGTACATCGTTGCAAGTCGCGATTGCGGCATTTACTGTAGGATAATTGCCGTTATGATTATCTTATCGTCTCAGATTTTCGTACTAAGGATCAATTTCTGGATGTAGGCACTAGAATCAATAGGTGGAGTGTCTGGTACAGATCCCGAAGAGCAGTGGCCGGATGTCACCTGCTTAATATTGGCCCTATTACAATGAACCATCCTCTGACGAATCGCCGATTATCATCCACAGCACTTGCTTCAGGAAACCGAGGCTCTCTCAGTTGTAGACGAACTGTACAGGTAGATCGCCACGAGTAACATTGGTATTGAAAGAGTGTAACTACCGCTCGCAGTAGCGGTGTGTTATATTGGATTCAAAATATCTCTTATATTAGTCTCAGGTACTTGTCACCTTGCACCTCTAAGACCGCCTGGCATTTCGAACGCTCCCTTTCGTGTAAGCGCTGTGCCTTTAGCTGCAATTAATTTGATCTTCATCTTAATTCATAATGGCCAATCCCAGCGTCAGAATATGTTCGAGCTTATCATCCTCCGTTCGAAAACAACATATCCAGCAGACTTTGACTTAATCAGCTAACGAGCAGTGCAAGAAGCAATACTAAGTGACCGGAAAAGCTGAGAAAGGGCTCGGGTTTAGTCTGCTGGATGAGATGAATGAATGGAAGTAGAGCTTGGGTTAGGGGCATACGTAGCGAAGTTCGTCCGTTTGAAGAGGATAGAGTAACCATGTTCGATGTGAATACGTTATATTAATCTTGACTCTGTTTCCGTACACTTTGCACCCTCTTGCGTGCTTTGTTTGCAAATTTAGGTTGCTGCCATCCAACCCTGAGGTGTCAAATGAGCTCCTCTCTTTGTGTACGGCCACTCATATTCTCCCACTACGCATGATCCGGCTGTAACAAACATCTCCACATCGCCCGCAGTCATAAACGAACGCCCGACAAAGTCGTTTCTTGCCGTAAAGTGAAAAGCATACCCAGCATATGTGGCGAACGCAACATTCTCGCCACGCGATCCGTCATTGTTGTAAAAATAAGCGTACACCTTATTACTTTCCGCTGTTATGTATTGTTTCAATAACATAGTGACGAATCCATTTGCCGAAGCGGTCTTACCACGCGCGATTTCGGCATCGATGTAGTATGCATTATTCTGGTTGTTGTCGATTGAGCCGCTGGTGAAAAACCAATAGCTGCCCGGCTTGTTATATGGCACACCTTCATTGAAATTACCCTGACCAATGCATAGAATCGGAAGGTCAGTTGCCGTGACGACGACAGCGCATATCGCCACGACAGCGACAAGAAACTCGGAGATCCTGACCATCAGTAACGAAGCCTTTTGTCGCAATGAAGAGGATCGACTGCCGCCAGCGAAGTTGAATTTTAGTCGGCCGAGGATACACTAGCGCTATATATGATGTTGAAGCCAACGCATGGCAAAGGCATCGGTGCCTGAGAATCCTGCGCCCTCGCTAACGTGCATGATTTAGACGCACATTCGCTTCGAGCGCGTTAATAATCTTTTAAGGTCAGGGGATAAACGTCATGGCGTCATCAAGCCAGCCTAAAGAGCCTTAAGGGCCTCACGACAAGCGGCTCCGTTCCTTATCAGGCAACCAACTCTAAATTTTACGAATTCGCGATCGGCATTAGACAAACTATCGCTGGATCTGTCATCCGCCAAATCCCAATCCACCTTCAAAAAATTTGAGTTAAGTCATTAACATGGTCGATTTTGAATTTCTTACATGGAGCAGGTAGCGGGATCAAATAGGTATATGCCCAAAGCGCTTTGCTGACCATGATCTGGTATTTTCGTCGGTGATCGCCGCAATCCGTAAGCATGTGCGCCGCCGGAGTCATTGTTCTCGGTGGGCATTGGACTAGGGGTGTCCACGAATAACTGAAGATTTCTTGCTTACTAATGCGAATACGAATAAAATAGCTTTTATTCGTAAATTATTCGTAATATTCGTAAATTTTGATGACAAGTGCATTATGAATCAAGCCTCCCTGGCCTGCTCTCTCTTATAAACTGCCCTCAACAACATCAACTTTCTCATCGTCTCGGCACTCCACGAGTGCATCCGCAAACCTCGAAGGTCTCTCCCTGTGTTGAAATGTCTTTCGACAGCCACCTCAGACGCAGGAATAGCTAAATAATCTCTTGCTGCGGCTGCCATCCGGGAGAACTCATCCTGATTCAGTCGCCACCATTCGAAGAGCCATCCTCTTTCCATCGTCACCCCGTCATTGACCATGACTGCCTCACTGTCAAAATAGCGGTCAATATCAGACACGCGGCTTTTTTGCGGTTGCAGTTTCTGCAACGCGCGCGCTTCAATAGTGTGCCCTGTGACGGGGTTTTTATTAGAAATCGATAACTGCTCTGTTGTTCGCGGATATTTTTGGTGTACCTCTTTCAGGTGACTAATAACAATCGCGGCAGTTGACTCTCCGAGTTCCTTCTTCAAAAGTAGAGTTTTGAATCGTGGATCCAGCACCAGAGCTATATAATATGCGTCTTCAGGGTTCTAACCCTGCACAGTGTATCTTCTGTTAAAAGCTGTTCCTGTAAACGCAAGTATAGTTCAGACACTAGAGTTTCGTCATTTGTAGCATTATCCGCCGTAATGGTAAGAAGCTTTTGTTCGATTCGGAGGTCTGCCAAGGTCTTGTGCAACAGATCTGCCATATTCTCTCCAGTGTGAGCAGGGCATATTTCCGTGAACTCAGGAACAGGAACATGTTCCCGATACTGAAAGTCATGGGTCATCCAACGTCCAATCACTCCCAGCATAACCTTCGAATTTTTGCTGGTCCAAACATCCAGCGACAGTGCAATACTCTGACAAGTTAGTGCCAGTATTGAGCTCGACACAAATTGAATTCCGAGTCAATTCGACGAGCTACCGTTTGGCGACAAGTGAACGGAAGTGAGACACCCGGGTAGATCGTTGAATATCTGTTGGACAGCTGAGAATTCAATTGCCATGAAGGCCATATCATCCAGGACCATCCAACGTACCAAATTCTGCCCCAAGGTTTTCGCTACGTTATCCTTAGCACTTTTCCTGAACATTGTAGCAACCGATTGCTGCCTCATTCTCCCGTCGTCCCCTCCACGGTCATCACCGCTGCCGGCGGATGGAATGCCATGCCTGTTAACGTGAAGTTTCATGTTGCTCGTGGACGTCGCTCGGGCAGAATCCGTCGTCTTCCAATTACACATTGCGCATCGTATCTCCCTATCCTCTATTGGCCCTTTCTTGCCTCGCTTTGGATACCATAACTTTCCAGGAAGGTAAGAGATGTTGAAGTGCGACCACAGCGAAGGATTTTGGCTCCTGGCCAGAGGTGTTGAGGACTGATCCGAAGCGCGAGAGGATTCTGATAGCTCTTCAACCGACGATGTTTGTTCCTGAGGACTTTCTGCACTAGTAGAGTCTGCTGGAGTCATTGAGACCGCATGTTATGTCTATAGGTAGGGACAATGAAACAGAGTCTCAAGATCGACTTCCCAGAAGTCCTCGATTGACCGCACAATCAACAGTTGATAGCTCTATGGACGACGTTGCATGCAGAGATGTCTTCTCGGAAAAAAACATCCATAGTATACAGATCCACATCGTTCACTCTAGTGCACTATAGCTTTTTCAGCCCTATCATATATTTTCACACAATTATACACATTAAACTAAACCATCAAACAAGATAGAATATTTAATTTCAATTTTCAACAGACGCCAGTTCCGCACAATTCAATATCACGGACGTTATGTCAGTAAGTCGAGGAACTCCACCAGATGATTCTTCCGTGGTTTAGGGGGCTCTTTCTTAAGGCCCATCAAGTGATTGACCGCAAACTGGGCGCCGTGGACACTGTATTCCATGCTTAAGGTAGGCTCGTCCGGGATCTCCACAAACTGGCCTAAGAATGCGATGTTGGTTGTATGATGGGGAATGATCAAGGGACGATCGTCGTGGGAGCGAACCAGCAACGGCGATCTGACCCGAGGGCTTACACAAGGAATCGTGATAGAGTTGGCGAGAATATTCGTGAGAGGAAATTTTAGATGTTGAAGAAGCTCCTTCATGATCTCAGAACCTGAGCATTGAAGCATGGGTTTTTTGACATAGTTCCCTTCTCTGTCCGGATATAAGGCCCATCCCGAAAATACCTGAACAGTGTCTGGCTGGCCATGAAAGACCGGTTGACGGCGGATATCGAGACTTAGGACCCAGTTACTTCCAGCCAGTGACAAGACTGGCTGAGAGCCCGGCTTGTTGTTTGTTAATTTGATGATCCGGTCAAAGAATTCGGGATCTTTCAGGGTCACGGTGAATGTTTCAAATAGCGCATCGGGGGTACTGGAAGAGAAGTTTGATGGATTGCCAAATTTCCTAGATTTTTGTGCAAACTGATACCATAAGGACCATCCACTGTCGGGAGATTCAGCAGATGACAGATTGGGAGCAACACTGTTTGTTCCCAATACAGTCCCTGAGCCAACTGACCCAAGAGTGACAAAGACCAAGTCAGTAGGATCAAGGGTGACCAGCATTTCTGAACCATCACAGCCTAGGTACTTGATTTCTGAGACTGTAGTGGGATCACTGCTTGGGTAGGTCAAGATGTCGACCACCCTGTCCTTGAGGCGAAAGTCCACACCTTCGTCCTGGAGGAATCTAGTGATAGGCTGAATAATTGACTCGTTCTGGGAGTAACGCATTTCATCCGGTCCAGTCGATGTGTCGCAATGTACGATGTCCTGGACGAACTTGCGAAGATACCGTCGGAATTCCACCACGCTGTGCTGGGGATGGAACGCGTACCTGCAAGATGTGTCAGTGATCCTAGGCACGCCACATGGGACATGTAGTGATGACTTACGTTGTTGACCAGATCAGCCAGAATTTTGTGTCAAAGAAATCCGCATGAAACACGTCAGAAATCATCTTCCGACCCAAGGCATGCTCGCTCTCCAGCATGACCCGGATTAGTTCCAACCGTTCCCGGAGGTTGAGGCCGAGCTTCTGCGAATCCAATTTCTCGGGACCTGACGGACCTTCGACGAGGGCACGAGTTAGGTGTCGCGCGTGATATTTCTCTTCACTACTGCGGTATTTATGTTTATCCCATGGCGTCTTTCCCACCTCTGTGGATGGAACTTGCGAGAGGAGCTTTTCAGTGCAGCTATCACGGTAGGAAATCTGCTGTCCGCTGTGCAGCACGTATCCAGTCGAAGCATCACCAAAGCCGGTAACACCCCCTCCAGGGTGGGAGTGAAGGTCGAAGATATGTATGTGACTCGGCGGCACGTCGGCGTCTTTGATCAAAAACACCGCGGCTGCAAGGGAGGCAATCCCGCCCCCCACTAGCCAGACCTGAGTAGATCCGGCATCTTCACGTTCGTCGTTGGCATTATGAGGGGTGATCATATTGGATCTGTCCGTTGTTTGGTTCGTCTTCAGTGAAAGTATCAAGCAATTACATCCTAGAAAGGTGATGGAAAGTCGGTCTTTGGCTCCTCTTATAGAAAACCGGCACATATGGCGTGCCGGGTGGCGACAATTACATCGTATGACATCTGATCGCATGAAGTCATCAATTGTATGCTACTGAACAAAACGAGAACTCATAGAGTTTCTGCCAGTTTATGTTTGACGTCTTCCCACCGTATGCAGGGTAGCACCGGCAGACACATGCCGCACGGCCTTGCAACCGACCCCCGTGCGCCTCAAAGCGCGTCCTTGCGAGACACACCCGCCGATAGCCGGCTGGGCTAGGGCTCAGCGTCATCGTCCAACTTCTGAGGTACGAGCCCCTCAGCATTTAAGTCCGAAAAGATCCTCCGATACTGAAGATACCAATCATGGTCATGACAAAACCGAGATCAAGTGCCATTTGTATCACATTAAGGCTGACACCTAACGCTCTGGAAACTTTCAACTAGTACAAATAATATCAGGGATCGGCACGGATAATATCCAGGCCAATTTTGCCCTTATCCGTATCCGTATCCGTATCCAGGTAAAATGTCTATATCCGTATTCGTATCCATATCCAGATAAATTGGCCGTATCCGCATTATCCACGGATGATACCTTTATGACGAGTCCTTGCTCGAGCGATCTTGCAGCATTGGCTCATGGAAAGTGTGGACTACCACTGTATCTGTATCGCTCTCAAATTCATCCTGGGTTCCTTTTTCAATATCCCCCGCACTCTCAGTCTCGTACGAAATACCCTTGCCCTTCTTTTTTCTCCTTTTCCTTGCACGTGTTTTGGTATCTTTTTCGGCAGCTGCCACTGCATCGCACAACTCTTGGGTAGAAACATGGAATTGACCTTTTAAAACCACTCTCTTTCCCTTTGTACGGTTCGCACGCTTCTTTATGATAGAGCACAAGTTGTTAGAATCGTGTTGGTGGACAATACTCCGTGCTTGAAGTTGCTCAGCCCCGGCTGTCAACTTTCGGATATATCGGCGGATCGGAGTTGTTGGAATTGCAATTGTTGAATTGAGGAGCTCATTTGCTGACCGTAAGCTTGTAGCATCCGGAGGTGAGCTATTTACAAAAACTTGATCAAATATATCAAATTCTGTTGGTGTTCTGGGTCTTTCTAGCTCAAAATTCTGTTGGTGTTCTGGGTCTTTCTAGCTCCGGGGTTGTGTCCAAAACCATCGTACGAAGTGCTCGCTGTGGATTAAATGGAAGAAGACCAGCCCCACGCCATGCTGATTCAATATTTTGTTGCGTACAAGCCTCCGATCGAGCTTGAATATATGCCTCCATCCATTCAATCTTTTGTATTCGTACGAGCTGTGCTTGGTTGAGGTGCGAGAGCGCAGCGGTCAATCGCTTCTTCAATGGACCGAATATTGCAACATCAAGCGGCTGGAGTAAATGCGATGTATGAGGTGGAAGGATAAGAAGCGGGAAGCGTAATTCGATTTTGAAGGCAGTGAGCTATAAAGCTTCCACTAATATGGCTATCGTGACTATCGCAGATGAGGAGGCGTTGTTGACCATTCGCTTTTGCTCGTGTCGCAGGCTCGAAGACGCGTTTTAACCACTCTAACCCATGAAGATTACTCGTCCAACCCTTTGTATTCGCCGAAAAGAACCATTTATCAAGGACTTCGTTCGGGATCCAATTCTGAAGAACTTTCTTCCCTTTGAATATCCCAAGTGGTGGAAGAATAGTTCCGTCTGCGCAAATACACTCAATCATAGAAACCCATTCTTGACGGCCTGGATGAGCTTGATGTTTCGTACGAAATGTGGAATCGAGAATACTTCGAATTGATTCCATTGTTCCAATCGAGAATCCGGATTCATCCATATTGTATGTGTTCTCTTGTACTCTTGAATGACCGTGCGATACGCGTCAAACCACGCGTCAAGCACTGTTGCTCCGTCTATTCGTACAGACTCAATTCGACGTCCAATGACACTGCGAGGTGTGGATGTCGTTTAATAAATCGTGGAACCCAATCTTGGCCAAGGGGGAGACGTGCGTGGAGTTCCAAAAGAGGAGGTGACGCGTCGTCTAAATCACGAGATCGAGTCGTACGAATATCCTCAGCTATTTCCTTCAACAATCGATGCCCTGGAGAATAGCCACTGATTGTTAATTCTTTGGTCCACTTAAGAAGTACATTCTCCTGTGCGTATGAAAGTTTCTGTTGTTGTTGGCGCGCTTGAGAACGTGTCGGACCTCCAGAGACGCGTTTAAGCACAGTGTTCTTATTTATCCCTAGCGCTTTTGCAGCTGCGTACGAAGACTTATATAAGCCTTGTTGGACTCCTAAAACTGCTTCAGCAACTTTAGTATCAAGTTCAAGCGCGTTTAAACTTTTTCGACGGACCATTGTTGAATAATGTAAGTTTTTGAGGGGGAGTTCTCGGCAGTTAGAGCATTTACGCCATTCGGCCACTTACGCCACGACTTACGTTAGTTTATCATATGTGCAATGCATCTAATATAGCTTGAATGTCCCTCAAATCGTATACTAGGACGCTTATTACCCAAAGGATGCTCTGTAGTATCATGTTGAGCTAGGAGAATTGCATGCAACTCGGACATCAAACTTCGTTATTAGAAGCATTATCTCCTGTGGAAATGTGTAGAACACTCTAGCCTACGATCGTAGATTGTGGAATATTCTAGCAATGTGTAACGATGACGCAATTGGGTATTCGTGGAATGTCTAGAAGGTTCCAGAAGACAGCGTCCCAAGTATATATAGAGGTCGTAGGAACCTGTAGTTCATATAGTTTTTTGTTTTGTGTGCGCTTCAATATAATCATATATTACAACATCTCCCGTGATCGTAAGAACCTTAGGACCAATATTCAGCTCCTGAAGGAAGTCAGAGGCCACTATCGCCATGTTCTCTCCACTGTGGGTACCTTCGAGCTCTTTGAATTCGAGAACACGTTCTTTATAGACGAATTCAGGTGTCAGCCAATGGCCAACGATACCAAGGACAGAGAGATGATTCTTGCATGTCCAGACATCAAGCGATAAGCCAATTGTGCTACAGATTGTATCTAGTTCCTGCTTGAGATTCTTCCGACTCTCTTTAACTACTGTGCTTGCCGATTTGAGAGGCAATGCAATATCGGGTAGATCTCTGAATATTTATTGAAATGATTGAGACTCAACTGCCATAAATGGTTCGGATTCCTGCACAATCAACGCAAAATATTCTCTTCTAGCCGCTCTTCAATTGAGTGAACAGGCTTACTTAGAAACGATGTGATATCACTTGAAGTTCTAGGAGTAGACTATGGAATTGAAGTATCAGGCTTGAATATCTTGTGCTGTAATCCAAGATGTCTACCCAAATTTCCTGACGACCCTTGAAGAACTGCGTCTGTAGTAGTCCAGGAGCAGCGAGTACACATAATCTGCTATCTGGATGACTCTTTTTGCTTCCCTTGTGGATATATGTTGTTTCGAGCTCTGTTCAATGGAAATGTTCCCATACCCGCCCACGACTTTGGTGGCATGGGCTTACTTCGAATGACTGGGGAGAGAGAAGGATAGCTCTCAGCATTGGCTGCAAGGACCTGCGACGCAGATTCGTCAGGAGATATAATATCATCTGAAACTGTACTCGTCCGGCGCGCGTCAAGGCGACGACGGAAAACGGGTACGTAAACCTTCGCACTCACTATCAGGGTTTCAGCTCTTGCTGGACCGGAATACTATCAAAGTCTGGACGGAGGATGCGGATGAGGAACCTCTGATCGGCACAAGATAGATTATGTGATTTATATAGGTAGAACGCAGCTCAGTATCTTAAACATATATGGCAGGTATAGAGACACGCCTGAGATATCGAGTCTAAGCCTCCCTGAAAATTCCTGACGCACGGTCGTGCGGCTTGATAAGTTATGCAACAACAGAAGAGTCAGGCGACAGCACCCCGACCCTCACAGGCAAGTTAATCACCCCACCCCACCCCTTATATACTGCTTCAGCCGCGCCTGGATAGCTGCAATTTAAGGTGGTGACTCCGCCGAGCAGTTGTGACAAATTATGGGAAATAAACGGATGGCCCTGTCGCCATTATTCCTGTGTGTTCTCGCAACAACGGTGGATATCAAGATTGAGGACAAGTTCAAGGTCACGGAAAGCCTTGCCGGACAGTGGCTGCTTGAGCGTATGCGGCAGAATATGTTCGCGCCGGAAGAAGAGCGCCGGTACTTGCGCATGCTCGATATCCGACTCGTGTCGTTGCTGTCGGCTAATACCTACCTCTGCCCATGGCACTCCAGGGCGGTACGCTGCCTCCGCGCCGAAGAAGAACCGCAACGTAATCATTCCCGCCCAATGGTGCGCTACTACCTGCAGTGCGGATATTGTACCCAAGAAGAAGACTACCGCAAAGACGTACTTGTTCCCTGAAAAACATTTCCAGAGAGAGGCGCAACTCAATCGAAATATCCGCTATCTCCGACACGCAAACTTTAGACAACAATTAATCCCGATATTATTGGCCCACAATGCCGGACGGCATGTCACATTTGAATGCCACCGGACTTAATTCCGTGTATCTTCATGTTGCTAGCACCGCCAAGAATGTGAGTCTGATTCTTGCAGTTTCAGAGTTAATCGTGGTCCATAGATTCTTAATTGTCGCTCTTCCGGGACATATTCAGTCGCTTTACAGACGAGGATAATGTCATTTCACTGCATGGCGGCTAATGTAGCAAATCTTCAGGAGCGAAGAAAACGGGCTGTTCGTGAATTCGAGCGAGTAAATACATTCCTTCCTGTCGTTCTTTACCACCGTTACGAAATGCGGTTCCGATCTGGCCAGTTCTTCTCGTCCGCCCCACTAGCCTCATTTGCCGGTGCGCTCACATACTACGTCACGTCCTGCAAGTCTAAGCTCGCTGACTTGCGGTTACTCTTCTTGGTTGAGGGTATTCCGAGAACGTCTCTCCTACTCATTCATTGTCTCGAGACCTCACGCACTAGATTCTAATATACATAAGAAACTTAGGCGAATTAAACCAACGAAAGGGAAAATCGATCAATGCACCACATAGCGCTTGCGTATATATCACCTGATCATGGTTTACCTTTTTGTCCCTGGAAACCCTTAAATCTCCTGACACATCACTCACGGTGCCCCAGCGACAACGATTGCAACTTTTCGGGTTCTACCCTTAACCGCATTTTTCAACCACCACTTTTTTCTCAAAAAGATTTCTCCTATCGAGAAGTAGAGGCTTACTTTTGCCTTTAATCGTAAATTTAAGAAATAATCACTTTCGCAAGACTATAAACTCTAGAAAAAATTGACAATTGCTGTTCCATATTTGCGTATACAAGCACAAAAATTTATCACGACCCAGACCTGGCCTTATCCTAGACAGCAACCGCATTCACTTCAACCTCCTTTTCATTCATTGTCTTGCCAACTTCCTCGAATGACTGATCATCACCAACGCCGCTACCCTTTTCCTCTAGACCAGCCGAAGCCATTCCATTCTCTTCAAGGACCTTGCGCCTGAAGTCAATGCCTCTCTTTCTCTCTCGTCGCTCCATCATTACAGGAAGAGGCAGGAAAAATATCTGAATCACTGCCATGGTAGTAGACCAAATATAACCGCCTCGGTATCTGGGAGCCGATACAGTTGGCCAAGCAATAATAGGCACTATGCAGTTCACAACAACCCATCCTACATTAACAATTGCAATAGAAGCTGAACGGGCCTCAAGGTCATGCGACATAAACTCGGCTAACCACGGCATAAGCAAATTTGTAGGACCATTAGCAACGCCGAGACCAATGAAAGCAAAAAACTTTGCTCCATTGGGGACATTCCATACCAAGAGCAGGACATTGCAAACTAAGATCAGGATACCACCGTAGCAAATCGGCTCCCATCTGTTCTTGCGCCAGTCAGAGTAGAACCCGAAAAACATGGTAGAAACAATAGTAGCACCATGTGCAATTGTGGCAAGATTGTTGACCATCGGAACCGAGTACTGTGGGTTGGACTTCAACCAAAGGGTATACGGTATACCAGAAGGATAAGGAGTCAACCAGTACAAATTTGCAACCACAAAGAAGACGTAGATACGCCAATTACCAAAAATCCGCTTGAAAAGAGTACGGTCAACGCCACGTGTCTTGGCAAATCCGTCTTTCAGTAGTCGGTCAACACACAGTTGCTTCTCACGCTCGGTGAACCATCTCGAGCGAGTACGATCAGGTACATTAGGGCAAAACAAGACACCAATAAGAGCACATGGAATGGTAATGATCGTGCAAATAATGAATAGCCATCTCCAGCCTGCCAAACCACGAACTCCACGCAAATGAGTGTATGCTGCCGATTGCAGATAACCAGCGAACATTGAACCAACAGGGGAGACACATCCGTAGATAGCATTGCGCTTTCCGAGCTCCTGACGCGTGTACCATGAATTCACAATGTGCATATTGCCAACCCAGCATGCAGTAGCAGTGAATCCGACGAAGAATCGCATAATCAGCAGCTGCTGATAAGACGTGATGAATGCCGTGCCAAGAGTGAAAAGTCCCCACATAACCTCAAATGCAGGAAGATAGTACTCGGCCGGAAGACGGGTTAAGACAATGTTGGAGGGAATCTGGAAAATCGCATAGCCGACGTAGTCTAAGTGGAGTTAACTAAGGATACAAATGAGCTATCAGCCAAGGTGCAGTACACATAGACGTCGCATAGTTCAGCCTGTTGCCGCCAAGGTTAAGATCCTCCTTCATGCCGGAGATGTACGCATTAGTTAGAGCAGAGACATCCAAATTCTTGGTGAAGTATGAGATGCATGTGAAAGAGAGAACCAGCCAGTCGATCTTGAATACAAGATGACGCTCCTCTTTCGACATATGCTTCGGATACCAGTCGATTATTTCTGTGAATCTGTCCACAATACGCATACTGGGCAATGGTCGCAGATGGAGTATAACTGGAAAGACGGTAACGTGGGAGACAGCTACAATAGTCAAGAAGAAAAGATTAACTGTAGGGGTGCTGGCTGAATTATTTATCTCCCGCTCACTGCCTCGCCATAGTGTTTTGAACGAAATCTTTAGTTGCAGCTATGTGGGTGACTGAATCCAGTTTAGCATTTACATTGACAGTCCGGGACTGACGCAGATTGAATTACGCATCAAAAGATAGCTGGGAGAAGCCTTTCAAAGGAAGCCAATTGTATAGGCAGTGTTGACGGTGCATCGCTTATTAGAATTTAGCTGGAATCTAAAACAGTAAGCATGTCCTTACACGAGACTAGCGTATGCACGCCCCAGTACCTAAAAAGCTTTGAATACATTATTATTCTATTTGAGGGATTATTATTACGTTGCGGGGGGGTGATGACATTCGCGTTGCGTCTCAAGGTCAACATACGGAATAGATACGAGCGTGCGGTGGGGCCCTGATAAGAATCCTGGTATAACCGAAAGAGTACATAGAGGCACCGAATGGAGCTGTCCTGCGGATAGATAAACGACAAGCTCAGCGTCCTAATCGGCCCCGACAACGATATCTACGTATGGCACCATGTTCTGTCAACAGTTGAGCTCTAGGTACCTCCGAATTTGCCTTATCGCTGCTAGCAGGCTGAACATTAGAGCTGTCACTTGAAGCTGCCGATGTAATTCGACATTACGAAGAATCCAACATTAAGCAGCTACTGCCGATTAGCCCGCAGGTAGGAGCATTCTAATGTCCGCTCTATTTGTCGAATAAAAAGCTATTCCAGTTAAAGATCTCTAGCAGTTCACAAATATTGTGTTGTCAGCGTTTGTTTAACATATCAAGTCTAAGTATAAGTGGTATGGATTTTGTTCGCATCACTGGCAAACCAGTTGAAATCGACTCGATGATCGGAAAAAGTATTGTTGGAGAAATTCAACGGTATTTCATGTTACATGTTGAGATACATCATGGTTGCAGGCTATTCTCCTCTCCCAGTTGTTCGAAGGTACCTATAGCCTGGGTTGGGGTTGGTACGAGACGACGCGGACATCCCGAAGCATCGTCGGCAAAGCACGCCATCCAATTTTTGATCCCACCATTACAGTCAGCCATTTCTCGGCGTGGCCCAAATAACAATAAATCGAGACAAACTCTGAAACAGATGAATGTGCGATCTCAACAGACCCGACTTGTATGTAATATGAAAGCTTGGATGCCTTGGCATATATGGAACACAAAATCAGTCATTCGCCTCGCTGATGTTCTATAATATTGGACATCAACCCTGATTCATCGTACATGCTGGCCAGGAATTGGCCCGTGCATAGCTCCATATCTTACAACCGCTGCAAACAACTTTAGTCCGTGTAAGTTGGTCTGCTCGACAGCTAAGACCCACTCGTGCTACTTTTAGGATTACTCTCATAATGAACAAGATTTCTTTTGTGAAGCACCGACGCGTCATGTGTTACTTTGCTGTGATACCTTGGGACATGTAACAACCATTACCCGCCAAGACGCCCAATCCTGGCTCCTTCAACAGTACGCTAAGGATGAGCCGCGCGAAACTTTCAACCGCAAGTATTCTAAGATTGGCTTGTTGCATCGAATGGAACTAATTCGCCTGGCCCCGGTACAATGTATACCGTAGATAGTTTCATCGGTGGGTCGCTGCATTGTACTGTATGTACACCACCGACTTTCCTGTCGCTGTTTAGAGAACACCCATGACCGTAACAGCGGAGCCAGAGTCAGGGTAACGATTCGGGGTTAACGTCCGGGGTTAAGGGTCCGTGCGCTACTTCGTGTATGGATAGGATACAAGGTAATCTGCTTATCTTCACAATGAATTGTACTTTGACAACGCCAGTGAATTGTGTTTGGGTTTGCATACAAGCTGCAGATTTATCACAAGACTATCACTTGGAGTACCGTGTAGTCGATCGGCGAGCCAGACCCCCATGGTCACCGTCATCCCTTGCTGTTAGAGCCAATTGACCTGTCCCCATACACCCTGCAGCTCAGGATTGTTGGCAGCACAAACACTCATATTGTTATGGAGAACGATACCATCGAATTCCCATGGAGGCCAGACGGAGTGGCTCCTGATGTAACTTAAATCAATGCCGCTTCGGAGTTTTTTGGCTTGTTAGTGAATGATCTGCCACGACCGCATCTGCACATGGCAATGCATTTTGTCCCTCGACCGCAGCGAGATTTTAACAAGGACCCGCCATGGGCTGCCCGGCGACATGCACACCGCCTGCGGGCGACAGATGACGATGAGGAGCGACGGCTACCGGGACCGGCGAATATGGCATCAATAGTCAAGTCAGCACAAGCGGCGCCGACATTTACGGCAAGTGGTGTAGGTGGCAGAATTGGAGACGCAAGCGCAGCTTGTATGAACGAATAGCTGTCATCCATCTGCGCTAATTTCTCTTACCTGACAGCCTTCATCCAATGTGCGGACCAGTATGGATTCGTTGCCTAATGGTACTAGGTTGTCCATATCGGGGGGTTGTCCGGGCTGCAAGGATCGATGGTGATTATCGGTTGTTCTTATTGAATATGGCCATGCGAACTGGGAGGAATCATGCCGTCTGCCAATTTCACAAGAAGCCAATATTGTCTGTGTTGTCCATCACATTCAGGCAATCACTCGCACGTTATCTTGCAACCGCACTGGATATCGCTTACTATCTGGACGACGACTTCTGACACACCCCATACGACTGACAGGCGATGCCTAGTGTGCCTGAACAGTACCCACAAGCTGGATTATCGCGCTGATCGTTATGACCTGATCGAGATCGACGAATGTATCTTCGTAGATAATACTATTTTCTTGTAGGCATTATCAAGGCAAGCTTCGCAGGTAATGCGGGTGTTTCAAGAACTCCTGCGCGGCGCCCTCCAGGTCATATGCATACAGCATCGCATTCCTGAGGAAACGATGGCGTTTTGTATGTCCTCCCTGGAGATCGGGGCCGGGATCGCGCTTCGCAATAAGTTCAGCGCGCCGGTCGTCCTGCCCTATGAAAATGTTGACGTCCTAGGTACGTTGGTATAATTGACATATAACCTGTCATTTGACTATTTCGACAGAGGTGTTCAGTCACTACCAGAGCTGCGCATGCAACTATGCTCTAGGTGTTGTTGAGGAAACTAACCGCTGAGAGATTGAGAGATTGGGAGATGAGGCTGCAGAAGCAATCTGGCTGGACGTCAGGAAGGCCAGTGATCACAGACTTCCTGACTCACTTGAACTCCGCCGTCGATGGAGTGCAGATCATAACCAGTGTCGCTCAGGCCGGCTATTTGGGGTTTCGGGACTTCCTCTTTCTAGGCGTGTTGTCGTTTCGAGAAGAGTTGCCGTTCACATCCCGGCTTCGCTACTTCGGCAGGAAATTCAAGTTCTGCTTGGCACCTTTAATGTGTCTTAGATTGTACAGCGAGATAATAGTTAAAACATTGAATCCAAATTCCGCCCACATCATTTGTCCAAGGTTAGATTCGCTGCCGCAAAAGCTAAAGTATGGGATTGTCGCTCTTGTAAGGTGTCACGCCAACGACTTTAATTGGTGCGTCCCCGCTGCACGAGATGTCACTTCCACCTCGACGCCCGATGCTTTTTCGAGCCAAGAAACATGTGCTTGTTGCTTCATCGACACTTCAAAATAGTGGACGCAGGTTGCAAACAAACATAACTGATTGAAGGATTGCGGACAGCGCGTCCGCGTCTTGCGAGTCGTCCGTTACATCGCCGTTTATTAAATCAACAACATTCAACTTGCTGTCGATAGGAGATAGAACGCGTTGAGCACAAGAATCCATGTTCGCGTATAAAGCTAAATTATATCCAAGGGTAGTATTTAACGGTAAGAAGATGCGATGGCATGCATGGATGTGCGAACACCAAACAAGTCTGTGGAAGAAGTCGCGTCAATCTAGAGTTTCGCGTAGCCGTTTAAGGCTAAAGCCAGCCTTGAGAGTGGGGTAAATTGGGCTTAAAGTTTTACTTGAAATCCATAAACTGGGGTAATTTACGCGAAGCAAACCGCTGGTGCACGGGTAACGGTCATTTGGCGTAAATTAACGGCGTAAAAATGGTTGCTGAACCTCCCTATTGGGTATGAATACGACGATGACTGGATACTGGGATTTACGAGCTTTAGAGTTCGTGCTATTGAATTTTAGAGTTTGTCCTATTCAATTTGCCTTATCTATGGTTTAGGGTTATGATCTTTAATTTCTCGCTAACTTTTTTGTTGTCGTCTTTTTTTGTCGATTCTGCACTTGCGATAGTGAACCCTAGCTTGGAATTAAATTGTTATTGGACTCACCGTAGTCTTTACTGAAGATGACGAACTACAGAGCAAAGATGTAGGGCTGTTCACGTTTTGCCGATATTGACGATATTGACGATACGATATCGGTATTCCTAATGGCTGACGATTGCCGCTTGACGATATCGGCAAATCGGCAAAATAATAACGCAGCGTTTTTTTTTTCAGGATCGATCAACCACGACATGTCTAAACAATTATATTTTACCCTTGCGCTAATCATAAACTCAATTATCGTACATGTCTCCCATGAGCATCAACATTCTCATTGTGTGCGCCTTCATGGAGTGCCTTCGAACACCAAGCAAGTCTCTTCCCGCACTGAACAGCCTTTCCACTGCAACCTCAGAAGCTGGGATCGCCAAGTAATCCCTTGCCGCAGCGGCCATCTGCGGGTACTCATCTTGATGAGTACGCCACCAATTGCAAAGCCAGTTTGGATCTTTCGTGTCATTAACACTGACAACAGGACTATCGAAGTACATGTCAATATCAGAGATAGTGCTGCTAGTATGGCCCCGGGGCTGCAGCCTTTGCAACATTCTAGACTCGACATCACTATCCTCGATTCTGTCTGCGGCAGAATCTTGCCCAGATTCCATCGGTAAACCAGGCCGCACAACAGCCAATGGGTATTGTTGATAAAGGTTCTGGCGTATAGTCTGTAGAATCAGCACACCAGAATTGTTATCCTCCCTTAATTCGTCCAAGATCAGATTGCCTTTTACCCGTGGATCCAAAACGAGAGCAGTATAGTACACATCAGATTCATCCATGAGAATATAGTACTTGTTGTACTTCTTTATTCCTTTTTTACCGCAAGTCCAATGTCTGCATCAAAACCTACAAAGTCATTCTTAAATTCGGACGCATCATGGAGAAAATCGTGGAGCTCATAGTATATGGGGATAGCAAGGCTGATCTGTGGGTTTCTTTTTGAAATAAACAAAGTCAGCTCGTTGAATTTTGAGAGCACTTTATGGATCTGCGTGAGCCGTAGCCAATCTTGTGTCGTGAATGCCGGTAGTTCAGTCTGTAGCTGTAAGAACTTGCTTATCTGTTGCCTTGCACGCAAGCCATCGTCGAGCATGCGGAAAGTGGAATTCCAGCGCGTGCCGACGTCATATTCGATATATTTGTCAGGCAGGTTGTAGATCTTACACACTTCATTCCACTTCTGCTTTCGTTGCGGTGTTCGATCAATCCACAGAGCTAATATTCGGAGTCTTGCCAAGGCTGTCTGAGTCCCAATAGAATTCCCATCTCGTAGGTTATCGCAGGCCGCACTTGCTTCCTCGACATTGCCAGACTTCAATACGTGTAGTATATCTTTGACAATTAGATTCAAGATGTGAGCCAAGCAACGGATATAGCTATCCAGGCCACGATATAAGAGAACCGAATCATTACTGTGCGCCCGGGAAAGACAATGAAATAACTCAGAAGCTAGGGTCTCATTGTTAGTAGCATTATCTGCAGTAATTGTAATCAGCTTGCGT
Organism: Lipomyces starkeyi; assembly: GCA_018804115.1. Lineage (NCBI taxonomy): Eukaryota > Fungi > Ascomycota > Lipomycetes > Lipomycetales > Lipomycetaceae > Lipomyces > Lipomyces starkeyi. The sequence continues at coordinate 70,120 of JAGJTG010000012.1, forward strand.
TCAAGACCTAACTCTACAAGAGTAGTCTCTACAGCAGCTGCTAGATTTTCTCCGCTATGAGTTCCATAGACCTCTTTAAAGTCCAGTACCCGCTCCCGATATTCAAAGCCTTCTGTAATCCAGTGGCCAATAATACCAATAATAGGGAGATGATTCCTGCTTGTCCAAATATCGAGAGACAAAGCAATGGTGCGGCAAGTTCTCGTAAGCTCGTCATTCAATTTAAGGCGCTGTATATCGAAATCGTCTTGAAGCCGCCTCCTAAGTGTATGTCGAGAGGAGAATGGGAGTGCAATTCCCGGTATATCATGGAAGATCTGTCGAAATGTAGCAGATTCTATGGTCGTAAAAGTTTGCTTTTCTGCGACTATCCAGCGGATAAGGTTTTTTTCCAGTAATTGTTGGTGCGTTAGCGTCTCCTTCTTTTCCATAGGCTAACGACGCTGGTCTGCTGTTTATCTCCTGTATTCCGACTCTCAGTGTCAGGAGGATAAATAGAATGCTTGGCAAGATGAATCTTCATATTGCTGGTTGAGTTCTGTCGCAACGAATCCATAGTTCTCCAATTACATTGTGTGCTGTCTTATCGTCTATGTATGCACAACGAATCTCCTTATCTGTCAATCTCCTCTTGTTTGTCTTCTTTACGATCCATTCCTTATCAACAGTCGTAGTCTCAAAATATGCCCATAGCCACTCAGTGACTGGTGCTGGCCGTTGGCGACCTTGGAGAAATGGGTTACTAGAATGGATTGCAGTTTCAGAAGTCGTGGAGCGTGCTTTAAGCTCTGTCAGCTGTGACGCTGATTCCGACGGTAATCCTCGTCGTCAGGAATTGATAAGACGTCTATTGCAGATTGACGCGATAGTAAAGGGGCTGTCGTTGTCGAACTCGCGACTCGGTCTTCGGGCGCTACTTCCTCATCACTGCCATCGTTGAGGGCTCTGTAGTCTAGGCGCTTACGGCGAGTAGTCATTCTCTCAAAGAGCGACATTGTGGACAGATGTAATATGGAAAACTAGTTTTGACAATATGTTGGAAAATTGGAGAAGTCAGACTATATTGCTGAGAATCTGGACATCGACTTGATTGTCCAGTCTCGAGGATATTGCATCTCTATATATACACAGACAAGTGGTGGCTGACGACACAAAGAGACAAAAACTCCACTCATGCCAAAAGACTAGCGACAAACGACAAAGCGGAGAAACAATGAAAGCATAGGAGATAAGAAGGGAAGACGCAACGAGCGAAGCGGAGAAGCGAAGAAACGCCGAACGAAGCGGAGAAGCGAAGAAACACCAAACAAAATGGAGAAGCCAAGAAGCGAAGAAGCACCGAACAAAGCGGAGAAGCGACGAAGCGACGAAGCGAAGAAGCACCGAAAAAGCGGAGAAAGGTGAAGGGTCTAGTAGAGAGGACAAGAAGAAGTGGAGAACGAGCAATCGGAGATGTAGCGAGGTCAACCCCTTGAGCTTCTCCTCCCCTAACCACAGCCAGAGTTTATGCACTCAGGTGGTGGTTGACCTAAACCTAGACTTAGCACACCAGTTATTTGTTAGAAGCTGGAAATTAAGGATTATAGTATTACAGACTACATGGTGCGTCCAAAAACATTTCCCTGTTCAGGGTAATGAAGGCATGTTATTCTTAATATCGGCGACGATATGCCGATATTGACGATATCGTATCGTTATGCTTCTAACGTCTGCCGATAGGATAGAAGATAATTATCGGCATACTTTAATGTAGACGATGCAGATTGCCGATTTGCCCAAAACTGCCGATATCGTATCGTGAACAGCCCTAGGCTGAGTGAAAGATGAGAGAGTATGATGGTGATACTCCCCAATCTTGAAGACGGTGCACAGCTCGTCACTCATGATGGATGCTATTTAAATAGCAACGACGTCAGAGTGATGGGACGGAAAATGGGTAGTCCATCATCAAGAAGAAGGGCCAAGGCTTAGGCTTAATGGTATCCGACTTCTACTGCGCATGCCATGGCTCCCTTCAATTTGAAGGACAATACGCCCGAGAAGTTATAGAGCATGGGAAGAATCGGGATGGATTCTGGGTTGGAGATAACATTATTAAACAACTTAACAAGGCAATTGACGTTTTGAGAAGTCACATCCGGGTGTCAGCGGCATGAATATTAAATATGATATGCGATATGAAATATGACATATGAAATATGAAATGTGATATGTGATAACGTAGGGTATGGGGATCCTGGTCATATGGGGATCCTGGTCATATGGGGATCCTGGTCACAAGATGCCCCACTACCACTTTGCGAACACAATAACTCATAACATGGGATATAATCAACCATCTAAAGGCGATCAATCTGAAGAAAAGATCCAAAAGGCTATTGTGGCCTTAGAAAAGAAGGAATTTCCATCCATTAGAAGTGCAGCCCACCACTTTGAAGTTCCTAAGTCAACTCTCACGGCTCGAATGGCTGGAGCTAAGTCGCGTACTAAGTCTCACGAAACCTATCAGATCCTCTCGAACGTGGAAGAAAAGACACTAGTACGATGGATTACACGTCTTACAGCGACAGGGTACCCTGCAACACCGGCGTTGTTGAAAGAAATGGCTGAAGAGATTCGTACTCGACGCGTCCAAGTCGCGTCGCGTCGAAATAACGAACCTACCGATTCTACTCCTATTGGCCACGAATGGCTACCGATTCCTAAATCGATATCCAAGCTTGAAAGGAACTTACTCACGCCAATTGGAATTGGCACGACATAAAGAAGCAACCTCCGACAAGATTACAGCCTGGTTTGACGCTTTGCATCTACGACTCCAAGAACAGAAGTACGAACTCTGCGATATATACAATATGGATGAGACAGGATTTGCAGTTGGCGACACTCAATCTACGCGTATAATTGTCGATTCTACTCAGAAATAGAATTGGAAGGTTACTGCAGGGAAGCAAGAGTGGGTAATTGTGTTGGAATGTGTTGACGGAGCCGGCGTGGCCCTACCACCAATGGTTATTTTTAAGGCCCAGAATACCAATTCAGCATGGATTCCGCAGAATACACCTCCCGATTGGCGCTTCTCAACGAGTACTAGCGGCTGGACGTCTAATAACCATGGTTATGAGTGGTTACGGAAAGTATTTGAGCCAGAGTCACGCAAGAAGTCTAAAAATCGGCCACGGTTACTGATTATGGATGGCCATTCTAGCCACATCACGGGCGATATGATTGCTCTATGTATGGAGAGTGGTATTGACCTTCTTATCCTACCTCCTCATTGTTCGCATTTACTTCAGCCACTTGATGTTGGGGTGTATGGGCCATTAAAGAGATATCATGCTCAAGAGGTGGACCAGTATACTCGGGCTGGTATACAGCGAATAAAACGGGCTGATTGGGTTGAACTTTTTCAGCGCATTCGAGAGAAAGCTCTTACATCTCAGAACATTCAAAGTGGCTGGAAAGGAGCTGGTTTGATTCCATTTAGTCCTCGGCGAGTGTTAAATAGCCTTCCTCTTCCAGCTCCTGAGCCGCCATGTACTCCTCAAAATCCAACTAATATCATGGACCTAGACCTCTCCATTCTTAAGAGCTCTCCTCCAGATGGAACAGAACTAAAGCACGCAAATTCGGTCTTTAATACAGCTCTAGCAAGCAATGAATCCCCTGCTTCACCAACTCGGCGATATGCGAAGCGAATGACCCAGCTGGTCGAAAGTCAGAATGCTGAGCTAACTATTTTACGGAAGGAGCTTCAGGAGTGTATAAAGAGTTGCTTCAAACCCGCAAGAAACGAACCAAAGGGAAGAGAATCAAATTACAGGGCGAATTTGTGTTTAGTACGGAGGAAGTGTTGAAAATCGTTCGCGAGGCGGAAGAGAAATCTAAGGCAAAACGACCGCGTGGGCGGCCACGTAAGCTCCCAATTGAAGAAGTAGATAAATTACAAGAAGACGAAGAAGTAGAGAATAGTTCGAGCGAGTCGGAGTTGGATTTGGTCGATTGTGTGGCGCGTAGGACAAGGTCAAAGTGAGGAGATTGAATTTAGTGACCAGGTTCCCCATACGCTACGTTATGTGAAATGTGAAATGTGAAATGTAAAATGCAAAATGTGAAATGTGAGAGAGGATATATGGCATATGAAATATAATCTTCTTGATTTACTTGTGTTTGTATTACTTCGACGATTTGGGATAATACGGATAATTACGAATAATGCAAATTTTATTCGTACAAACATTATATAAGCAGCCCACAACAATTTATTCGTATTGGACTTACGAATAATCGTAAAGTCGTTATTTACGCCCCTACATCTCTTGTCGTTGAGTAGTACACCAGACTGAGAGAACTAAGCATTTTACTCTTGTATCACTCGCTTATTTAGTGCCCCCGTCAAGGGCTGTGGCGGATGCGGATATCCGCCAAATTTTTACATATCCGCATCCGCCATCCGCCTTTTAGAAATTGGGAGATATGTATCCGCCTTTGCATCCGCCTCTTAAAAATTTTGTAAAATTCATGAACATGATATATATTTTAATTTCTTTAAAATTTTCGCAATATTCATTAACACGATATTTGAATTTCCTAAATGAACTCGTTGCCAAACTATTTCGTCGGTGATACCCGCGACATGTGAACATGTACCCCAGTGCCAGAATAACTTATTGTCGGTCGACAACCAGATAACCAGGAATATAGCGACCTGGAGCTTTGGATGCTGCAGCCTCCAAGCCAGTCTTTTGCGTCCGACATAGATAGGTACTTCCAGAGCCCGAGGACAATTGTGACGGACTCGAAGAACCGGGATTGGCTGTGCGACTGGTGGCGGAAGCACAAGGATGAATATCCGCAGATGGCTATGGCGGCGACAGTCTGCTTAGCCATTCCCGCCTCTGAAGTCTCTGTTGAGAGGATGTTCAATGTTGGTAGGGATATTCTAGGGGTACGGCGATTTGCAATGAAGGGCGAACCGATGAGAATGTTAATGTTGATGGACAGCATGGAGAAAAAATTGTAATAAAAATATATTTTCTCGGTCAGAATAGTCGCCCTATTTCATTAACATGTATCATCGTCTACTTTCGAGACCACAGTTTGACTTATTCTGACATTGCGCTTCTTTTGTATACGAGATAGTTTGCGGAGGATGTTAGATTTTCACACCTTTTAAATTTAATTTAGAGAATATACCAATTATCCGCCAATTCAAAGTATGGCGGATACGCATCCGCGGCGGATATCCTATCCGCCAAATCCGCCAAATCCGCCTATCCGCCTACAGCCCTGGACACATCCTTACTGAAAGGCTACTTTACAGTAGGTGACGCAGGATCCTATTGTCAGGAACTCGTTCCTGAGGGTATTCGGCCGGTGGCCCCCGCCAATATGTCACTCGGACAGACCCTCCCGCTCGGAGGCTCGAGTGCTTTACTTTTTGTTCTTTGTGATGCGTTGATTTTATTTGCTCGGACGGGGACGCAGGAATGGACATAAGAACACGTTGGTCCTGGCCGAGTCCTCATAGTTAATATTCTAAAATATACAGTTACTTACTTTCCACATATAGTGAACCACCGTCAAGTCTCTCACACCTGTCCTCTATCCCCGCCCCAACCAAATAGCAGTATATGATCAAATGGCTTAGATAATACTCGGGATATGGACGGTCCGCGGTCCGCAGTTGTCAACAGAATGGCGGCGGTCCTCCGAGTGGACGGTGCGGGTTTAGGGTCATAACCCAGAAATGAGTACCAAATCTCGCTTCTTCAATTACTCATCATTGAACTCAATATAACGGAAAATACGCGACCATTTATAATGCTCTCAAGAATAATATATATCTCCCATGCGTTCATGCATATGGCGTAGTATACCAATATTTGCATCTTTGGTTTGCCATGGGGTCAGGGTTTCTCCCCAAATTAGTCGCATTGAGGTTCAGCACCGTCGTATTGGCTCCGTAACTCGGGAAATATCAAATATGGCAGGCCTGCATAATTCGGTGATCCAGTTGCTCCAAAATTGCCGATGTAGTTTTGAAATATTCCAGCAAGGGTAGCCTTGACTGGGTAGCCCTCATCCTTTGCAGGTCCGTCATAGAAAGTGTAAGCAACATCAACTCCATTGTATCCAGACGGAATGGAGAAGAGGTAGGAGTAGGCAAGACCTTGGAAGGCTAGAACCAAGAAGCGTGTGTTGCAGGTGATGTAGAGGTCACTGAGAGTGAGTGTCGCTCACTCTGTGTAGTGTAGCTGAAGCTACCATTGAGGACGTTCGGATAGAGTGTTTCGGTGATATATGCGATCACTTCTTGCGAAGCACTTGGGATAATTTGCTCGACAGCTGTCCCATAGTCCGCTTGCGTTGTGATGAAAGGAGATGAGAAAATAGCACCGTCGTTGATATTGTGACCCACCATGATCGATATTGAGTGATCGAAACGTCCTTCAAAGAGGAGGCGACTGGGAAAGTCTGGTACATAGAAGCCGTCTGGGCCAGGATTATACGTAAAGCTACCATAGTCGGAATTGCCAACAATCATACAGTTGGTGGCGTACACTCGAATGACAAACTCTTCAATTCCTGCACCGTGCTTATTCGTGAACTACTGACTGAAGAAGCCTCGGAAAGTGTTTGTTGATAGATATCTCTCTGCTGGGCCGTCTTAAGCGGTTGATTGGTAGCCGGACTTTGAAGGATGCCTCTTTGAAATGGCTTTTGCCTCCATTTCCACCATATGCTGTCATGTGGTATAGGACGGATCCACCTCCGCTTGACTCTCCCATGATGCTCACTTGATTGGGATCCTGTACCCATTCCATCGCCAATCGCTGATCGAGAATACCGTCATTAGGCGTGATGCCAACCTCTCTCGCTAGGAACCCAAAAACCCCAAGCCTATAATTCATCGCCACGAAGATGATACCGCCATGGACTTCGCTCTCTGACAAGAGCCCAGTTGTAGCTGCAGGATTTGTCTTATGTCCAGAAGTATACCGACCGCCGAATATCCAAATAATGACAGGCGCGCCAATGGAGCCATTTCCAGTGCTCTTAAAGCCAGATTGGCGCTTACACTTTGCATGCGTGCCATCATAAATTGCCGTCGGTACAATGAAACTGCAGCTAGAACCGCCAAATCTGTCGTGCCAGTTAAATACAATCCTGCAACGTCAATCCAACCTATTTATAGTAAGCCTAGATATAGAACCACGGAGCACAATGAGAAGTTCAGACCTGGAGTTGCCTGCGGACAGATCACGCCTTGTTGGCCATCATTGGCGGTCCTTATTCCGACTCTTTGATGGTGGAAGTGGTGCTTGAAACCGAAGATCACCGACAGGTGCTTTGCCAAAACGTATATCCTAGAAATTGTAATAAGGATATGGGTCTGAGGACTGTTGTAAATGTTATTAACTGAGGTCTAAATATAACCACCAGTTCCTCTGAGACTTGTCACTGCAAGAAGACAATTGTCATTGCCTGCTGGAAAACAAAGCGCCTTTCAAGACACTTCCCACTACCACAAGCTCGCCGGACAATACGCTTCTCCATGATAGTTCAATTGACAACATTTAATACACAACCTACGTTTAGAGTTGCTCTATTTACTGTGTATCCCAGGTCGACGATAGGAAGCGAACTAGCAGGTGATGAAATGGTAGACGTAGGAGCACCTACAGCTAAAGCATGAAGCAGAGCAAGACCTAGGAGGATCATTCTGTTGAAGCTGAAGCTCATCATGCCGATAACTGGAATAATCAAGCGTCTGCAAGACAGTTGGAGACAGGCTGCAAGGTGGAGGCTTTGGTGTGCTATATATAATTCAATTACCTTAAATTTTGGGCACCCAGACTCTATTGACTTCACTATACGTCAATGATAGTATCAGAAAGATGTGGGTTCAGCGCGGTGCTCACGACAGCAGAGAATTTATATCGATTCAAGTAATAGTGAATTCGGTACTCTGTTGCAATTTATAAACAGGACGCATACGCGAAACTCGACTTTTCCAGACGCACTGTGCATTCCTTGCTGGAACTGATGCCTTAACAGGAGGTGATCCACGTCATGTGAGGCGTGTATGTTGTCGTGGATGCCAGGTATGCTAATGAAACAGGGCAGGCTTGTAAATTATAACCCTATCGCGATACTGTATCGCAATAGTATGCGATAATAAACGATATGCGATACGATAAAGGAGGCTGCGATATCGCGTATCGCGATATCGCTGGATAAACCCTAAATATACGCCCGACGCGTGTTTTTTTCTCCTCCGCATTTTTATAAAATCCGAGTTCTCCTTGTATTAACTGTTCATAGGTCATAGCACTCAACCATTTATATATCTACGGATTATAATGGATAACTTTGACCACGAGTTCTCTGAGTCGTCTTCAACGCCTGATAGCGATGTCTTTCTTCCAGAGACGCCCACTCCTTCAGAGGGGTCATCAGCCTCGTACAGTCGAAAACGCAAGCTTACGGCGATGCCTACTTCGGACTATTCGCGACCAGCAAAGCCTGACGAACCCGAGCGGTCTACGGATGGCCGCAATAGGATCTTCTACTGCAAGTTCTGCCTCAATCCATCTTACAGCTGCCAAAGCCTCACCTCGGCACGATATCATCTCAGTCATTCGCATCAAATTAAAGTTACTGATACGGAAACCAAGGCCAAAAGGCTTCGGGAAAATCGTCTACAGAATATATGGGCCATGGCCGAAGAAAATAACCTAGCACGTGCTCGAGAGCAAGAAGCCAAGGGATTTCAGGCGGTGGTGAACAAGCGGGCTTTACAGGAGGCTCTGGTTCAATTGATTGTCTTGCGAAACTTGCCATATAATGCCGTTGAATGGCCAGAACTCCAGGCTCTATTGATGACGGTCAATTACACCGTCGAGTTAACTCCTTAGGCAGTCACATGGTGACGTGCCTCGAATGATTAAAAACTCATTCATTATACATAAGGACACCCTCAAGCAGAGACTTCAAAAGGCTCTGTCAAAGATTCATTTTTCCGTCGATGTCTGGACATCAACGAATCACAAAGCTTTTCAAGCAATCTGCGCACACTTTGTCGATGATCATACAAAACAACTTCAGAAAGCTCTGATTGCGTTGCCTGAACTTCAATCCCACGGCGGCGAGGAGCAAGCGGCAAAGTTTCTCCAAGTAGCGCATGACTACAATCTTTTAGATCGAATTGGGTATTTCACTGGCGACAATCACGGTTCGAATGACAAAATGTGTCGATTCATCGCCAGTTGTTTACAAGAGCGGGGAATTGTGGACTGGGATCCCGTGCATCATCGAGTTCGCTGTCAGGGACACGTTAATAACCTGGCAGTGCAAGCCTTCCTATTCTCGAAAGACAGGGAGGCCGTTGACGAGGCGCTGCGACAGGCAGAACAAGACGAGACTATCGACATTGATGACAGTCTGGCTAATTGCATAAAGTCGGCAAAAGCAGCGGGTTGGCGCCAGATGGGCGCCTTGGGAAAATTACACAATCTTGCTGTCCATATTCGAGCATCGGAACGCCGATACAAACTGGTTCAAAGGAGTCGCTGGTCAAGCTCTCGGTTTGGACAATGACACCAGATGGAATTCTTGGTATCTGATGCTGGTTACGGCGTTGAAATCAAACGTCCGAACAGCACTTCACCAATATGTTGATAACTGGTATACGGAAGTCAAGGAAGACTACCTGTCTCCGGATGACTGGCAAACCTTAGAGGAGACTGCAACTTTTCTGCAGCCCTTCTATCGCGCAACGTTAGAAACAGAAGGAGATAAAGCAACACTTGATAGGACTTTGTATACAATGGATATCTTGGTCAGACACTTTAGGAGGTCTAAGGTTAAACACAAAGACAGAATTCCTTATATAAGCTAATGAAATTTGTAGGAGAAATATCTAAGAAATCCGTTGCTACTTAGTTGTATTATGACCGCCTGGTATACTTTCGACAAATACTACAGTATGACGGATGTGACTTCAGTATATGCTGCGGCGATTATCCTTCATCCTTCCCGTCGAAAGCACTACATCAGGCAGAATTGCGACAGCATATATCACCAGAGTGCGTTTGATGCAGTTGAAAACCTCTGGAAAATTGAATATAAAGATAAGGCCACTGTTAATGTCTCAACCATCTGTGCCTCTAACGATCCAGATGTGTTTGATGAATTTGCACGCGACCTCGACGTGACAGCAAGCACTATTACTAGTGATGAGTATGAAGCATTTGCCAACCATACACCTTTCGGAATTTCTACAACGGCGCTCGAATGGTGGCTGGAAGAGCGCCAAAGAAAACTTTATCCATCGCTTCAAAAGATGGCTATCGATATTTTATCGATACCAGCAATGTCGTCCGAGCCCGAGCGAGTGTTCTCCGGCGCTCGGCGAACGATCTCTTGGGATCGAGCGAGGCTTGGTGCGGCAAATATTGAGCCTACTGAGTGTTTGAAGAGCTGGCTCCGGAGTAACATAACGTCGGGGCTTGGAATTATCCATGAGGAAACGATGGAAAATGGTCAGAGTGATATAGATACAGATACTTGTTTGTAAATATAGATTTTTCACATGCCTAAATTTTTATCGCGATACGTTGCGATATCGCGCGATAATGGATAATGAAGCTATGCGATATGCGATATAGCTGTTATCGCGTATCGCATATCATTTACAAGCCTGAAACAGGGTCATCATGTCACTCAAGCTATCAAGTTAGAGGCGACTGCTATGCCTAAAACTGAAACCAGTTGGTCTTAGCCTAGTCAAACTCTCAGCAGGTGCATTACCATTGGCACCCCTCATCGCCCGTGAACTGGCGTAATTCGGAGCTCGTTTGCAAGCCGTGCGTTTCTCGGTTTTCGGAAATATTGACGCTTTCGGATATTTGCGGCTCGTTCCGTAGGGACACGTCAGGTAACTGGCAACAGCCAAATTTTCAGTGTCGCTGAAACGGTCAGTCCGAGCCGCGTTTGTGGATATATTCGCGTTGTTGAACTCTAACCCACGCCTGCGTCGTCTGGGCCACATCGACCGTTATGAAGCAAGCACAACCTACCATTAATACTAAATTTTGAGAAAATCAGCGATCCGATCGGGAAAGTATTTCATACTTTCGTTGTATACAGAACCGCCCCTCCTGAACCAAGTCTGAAAATTGCCGCCGAATGTGCGGCTCATTATTATGGGATTTCATACTTTCATACCCTGGTTCAGGGGTTAATTTCGTGTGGTCGACATGGTCTATCAAAAGATTGTGGTGTAGTGAGAATACTAAGATAAGAGATTATTAATGTCTTCTAGAACAGTCCTCACCATAGAGAGAGCTGCTCTGTAGAGAAGACCGCCCCGTATTCACACTATGAAGAGGATTGGAGATTCTACCAGGATGTCTAGGACGACGAATGATCGCTTCCTAGTTATATATACGTGGATCTTTTAGGTTACTCCCTTTATTCCTTACATGCTGGCATCTTGTCGCTCTGTTTAGTGGGTTCAAAGTCCTTGTCTGTCTTTTGAACAGGGATTGGGTCCTGGCAGAGTGTGAGGGACTTCACGGTTGTTCACTATATGTTACGCGAGCTGGAAACCAAGTAGCTGTATATTTAGAATATTCACGTGTTTACACTATGAACAGCAACCAAAGCGATCCCTTCACGGCCTCATATAGAATTCTCACAATGGAGCAATTAAGAATAGCAACATCAAAAATGGAAACAACGAAACTAGAACCATGACGATAGATTTAATTGAATGACGGAATGCTGTGTCATATGCTTAGTGATTCAAGGTTGCGCTAATTAAAAAAAGCTTCCATTTATTAATACACAGTTACTCATTTACAAACTAATCTCTAAAATTTATATAGTGCCAGTGTCTCGGATAGAGATATTGCCGTTGACGGCACTCCATTCATGGATGAACAATGAAACCACAGAACCTTTGTGGGCTGTGTCAAGCAACAGCCTACTCGTGAATCGAGTTCCATTAAACACAATCTCTCGATCTGGGATGTTGGCACCAACCCATTTCTCCTCCGGACACAGATCACTCATTTTGAGTCGGAGTGTTGTAGGCAGATTGCGGCTGAAGACCCCGTCCTGAATCAGATCCTAAACATAACATACACTTTAGATGATTGATCAGCAGAAAGTTCATGCGAAACCATTCACTCACACATCGATCAGGGCTACTATAACCAGGTCCCCAAATTTCAATAAAGGCCTCAGTTATCTCCCCAGTCCACCTGTGTCCTCGGTAGAAAATTGGGCCGAAATACTCGTGTAATGTGTACCATTCCATCGTTTTCTGCTACACTCTATCCCATAATAGCCGTCTCTGTTCGCATATTTTCGATGTCATCATACCCAGATGTAGTGTCAGGAACTTGTTCCTGGGGGTATCGTACGGGTCTCGGCTACTGACGGTCAGCTGACGAGTCGCTGATGGAACTGCTGCCGAGCTGATCTCACTCACGACAGAGATCGGCGGTTCGTTATCTATGGCCTTTCTTTAGGTGTAGCTCTCGTAGCATTTCGTGCAGGCTCGTGGTTACTCTGCTGGCTATTTCGGACGTGGTAGCGTCGATCGACGCCACGCTTTGTGAGGCTCGCCCGGCGCTAGCTGATTGTGGTCATTTGTGGATCCGGTTCTCTGTAAACGAGACTCATGACGTAATAGAATAGTATTGTGAGGAAAATCGATATATGCGGATGCGTGAGAGGAAAGTGGGCATTGTATTTGTAACCAGACTGGCTGCGATGTATTTGTCTGCGGGATATTACGATTTTGACCGACGACAGCATCACGCAAAGACGCTGCCTTTAAGTGGCAATAATGTTACACAAGATTCGAACGTTCCGCACTAACACTAAAAGTATGTTCTGTGGCTTAATGGGCTTCTCGTTAACCCGGGCCAAGGTTCAATTTGACTTCGATTCGATTGATAATGCTAGCAGCTCCATCCGAATGTTGCATAGGTTGGGAGGGGGTAAAAAGCTGACGGGTAATTTGCACTTGATGCTGGAAGTGTCTCGACTTGGAAGCACCACAATAAAATCAATGAGCATAGAGCTGTACGCAAGTGGTATAAGTCGAGGTTTACTATAGGCAGGACTGAAGGCGGATTGGCGGATATCTGCATCCGCCAAATCCGCCAGTCCCAGATCGGCGGTATACGGTGCGAGAATATTCGGAACAGCCCTAGCTCTGGCTACAAGGCAATCAAATCACAAGGCAAAACATAGCAGTCAACAGGATAATTTTTGTGCCGTTTGTGGGTAAATATTGATGATTAGTCATAGCTAGCAAACGCTGCAGTAGATCCCACCGGAGATAGCACCTGTGTGCTAGCGGGATTAACGCAAAACGCGTAATCTGATCGACCAAACGTCAGCAACCCATTGAAACCCTAAACCACTTAATCATTTGTCCGTTTATTAAAATAAACTCGTATAAAGCAATCATACTCTTAACAGTCGTACTACTCCACCTTACCACTGGCTATTTATTCAGCAAATACCACTCAGCCATGTCTGGTCGTGGTCAAAGTGTAAGCAGCTCTTCTCTAATTGTAAAAGACAAAAATCTCCGACATCCAGATTGGTTGCCGCTGCTTTAAGGAGATCTAGTTTCACATTGGAGTAGGGTTTATTTATTATTTCATTCAAGTCACATTTTCTTTTCTGTGTCCATGCTAACAATTATACAGAATGACGGTAGCGTTGAATTGGGCGTACTGAAGTACGTACATGAGCATCCTTCAATATCTACGGTCCGCGGGAATCCCTCCGCATTAGTTCGCACAATTGAAGAATATGCTTCCACCTCGCGGAGACACCTTATGACAGTTGGACCTGCGAAGCGGGACTACATCGTAAGTGTTCTAGCACGCGCACCCCCTGGTCCAAAAGTCTTTCTTGAATTTGGGGCCTATGTTGGGTACTCTGCCGTCTCTCTTGGCGCAGCGCTGAGGGAATTGAATCAAGGTTACGAGGTTAAATACCTAACTTTTGAGGTAAATCCGATGAATGCTGCAATTACCTCTAGCTTTGTGGAATTGGCCGGCTTGAAAAATGTGATCGACGTCCACGTCGGGCCTGCGGCGGAATCAGTGAGGAGACTGTTTGAGGAAGGGAATTTGACAAAGCAGTCGGTTGACTTCATGCTATTAGATCACTGGAAAAATTTCTACGTCGCTGATCTGCAGATGTGCGAGGAGTTGGGACTGCTTCGCAAGGGGAGTATAGTGTTGGCCGATAATATATTGATTCCGGGAGCACCAGAATACTTGGCGTATATTAAACAGGGCAGAGCAGAAAAGTCGCGCGAAGGCCACAGGTACGAAATCCACATGGAGAATTTCCTGATGTCACATGGTCACACAGTATGTATTTGCGGAACAAATAGCACTTTTTGTTTTATGTATAACTGATTAAAATAGGATCAAGTTGCGGTAGCTACTGTCGTATAAGGCGGTGTTGTGTCATGAACTAGTTCTTGCCATTCGCGGTAGAGGATTATTGTGTCACCAGAGTGTATCTAATGGCAGGTGCTACTTTGTTTGTAAGTTGTGTATTTGTGACTAGCTGGGGTTATGTTGAAATAACAACTATATCTTGATGCAAAGATAGCTGTAACAATTGTGTACAAAGCTACAAAAGCATGTGTAGGCGATGAGACGTGAAGCTATTGGCAAAATGCCGTGGGAGTCCAAGGACAGAAGTATAAGCAATGCAAATGTCATACTGCATTACTCAAAAGCACATAAGCGATTGCGTATGCCATACCCTGATCACTGCTTAAATAGTCTAAGGACTATTCTACGCGCTATGATATTCATAAGCACTCGCTAATATTTGCTTATTAAGGACTAGCTACAGAAAATACAGCTTGTCAGATGATGAACCTAAAAGCGGAGCATAATGTTGTTAGTCAAGAAGTTATGTATATAAAGACTTTGTAATCCTATTGGAAACGTAATAGGACTAAGTAGACAATCCATTGCTCAACAACCCCTTCCAAACAAGTTGTAATCCAACTTGGATTTCACTGCATTAAACATCTTCTATATTTTTCAGGGTTCAAGATCTACTCGCTATTTGTCGAATACGAATATCGAATACTATTCGAATGCCATTCAAAGAGTCGAATATCGAATACGAATATTCGAAACAGCCCTACGAATAATATTCGCAAAAACGAATATTCGGAACATCCGTCGAGAATCAATCAGGAACTGCAAATCTGGCGCCATCGGGCGATTTAAGTCCAAAATGAACTGTGCTTGACGCTAGGGAAGTGGTGCTCTCGAATTCTCCCTGATGGATAGTGAGCCGCACCAAACTTGTCGTCGTTGGCCGAGCCGCAAGCGACGACGCATAAGTTCAGGGCGCATGTGGTGGAGGCAAATTGAGCGTTGTGTTCGGCATATACAGTAGCGATTGTCTGTGGATCCTTGACTTATGCAGGTCTGTTTATATTAGAGGCCTTGTCATTAGACCCTTCTTAGAACCATATCACCGAACCTTCCAAAACTCAATTGCGACCCATTGCGAGATATCTATCATAATGACAAATTATTGCGCAATCTCAAACCTATTGCTAGAATCCTCTACAATCCACGATCGTAAGCTATCGTGTTCTACACATTTCCACAATTGCTGCGAGCTACCTTATTCGGCTTGCATCATCACATATTACAAATAAATCATCATTTACATATCGTAATGCATTGACATAGACTAAGTCCGATCGACCGCCCAGCCACTGCCCTGGACAGATACTCAGGAGATAATTTGCCAAATGCAATAGAACACAGTACATCCGCAGTGACTATGCATGGTACGGAGACGTCAGTTCATGTATTATTATTCTCAAATAAGCTTTCAGGAGCTTTCGCTGAGAATCCTGCGACTTGACTCAAGGTCGTCTAAAAACTCGATTCAAGCATTGCATGTTATAAACGGTTGACTGCGATTGCTAAGGCAGAGGGTCTTGAGTAATAGTGCAGCAGTTAGTGCTGTTGGATGGCGGATACGGCGGATTGTATCGCCCAAATATCCGCCTCGAATAAAAATCCGCCACTAGTTGACTAGGCAGATAGTAATGTCGAATACATTTCCGCCGTATAGCTCAGACGGAGCTTGAATATAATGTATCAGGATGCTGATAGTAGGAAATTATACTATAACAGGCAGGTTCTAACTGATTTAGGTTAGAGAAAAACTTTGGTGTGTTTATCGATCAAGGCGGCTTCATGGCGGATGGCGGACCGGCCGATATGGTCGGATATGGCGGATATCCACATTAGGGCTGGACACGAATAAGGATTTTGCTTATTCGTATTCGACTTTTTTAGCAATTCGTTATTCGTATTGGGTTAGGGTGCTGTCCATCAGTATTCGTATTCGATTCGTAATTATTCGTAACTTAACTAGGCGGAAACTTTAAATCGGAGGTTAGTGCAGATTCACGCACAATCTAAAGATGTCGCGTCCGTGACGCGTGAAGTTGGCTGACCCTCGCGCGTCACTGATAGGCATCAGTGACAGGAGCCACATTAGCTATCTAAACAGCCATTACACTTCTTCTAGTCTTCCACTCATACGTCGCATATTGTTTCCACTACACAAACTGACAGCTTTTTCGCCGTTAATCTTGAAAACTAACCGATGTCCTCAATTTCTGAAGAAATGGATAATTTCGTTGAGTGTCTCGGCAAGCGGCCGCAGCGCTCTCAAAGAATTGATTATCATCTCCTTAATGATGGCAGTGATGATGAAGCAGTGGCGGAAGACCGCATTGCTAAAAGATCTCGTTCAGATGAAGAGCACAGCACTGTTGAGCCAATTACTCCTGACGACTCAGCAAACCAGCTCAGCCAGCATCAAGATGTTTTAGCAAGCACCTCTCAGCATCGCGAGTCGACCGAAGATGGACCATCTGATGCTTCGAGCCTCTGCGAATCCGAGCCTTCTGCAAAAAGAACACAGAATCAAATTCTATGGGCCCAATTTACTGCCTCGCTTCTTCCAGGAAAGTTGTGGTGGCCGAAGAGGGGTAAGGGGCCAGTTGAAGATCGTCAGATACAGTGCAATCGGTGTAACTGGAAGACAACCGATTCCTCAAGAGCAACGTCAACCTCGAACATGATCGCCCATCTTGCAAAACATGGGATCTTTCCAAGTGACCATCAAAGTGACCGAGAGGATGCCCAGACAAGCGCAAAACAACGATCAATTGCCAGTTTTTTTCAGAAGAAGGCGGACAACAACAGAGCACGCCTCTTGGAGCAAAATTTAACGCGGTGGATAGTCACTGCAAACATGGCATTTGACGCTATAGAATCGCCTGACTTCCAGCGAATATTTCAAGATCTGACCATCTCTCTTCCCTTCACATCTCGGAAGACATTATCACGTCGGATTGAGGAGGAATTCGAGTCCCGCAGAGCACAATTGATTCACGGGTTGGATCGCACCTGCCAAACAATTTCAATCTCTCTAGACGTCTGGACTAGCAGAAACTCCAAATCCATTTTGGGGGTTATTGGTCACTGGTTGACGATTGACTTCCAGTACCAAGAGCGAGTCCTTGAGTTTGCTGAAATCAGTGGCGTGCATAGTGGAGAGAATATAGCAGAGATGCTCTACCAGTCTTTAGAGGAGCTCCAGATCGATCAGAAGCTGCTTGCTATCACAGCAGACAACGCTTCTAACAATGAAAGTTTGATGTCAGAATTGTATTACAATCTGGCGTCAAGGCTTCACGATACAAATTCCTCTGCAGGCGACCCAGCACCAATGCGCTTTCAAGGAGGTGACAGTTATATCCGCTGCACGGCTCACGTGCTAAATCTAATTGTTAATGACATACTGTCCGCGTTGGATGCCGGTGATCACAAAAGCGCAGTGGCAGCTTGCGATCTTATTCAGGCAAATAAAGAAATCGGCACGCAATCTGCGTTGGCTCGACTACGCATCATGGCCTTGTGGATCGCAAGAACACCACAACGGAAGCAGCAGTGGAAGCTGATCTGTCAAGCCAACAGGCTGAAGGATAGCTTCATTGAATACGACGTCGACACGCGGTGGAATTCGACCCATAGGATGCTCCGAGATGCACTGAATGCGAAACAACAGATCAAAAAATGGATAGAGAGTCAAAGCTATCTTCCAGGATTCAGTTCCGAGGATTGGAATCGACTAGAGCAAATTGACAGCATACTGCGTAAGTTTGAAGAATTCACTCTTACCGTTTCGAAGCGCCAGCCACAGCTTAGCTTGGCGCTTCCTATATATTACGAGCTACACGACCTGCTCCATGATGCAACGTACAGAGAAGGAGAATTTACAAGTGTTGACCTAGATATCGCCCAAGCCGCAGCTGCGGGTCTGAGAAAATATCAGAAATACTATAATTACATGGATGGGCAGGACGCATATTATATTGCCCTTATTCTAGATCCTCGGTTTAAGACGCTATTGCTAGAGAAAGAATTAGGCGACGCCGCCCCAACGGTGATCAGGCACTTGAAGGACTTACTGAACCAGCAGTATTCCGTAGCCAGTGAGCATTCACATACTGCCAATGAAAACGAAGTAGTTCAGGGAAAGAGTATCGAAGCTCGACTGCTTGAGAAGTTGCAGGGTGGCATGCGCTCAGTGACAGACATCGACCGTTACTTCGAGGCGGGCGTCGTAACTATCGATCAGTGGCCTACAAATGATAACAGCTGGTTGCTCTCTTGGTGGCGGACCCATCGCGATGAATATCCACGTATGGCAGCAGCCGCCAGAGACTATCTAGCAATACCTGCGTCGAGCGTGGCAGTGGAGAGACTATTCAATAGTGGGAGGGATATGCTCGGAGTGAGGCGGAACTCGCTGAGTGCGGAGACGATGAGGCGTCTTGTGTTGCTGCGGGACATGTACATTAGGGATTAGGGTTCGGAATTTTACGAATAGTTACGAATAATCGACTTTTTATTCGTACGATTATTACTAAGCAATCAACTTTGAATTATTCGTATTCGACTTACGAATATTCGTACGAATATTCGTAAAATCGTTATTCGTGTCCAGCCCTAATCCACATTCGACACAGCCTACTTATTATATGGATAACTCCGATCGGCCGTTAGGATTGTCGCATGAGCGTTCTGTACGTCTGGCGCAGGTCGACGCACGTTGTGCGGCTGACGAAATCTCGGCCGAATGATGTGACTGCCGCCGCGGTATATAACAGTCATTCACGTCCGCTCGCGCATCTGACCCCTAAGATTTCGACTCCTCACTCAGTATTACAAGAATCTCAACAAAATTAATAATGTCTCTCGCCGGAAAATCTATCATCATTACCGGAGGCGCTAAGAACCTTGGCGCTCTTACTGCCTTCGAACTCGCTGCGCTCGGCAGCCCCAGCTTTACTCTCCATTACCACTCCCCGTCTGACAAAGAGAAAGCCGAAGCCGTCGCCAAGGATTTGAAGGAGAAGTACGGATCCGAGGTTATCATCTTCCATGGTGCATTGGAGAACCCCAAGGAGATCGACGCACTCTTCGCTGCTGCCAAGAAGGCCCATGGCAAGGTCGATATCGCCATCAACAACGTCGGAATGGTCCTCAAGAAGCCTTTCCTCGAGATTACTGAGAAGGAGTACGACGTTATGTTTAACGCCAACTCCAAGTCCGCTTTCTTTTTTATCCAGCAAGCTGGCAAGGACCTGGCCGATGGCGGCAAGATTGTCACCATCCTTACTTCCTTGCTCGCCGCCTTCACCGGCTTCTATTCCGTCTACGCTGGCTCAAAAGCTCCTGTCGAGCACTTCTGCCGCGCTGCCGCAAAGGAGTTTGGCAGTCGCGGAATCTCTGTCAACAACATCGCCCCTGGCCCCATGGACACTCCATTCTTCTACGGCCAAGAAACCTCCGAATCTATCGACTACAACAAGAATGCGTCCATGAACGGCAAGTTGACCGATATCAAGGACATCGCGCCAATTGTCAAGTTTCTCGTCACCGAAGGCTGGTGGATCAACGGGCAGACCATTTTTGCCAACGGTGCCTATACCACTCGTTGACTGTGCACGTGTGTACGTGTATATGCTATGTGTTGGAGTGGGTTATGATACGTTAAATTACTCAAGCTGAAAGCAAGCCAGACAATCAACCGATCCAATCGCAATTGACTGTATGGAAGCTATAGCTGTCTTGACTTTCAGGTATCAAGTATTAGTGATAGTCGTTCAAAATATAACCTACAATTTTGCTTCCAATCTTATAAAAAATAGCCGCAAAACAGAGCACCGCATCTAAAGCAAAGAAGCAAAAGTACAAAAAAAAAGGGTGAAAGTCAGAAAAAGCCCTCAATATGGAGGTTCACGGTGCTCAATGATGGAATCGATGAAGAGGCATCGCTAGAAGACCGGCTCTATAGTTCTCAAAATGTCACTTCTCTTGAAAACGATGTCCTTCCGGTCGGAATCAGCATCACAAATCCGGCAGCTTTAGCTTGACTCGTTGGCAGAGACCCAGGTAGAGGAGTTCTCGACTATTCAAACGGAATCCTCGACCAGTCTTGCTCCATTAGACGCACCTTTCCGGCGCGCCGGACTTTCGAAACCTACATCCACTAACTGGCCATGGGCATACTTTGACATATCCGAATTTGAAAATCCGTGGATCGTTAAGCAAAGCAACAAAGGAAGTTGATCGATAGAGAAATCCGATGTGCGGTCTTGGACAAGGAAACAGGAGAAAAGTGCGATAGGAAGACTACTGATTCAAAGCGACAGGCCTCTACTGGCAATATGATTGATCATCTCCGCAAGCAGCATTCTATAAATTCTCCTAACAAACCGGAAGCACCAAAATGAACAGAACGTAATATATTATCTTTCGTAAATGGTAAGGAGAGACTTACACTTCAACAACTTCTAGAGAAGAATATTTTGCATTGGATAGTTGCTGAAAAACAACCGTTCACAACCCTGGAGTCGCCAGCATTCCAACAAATCTTTCGTGATATTCCGGGAATTACGCTCCCTTTTACCACCCGTCAGGTTGTTAGACAACGGTTGGCCGATGAGTTCGCTGCACCGGGCTTACAATTGAAAGAGGAAATGTCCAAAACATGCAAGGCAATTGCTCTCTCTCTGGACGTCTGCATGAGCAAAAATAACTTGCCAATTCTTGGATAATTGGCCACTGGCTTACTCCAGATTTCCAATATCAAGAGAGAGCATTGGACTTCAAGGAACTCCATGGATCGCACAGTGGCGAAATAAATTTTGCGGCAGCAGTTGAGGCGACACTGGAAGAACTTCATCTTGAGCGCAAATTAATTGCGACTACTGGAGATAATGCAAGCAATAACGAAAAGATGATTCGTGTGCTGTATCAAAGTCTCTGAAGAAAATTCGGTTCTGCTCTCCCGTTTCGGGGCTTGGAGAGCTATGTCCGTTGCCTGGCACACATCCTGAATTTGATTGTCAAAGACATCCTATCCGCTTTGACAGCGGGAACTGCAGCTGAAGCTTTTTCTGCATGTGACATGTTAAGTGGTCAAGATCCCTGGCCCCAGGAGAATCAAGGCGTCCTGGCGAAACTTCGCATTCTCGCAGTCTGGATTGATCTCAGCCTTCAAAGACAAAAGTGAAAAGAAGTCTGCCACTTCCTTGATCTTCCTGATAAGTTCATCGAGTATGACAATGACACGAGATGGAATTCAACGTACCGCATAGCCTACATGTAGCTGACTCCTGATTCCAATTTGCACCCGGATTATGGCTGTAAAGTGTACCGTGTTGATGAGGCATTTATTTTTGTCTGTAATTGAATGGTCTATATTATGATCTAAGAGCGAGTACTTGTTTTTGTAAGCCACGGGCGCGGCATCTGTTCATTATATTGCACACAGCGGACATTGCCCTTTGCATTATTACTTGCGCATTATCGGACGGTTAGTGTAGTGGTTATCATATTTGCTTCTACAGGCTAAAGTTCAAATTAACAAATACTTGGAGCTGCAAGTAGACCTTCCTTTGCCGTCATTTACTGACAAAGATTGGGAACGACTGAAAAAATCCACACCATCCTTTCGAAGTTCAATGAGCTGACTCTGTTTGTCTCTAACAAGACGCCGCAGGTTAGCCTCACGGTTCCAATTTACTATGAACTTCATGACCGACTCGATGATGCTTCTGTTGAAAGTAATAGAGTTTTCACCAAGTCGGACAAGGTTCGGGACCAATGCACATCTCCTGAGTTTAGAGTTCAGTGACGTCAACCTCAGAAGGTTCTGGCAAGGTCAAGTTGTTTCTTCGGAAGTCTACAAAGTTCTACATAGTTCTTGTAGCACGTACATATTTTCTTTTGTATTCCATTCGCATATGTACGGGGACCGGTCTTGTAGCATATAAGGGAAGGATCCCGCCGGCCAGAAGAGGTGAATACAATAAGCACTCATACATGCGTTATCCACTTTAGCACATCTGCGCTGACAACCATCGCGACCAACCACAATGGATATCAAAGTATTCGTTGACAACATTCACACTCTTCTGTCGGCGATTCCCTCGCATGTCATTCAACAGCTTCGGAGCGACGTGGTTGGCAGTTTAAAACGACATGAAGAAATATGAAAAATATTAGACCTTCTGGACGAGTCTGATACTTACTATACGGCTCTTGTTCTGGACCCGCGTGTCAAAGGGGACCTACTTCGGCAGGAGTTACGCGACGATGAGGACGCGGGTCGCCTTATTCTGGAGGCTATACGACTGGCACTTCATTGGGCGTACGTCATCACTGACATCGATTCCGCTCCCATAGAGCAATATCCACCGCATGACATTGAATATAGCGACCCGGAGCTTCCGATGCTGCGAAAACTACAGTCTCTAAGCCAGTCTTTTGTTTCCGACATAGATGGGTACTTCGAGAGCCCTCGGATTGTTGTGATCGAGTCAAAGCATCCAAATTGGCTATGTGACTGGTGGCGGAAACACAAGGACGAATATCCTCAAGGGCAAATGTCTAAAATACCACTGAAACTTTTTGAAATTGCCAAAATACCACCGGGTACCTCAACCTCCGGACCCGCTCCAATTTTCTACGCCAAGTCAGTAATCCACGGGCAAATTTACCCTCCTAAACTCTAAAAGTACGTGAAAGTTCGAAGACAGTCCGTTTGTTCAAGACGCGTCTTACACTTTCGAACACCGGTGGCAGAACAGCATCATCCGTTCATTTGTTCAAGAAGCGTCCCATCATCTTTGCACTAACACCTTTGCAGAACAGAATCAACTATTCGCACCAAATGCAGTCTAGTGAGGACTTAAACGTCTAATGTTCATTGCATTGCTCTAAGTGTCACGTCGTTATGTGTGCGGCTCGGGTAAGAAAGGTACCGCCGCCAGTGGTATTTTGGCAATATCAAAAAGTTTCAGTGGTATTTTAGACAATTGCCCTATAAATAATGCAATTAGTGCCGATACATGAACTCTGTGGGGAAGGCCCTCAAAAACTGTAACGATTTACGATTATTATATATTATGGAAAATTTCCATATAAAAACTAGGGCTGTTGCGAGTACGAATATCGGCAGTTTTTCGTCATATTCGCTATTCGACTTTTTGAAAGGCCTGCGAATAATATTCGATATTGATGTTCGAAAATTTAAAAACCTTCCCAATTGTTGATTAATAATATAGACGAAGAAACCCTAATGTTTCCATCTCGTCAGTACATGTCGTGTGTTGACTATAAATCAAGGGTCCTTTCTTCAGTTGAAGAAAACTAGCACTATTCGACATTACATTTTCCATATAATTCAGGTGCGATAGGAAATCCTTCCGCAATCACAAGCAGAAGAGGTCAAAAACACAATACTCTGGTAAATACCAGAGTTCGGTGATTGCCGTTGAAAGCAATTGTTACTGACTGTTGTTTTGACCATCAGCTACAGTTCGATAAACAAATCGCAACAAGCGTCGATGTTCTGACCGCTTGTGCAAGTGATCATCTTGGGTTTCGTGTACTGGTTATTGGCCCTCAGGCGCAAATGCTCGCGTCGCGGTACGAAACCAACCTGACTCAATCCTCGCACCCTCGACATCAAGAGATCGATGCCAAGTCCTCTACGGTGAAAAGGCGACAGCCGAGCGTAAATCGAAATTGGAATCCTTGGGGTCTATTCAAGTTCTAATCAACAGCATTCATAACGAGACTTTGTTCACAACCGAGTAATGCTAACCGCGCCGGTTCTATGGAGGATGACAATGGATCTAGCAATCCTGCGGAACTTCATAGAATCCTGACTATCGGAAAGCGAATACACAACCTTAACTCATAGCGCAGCACGTCCCTCTTCCTACACCGATCTTCCTTTCTATGGACTTAATGCAGCAATATGACTTGATGGGGGATGTGAACCTGAATTCTCTTCCTTATAATGGAGCGATATGCGTTCGTTGCATTCAAATTGGATACCATATAATACAATCATATATTTGGTGTCAAATAGAGCTTGTCTTCGCTCAGAACTTACTTGAACCCCTCTGTTTTGACCGTCAAATCGGCATATATTCTTACATCGAATTATACCTCAGCCTGTCCATTCCCCAGAACCAATTTCGTTTCCGTTTTCCTTTTCCTGCAAGGCTTTGGCATACGCCACTCTAAAACTCTAAAGACGTAAAACCCAACAAAACAGAATGCGAAATTAAACAAAATAAACGCACACTCCAACCCGATATTTCGCCATCGCTGCCCCGAGTAACTGATATCCACTTGAGCAAGATACTGGTCCGCAACGGTCCATTTGCAAAATTCGCAATTTGAAGTCGCATCGGGGTTGTTGAGGTATCCTCCAGCATGGGCTGTAAATTCACCAGCGTATTCATAGCAGGTGTAGCCAGGTGGTGGGTTGAAGACGTTGAACTCGGACTGTGTACAATGTACTTTGCCATCGTGGAGTACGTTTCCGAGAAGTGATTGCAGGAAGTACGTGATTGCTACTTTCATCAGTAAATTCAGCCAAACGACACACAGATGCCACACGTACGAGAAATACGATACATAAATTTCCAAAAATGCGGGATCAAGCTGGGCGGTTGAAAAATTCCACTAAATGATAGAATCATACTAATCAGAAGTGACGTCGCAAGATTAGCTGTCGCGGCATCCGGCACAAAGGTCGTGACCGCTAATCCGAGCGTGGTCCAGAAAGTAGTGTAAAGAATACAGTATACAAAGTAATAATATCCAGCGCGAGCGGTAGAGCGCATGTATCCGATTGGGAAGTAATAGCAGCAGTAGTAAATTGTCGCCAACAATATATTGTACGGAATCTCTGCGAGAAGCAAAGAGAGGATGAGTGCTGACCAGTGGTACGTATTTGACGCGGACTCACGCACCTCGTATAAATTGCGACTCTGAATCGCACGAGGCTGCAGCTGATTGATAAGCGGGGCAGCGATAATGATCGACAGGAAAACGCCAAATAACAGATTTTGCACTCCAGCAATCGTGAAATTTGATTTCCAAAAAGAAAAACCAGTGAATAAGCCGGCGGAAATATACAGCACGAACTTTGCTATGATGTAAGTGGGTGAGCGCCAGTACTGCTGGTACATGCGGAATGAAACGGCTTTAGCCTGCGTTGGCCAACGCACGGCGAACTTCTCTGTGAGCTCCTTTCTGATCTGCTGTGGTGGCAATGCTGACAACTCCGCATTCAATCGCTCAATCTCGGTCGTGACTTTCCTGTAATTGGGCGAATTCGTCCAGACATCGTACCAGTCTCTATCCGCCGCAGCCGTTGCGCCAGCACCAATGCAGTTCAGGATGTATTCGGCTGGGTTTTCCGCCTCACCGCACTTAGGAGCACCCTGCCTCTCAAAATAATCGATCACCATCTGAGAATTGCGTCCAATACCACCAAAGTACACGGTCTGGCCACCCTTCTTCAACAGCAGAAGCTTATCGAATTGCTCAAACAGTGTAGCAGACGGTTGATGAATCGTGCACAAAATAGACTGCCCAGCGTTTGCCAAACGACGGAGTAGCTGCACAACTGCCCATGCAGACTGGGAATCTAAGCCCGACGTGGGCTCGTCCAAGAACAGCAACAACGTCGGCTTCGACGCTAGTTCGACCCCAATTGAAAGTTTCTTTCGTTGTTCGACATTCAGTCCCTGACCAGGAGTACCAATAATGGCTTCCGCATAACTCTCCATTCCAAGCATCTCGATCACAGTCTCCACGTACTCGTACTTCTCTTTAATCGGGACAGACTCAGGCTGTCTCAACAATGCAGCGAATCGTAATGCCTCACGAACAGTCGACTCGGCGACATGCATATCTTGTTGTTGAACGTACCCTGTTCGCCTCTTGAATCCTACATCCAGTGGCTTTCCATCGACAAATATATCACCTGTAACGACACCTACGTTAATTCGTCGTGCGAGTGCATTCAACAGTGTCGTCTTTCCAGCACCGCTCTCGCCCATAAGCGCAGTTAAAGTTCCAGGTTTACAATACCCCTGAACATCACAAAGTAGCCGTCTTTCTTCGCTGTCACTGAGAGTGATGATATAATTAACATATTGCCAAGAAAACACTTCGTTCATCCGCAATGTGGTCTTAATTCTAGATGGAACCTTGCCAATTACATCACCCTCAGACTTTTCCGCAGTTGACGATGCAGACGAGTCTTCGGACACTTCTTTGCTTCCAGTCAGGGTCTTCGACAGCGAGATCTCGGGCTCAATATCCTTCAGATCTTTAGGAACATAACCGCGTCTGAAAATCAAGATGTCTCCTCGCGTACCACTAGCGGACCTGGTCTCATTTCCAATGGCGTACATTACAACAAATAAGACCGCAAACCCGACAATAACGCCCATATTCCGCCACACATGTGTCCACACGTAATCGAAAGCGTCTTTAATGTAGTTATCTCCAACAACGTAATTTGTACCTGACGACGATCCTGTTGCCGCACAGACTTTGTATTCAACCGGTACGTCGGCTACTGCAGAACCTTGCGGGATGAGTTCCGCAGAACACTCAATTTTGCGGCCATGAAACTCATTGCTCATGAGTGCCTCGAAACCATAGGCGATCGGGTTGATATATGACAGCCATTTAAACCAGGGGTGCATAAGCGGTCGAGGAATCAACTATTGTTGTTAGTTTATCTCGCAGAGGCAAAACACGAAAATTTGACTCACATATCCAGCGTAGATGAAGACAATCATAATCGCCAAACCCGCGACGGAATTGGCAATCTCAATTGTCTTCGCGAACGACGAAATCATTTGGAAAAATGCGTTCATTGTGAAGGCAACGACCTGGACGAACAGCAAGAACGTGAAATATTGTCCAGGTGTACGGTTTAAGTTTGCCATGAAGTACAAGACTATTGTGAATGCTGTGATACCAACAGTCTTGATCGGCATAGAAGTGACCATATATGCAATTGCTTCGGCCGCTGGATGATAAAAGGCGAAACGTTTCTGCTTGTCGATTATCGTTCGCTGTGGGTACATCATGGCCATCTCAGCGAGAGCATTGAGCGTGAAGAACAAGAGAGAAAAAAAGAGCACACCACCACGAGAGAATGAGCCCGAGAAAGTGTTTGGAATATTGTAGAAAAGTGAACCGATAATGAGCGACTGAACGATGGAAGCAATGATAATCGTAATGAGATACGGTTTGTTACCCTTCTGGCGTTGAAATCCGCGGTGAACAAGAATTCGAAACTGCATCCAGAATGAGAGGGTGTACGGCGAGTCCTTGCGCTTGCCAATTTTCGGGCGCTCCTGGCTAGTTGACTCGTTCAAGTACTGCAGCGTGTCAGACGCGTTAACCGATCGCTCGTATTCCTCGATCTCAGCCAGCATCTCTTGATACTCTAGTGAAGATCGCCAGTAATCAGCAAACTGTTCGGCAGTACCCGGTACTTTATTCTCGCAGCCTGCGCGGACATACCGCCCAGCAGGATCAGTAATCGCGGTCAAAAATTCACTATCCTGAGGTCAGCTGCTTCAAATTCAACAACATCACGATACAATACTCACGCCGTAGTCTGTCGAGGCGGGCACACGTAGCCCATGTGCTCAAAATACGCCTTTGCCTTTGCAGTCTGACCGAAGTAGATTTGGTGGCCAGAGTGGATGACCATGACCTTATCGAAAAGATTGTAAATATTCTCGCCTGCTTGATAAATAGCGACAATCGCCGTATTTTTGAGAAGGTTCGTCGACGTGCGGAGGGCCTGCGTGTATTCGAGGGCAGTCGACGCGTCGAGACCACGGGTAGAGTTATCCCATGCAACGAGGCTCGCACGACTAGCCATAACTTCAGCAAGCGATACGCGCTTGCGTTCGCCGCCACTAATGCCATGAACGTATTCGTCGCCGACCCGGGTATTATAGGTGTGTCGAAGACCAAAGACAGTGCCTAGGACGTCGCGCATGTCCTCGACGTATTCCTTTCGTGACACATTGCCAGCGCGAATTTTTGGGGCCTTGACGGCTGCTGCAAATGAGAGCGTTTGATTGACATTGAGGATTGGAAAGTGCTCGTCAGCTATTGTGATTAGCAGAATTCAAACCAGACTGCGGTTAGGACGTACTTTCAGAAGAATAAAGGACATCGCCTTTGAATCGAGTTTTCATTGTCTCCTGGTCAACACCGTCGTACGAAATAATCCCCTCGACCTCACGATACGACTTAGTCTCGCCGGTAATAGTCCGCAGAAAGGTCGAGCATCCGGCTCCGGGCCGTCCTAGGACCTACACAGTTGGCGAATGTCTATAGCAGTAAGCAACAATAACAACACACATACCAGTAACATATTTCCTTTCGGCACCACTCCATTGAAATCTTGAATCAAATTACGTAACTTGCGACGATAAATGCGGTTCGCTATCTCCTTGATATGAAACAGGGCCGTGAGGAGCTCGCCGATAGTAAAAAGCGATGTTGCGCCTACGTCGACGCCTTTGACCGTCAAACCTTTAAACATCACACCTACACTGCGTCCCTTGATGCCGTCACGCTCGTACATACGTACACGTCGGCGAAGAGCATCTTCGAGTTTAAAATCTGATTCGGATAATTCATAGGACGCTTTGGCGGCAGAACGAGTGGAAAGCTTGTGGGCAAGGGACTTGAGCCTCTTCAGATCAACTCTGTGGAGATTCTCGACAGAAACTGCGGTAACGTCGTCGTCATACTGGTTTTCGAGATCAATTGACGCCATGCTGGTCTGGAGAGCACCCGCGAGCTAGCGCAGGCCGAAGGGCCAACGATATTATACTACCGTTGGCGATGACCGATGATGGCATTGGACACTCTTTGTCGGAAATCGGCATCAATTGGCCCGGCGCGACGGGGGTGAGCGTCCTTGTGACCGCTGATTGTCTTGAGAGCGATTATGGGGTTCGGCGTCAAAGTTTCGCCGACTAGAAAATTTCTGGTTAGGGGTTCAGCTGTGAATGGCATTGTCCACGCGACATTTTCATACTATGATGTCATTATTTCAACTTTTATAGAATCCCGTATTGTCAGCACCAATATATCCGTTGCATTGAGGGGACAGATATGGGCGAGCATGGCCAATGCACGACTTAATTTCTTTATACTGGATATTCAAGGCCCAACTCGTGTGACTGTCCCTCGAATTTTACGCTGCTGTGCTACTCAAACCTCTGTGTATGCTTTTTCGTCCCGCTATTACACAATGCTAACGGGAAGGTAGTGATGTTTTAACCATGACGATCCGTTGCATCCGTGAATGCACATGGTCCGGGGCAATTAGCTAGCGGCTTATTAGTGTGATGTGTTATAATGGAATTAACTGAAAATCTCGTTGAAGAGGAGTCGTAACCGTAGTTACAGACGCAAACGCGATCTTTAATCTGGGGACAATTCAAATAACGCCTTACGAATCTGTTTGCATAACTATGGGTTAACGCAACTCAGGAGTGGAAGTGTTGAAATAACAACTCAATACTCTTTAGTTAGCCGCCTACTGCAATCGCTTATGATGTATTATTCATGAAAAGGCTACGGCATTTGCTATCTAGAATCCAAAGACTAGCATTCAGTATCTTACATAAGACTGCCTATGGATAAGGCTTCAGTGAGAGATCGTCAGCTGCTGTGAGCATATCGATCAAACCCATATGGCGGAACTTCTTCGAAAGGAATTCCCAACTTTTTGCATAGGCGACTAACCAATATGTAGGTCCAAACAACGTGAACTTTGCATACTTTAGGGTCTAATTACGTCACTTACGTGACGGAATGGGTCGGTGCCGTTCCCTGTTTATTTTTTCTGGTTAAACATCCAACGCAGAGCACATATTAGTTTCTCATCTGCGATTCCGCCTGATGGAACAGCAGCCTGTATTTCTATTATACTGCAACAACACAGCTTTAACTTTTACGCGGGCCATCGGGCCATAGGAACGGGCCCTTACCGACAGCCAATCCGAATAAAAGATCGATGTCAACAAGTTATTATGGACGTAGTTAAGGATGCGCGGATGCAGGCAACAGCCAGTACAGAGCGCCGTTGGCCAAATGGACTTGGTAGTAAGACCGGTTTGAAATACTCTCGATCCTCATGGTGTCCTGAGCCCGGGACAACATAGCTTATGACCAAGAAAAAGACCCAAGACCAGATAGGACGAATTTGCTCCTTCTAGCCTCTCTGATGGCATAGATGCTAAATCTCGTTTGAAAAATCCCAAATAAGCAGAAAATGGAATCAGGATCTATTAAGTAGACCTTGACCAAAGGAGACCATATTTAACTACCTCAACTCTGAACCGCGCATCCACCAGTCCAAATCAACGGCCACAGCTCGTCATATCCCAATCAGAGCCAAAGAGTTGATTTTGGTCACGGAAAGGAAGATTCTTCTGCAAGGTGACCATTGAGTTAGTCTTCGTATTGCAACGCGAAAAGCGACAATAAATATTTGACAGTGCAGCCTGAAACCCTGTCTAATTCCAGAGTGCAGACCCAAGATGCAGCCCAGAAGATAAGATAGACATAGCATGAACTTCTCGCTATATTTACTTCCCGCTTTATCCTCAACCCCTGTGTTTCCAGAAGTATCCGTTATCTCCAAATTTACAGCCGGGCTCATCTGTCCTTGCCGGATGCTGACACTGGAATAGTCATGTCCATTCTTTTCTGCTTCTTCACACAACAATGGCGGTGGATCGGAACTTCTCGCCGCTCGGTCAATTGCCTTGCCTTGGGGACGGTCTATCTCCGGACTGGCGTTCATAGCCCGCCTCATGGCATCGAGTATTGGTCCTATGTCTTCGCTGCCGGCATCTCCTGATGTCCCAGGTGGTACTGCCAAATGTATATTGGCGAGACGGACACGCTCCCTTACATCTGCACAAAACCCCTTGAAGAACATGTTGCCCTCTGCGGCGGAAGGCGAGTGATGGATGGTATGATCCAAGAGATTGCTGGATCTCTCCACGAAATCAAGTAATGTGAGAAAATCAAATTTCGTGGTGCCGTGCATAGTGTAACACAATGACGGCAGTGCGGGGTCCCGTGATTCCAAAATGCGGTGAATACGGATTAGGATGTGCATGCTTGCATGACATAACTGGCATAAAGTTCAGACACCAGAAAATGCCTCCAGGCGTCTTGACGACCATCCGCGCAGGCTGTTATAAGGTCTGCAAGTAATGAAGCGTGCTCCAGATCTGTGATGGTCGCAGTCAAGGGTTGATATCGATGAAGATGGATCTTGAACAAGTGAAGTTTGCAAGACCGTCAGCATTTCTGCACTGAAGCAGTGAATAATTGAGCACTGTACTTTTGCGTTACGTGAGGATGCAGAGCTCTACCGGGTTCTTGCTGGAAGGTGCTCATCTATAAGCATAGTCAGTTCACAAATTGTCGTGTTGTGGGAAGCAATCCGTTGATGGCATCACTTCCATCGGGCTCATTGAGCTCCAACTTCCGAGCAAGGACCGAAAGAAGCATGATGTGAAAGATCCTCGTATCTGGCCCACGGAAAAGCGATGGGGATGAAAGAAGGAGCTGTAAAACCACCGTGAGGATCTTCCTTGGAGTCGACCATTGACTATGCGACTACCGTCTGGCAAACCATGCACTGGTAGGAGCAAACAATTGCAAGAACTGCAATTAGGTACGCTACCAAATGTTCGGCTTCAAAGGCTTTGTGTCCCAGAAAGCTGACATTTCTGAAGCATAGTATTTTCATCCGCGAAGTGCATGCGGGTGTGACAAAGTGTCAGTTCACATTTCACACATTCCAATTTGGGATAACAGTGCGGCGCATAAGTAATCTTGCCAGAAATTACCGCACACACACAGAACTTTAAGCCTCTGTCACCAAATCTGTAGCTGCTCAAACGCAACGTTGGATTCCTTGCCTACTAATTATTCCCAGACATGGCGAATACAACTCGAATATTGAATGTGACGAATATCAATGGAGAAAATTGTATTCGTCTCCAGTTCTGCCCAACCAGAGAATCTAGGGGTGTTAACGAATAACGAATATATTCGAATTATTCGAATTATTCGTAATTCGAATACGAATACGAATAATTCAATTATTCTTGCTTACTAATGCGAATAGGAATAAAATGTGTTTATTCGCAAATTATTCGAAATATTCGTAAATGTTTCGCTCGTTTGAGGTAACAGCAATTTTGCACGACATGTACTTCATAAAGTCACGGCTTCCCTGCCCGGTCCCTCTTGTACACTGCTCGCAACAACATCAATCTTCTCATTGTCTCAGCACTCAATGAGTGCCTCCGTAGACCTAGAAGATCTCTTCCCGTATTAAAGAGTCTTTCGACAGCCACCTCAGAGGCAGGAATTGCCAAATAATCCCTTGCTGCGGCTGCCATTCTAGGGAATTCATCCTGATTCATTCGCCACCATTCAAAAAGCCAACCTCTTTCCATGGTCACGCCGTCGTTGACCACAACTACCTCATTGTCGAAATACCGGTCAATATCAGATACACGGCGTTGTCGCGGTTGCAATTTCTGCAGAACTCGCGCTTCAATACTGTACCCTGTGACTATTTTTTCGTCTGCAGAAACCGACACAGGGTCTGTTGTTAGCGGGTACTGTCCATGTAGAACCTCCTTCAGATGAGTAATGACTTTCGCGGCAGTTGATTTTCCAAGTTCTTTCTCCAAAAGTAGAGCTTTGAAGCGTGGATCAAGGACGAGAGCTATATAATATGCGTCTACCCCATCCATACAGTTATAGTACTTTTGGTACGTTTTTAAGCCTGCCTTGACAGCATGGGCAATATCCACATCAAGTTCAGAAAATTCTCCCTCCATGGAAGCAGCATCATTGAGCATATCGTGCAATTCATAGTAGATTGGGATCGCGAGGCTGATCTGAGGCTCTCGCTTGGATACAATAAAAGTAAATTCTTCGAATTTTTGCAGAATAGTCTCGACTTGTTGCAAACGATGCCAATCTTGGGCACTAAAAGGAGGAAGATATTGCTGCTGTGCAACCCACCTTCTTATTTGTTGCTTTGCTTCGATGGCGTCCCGGAGCATTCTATGCGTGGAATTCCATCTGGTATCCACGTCATATTCGATGAATTTAGATTTCAATCCGTTTGCTTTGCACATAACCTTCCACTGTTCCTGAACGGCCGACCACTAACCTTACAGCCTTTATCGCTGTCGATACTGAAGCTGAGAATTAGAACTATCAAACCCATTGAACATTTCCAGTCAAGTCAACTGGGCCATCAACTTAGACGGTTCATATTAGGTGCTACCGTGCGATCTGTTGATAACTCTCGAACCAACGCAAGCATCAGGAGTGATATCCTTACAAAGAATCAGTGGGCTACAATCTCATTTAGATGTGAGAAATGCACCAGTCAGGTAATCAATCAATCAATCGCCGAAAATGTATCAGATGTCTCCGTGATCCCTATTGTTGCAGGGACGCAAGAGCCATCAAGTTGCCAGATCCAGCCAGATGGAAGTAATACTGTCATCAGATCCAATAGCACGAAATAGTCGGTTTTATGGCCCTTGACACCTCGCGATCAGCTGATAGTCGCCTGGTTAGAGCTACCCTATCAGTAGTTTCGTAGGCAGAACCTGAGCTGCCAATAAGGAAAAAGCAGTGGCTTCTTAGCACATATGTGTTCGTAACCAATGTGGCGATCCATTCCATCCATTCCACGAGGGGGTTCCGTGGAATGGACGTGGACGCTAAGGGGGAACTTCGCGATGGAATGGATCCACGAAGGGTACCAATGGAGTGGATTGACAGTGGATTGGATACGTTGAAGCTATCTACACGTCGATGACTAGCCCAGCGCAGTCCAGCGCTTTTTTCTCGTTAGCCCCTGAAACCTGTAACTCCTAAACTCCTCTTCTCCCTCCTGACCACCTAACAACTGCTTCCACTCCTTGAGCGACTTCTTATTCGGGCAGCTGTAGAAGGTGTTCGTTACTTTGAATAAGACCAGCCTTTTGCCAGGAGCGCAGAGTCTGCACAATACCTATTGTATTGGTTTCAATACGATTACGCGAAGGGTCTAACATTCCACCGCAAGATGAGAACAACCTCTCCACATCTGCGCTCATAAATGCAACGGAGAGAACGTCGAGCGCCATTTGAGCTAGCCGGGGATAAAGACTTTGTTTCTCGTGCCAATATGCTAACGGATCAACAACGTCCTGGTCCGAGTCCAGGCGTAGACTATGCCACTCCTCGTATTCGTCTATTGTAGTGTACGCCTGTTGAGAAGGCAGTTGTAGGAGTGTTGAATTGCAAAGACTTAGCCGAAGCCCAGGGGTTGCCCCTGCCATTGCACCATGATAATAGAGGGAAGATTACGAACAAGGACTGGCCCCACATGAAGGTTGCCAAGGCTATAACGCGATGGGAAGTGGGGTTCCGATGGTGCGGTATCCTCCCTATCTCAGCGTCTGGAGAATATGGGCAAGAAGCGCAGAGTCCAATCCTGGCTCCCTACGGCATGTTGAGCCTAAGCCACTGACCTCACCCCGCCCTGACCCTGACGTAGTTGTGCCTAGTGTCTGACGCTCACGCCAAACTTAAATGGCACCATGCCAGGAACGTTGGAAGTGATGGCCGCTGATCCGCATCCAGTTTGTTTGAAGTGTCTTAGAATGCTTAGAGCGCACTGATGAACAGCGACGAGGAGTTATTAAATATTTATTATACATTACATGAGTAATTATAGATTCGACGGATGACAATATATGTGTCCCATCACTTCAGGCAAGGATGGCCAATAAAAAGGCACCAAGTGCCAGCGCGCCGCTAACCTGGTTGACTGTCGCGGCACCAGTAAACTGAGCTGGTGATGTTGAAGTAACAGTCGAGTTCTTGGCGGTGGTCGTAGCGGTGGTGGAGGAATTGGTGTACGCAGCTGTGGCTTTCGATGGTTTCGCAGACGTGGTAGTAGCGACCGAAGACGTGGTCGAAAGAGCAACCGAAGACGTTGTCGAAAGAGCAACCGAAGACGTGGTCGATGTAGCATCAGCTACATAGATGCGGAATGGGATAGCGCCTGTGGGAACGTCTTGCCCGTCTGCATAGTAGAGAGCCTCGTATTCGTACGCCGAATAGTTGTAAGGGTCATTCGTGTTCATGACAGCGTAGAATCCGCTTTCGGAACCATTAACGGTCAGGTAGTTACTCGAGTCGATCTTGAACTGTGTAACGGTTTCACCGACACCGATGATAACGATGTTACCCCAGATCTGGAGATAGAATGGATAGCCAGGGAAGATGTAAGGATCATAGATGGTACTGTTGCTGCTTTCGTAGACGAGTTCCTCTGAGCCACCAGATCCAAGGAAGACGTAGTTGATGGCGGCGCCTTCGTGGATAGAAGAAAGACCTTGGCCGTCAATGGTCGGGTTATCAGACTTGACCGTCAGGTACACTGATTTGGTGGCCGCGAGGGCACTCGAAGCGAAGGTAGCGATAATAGCGAAAGCAGAAAACTTCATGGCTGCTTTAAGACTGATGCAAAAGTCGGAGGGAGTGGACAGAAGACTCCAAGCTTTTATTAGGTCGGGAATGGTGTGGCAATTTACTTGGCAGATGATGCGGGCCAATTATAGCTTGTGCATGATTGGGCTGCACACTCGCAGATAACGCCGGGTTTAGCCGAGAAGGTTAGGCGTGATCGGTGGCTGTTGAGTGTTGACAGAGGCTATTACTGTCCCAATGCGGCGGTTCTCTGGCCGTATCTTTGCTATCAATGATGTCATCCCAATTCTAGACAGTGCTAAATGACGGCATCAACTGTTTTCATGATTTAGTGTGCTGCCTCTGTGCTATCATACAAGATCCACTTGCTATTCCTTTGCTGGGCTGTCAACTTCGAATTTCCAAGTGCCCTCACCCTGGAATTTTTAAGCTTGCTGCTATGAGTTTAATAATAGAGCTATGACGAAGAGGAGTTTTGTATATATTCATCGGTCACGCGGGCGAATGGAGCTAGTCCTGAATTGGGACTGCTACCGTCGAGCTAGGCTTAAGCAAAAAGTTGTTTAGTCTGAAAACGGAATCAAGGTTTCGTAGCACCATGAAATTTCATAAAGCCTCTCACCTTCCTGATTGGGACATTGGTGTCTCTGGTACCCCAAATACGGTTTAGCTCCCAGCACAAACGAAACAACAGGAGGGTTGCTAATAATAATTCCATTTAATTGCAATTGGCCTCTGAGTGGAAGCTACCAACGGTATCCTCCCTATTGAAAGGCGATAAGAACAATTGTCTAAATAAAATTCTAATGATAAGTACATAAATACGCGACAATAGTACGAAGTCGGGACTACCCTTTACGCACCTTACCAAGAAAGACACACAATTCCCCGTCGGATCAACAACAGTTAAGATCAATAATTCGGCCAAGGCACGCGCTAAGCAAATATTTTGGTTTCAAATAATTAAGAATACATGTTCACCGTGTTGAAAAAATACCTGATTTTGGGAGTAATGTTTTGAGCTAATATTCAATGTCGATTCATGAGATTATGGTTGGATGAGCGGATGAAATTGTGCATATGCGCGATGACTGCACGGTCACCTCAGTCACCTTGCATCGCCTACACTAACTATGATCCAGCGCTCCTCTTGCAAGTACTCGCCAACATGACAGACAGGGTTGGGTTTCAGTTGGCGGTACGTCAAACGCCTAATGACAAGGTTTCATGAAAAAGGTGCCGTCAAGCAGCTCGATCCATGATGCCCAACAATATGTCGGGTAAGGGCTGTTAAACAGTGTTCAATCAAATCATGTCACCTTACAAAATGTCAGCACAAGAGATACCATCAGTCATATATAATCTTGAAAATTTAAGTTATAAAGATCGAAAAAAAGAGAAAACGTGAACTGTTGACGTCCCTGTTGCCGTAGTTCCTGAGTAAGTGTATCGATTAGTAGCACAGCTGTAGTGCGATTTGCGCCAGTTTAGTTATATTAATTCTGTGACAGACACAATATGCAACTTCTGTGTCATATTTCGTCATAGATGGAGATTGGTAAAGTCGGGATTCAGATTCTCTTCATCCTTTCACGCATCATTGCCAACGTCACTGGTATTACTAAGTTAATCCTTTGAGAAATCGAAATCCATTTCGTACTGTTATACCTATGCCGTATACTGCCATAAGATGGTATAATATGCTTCCTCTTCAACCCTTTCGATGAATCTCACAAACCTATCCCACGCAGTTGCACTAATGGGCTCCATATGTGTCTCCATATTTAGAGAGGGCCATCAAAATAAAATCTTTATATGATATGTTGGCAACTGCCAATGCATCATCCGGAAAAAAGTTATCTGAAGTCCGATCGTCCTAGATGGTCATATGTGTGCTCGTTTCCAATCAACTCATAAAATGGCATGTACGCGAGAAGACTAGCCTACATACAATCAGCCTGATGATATTACTTACAAACCTAGTAGTACTGTAGTCCGGTCGTCTAATACAAGTGATGCAAGTAAGGCGCCTCGCTTTGTCAGAGGCTGCCACATAATTTAACAACCCTTCCGAGCGACGCAACTAAACCATAGTTGCCCAGCGAGCTACCTATATAGCTTAGTCTTCGTAGTGACAACTGTACTATTTCATGCTAATATTTTGTTCATCTCCCCTTTAAATTTTCACTCGGAGACAGATCTAACATGTTTAACGTGTAAGGCTCCTTCCTATTACGGCAAACCTTGTCGATAAGATAAGCTTCGACTCCGTAGCTAGCTGTCTGTCGACAAAGCAGTTGTTCAGTCATGTTTTACCTAAAGCAAGTTTTGATTGCCCTTGCTGCACCACCTTTCACTCATGGCTTGTTGTCCTTAACAAGATCGAAACGAATATTGGTAGTAATATGGAAGGACTATCTACTATAATAGCTAATCATTCAAGATAACTAATAACACATGACATCAGTCTCATACACCGCAAGTTCAACTCCATTATTTGAAGATACACCCACTCTACCTGTCCGCCAGATATGAAGCGGGCATAGCATACTGCGACAGTACTAAATCTGCTAGATCCAGAATAATATATAACAGATCAATTGAAAAGACAGTCGAACACATTCACCAAGTAATTCGCCAAATACCGTGCAGACACTTCCGGCTCACTAATGTCCGATACGGTCCTCTTGCTTAGTCCTCAATGCCCATAACTGTCCTCAACGACCTCTTCTCATTCACAGGCAAGCCACATCTATTCAAACACTCCAACACGTTCACTACCG
The DNA here is from genome assembly GCA_018804115.1 of Lipomyces starkeyi. NCBI lineage: Eukaryota > Fungi > Ascomycota > Lipomycetes > Lipomycetales > Lipomycetaceae > Lipomyces > Lipomyces starkeyi. The sequence continues at coordinate 108,965 of JAGJTG010000012.1, forward strand.
CACCATTCGGAATTCCATGCTTAATCGACTCAATGTCCGACCCGGAGATGACAGTCGACCCACCCAAGCTATTCATAATGAGCTCTTCGTCGAACGAGAAGAAGTTCGGTGCAATGAACGCCGTGCCGGGATCCTCCGAGTTGAATGCCCCAACAAATTCAGCCTTGTCGCACGTGGGGTTGAATTCGAGATGGATGGACCCTCTGGGAAAAATTGTCGCCTGTTTCCTGGTAATCTTGTTTGAGATGAGTTCCGAGCCGGTCTCAGTAAGAAATTGCGTGAAGATTTGGCCCTTGGTAACAAAAATGTACTCCTCGGAGCGCGGATGCAGATGAGGTGCGACGAGGCCGCAAGCGTTAACCTCGAAGAGGGCCATGCCGGAGTTGAGGCCAATTAGTGCAGGGAAGGACGAGCCGGTCGCGGCGATAACTTTGCCGGCAGGACCCGGGACGACGGCCGCTGCGGGTGGGTTGTTGTAGTCGAAGACGAAGGACTCGTTGCCGCCGGTATTTGCGAGGATCTGGATTCTGGCGACCTGGTTGGGTGCCAGGAGGATCTCGGTGGTGAGATCCTTGATGGGCAGGGCTGAAGTTGTAGAAGTCCCCGTTGGAGTATAGTCTGCTCCCAGCGGAGTAGTTGAGATGGTAGACAAATCCGCGGTGGATGTGATAGACGCCCATTCAGCAGACGAAGCAGTAGCCGCCGGGCCCATAGAGGATGAAGACTTCCACGACGCGCTAGACGTAATGCACGGTTCGCTGCGAGCGTCCAGGGGAGCTGCAAGAGCACCAGCGGTTGCTGTCAGAATAATCAAGGTACTGAATATCATTATGCAATAGAAAATGTTCCTAGTCAAGTAGATGTCGACTAATAAAAAATATGTCAAGACACTGAATCAGGATGATCTTTATATACAGAGCTGAAGTTGCCACGAAAATGGCTTATTTCCAAAAATACATATCCTTCCAGAATTATAAGGACATGTGCACTCGAAAGCTTAAGCGGTCTTTTCGGAATCCAATCTATATATGGGACCTAAGCTGAAGCGGCTGAGATGGCCTCTGGGCGAGCAAATAGATATCAATCAACACTCTGGGGAGCTTAGCCCCTTCTTAGATGTTATAGGCGCATCCTGCAAAGTTCACAAACAACTAAGCCATACGTATTGAAAGTCAACAATGATAAATGTCAGCCACAGCATTCAAAGCAAATATGGTGCCAAAAGCCGAGTATACACGCTTTGGTTTTTCGAAGACCGAGTTTGGTTTTGTCGAAGTGGCTATGTTATGGCGCAGTCAGTCAGGCGCAGCAAGACAATTTTCCGCACTTTCTAACAGCCGTAGCTACTCTGCCACCCTTTTCGTAAGTTATCTCCTGCGGCTGACTGCCCCAAGCCATAGCCACAACTTCGTCTCTCTAGCGTTGGCTCTACCGGATCGGCTCGTCATTGCAGACCTCTGACAGATAATCACAGACGGGCCGGTTTTACGTATCTGACTGTGGGTCAGATGACGTCGTACAAGTGAACCACGATGTTTCTACAATTATTCAACCACTTGTGAACGCGACAGCTATTCCATCGACTGAATTTCAGCCTGGAAACGTTTGAGAGGCAAGAACATTCAAGTTTAATTGTATATTGGGAATCCGAACTCATGGATCCAATGAACTCAATCTGTGGATCAACCTGAGGAGTGGCGACTGCATTGATCGGCTTGCGGGAAGTGACTGCATCTTGCAGAGTCAAGGGTTATTAGTGGACATGGAAGTGGATGATGGGTGGCAGCTGTTGGCTGTCTTCTCTTTTCCCGAAGGACCTACGCACTGCTATATATATTTCCCAATAGTATTATTTAATTGCATACAGTCTAGCGCCAGCTATGCATCTCCGACTTAAGTCATGCGGAGAGTATGTTGTCAATTCACTAGTTGGCACTCCAAGCTGGATCGTTGTTGATATGTTGGTCAACCTACGGTCGTACCCTGAGACGTCATTGGGCTCAACGTCGAATTTTCCATAGTCACCGAGCATCCCTGGATCACTCCGTCAGAGCCTCACACGGAGAAAACATAGCGGGGGGGAAGAATTAGCCAAACGGTGCATGGAGACGTTCTAAAATCGCTTCACGGATATTCCTGAGGGTGAAATCCTGACTGGACGGCACGCGACGGAGCGTTTGGAGTTGTTTATGAAACAACAAGCTGAACAGTCAAAAGACTTTGGCTGTCGTCAAAGAGGTGATCTCATTTCTATCAAAGAAGATGTATATGAGTTGGTGGGCAGCCGCTTGTTCCCGTTGACTGTGTGACCTTGATCTAACTGATGCGGTACTTAGTATGTGTTTTCTAATCCTCAAGAACACAAAGAAGGGCTAAAGAAAGAAGGTTTCACTCAACTTCAGGCAGATTGGTGTATATTTATCAAGGTCATCTCACCCAACGATCAAGTTATTCTCGCAGTCTACGTTGACGACATATTATCGCTGCTGACAATCTTACCACATTAAATTCCACGGGGGAGCTTCACTACTACTTGGGCATTCAGGTCATTCGCGACAAATCTAGTGTCAAATCACCTTGAGTCAGCAGGCCTATGTTGAACGGCTACTGGACAAGTTCAATATGGCACATGCTAATCCTGTGAGCACGCCACAAAATACTGGTGTTCGTCTGACGAACGAAATGTGTCCAGCTACCGCAGAAGAGCGAGCAGGCATGGCCAAAGTTCCATACCGCAGTGCCGTTGGTAGTCTCTTATACGCGGCGTTGCACACGAGACCCGACATTGCTACCGCTGTGGGGGAGGTTAGTCAATATCTCGAAAATCTCGGTAAGGCACACTGGACAGCGGTCAAGTATATTTTCAGATATTTAAAAGGTACTTCACATCTGGGCCTTGTATATCGGCGTTCCATAGATACGCCTCGGATTTTGTTACAAGGGTTCTGTGATGCCAACTGGGCTGGGGATCAGGATACGAAACGATCCACCAGCGGCTATGTCTTCGCAGATCTCTTCACCAAAGGACTACCTAGGGTCCGTTTTCAAGATCTCAGACGTGGAATACAGATGACCCAGTGAGCTGCTTCACTGGAAGTGTAGCCTGAGGGGGAGAGTGAGATATCGGTTTGTTCAGGGTTAGATCAGTCTCCACTTCCAGAATGGTCTCTTTCTCGGCTTCCTTGCGAGGTGGAGGTACCCCGCTCATCAGGTCACTGGAGATTGGTCGATCATTGAGTCAAGTTGGTGGAGAGCTGGCCACTCCCACTTACTTGCCCGATCTAGTTAGCGGCTTTGCCGTGACTCCACTTCATGAGGTCATGAGCTCTGATCTCGTGTTTATTGTGTTCTGTGATAGACGAATGAAGCAAGTTCAATCGTTGGTATTGGTGGGCGAGCGGGGGAGTTCTGAGTTAGTCGTTTCCAGTTGCCACCTCGGGTGGAGGTGTTGCTCGTGTATATATAGACCCGAATAGTCGTGAGACTGGTCGTTAATTCGAGATCAGACTCTCAGCCTCCCTACCATAGTTCACTTTCCCTTTCACGTCCATATCAACACTCACAGCCAATCTTCACAGGTTATGAGCCCAGCGGAAGGCCTGACGGCCAAAGTCCAGCCACTGAATCTTGGTATCACACTATGGCAATGCATCAATCTCAGAGAAGCAGTGGCCTCTCTCAGCGTCCCTGTCACGTTATGACACAAAGGTGGGACTTGGATATCAACTGTTGCATCCTCTAGGGCGTCCGGGTTTTAACTCCCCAACCCACTAACAACGTCCCAAACTCCACGAAGTATATGAAGCGCCTCCATGTACATTGCCCACTGTTAATAATTCTTTCCGTTGAACTTACCATCCCTGCAGTGGAAGGACTGGCCAGTGAGTTAGTCGTTGGTACCCTGTGCGATACATCTGGCGCCCGGCGCCCCAGGGCTGATAGTCTGTTGAGCGATGATCGCAGGGATGCGGGAAAGGAAGTGTTGACGTTGTCGACGAATACTTTGGCAGACTCCATGAGGAATGATAGATAGCTGATCTGGAACTTAATGATACACCTGCCAACCACCGACGTCCATTCAGTACATATAGACCATATCATGTCTTATCCTATATCCTATCCCTTATCCTATATCCTATAACTTATCCTATACCGTATTGTGAGGATTATACCGATAATCCCGTGACTACTGTATGATCCCTAAGGCTGTCGACCTTTAATCAATATATGTTAGAATATTAACTATGAGCCGTAGGCAGGGAAACAATGTGTTGTTATGTCCATTCCTGCGTCCCTGTCCGAGCCTCTACAACTAATGAAAACTTTTGTAATCGATAAACAAACAAGCCAATAAATATGAAAGCATTACAAATAGGGCTGGACACGATAGGACATCGCCAGTTGCCCATATCGCATATCGTATCGCCGCCCAGAAAAGTCCGGCGATATTATCACCCATTTTATCGCCAACTTGGCGATACAGGGGGAGAATAATGTGGAGACCAATCAAACACTACAAGAATAAGTAGAGGTGCTAAACTCTTTTGGATATCATCAATTGACACGACTGTATTGAAGTAGTACATCCAGTGATGCAGTTTTCGGTAGAGTTTCCAACATTATGTAACTTAAGCCAATTAATTCGTTGTTTTCAAGTTGCAAAGTGGCAAAGTGGGTTTAAAAATAGAGCCAAGGTCTTAAGTAGCCGAACCCCGTACAGGACGTCCAACTATTTCCTACGGACGCTTCCCGTGCCACCACAGCTCGTGCCACCGGTATAGGATCCACTGAACAGGATGCGCGGCAGACGCTCCTGGAATAGTTCACGACTGAATGGTGGCCGCACGATCAGGGTGTGGGGACGAGTAAAACGATAGCAGATGTTTGCACATGTACCTAGAGTTGAAATTGAAGGAAGGACAACTACATACTCCCAGAATTTTATCCGCGTGATAGACAAGATCGCGTTCGCTTACCACGCTATCATCAATGAGGTCCGTACATGTTAGCCATAAATGGACGAAATCCTCGTACAGGCTAGGTTTTCTGCGTCCGGCATCAAGCTGCAAATACATATGGAGTCTTGACTTAACTAAACACGTACAAATGATGTAGCAAAGTAAATCAAGCCTTGGCCTCACTAAATGTGATGTATAGTCCTTCTTCAAAATTCTCCAGTGACTTTCCAGGCGCATTGTGGTGCGCGAATTGGTATTGTGCTCGATCCCGGCCTGCCGCACAAAGAGGCGATCTGGGTATTCACTCCGTCTCGTCACACAAAAAGTGTAGATACGGAGGGAAAGCTGCCTTCCGCATTGATGTCCGAACAGTATCAACTGAATCACCACCTCTGCCTTCTGCCTTTAGGCTGATATGTTGACTGATCGCAGGCAGGCTATGCTATAGACAAAGATGATGATTGTAACTACTGTTGTTTCTGCCAAAGGCAAGACTTGACGCTGTGACCTGTGTTACCAAAAATCGATTAAGAATCAAAAGTACGTCAGTGTGAACTGTATAAGGGCTTCATACCTGCGAAGTCCTTGTCAGTATGGACAAATTTCGGCTTCAAACCTGCATTTCGCAATGCCATGAACAACTGTGTCAACCGTGATCCCCTCTTCCCATCTTCTTGGAGACCACGCGTGTCCAGCAGAAGATACGTCAGAGGTAATGACAGCAAATCGTATTCCGCCAGAACGCAGTAGAGCTCGAAGCCATGCTTGTTAGTGCCAAATGTGGAGTCGATGAAGATTTTTGTCATCTTGGCACGGTTGAACTTCTCACGATACAAGGCGTAAGAAAGGCCAAAGAAACCCAGGTTCTTGAAGATCTTCAACTAATCCGTAACCGTCCTGTTCGGACGTAATGTAATTTCGAACCTCATCTGTCATATGAAACTTCCTCGATTCAGTATGACCAATATGTTCGTAGATTACTGTTGCAAACGCATTGGCCTGTGAAAAGCTTATCTCAAGTTCGCCATGGCACTCGAATATTCCTTTGGCGCTAACAGACATTAGATATCTATTACGACCAAAGTTCGAGGCGAGATAATTAAGACGGCGTACCTGTGTACCGCTGTATGGTCGAGGGATCACACTGCGGGGTCTATATTCGACGGAAGCGGGACAACCAAAACTGTACTTCGCTCCGTCACGTCTTTCATGTGCATGTCGCAAATGACAGTAGTATCCTGAACAATCGAAGATATCGCTCCGAAGTAGCATTACAGCTCTCTTCTGCAAATCGCGGTCCGTAGTTTGCGCACAGGCCCCTATCGAGGCATCATTGCCGATACAAAAAGCCACGGAAATGTTAGCTCTTATCCTCAGAGGTTGAAGAGAAGCATCGCAATCATGGTTATCGTGGTGCTTCAAGAACAAAGAGACAGCTTCAACAAATTGCTCGTGTGTCTCGTAGCATTTGTCAAGGTCAAACGTGGCTGCATTGGCGGGCTAATTCGATTTTTCCTTCTCCGCTGCAATTGATAATATGACAGTGCTCTCATCTCGGAGTCTCGCAGTTATTAAAGGCTCACATTGTCACGACACTTCTGGCAACTCCTAAAAGCTTGACCGTCCGGTCCCGTAAAGATCTCTGCCAACTATCGCAACGAATCTGGCGACGACACGATGGGCACTTGCGGAGTATTGGGAGTCCGTAACGGTTACTTCAACTTTGTCCATAATGCAATAAATATTGTTGAGTTAAAACGTAAGGCTGGTATATCATTGGAAATTGAAGGGGGAAACACGAGGAGACTGCTATGAGTAGTAAACAAACCCAAACACGTCCCAATTCTTGATGGTAAACATTTCAAAGGGCAAGGGTTAGAGACGCGGTGCATTTAAAGTTAGGACTTGTATATAAAAGGAATAGTTCAAACAGCTGGGGTTTAAGTTTTATAATTCGGTACTTCGGTGCACGTCAAAATCTCTGCTAGGGTTGGGGGAAACATTCGGGACACTTGGGGAGAAATAATCAAGAATCCGTACAGGAAGAGAGGCACGTGCGATTTGCGGCGATACGATACGATTGTTCACCCATCATACCGTATAATGTATCGCCTTAAGCGATATTTTAGGCGATATCGTGTCCAGCCTTAATTTACAAAGAGCCAAAAGCAAGCACTCGAGGTTCTGGCGGAGGCCTCCGACATAGGAACTGGTTATGACTCATGTGACGGGATTGAGGCTGCATTGGATTAGGGTTCCTCTGCTTTTAGAACGGCAATCACGCACATCCCAGTAGTTCTCCCTACTTCTAAATGTCGAAAACTGCTCAAAGTGCATTAGTATGAGTATGACTGTCATCACCGTTAAAGATTTTCACGCAGAATGGAGTTATGCCCTCGAGTCCGACTTTGAATGCGACGGAACGCCAGCGTCGTGGATGTCTGGCCAGCCTGTGGTTTGGGGCAGCGAAGCTCGAAGACTCGAGTTTGACGACGTTGTACGTGCCGCTAGTGTCAGCGCTGATGAGGAGTTTCTAGCTGTGGCGATTGGAAAAGACGTCCACATCTACGGTCTGGGAAATCTGGAAATGAAACAGATACTCAAGGGCCACACGCAGAGTGTAGGTCATGTTGAATTTTGTCCGCTGGGCAATGGTGGCGATGGGTACATGCTCGTCTCGGCGTCCAAATCGAATGGAGGGTTAGACACTATGATTATCATCTGGATGCTCGATAGAAATGGAATGAGCAGGAATGAGCCGGCAGAGTCGGTGGATGTTCAGGGGTTAGCGGAAAGAGCGACGGAGGCGGCGATGCAGGAACTTATGCTAAGCCATAAATGGATGAAAGAAGAAGCGGAGTTGGACAAGCTCTTTGAGGGAGTGAGGGAGGTAGTTTGGAGGGCGACGGCCAGTCACAGTATCAAAGACAATATTGTATTTTGTGGAGAATTGGCAGGGTTTGGGTCTCGCTCATTCAGCGATGACGGAAAGTTGCTTGTATTCATTGCGGAGAATCACAATCGACACGAGATCGGGGTTTGGGACACGGTGAGTAGAGAACAGAGGTTCTTGCTGAAAGGGCATACGGATAGAGTCATGTGGACCGGCATCAGCCCAGATGGCACTACTGTCGCGTCTGTGTGTTGGGATCAGACGGTCAAATTGTGGGACTCTTCGACGGGATATCTGAAGCATGATATAGGACCAAGTGGGGGGCAGAACTGGACCGCAGAGTTCTCACCTGACTCCAAATTTATCGCTTTCTGTCGCGGGAGCCCCTACACGGTTGTATACATTCATAGCATGTTTGATGGAAGTCTAATCTCCAAGATGAAAGCTTCGTCAGGATGGGTGAGGTCGCTTGCATGGAGTCCCCAAGGCCAGCATGTGGCAGCTGGTGGGTGGGCTGGAGTTGTGTACATTTGGAATCCGCAAACAGGCGTGCAGGAGCAAAAGTGGCAGTTACATCCTGGTAGACGTTTTGGTGGATTTATGGAGATCGGCTCCTTACAGTGGCTGGACAGTGAGGGGAAGATGTTGGCCTTCAAAGGGTCGGAGGGTGGTGTGAATGTTTATGATATGGTGCGGAATCAAAAGTGGAGGTCCGATCCGAAGAAAGGTGACTTGACAAAGGCATGCGGTCTCTCGCTAAATTACCTCCGAAGGACACGACAGCTGGTATCTGTGGACGCTGACCAGAAAGTGAGATTCTGGGCAGTAAATTGAAGTTCTCGTGACAATCTCATTCGGCAAAATATCTGAGGAGTCTGAAATTTCAAGGCGTGTAATTTTCGCTCGGAGGTTACCCAAGCCACGGAGATAACGCCTTTGGTACTGCAAAATGTGGTACTAGCATTCTCTGAGATATTCTAGTTGAGATTCATTTTTAGCTGTTAGAATCGTTGTTTTGCTCGTGAGACGCCAGCTCTTGGCATGGACATGCACATAGACGAACTACTACATATATACTTTTGCGTCAAGAACTTGGCATATAATGATATTAAGTACGTATTAGATTACGACTTGACAAAGACTTCTTTCGTCGCATGTACTCGTTGATTGTTTCTACGGGTCAGACGAAATAGACAAAAACTCTTGTGACACCTTGTAGTGACCATGCATATGCATGCAACAAGCTATAATAAATAGCTGGTCCATGGTGATGCAGAAGGCTACTCGAAATTCGATCTTTACTCGATGGACATACAACTAACGGCGAATATCCAATTTTCTAACCAAACCATTTGCTTGTACTAGAAGATCATAGGTCATTTGTAGGAAGTGATAAGATTTGAATATTTGGAAGGATTATGAAACGTTGAAGGGAAGTTATGCCTGACCGCTTGCGGCTCATGTATGTGGATATTCCTTGCTTCAGTCTACGAACCACAACTGATAAATGGACTGAGATAATTAAAAAGACCTTCAAATTACTACTCGTCAGACAGTATATACATAGAATAGAAGGTAGCCACGTTGTTTAATGAAGACATGCAGTCTCTCGCATGCGTGCTCACTGTATGACAATCAGTGGCAATGGTTAATACATCCAATTAGCTCTATGATGAAATTGTGGTGGCCGTTTGTACGATCGGGATTTCACATCATGGCGTAACAAGATTAGTATAGCGACCTCCCATTGGGCCATCGTGACCCATCACTATTGTAGGTTTGTGCCGAGTGCTCAAGGACTTCATTGACTAGACGATTCCTCCAGATCTTTGCATCGAAAACATGTCCATGATGCAAATTTTCGCACCAGACCACCTTCAGTATCTTTTGGTCATGAAACATGATTTTTCCGTCGCCATCCTCCGCAATTTCGCGCCCTGTCGAGTGATTCAGCAGGTATGCTCTTACTTGCTCCGTATGGACAATATTGTCTTTTTCGGCGAGGAAAATTGTCACGTGCCGGTCGCACAAGTCCTGCTTCCAAAGAATGTTTTCGGACCAGAAAAAGCGGCGACCCAGCGTATGAGCAACACCCATATCCATTGACCCGAAATACCACAACAACCATTCGTTCGCGGATTTGGGTTTGCGGAAAGTCTAAACATACGTCACTACAATCAGTACATGCTTTCGGCATACAGAGCCAAAAGAGATTGGGATATAATCGAGGGTGATTCCACTTACGAAGTTGTAAGCTACATCAGGGTGGTGCAACTGAATTGTTATGGGGTCAACCACCACGACGGACGCGATGCGGTTGGTTACTGCAGGATTGTGCAGAAGGTGCGTAGCGATCACTGACCCATATCTTAAAAGGATGGGGATTAGCGAGTGTTGGCACATTCCAATTGATACTTACGAATGAGTTACCAATACGACCATCTCAAATCCATGATGACTCAGAATAGCTCGAATTTGATGACATATGTTTTCCTTTGTCAGTACCGGCTCCGTGATCCGAGAGGATACTTGCAAGATTTCTACCGCAATTATTCCAATGTCTCCTTCTGTTTCATGTCTCTTGTGGTTCAGTTCTGCTAAGAAGTCTATGTAAGGATACAGACCGACCCCAATGCCATGAATGAGGAGCAATGGAAGTTTGTCCCGAGCGGTATGAGGACGATGATAATAAGTAAGATTCTTGACTGGAGAACGATGAGCACTGACTAAGGTTTGAAGTCGAGGTGGAAAGACGGCAAGGCAGCGCATAGGAGAGCTATGGTGGAAATGAAATCCGTGAAAAAGCAGAGAGAAAAAGGTGACGACGTCGACCACATGAATACACTGCATAATAAAGTTGTTAGCTTAAAGCAGCATTCTTTGCGATTCTGCTGGGATGGGAAAAGTACTAACCATGTACCACACAAGGCTGCGGTGAAGGGCCTTCACTTTGTCGACAGTGAGTCTCAAAGACTTGACATTATCAGCCCGCCCTGGGGGGAACTTCAAATTCAACTTCCCTTCAAGGATCGTCACATACTCTTCCAACTCCTCGTCGTATTTAGAATCGGGCGCAGCATTGTTCAAGAAAGCCCACCGGACGAAGTCTTTCATATTCTCCTTGTGAATATCCGTGATTGGGGTGTCCATGAACCATTTGGATATGTATTGCTTGTGATCCGAGATGCTTTGTTCACATAGAGTGAAGAGTTCAAGCCGTTTCTCCCTAGATGGGAGAGGCGGATGTATAGCGGGACTTTGAATATAGTAGACCCTGAAGACGAGGGTGAAGAAATAAAAAGTCGCCTCTGCTATTGCCCAAACCTCGAGAATGTGAGGAACGCGATAGGAACCAGGAACTCCAAAGAGGACAAGAAGACAGTAGGATATACTGAGAGGAGCAATAGAGCTTAATACGATAATCCAGAACCTTACAAAGAGGTAGTGGTATAGCGAGTTATCTCTCATGTTGAAGGTATGCGAAGTGACATGACGCGACTGTGAACCCGTTGTAGGATTACCAACAACTGTGGTGGGGCTTCAGCGGATATATATTGCTTGGTAAGTGACGCAGGAACGGAGGACTGATGATGTTTGGTTGCTCAACGGTGCAATTCTAGCTGCATCCCTGAACCATCAGGGGGGATGCGGCATTAGATATGCGGTTGAATTTTCCATGTGACAAGTGAATCTCCATGTGATATCACCCTAAAGTGGCTTAGCGGCTCAGCCGTCAATCTACGCACGAGCAGACAGATACGCTTCATTTCGGCTGTTCCAAACCGTGTTTGTGATCAAGGGCCAATGTAGAGTGTACTCAACTTGTAGATTCACAAGAGGATTGCTAATTTGGGACGCTTAGCAATACTTTTGAACATAAATAGCTGACTCAGGTGGTGATGTAATATTTAAGCCTTGCTTTGTGGCAATGTGTTCGAACATAATTGAACATTGATTGGAAGCATGGTAGATCGATAGCGTCTAATTCAACTGAACCCGAAATGACAAAGATACATATATTCCAAATACCCTGTCACCTGTCTAGAGAGTCTCAAGCAAGACAGAAGTTCAATGTAACTACAACTTTGTATCTCACCATCTCACTGGTGTCGATCATGTACTACTATTATCTCGTTCAGCTTCTCTTCTCACGTGCAGTTTGAGCCGTGACCATCAATCTGATCTGCACTTGTTTGCACCCATGTCAGCCAAATAGCCAATCAACCACTAAATGACAACACCTTGGATTAATCCAATCAGAGCAGAATGTGCAGGAAGGCTATGACACGCACCAATATTTACTTTTCGTTATCGCAGCAATACGCTAGTCATAAAAACAATTATAGTCCTGTAGGGAACAAACTATCCCGTCGCGATATTACACTTAGGACCCTTGCCTCAGTCACCTCTTCGTTTGAAGGATCTTCGATCACAACTTATCGCGTCACTAGTGGATCACCCCATAACACAACCATGCTGACTCTAGCTGCTCGCGCCTAGTGATCTGACGTTCTATCATTAAGTTTTTGGTGACCTCTTGAGAGTCCACTGCCTCCATTTTGCAGCTAAAATGCTCGCACATAAGTTTCGGCTTTTAGAGGAAGTGAAAGACTAGCGTTTTGTATCTCTCAGCAAAGTCATAGTATCTCAGGTTAATTCATACGACAATCGCGTCTAAAGGCGCCTCACCGCATACGGTGACCGAGCCATCCTGCCCCTTCCAGCTCAGAAGTGGCAAAAATTGAAATAGAGACAACACCTAACACGGCGTAAAAAGAAAGTAAATATATATTTATGAAGATTTTTACGCGGATAAAGAAGAAAAAAAGCCAGATAGCACTACGTAGGCGCGAGGGACTGCATCAGTGCACCACCCTATCTGTCACACGCAAGTCCACATTATCAAAAAACGAATCCTAAACCGCGTTCTCAGTACAGGTAACATCATACCATTCATGCTGTCTGAGTAATAGGAAGCCTACGGAAACCCCCATTGGCAGCGACGTCCTTTTGGAGCTGGACCATTTTCTTCTGGTCGCCGGTAGGATCGGCCGAATCACCCACAAGCGGCCAGCTGAGGAAAGAATTGGTGTAGTTCGGCTGAAAGTCTGCATCTAGGACACCGAGACGCTTACCATAGTTGGTGACCTTGGTCTGTATAATCTCAGCGTTAGCGGAGAAACCTCTCCATGACTAATCAGATTAATTAATCTGCTCACCCAGTCTCTCTTGACGTTCTTCATGTCCTTGGAGAAATACGCGAAGGAGCGCTCGAAGATCTTCTGGTTAAGGGGAGTTCCCATGACCGGCTTGAAGTCCACATAGTCCGCGTACGCCTGGGCCGGATCGGCCAACACAAAGTCGGTCGCTCTCTTACAGGCGCGGAGAAACTTGGCGACCTTCTCCGGGTTCTCGGCGAGGAATTTCTCGTTACCTGACAATATATCAGCATGAAGATCTTTAGTAGGAGACAAGACGCCTGGCAACCACAACCGCAAAGTACGCAGTCAACTTACCGATGTACAAGATACTACAGAAGCAGCAGCATCCCAACTCAGCTAGCTCGTCAATCCTGAGCATCTGAACATCGTCCTTCGGGCGACCCTGGCTAGCAAGCCATTCCTCGAGCTCGACCATCTGCACATTCTCCAAACCAATGCCAGCGTCAATCTCACGCTTAATGATTGCTTTGGAGACATTCATTCCGCAGCGAACAGCTGTGTACTCGTCAGGCTTCATGCCGTAATGGGAGGTGAGTTCGTCGATTTGAATTTCTGTGCTCATTAGCATTGACATTTCTACCCGGAAGGTAAGTAATTGTTTGCATACTGCCAAATTCGCCTACATAACCAATCTTCTTCCCTTTCAACGAGCGGAAGTCCGTGGTGATGCCGCTGTCTTTGAGGTATACAACGCCGGTGAAAGGTTCGTCAAGGAGAGATCCAATGGATTGGATGGGAAAGTTACGAGCTTTAGCAGCAAGGGTGTGGATCATGGCTTTGAAACCGAGGTCCACCTTTCCACTGCCAATGATTTCAGTGACATCCTATAGCAAGCATCAGCAAAAGAGATAGAACTGACGTAATGTAAACTGGACCATACGCTAGGGTCGTTGGGCTCAAGAATAGCAACTTTGATGCCCTCTTCCTTAAAGTATCCCTTTGCTTGAGCTAGGTACAAGGGAGCGTGGTACGGAGTGGCATGCCTGCAGTACGTCAGCATTAATCGTAAACCTGCCGCAACCAGATATTCTACCAGTTCGTCAAGAATGTAATTTTATCGGTAGACATGTTGAATGATGACGACTTAAGTGAATGAAACTTCTTTGGGTTAGTACTCTGGGAGCTTGTCAAACAAAAACAGGGAGAAGCATGTCCTTTCGCTGGAATTATCCAGATCAAGTTCGTAATGGTATAATCTCAGCCCCATCACTGCAACTATCCGGTGGCACCTCCCAACACAACGCGGAAGAGTCACCAGACAGAAGAAGTGAAAGAGCACCCATCATGCTGTACGGAAGTTACCTTGATCTCTTTGATAGCTCCATTATGAGAGGCAGCAATGCTTTCGTCAATTGCATACCAACAATGCTTAATTGAGTTGTTGTTGATCGTAGAAATCTGAAAAGAATCACACGAATTCTGCAGATATGGAAGTAGCCTTGCGGTTAATGTAAAACAAGAATCTGCGCGGGCTTGGGTCCGGCAGTGTAATTTATATATTGAGCTTATTGAACTCTAATGACTGGCTGCGCAACGCCTCCGCGCTCGTCCCCAACGAACCACTTACAGTCTTTGTGTTTAGTGCGCGAGAGAATCCGGGCGACAGTGCACCGCTTGGCATGACGTCAAGATCACCAGCACCACTTCAGTTACTGGCATTGGATTCCATTCTTTCACGTGACCGTTAATCAGGGCTGTAGGCGGATAGGCGGATTTGCGTATCCGCCATACTTCGAATTGGCGGATATCTGACCCGCCATTTTGGCGGAAATGGAGGATATGGCGGATAATTGGTATATTCTCTGTTATTCTCTAAATTAAATTTAAAAGGTGTGAAAATCTAACATCCTCCGCAAACAATCTCGTATACAAAAGAAGCGCAATGTTAGAATAAGTCAAACAGTGGTCTCGAAAGTAGACGACGATACATGTTAATGAAATAGGCCGACTATTCTGACCGAGAGAATCATCAACATTAACATTCTCATCGTTTCGCCCTTTATTGCAAATCGCCGTACCCCTAGAATATCTCTACCAGCATTGAACATCCTCTCAACAGAGACTTCAGAGGCGGGAATGGCTAAGTAGACTGTCGCCACCATAGCCATCTGCGGATATTCATCCTTGTGCTTCCGCCACCAGCCGCACAGCCAATCCAGGTTTTTCGAGTCCGTCACAATTGTCCTCGGGCTCTGGAAGTACCTATCTATGTCGGACGCAAAAGATTGGCTTGGAGGCTGCAGCATCCAAAGCTCCAGGTCGCTATATTCCGGGTTATCTGGTTGTCGACCGACAATAAGTTATTCTGGCACTGGCGTACATGTTCACATGTCGCGCGTATCACCGACGAAATAGTTTGGCAACGAGTCCATTTAGGAAATTCAAATATCACGTTAATGAATATCGCGAAAATTTTAAAGAAATTAAAATATATATCATGTTCATGAATTTTACAAAATTTTTAAGAGGCGGATGGCGGATTTGGCGGATATCCGCGATGCTGTCGAAAGGCGGATGCAAAGGCGGATACATATCTCCCAATTTCAAAAAGGCGGATGGCGGATGCGGATATGCAATAATTTGGCGGATATCCGCATCCGCCACAGCCCTGCCGTTAATGGTCCGCAGATTATAGGGGTATCCACGAATAACGAATATATTCGTATTCGTACGAATATACGTAAGGCGAATACGAACAATTGAACATTTCATGCTTACTAAAGTGAATAGCTTTTATTCTTAAATTATTCGTAATGTTCGTAAGTTCTCCGACAATTACATTATAACTGGCGTGA
Source organism: Lipomyces starkeyi (assembly GCA_018804115.1). Taxonomy (NCBI): domain Eukaryota; kingdom Fungi; phylum Ascomycota; class Lipomycetes; order Lipomycetales; family Lipomycetaceae; genus Lipomyces; species Lipomyces starkeyi. The sequence goes on from JAGJTG010000012.1 coordinate 124,833, forward strand.
CTTTCTCATTTATTGTTTCGGCACTCGAGTGCTTCCTCAAACCTAGAATATCTCTCCCTGTCTTGAATAGTCTTTCGACTGCCACCACAGATGCACCAAAGATCACAGGAACAGTTCAATTGCTTTTCAAGCGCTATAAATTCACAATCCGAAGCTTTTTCGGACAGAAGTCGGCTTTGATCACTTTCGACAATTGAGAATTCATCACTGATGAAGGGCTGCACACGAATAAAGATTTTCCTTATTCGTATTCGAATTTTTTGTCGTAATTCATATTCGTATTCGACTAATGGTTTGTGAGGTCTTATTCGTATTCGATTCGTAATTATTCGCAGGTTTGCCAAGAAGCTGCTTATAAGAGGTTAGGGTAGAGCCAACGGACCCCGAGCGTTGTCGCGTCTTCTTGTTTACTCTTGGACACGCGCCTAGGCACGCGTTTGTAACGGTTTTATCCAAAACCAGAGGATATCTTTCCTCGTTAAGGCACAAAAAGTCGCCGCCGCAATTCTGCTCTCAACAATATGGATGATTTCTCTGTAACTCCACGCAAGCACCGGCAACGTTCTCAAAGGCTCGATTATCATGGCAGCGACGACGAAGCAGCGCCAGAAGACCGCATTGTCAAAAGATTTCGTTCAAATCGCGCCGGTAGCGTCGAAATTACTCAGGACGACTCAGCAAGCCAACTGACCTAACGTCAAAGTTCTCCAGCAGACTCCTCTCAGCAGCCTGAATTAACAGATGATGGACGGGTCGACAGATCCAGCGTCTCCAGCGAATCAGAATCTTCGCGAAAGAAACCGCAGAATCAATCTTTATGGGCGCAATTTGATATTTTAGAGCTTCCAGGAAAGCTCTGGTGGCCGAAGAGGGGCAAAGGGCCGATAGAAGATCGTGAGATAGGATGTACTCGATGTAATGGAGGACAACTGATTCTGCAAGAGCAACATCAACATCAAACATGAGATTTCACTTCACCAAACACGGAATCTCGTCAAGTGGATCTGAAAGTAGCAATGAAAATGACAGGTCCAGCACCAAACAACCGTCAATTGCCAGTTTCTTCCAGAAACGTGCGGAGGACAACGCAGCACAGTCTTTGGAACGAAACCTAGTACGGTGGATAGTCCTGAATAATATGGCATTTGCCGCTATCGAATCGCCGGCATTCCAGCAGTTCTTCCGAGATCTAGGTATTTCGCTCCCGTTCAGCTCCCGCATGACAATGGCTCGTAGAATAGACACAGAATTCCAGTCGTGTCGGACGCAATTAATCGACGAACTAGAGCGCAAATAAACAATCGCGCTCTCTTTGGATGCGTGGACGAGCAAAAATTCCAAAGCCATACTGGGAGTTATTGGTCACTGGTTGACTGCTGATTTCCAGTACCAAGAGAGAGTCCTTAAGTTTGCGGAAATCAGCGGCATCCATAGCGGAGAATATATAGCAGAGTTACTTCAGAAAACCTTGGACGAACTTCAGATTGAGCATAAGCTCCTGGCAATCACCGCAGACAATGCTGCCAATAATGAAACCTTGGTTTCGGAATTGTATTTCAATCTGGCAGAGAAATTTCGTGATGTGGATTCTCCCGCAGGCGATGCAGAGCCCTTCCGGTTTCAAGGGCTGGACAGCTATATCCGCTGCATGGCACACGTCCTTAATCTGATCGTTAGTGATATTCTTTCAGAATTGAAAGCCGGCGATCACAGCACGGCAGTTGCAGCTTGTGATCTTATGCAGAATAACAACACGGTTGGACCACATTCCGCATTGGCTATACTTCGAATTATGGCCCTCTGGGTAGCCAGAACTCCGCAGAGGAAGCAACAATGGAAGCTGATATGTCAGACCAATCGGCTGAAGGATAAGTTTATCGAATACGACATTGATACGCGTTGGAATTCAACCCATCGGATGCTTAGAGATGCGTTGAACGCGAAGCAGCAGATAAAGAAGTGGATTGAGCATCAAACTTATCTTCCACCCTTCACCGCGGAAGATTGGGATTACCTGCAGCAAATAGAAAATGTCCTTGCAAAATTTGAGGAGTTCACTCTTGCTGTTTCGAAGCGCCAACGACAAATTAGCTTGGCCATCCCCCTCTACTACGAGCTGCACGACATATTGCTTGATGCGTCTTCTAGAGAGGGCGAATTTTCAGGTCTTAATTCAGAGATTGCTGCAGCTGTGTCTGCAGGTCTGAAGAAATTCCGGAAGTATTATCATCTCATGGATGGGCAGGATATGTATTATTTCGCAGACATTGCTGCTGGAGAAAGAATTGGGAGAAGTAACGGCCCAGACGGTTATCAGGCATATAAAGGAATTACTACGTGAGCGGTATCCTTTAGTGGCAGAGCAGTCGTTCGCGCCTAGCGAAGTTCACGTAACCAGGGGAATGAGTATAGAGGCCCGAGTACCACAGAAGTTGCAACCTCAAAAACAGCACCTATCTGACGTTGACCGGTACTTTGAAGATGGAGTTGTAATGATAGATGAGTCGGTGGCAAAGGAGAAAAACTGGCTACTCTCTTGGTGGAGAACACATAGTGATGAATATCTGCGAATGGCAGCGGCCGTGGGAGATTATTTAGCTATACCAGCCTCTGGGGTGTCAGTAGAAAGATTGTTTAATAGTGGACGCGATTTACTCGGCTTACGGAGGAGCTCGTTGAGCGGGGAGATTATGAGGCGTCTGGTATTGCTGCGAGATGTATACAAATCTGAGGATGTTAGTACTATTTAGGATTTACGAATAATACGAATAATGCAAATTTTATTCGTACGAATATTATATAAGGACCTGACATCAATTTATTCGTATTCAGTCGTTATTCGTGTGCAGCCCTATTCATCAGATCAAAACAATTAGCGTCATGGATTTTAATGAGAAAAAGGAAGGGCGACAGACAGAAAAGTCATTATAACCGGAGACATGCCAGCGCGAGACAGACGCGTTAATGAAGAAGGTTCTGCCATCATACGTTAGTTCTCCCATTTCAGTTAAGGTTTTATGTACCTGAAATCAACAAAAGTTACCCGGTCAATGATGGGAAGAAAGTGGGGACATTTGGGCAAGGGTTATTTAGTACATATGTATGCGTAAAATATCTATCTCGTTGCAGAGCCTCCTTACTCATCTTCCCCTCATCCGCCATGCCCCGCGTTGAGTTGAACCAATTAGGTGCGGCTCGAGCCTCGGAGATTATGACGTCAGAGGATGGGAATTTGAGGTTTCGAATTGTTGTCCTTGTAAATCCGTAACAGGTCTGAAGCGCTAACGCTTCGACATCGCACCATGGTTCTCGAGTCATCTGATATTATTCATCGCTTTCCAACTCTAATATTGCGTACGGTCGGCGATCGACGTGGAGTTTTACCAGCCACGGAGTGTGATCGGTCCCGCAGCATGTATATAGCCATCATCCGGCAATGAAAGCCACTGAGGTTGCGTTGTCCATGGGGCCGTTACGTCAAAGTGCATTTATGGAAAATTCTGAATTATTGAGCAGAGTGAGGCGCCGGCTATCTCCAGACACTCAAATCGAGATACTGGCAAGTAGATCAGAGTACGAACGCGTGGAAGAGATCCTGGAAGAAAAAGGCAAAAAGTATTATATACGACTATAAGCCAGCATTATTGGTCTTGTACCGCAAAGTTTCTGACAAAATTAAGACACCTCAAAAGTTCAGTACGATGGCGTTCGAAACGTTGCAGTCGTTTCCGATGTCCCCAGTCGCTCCATGGTGAAATGGTGGGTCAACTACTTAGCCAGATCTATCGTGCAGTAGAAAGGACGCCAAGGCTTGACAACAGTATTAAAGATTGCCTTTCTATTGCGAGCGACATGAAAAACATCGAGGACATTGGTGACACATACACAGCAAGGAATTGGGATGGTGCCCTACGGTACCTCACCAGGGAAGAAACGAGCTCTAGCCACATTTCGATGATTGCAGTCGAAGTAGGCTTTGCACAGACTTATGCGACCCTGAGAGCGGCAATATCATTTTCAATTTGTGCGCTCCGCTGCCAATTGCCGTGTGTATTAACGAAGAGGATCGTGGCAAACTGCTATCACCGAAATACTATGCCTCGTCTGAGGAGAACATGGCTGCAATACAAGACGTGGAGCGCGTTCTACGGTTTCAATTGCGGGTCAATCCATGTGGACCGCATATAGTAGGGAATGATACGTGGTTTGGCAAAAAGTTTGACTGTAGTCCTGGAAAAGTAGCGTCGAAACCCTGCTCAGTGCACAGCCTAATTCCAAATCTCCGCGGTAGTTTTGTAAACTCCAATCTTAGTAACCTCTAGCTGAAGGAACCTTTTGAAGTTACGAGTCCTTCTGTCTGTTTCGATTACGCTCATTTAAATCTTAGTGTGGTCCCCCATGCTTTTCAGGACAGCTTAGAAGGCAAACCGTCGTGACTGGCAGCGGGATATCATCGCTAAAAAAACCCGAAGTACCCCATGTCTCACTGTATCAAAAGTTTTGCTGTGCTGCGGGGTATGTACTAACCGACTACACCTTTGAAGGAAATTTTCTGGATAATATGCATGCGGGACCCCGGATCGCGAGGTAGAGCCGCCCCATCACCTCCACTATTTCCACTCATAGGACGCTGCCACTCAGCTAGGGTTACCCGGTTGGAAGAGTGAGGAGTAAGCAGACGCGGCATATTATCGGAAATTTTAAGTTGGTCAAAGCGACGAGTATCTCATATTAGAGAGACAGGCAATGCTGCATTATCATCGATATATCTATGTTATAACTAGTAGCGATTCCCAGATGTGTGTCCCTTGCTCTGCCAACGTTGTTGATTGTTTTCATGACATTAATCTACGTGCCTTCAATATTTACAATGGTCCCCTCAATCACACGGATTGTACTGGTTAACATTCTGTTGGCGACGTTGGTTTTGGGAGCTGCAGTCCTTCCACGAGACAACAGAACTGTTTGCGGGAGTCAACTCTGCACATGGTGGCACGACTCCGGCGAGATAAACACCGGTACTCCTGTACAGGCAGGAAACGTTCGACAATCCCGAAAGTACTCTGTCCATGTGAGCCTGGCAGACCGTAACCAATTCTACGACTCTTTCGTATATGAATCGATACCTAGGAACGGCAATGGCAGAATTTATTCTCCCACCGACCCACCTAACAGCAATACATTGAATAGTAGCATTGACGACGGTATATCAATCGAACCATCTCTCGGCATCAACATGGCTTGGTCCCAGTTCGAATATAGACGAGATGTCGACATTAAGATTACTACAATCGATGGCTCAATATTGGATGGCCCTTTGGACATTGTTATTCGACCGACTTCTGTTAAGTACTCAGTCAAAAGATGTGTGGGTGGTATCATTATTAGAGTCCCTTATGATCCCAATGGTCGAAAATTCTCTGTTGAGTTAAAGAGTGACCTTTACAGTTACCTCTCCGACGGTTCGCAATATGTGACCTCTGGAGGGAGCGTGGTTGGTGTGGAGCCAAAAAATGCCCTGGTGATCTTTGCCAGCCCTTTCTTGCCACGGGATATGGTTCCTCATATGACACCACACGACACCCAGACAATGAAGCCGGGCCCAATCAATAATGGGGACTGGGGTTCAAAGCCTATACTCTACTTCCCGCCTGGCGTATACTGGATGAACGAGGATACCTCTGGTAACCCCGGGAAGCTCGGCTCAAATCATATGCGGCTGGATCCCAATACCTACTGGGTCCATCTAGCCCCAGGAGCCTATGTGAAAGGAGCCATTGAGTATTTCACGAAGCAAAATTTCTATGCAACGGGTCATGGCGTTCTCTCAGGTGAGAACTATGTTTATCAGGCCAATGCAGCTGATAACTACTATGCCGTCAAGAGTGATGGCACAAGCTTGAGAATGTGGTGGCACAACAACCTTGGAGGCGGTCAAACATGGTTTTGCATGGGGCCCACCATTAATGCACCGCCGTTTAATACGATGGACTTCAACGGAAACTCTAATATTTCCAGCCGGATTAGTGACTATAAGCAGGTTGGCGCTTATTTTTTCCAAACAGACGGACCGGAGATCTACGAGGACAGTGTTGTCCATGACGTCTTCTGGCATGTTAATGATGATGCCATCAAGACATATTATTCCGGAGCTTCAATTTCACGAGCAACCATCTGGAAGTGTCACAATGACCCGATCATACAGATGGGCTGGACGTCACGAAATCTCACCGGAATCAGCATTGATAACCTGCACGTCATCCACACGAGATATTTCAAATCTGAAACAGTGGTTCCTTCAGCAATCATTGGAGCGTCTCCATTCTACGCAAGTGGAATGACTGTTGATCCCAGCGAGTCCATCAGCATGACCATCTCTAACGTGGTGTGTGAGGGTCTATGCCCCTCACTGTTCCGTATCACTCCGCTTCAGAGCTACAACAACCTTGTTGTCAAGAACGTGGCCTTTCCCGATGGACTGCAGACAAATCCAATCGGAATAGGAGAGAGCATTATACCAGCAGCTTCCGGCTGTACAATGGACTTGGAAATCACAAACTGGACCGTCAAAGGACAAAAAGTCACCATGCAAAACTTTCAGTCCGGGTCACTTGGCCAGTTCGATATCGATGGTTCATACTGGGGTCAATGGTCCATAAACTAAAGCTATTCCCATTCACCTGAGTATTTTCGTGGGTTCAATGAGTTCTTGTTACTGATGGGGCCCTTGCTAGTGGTAAAAGTAGAGGGACTTGTCCTCGCCGGGCGCCAAGGAAGTTCATGTCTTCTAGTTGAATAGTATTTGTTTCTTCTCTCTCGTTCTAGCCTTGCCTTGTCTTGCTCGGAAGTATCTTTCTAGCTCGGTCCTAAGCCAGCTTTGTTGTTGCGATATTGTCGCGAATTGACTTTCTGCTTCTCTATAAAATATTAAATTCTGGACTGAGAAAAGACGGTTGTGGAAATCTGCTTTATTCTTCTTCTTGCAGTTCCAAGGAAACTAGAGTCTATATATACAACTCTTTAACGATAAAGTCTTATTGGAATATCGGCAGGTAAACCCTAAACCCCAATCCAAAACTATTTGTTAAGTACAAAAAGTACGGATACTGGCCGCTTGCTTTTGATTCTCTGTACTGTGTGATGATTCAGAGTTGCTCCTCTATTTCCGTTTCCCGGCGATAAAGCCTTAGCTTTGTTTCCGTTTCCCGGCGATAAAGCCTTAGCTTTATTTCCGTTTCCCGGGAATAAAGCCTTGTCTCCCTTCCGACCGACCGTGCTATTACGTGATGAGGGGCAGCTTTGAGTACTTATATTATTCCACTGGATCATTTTGAACCGACACCCTCCTGCTACAAACCGAACACATTGTTGGCCCCTCGAGAAATCCGAACACCTCTTTGTTTTGTTCTGCGACACAACCCTTCAAAACCTACCAACACATCATGGCCGAACCAACTCCACCCACTGAGCTGGGCCGTCTGCGCATCCTGTCGCCCACGGCTGGCGTGCGCGTTTCCCCTCTGCAACTGGGTGCCATGTCGATTGGCGATGCCTGGGCCGGCTTTATGGGTTCGATGGACAAGGACTCAGCATTCAAGCTCCTGGACGCCTTCTATGAGGCCGGTGGCAACTTCATTGATACAGCCAGTGTGTACCAGAACGAGCAGTCTGAGCTGTGGATCGGCGAGTGGATTCAAGCCCACAAGAACCGCGACTCGCTGGTCCTGGCTACCAAGTTCAGCCTGGATTATCGCAGCCATGCCCTGGGCAAGGGGCCACAGTCGGCCAATTTCGCTGGGAATTCCCGCCGCAGCATTCATGTCGGTATCCGCGACTCGCTGAAGAAGCTGCAGACGGATTATATTGGTGAGTTTCGAGTGACTTTCATCTCCATGTCGGGAAGTTCCTGTAGGAGCTGTTGCTTACTTTCATTCCCCATCAGATATATACTATGTTCACTACTGGGACTTCACCACGTCGATCAAGGAACTGATGGATGCTCTACATATTCTCGTCGAGCAGGGCAAGGTGCTGTATCTCGGAGTATCTGACACGCCCGCCTGAATTGTTGCCGCGGCCAATACCTACGCTATCGACCACGGAAAGACGCCTTTCAGCATCTACCAGGGACGCTGGAATCTATTGGTCCGAGACTTCGAGCGCGACATCATCCCTATGGCACGCCAATTTGGCATGGCGCTTGCACCGTGAGTATCCAAACTCCACCTTGACAAGATACTCAAACCTAATTCGAGCCCCAAATAGATGAGATGTTCTCGGCGGAGGCAAGTTCCAGACCAAAGCCGAGCTCGAGAGACGCAAGAATGCCGGGGAGAGCTTGCGCAGCTCCGGCGGACGACCTCCCCACCAGACCGAGGACGAGGTCAAGATGAGCGAGGCTCTGGCCCAGGTGGCCTCAGAGCACGGCATCGAGTCCGTAACTGCCATTGCGCTGGCATATGTAATGTCCAAAGCGGCCAACGTCTTTCCTATCGTTGGCGGGCGCAAGGTCGAGCACATGAAGGACAATATCAAGGCGCTGAGTATCAAGCTTACCGATGAGCAAATTGAGTACCTCGAGAACGTCAATCCTTTCAGTCATGGCTTCCCACACAACTTCATCCCTGCAGATCCGAATATCACTGGGCAATCTTTCCTGATTGCGAGGACGAACGCAATCAAGTTTCCGAATGCCCACAAGCCTACGTCTTTGTGAAAGACTCGGTGGCGATCGGGGACTCACTGACGGTTGTCGTGCAAGATAATTTTTCAGCTGATGAATTTTGAAAACATGATACTATAGTCAGCCTGCTGTTCCTTGGAAGCCTACTTCCTGCGGCTCGAGATAGGCATTCTCCAGACTATGCGCCATATCCTTTACCCACCATCTCTAACAAATGAATTTGATCCTTAATTTGATCCTTATCACTTATCTTATCGCAATGATATGTGTGAATAGCTTCTATAAAAACATTGGCACTCACTATTTGGCTCGACCTTAGTCAACCAGAGGCCATGCGTTGAATGGGCTTGAGTCAGCAGATCTTGACTGATGAGGCCATGAATGCTGTTATCCCGGAATGGCCTCTATAAGAATTTGCAATTCCGTACGGTTAATATGCCTTGGTTCCATCACGTTTCGCTGTTGTTTGCCAAAAGTAGTGCTAGCTCATCTGTCAAGGCAGCGGACTCGAATTAGTTAGCTGCATTCTCGAATATTCGCGCATGCACTAAGTTGGTACGAAACTGCAGCTCGCACGTTCTAATAGCAAATTAGGACCTAGGTTATGGTTAATATTGAGTTTACCAGAAGTCTTCTATGGACACACTATTATTCAATGATCTCGTCAGTTGGTTACTGACCATGGTAACAGTAAGCAAGTCTGAAGAGTAGATGGCTCAACCTACTCTATAGCCAAGTAGCGCATTATAGACCTGCAGCCTCTAGCAACCTGCAACATGTAGACACGATTCACTTCACACTGACTACGGATATTAAATCCGGACTAAGCGCCCCAAAACAGCCAGCACGTTCGGTGACAAAAAGCCTTTGCGGTTCCGATCTTTTGGGTTGCTCCTCCAGACGAGTATGTGCGGCAATATGTGTACCATCCAAAGCTCCTAGACAATCTTTAAACCGTGGATAAAATCGAAGGTCGTCAGAGATTCGAGATGCTAGGGGAGTATTAAGATCAGGGAGTTTGACAAAGGCGGGGTAAAGGATAAGCAGCGATTCGAGAACTTCATGAAATGATCTACTATCAATTAGCTAGGCCTGGTTTCAAATCGGTAGCTTACTCGCTGGCTACCCTGCTTCCAACAAAGTACCGTTCCATAGTCTCTCTCTGTGAAGCTGGCCGGGAGACGATATGTAGGAAGATTGCTGGTTTCGGCTCCACTGAAACATGCATTGAGGCTCTCAACTGGGTATGGTTTACAAGCCAGTTGTGTAGGGAAATAAAGGTATCTCGAGACATCCTTAAGGCGCCCTTAATGCGTTCAGGGTGGCCAACAGTGGCCGGTCCAAGTACTGTTGCCCCGCGTTCTTGTTCAAATCCCTCCTCCTCGGTGGCCATTTGTGCCCCGCCCCCTTTCCCCCTCCCTTTGTAAGGACTCTAGTATAATCGTAAGGAAGAGGTCGTCGATCCAATCGTCTTCGATGTCGATCTCCTGTTGGGAGCGCATTGTAGAGGCGTGCTACTGTGAGGAGTTGGTCAGAAGGGTTTTTCGGTAAGTTTCACTAGCGTTAATGGGAGCTCCATTTAACGTTACCTGATTCTTGTTGGGTATTATGGGAGTACCATTAGAAGGCGTTGATTCTTTTTAGGCTTAATGGGAGTACCATTAGAAGGGGCGATTCTTTATTTTTTTCCGAATTTAAATGGGAGGGCCCATTAAAAAAAGAATCAGGCCCTAATATTTAACTGCGCGCTGCAACAATCACAAGTCTGACCGATAATCGAGAAATAAGGGTAGTCTTTCTCACAATCTGCCGAAATAGTAACGAATGCTTCTTTCTGTTCATGAAGGGTTAGGTTAAATTGTTATCGGTATCTACCTACCTCGCGTGTCAAATGCTAGCCCTGAGCCGCACCCCATTAAATCTTCGTTGGACTGTGAGCCAGCAATCAGTGGCATGCAGTGCTTACATGTGAGTTGATCGTACAAGCGAGTAGGACGATGAGGTCTGACGTAAAGCCTGTATGAAATCCCCTTCAGCAGCGCTCGACATGCTTCCGTCTACTTAGGTCCAGTTAGGCTTTAGATTAAGATAACGCTAGCTCTGGCCGTGGCGAACTAACGTAATCCGTACATTAAAATACGTGCGTTTAGTGTGACCCTTACCGCGGGTGACGGAATTTTGCGTGCAAATAATTCTTATCTGCATACCATGTTTGAAACAGTCTCCTATAAGTGGCGTGTTCCTTTAACCACTCGTTGCTCCAACACTCCAGTCCCGCTTATTCCATTACTAGCTACTACAAATTTCTTATCAAGTCTGTATCATGGCTGTAGCCGATCCCATTACAATATCTCTCACAACAGATGAAATCGCCCTGGTCCAGGATTCATGGGCTGAGTATGTTCCCCTGCATCTGACAGCATCGTTGCTTCAGTACTGCTAACCACTAATATTTTGCAGAGCTACAACTCCTAATGCCGCAAATGGCGATGAGCCAGCAACAGCCATAGCGTCCATACTATACAATGGACTATTTTCATTACATCCAGAATTAAAAGAGCTTTTCGACGACATTAACAGCCAATCAGCATCGCTGGGCGCTGTACTTGGCGTCGCTATCGGCGCTCTCAGTGATATCGAGTCCATCACGCCAGCATTGGAAAGTCTTGGGAAGCTACATGGGCGGATTCCGAGTGTACAACCCGAGCATGTAATTATCCCTCATTCTTGATGCTGGTCAATCTAGTAACTGACGATTTGGCGTGTCAAAGTTCGATGTTGTGGGGAAGATTTTGATTGCCACGCTTAGCGACAAGTTCGGTGAGGTGAGTGAAATTGTTGAAACTCAGTATGCAGGACTATGGTTGACATGACGACAGAAATGGACACTTGAACTTCAGACGCCCTGGGTGAAAGTTGTGAGTAACGTCTCGGGTGCGTTAGGTTGAGGACCTGGACTAACAAAATGGAATTAGTATGCCTATGTTTCTGGGAGAATTGTTGCCTCAATGCTCGCTGTAAGAGACGCCAATGTTTGAGATGTGAATGCGGTCAAGGAAACTTTGGTGGACAATGGTATCGATTGGGTGTAGTTGAATTGGAGCCGGGGTAGGTAGGAAGTGGGTGGCGAAATTAATCTCGGAACTTAGGCCAAAAATGCAGTATGACACATGGAAATTGAAAAGTAGACTGTACCGTAGATGGACTAGAGGTGTTTCAATTATAACGCTGGGTGGGCTCATAGCTTCATGTGCAGAATACGAGTGAGAAACCAGGAAAAACGAGACAAATAAGGCAACAAGGCATGAACACGAACGTACAAAACATGCAAGCACGGACGCACAAACCACAGAACAAACACAATCACAATCAAAGGTCCGCCGCCCATGATCCTAGCTTCTGGGTTAGATCTACTCAATTGTGCTGTGAGATCATTCATAGCATGGGGTTAGGGTATAATCTGAGAAGTGTCGATGTCGGAGTTATCTCGTTATTTGTTAATGGGACAGGACTATTTCGGTAATTATCACTAAAGCACTGCCGCGAGAGAAGAGACGAAGGGTTCCAAAAGCAGTTACAAGGCTATGAACACTTTGTAAGCAATGGCTAATGACTAATTTCAAAATCTGATTTACTCCTGAGAATAATATATGAAATGAATAACTAGCTTATACTCTATCTTCTGCTTCTTACGCTTAGTATCGTCATGAGGACATCCTCCACGAGCGGCTTACTAAAAGAGTTCATACCGGCTATAGGCGGTGGTCGATATCCTGATTTGCCGCGTCGTACGTATCGTTTCGCTCCGCAAGCGGCACTTCGCACTTCATTTACGTCCATAAGTGCGCGAGTACTGTAGCGTTAGTTGATAGCCAATTAGCTTGGTCATATCAGCCTACGCTTTAACTCCGCCGCCTGGACTATTCAATGTCCGACAGCTGCTGGAAGTATAGCTTCACTACATTATTTAAATCTAGACGAGTGGCATCATTATCCTATATTCGGGCAATATCTTGTCTATTTACTCAGAGGCCATTATTCAGTCCGATTACGTTGAGAAATATGTCCTCAATTCCAGTTAAGCAGAAGGCCTTTATCGTCCCCAGGACCGGCGGTCGCGAGGTCTTGGAATTCGAAGATGCTCCAGTTCCTGAAGTCTCTACTACTCAGATCCTTGTGAAGAACGAATATGCTGGATTAAGTATGAGATATTAATAACTTGTATTGTTAATTATGGCTAGCCGAAATGCCTCGATTAGATGAGATCTACTAACAGTTATTAGATTTTATTGATTCCTACTTCAGATCAGGTCTGTATCCTGCCAGCACTCCCTATGTTGCCGGTGGTGAAGCTGCTGGTACTGTCGTTGCCGTTGGATCATCAGTTACTAAGTTCAAAGTTGGTGATAGAGTTGCGTGGCTCGGCTCTGGTGCTTTCGCAGAATACTCTGCTATCGACGAGGGTGGGAGAGTGAGTGTTATTCCCGAGGACATTGATTTCAAGACCGCTGCTGCGTCACTCCTGCAGGGACTGACTGCTCTCAGTTTGGTGAAAGACGCTTATGAGGTCAAGCCAGGTGACTGGATTCTTGTTCAAGCTGCGGCTGGTGGTATGGGCTTATTGCTATGCCAGTTGATTAACAACATTGGTGCTCATGCAATTGGTACTGTGTCGACGCCAGAGAAGGCCGCGCTCGCTAAGAGTGCTGGTGCGGAGTATGTTATTAATTATGCCGAGGACGACTACGTCAAGAAGGTTCTCGAACTCACGGATGGCTTGGGCGTTCATGCTGCCTTTGATGGTGTTGGAAAGGCAACGTTTGAGGGATCCTTTAGTCTCGTCCGCCGAAAGGGCTCCATGATTACGTTTGGCAATGCCAGTGGCGCAGTCCCTCCATTTAATGTGGCTAGACTCTCACAGAAGAACACTAGACTGTTAAGACCGACGCTTTTCAACTACATGGCCACTTCTGAGGAGTGGGATTTCTATACTAGTGAATTGTGGAAGGCCATTGCTGATGGAAGTTTGAAGATTATTGTTTATAAAGTCTATCCGCTTGAAGACTATAGATCCGCTGCAGAGGCGTTGGAGACCAGATTGTCGACTGGAAAGGTTGTGCTTAAGTGTTAATGTGTTGAGCTAAGGCAAACAAATGTATTTGGTTATGCATACGACCCGTGATTTGTCACGAACAAAAAATAAAAATATTTGTGGACCGTAGTAGGTGAATTTAACGCCTGTCATCTAAACTTGTCTATCATTATCTGATAACCAAATAAAAATATTCAACAAATTAGTATCGAGAGAGTTTAAGTGAGGTGCTGCTGATCCTTTTCTGCTGTATTCGGAACTGATGTGACTCAATGAGCAACAAGTTTATGCCGTGGCGTTTTCAACGAACGTAGTCATATCGTCCGCATTAGTAGTGCAGTTTCTGAGCCGCACTGTTAGAGATCCGGCGATGTGATCTTGGTGATGGATTCTTTTAGCTGCACCTCACCTATCGCTGTGAATCCCACAAGTGGGTCTTGCAGGTGTATTTTTCGGGCCAATTGAGCGGTATATATCGCAATATCTTTCGTTCTCATTTCATCGTCCCTTACGTGGATATCCACGGATATGAATACAGATAAGCCCGTTTCTTCTGGATATGGATACGGATGGATAAAGGATATAGATATTGTGCCTGGATGACGAAAAATGGGCCTGGATATTATCCGTGCCGATCCCATTATATATATATATACAAGTAACGGGCTTTTATTTTCTTTTGGATTGATTTGAAGAAGGATATATTATATTTGAAAGTTCACAAGAAATACGACAATCACTAGGGCCGGCTTGATTCCAACTTGCTACCCTTAACTTACCTCTGACCGTTCAAGACAGCAAAGTCAAGGGATCCACCGACACCCGGTATCGCACACGTCACAACACCCTAACCCGCACATACATGCACAAATAGGCTTGGTTCTCGATTGGGTCGAGCGAGTACGACTCGTCTTCCGTACTCATGAATTCTCAGTCTCGAACTAAGACTATTTGTAGATCACATTGATTTATGCTACGAATGAAGCTTTTAAGATGATGAGATAAAACGGAAGGGAATCTGTTCACAACTTTCGGCTTCGGGGCGCCTTCAGCTAATGTTCTGAACTTTCCAATCTTGCCAATCGGGAAACTCCAAATCGACCACCCCAGTTCGGCTTAGAATATCGATGCGTGCCTTCGGTTTGCTCACTTCTATAGTTGCTTAGAGCACGTTCAGGGCTCACGGTCTTGGCAATGACGACTTCTCCCCAGGCACGTGATGCGGGAGGTAGCCCCGGCTCGAGCACGTGACGAGTGGAATTCACAGTTGATGGATTGCGGCTTGTGGCCCAGATGATCCCTTCTGACTGTCAAGAAGTAAGTTTTTGTTTGTCATACGAAGTTGGATCATATTTCTCGGGCACTTACTACTGAGTTATCTCCACTGCCAGGTTTCAACTGACGATGTCCGTGGGAGGAAGTAACATGTCTTAAATTTACAGTTTTCACAAGTTCAAGCGCGATAGACGCTTGTTGAAAGGCAAGCGTATCATTGAGCTATATCAACTGTAGCGCATCATGTTCCGGATAGTCTATCTATTCTACCTGACAACACATTTCACTCCATGCCATAGCTCATTGGATACGCATCATCCTGGCACCACTCTGTACCTCATCGGTCGTCGGCGTAGGAGAAGGAGGCGGCGTCGCACAAGTCGAAATCACCGTCCACGGCTGCCAAGTTGGGAAAGGCGGTCTGCCCGTCACAGTCTCCGCCCTTACAAGTATAGGAATGACAGCTCCAGTGCTCAAACTAAAGGGTCTGTGACCCAGAACTACGACAAAGTCAGCGAATTCATCTCACAAATAAAGGTTCCACAATGAACATACCAGACATTATAGACGCAGCCTCCCCGGAATGCGTCGTAATCGAAATATAGGTACTTGGATCATTCATAAAAATATCATCTAAAACACTCCTCGACCTCTCATTTTGCGCGGAACTCGTTTCCACAAAGGTCGCCTTCCACAACGGATCCACCTCTTGAAATCCTTCCTCAAAAGTAAAAGTCGGATAATTTGCCGCAATATAGGACATATTACTTCTCCGATCACAAGTATGGCCACTAATCCACTCTCTCAACAGCTCCTTCACTTCCGGAATAAAAGGCTGGCTTGCTGGCAGAGTGAGACCTGTGAAAGTCAAAGCCGCTGTCGCACAACAACGACTGAGTGGGCTGGTGTAGAATCTCTGTGGCGTGGGAATGTTTTGTTCTGTTATTTCTTTTGCCCAGAATGCGTTTACGGCTTGGGCTTGTGTGATGCCGTTAGGTGTCAATTGCGCATCTGCCCACGTAACTGTTCCATTTCCGTCCATTTGCGAATAGTAGCACTAACACCGATCATCAGCAATGCCATAGCCCACACAAAACGAATCATACGAACATTCCAAGCAGGTGTACCTATGCAAGTCAAGAATCAGCATCATCAAACACAACGAAGAGTACAAAATTCACCAAAAGAGGTTAAGAGTTTGACTTACCATAATAAGACTCGGCAGTATTATGATATCCCTCCCCATGCCGCCCGATAAACAGCACCTTATACTCCACCCCATAATCGCTCTCCGCATTCAACTGCCAAACATGTCTCGCGAACCTCTCCCACTGAGTCTGATTCTCCGTCGTGCCATTACTAGACGATGTATAAGTCCTGTTAATCAACCCGAAATTCGTCGTCATCTGTTAATTGAATAGTATCAGCAATCTGCGTCATTTTCAATTACACAACTATGCTCTACGTACGAAATTAAAAGTCGTATCATTAGTACTATTCAGATCCTGCAAGAAATACCCCGCCACAGATTCGTATTTGATGTACGATGGCGTCGCTAGTACAGTCGACATGAATAGACCGAAGAATAAGAACCCGTGAGAAATCGCAGAGGAAAACATTTTGGAAAACTGGCAATTGCTGCTGTTATCGTCCGCTCAATCTGCGCAGCACAATCACGAAGCTACACTTTCGAGTGCGGCAAAACTTATTATTCCGCTTCCCTCCCCCCTGCCTCGCTCTTCCCTTTTCAAACCTTCCTGCATCCCAACTCCATCCCATTCCAGCACTACCGTCCCGCCTGCCAATTGACCAACAAACATTATACTTATCACGTCCATATCCCCATCATTTCCTGAAGGATTTGACGTATATATTTCCTGATATTTCTTATGTTTGCGTTGCGATAAGGGAAACCCTAAGCCTGAAGTGAACAAAGAACGTAAATAAACCCTAACCCCGACAGTAATCGCCTAACGTTAACGGCCGAATCACGTCCCCGTGAGTTTCCCCGTGATTTGTACAGAGTCTTTGAACCGTTCAACGACAAGAGTGCCATGACAAGACACCTCCAATCGCAGCTTCTCAAGCTAAGCGACTCCACAACAGGGGAATGGTACGTACACCAAACCTTTTGTTGTCACAAGCATGTCTGCGCGCTTTGTATCCGCACCGGAAGCAATGGCCGCGCTATGCCCTGTCCAACCTCAGCTTCATTGCCGTAAACGAATGCAGCGTCAATATGACGATAGCCGGCTCTGACAAGTGCATATTCTACGATATTTGCGACAGTGCCGTGCCAGATGCCAATTGCAAGAGCGGGAATTACGATGCCGTTGTTGAGGTTGAAAGTCGTCATTACAAGCTTGGTTGGTGTGTCGCATGTAATCGCAGGTCTGTATTGTGTGATAATACAGGCTGTTAGAAAACGGCATTTCAAAATTGAAACATTGGCCCGGTAGATGTAAGTAGCCGACGACAGCCAACATAGGTCGGCAGTAGACGGGCAGAGAGCGACTGTGCGGCTCGCCTCCGCAGTTATGCTTAATGCTTCCCCACACGAAGTTACACTTCGAGGTACACACGGCAGCAGGCACCGTGTCGGACAAGTCTATACTTATGTTGTTAAGTCCCCGCTCTCGGACTGTCGCTATCGCTACTACCGCTCCTACATCTAATTCACGAACTTACCGCAATGTCTGCTACAGGTCCGTTCCACCGAGAAATCTACATCAGAGGAGCGCGTGTCGTTATCTCCAGAATCTACCCACATACGACGGCAGAAGACGTTCTCCGAAAAGTCAACAGCATCCGAGAGCAATTCGCACACGAAGAAGCACTCCGAGAGCTATCTACCAGAGACTCTATACCGATAGGCCCAACTTAGAGCATTGATTGTCGCATGTGGATTGATGGGCATCGAACAGTTCGCTTGTGCCAACGCATATTTTTACTATGGTCCAACTCTTTTCGCGCTCGCTGGTTTTTCAACAATACTATTGCCGTCTCGATAGTGTTAACCTGCACAAACTTCCTTTTCACGATATTTCGGTGAAGTACCACGACACTGTTGGCCGACTCGAATTTATGGTCTGGACTGTCTGGCCGCTACGAATATGTTTGAGCGTTGCTGCTATTGCAATGCATTACATTACATTCCCGTCAATGCCGACCTTACGGTTGAAGATGTTAGCCTCTCATCCTTTTCATCGCAACGAATGCGCTTCCATTAGGAAATGTGCCGTGCCAGGGTAATGAGCTTAAATACGATATCATGATATTCACTCTTACCTGTTGCAGAAGAAATATCGTGGTGTCTTTGACGTACCTGTATATGATGAAGAAATTTACTCCGAGCGGTGCGTTCGGGTTCTACGCTGGCTTGGTTGTTCTGTGCTACCCAGAAGTCTCCGGTTTGGCACTCGAGGAGATTGGCCATATTCAGACATGGATTTGGCATTCGGTAGAGTGTGCGCATGCAAAATCACCGAAAGTAGCCCTTGAGAGATGAATTCAGTTCTTAACTTGAAAAAATAACCTGTGGATGACATTAGTGCAGGACAACCATTTAAAAGGCAACGATGCACGGAAACTCAAATGTCATTACTTCAGGGTTGGAACAGGCAATTATTGGGTAACGCGTCAATGTAACGATAGCTATGAGGATTCGCATCTAAGTGGGACTGTGAATTTATCAAGTTGTTCGGTCTGATATCCGAGAAGTCACCATTTCCAACCTAATGCTTACAAAACGATCAAGTTTGCAAACGTTTTAATCTAGCAAGACACACGAGACAAATCCAAAATAGGTGTTTAGGCATGGATTCGGTGTACGATATACTGTCCGATTGAAGAAAGAGAAAAAGTGGCCGGCAAGCGCTGAAGAAACTTCAAAATAAGTTGTAGAATACTTATATTAATTCACATTCCATGACCAAACTCTAATCCATCCCAAACAATTTCGCCTGTTACCTTAATTCGACTGGTATACAAAACTGGGGCTGAAATTTCGGATTATACGTAATTGCGCAATATTTCCTTCCCCGCACTAGGGTCAGGAACACGTTCTGCTATATCACTTGCCACCTTTCTAGTAGCTGTCATGGCAACCACTCACAGCCTGCGGGATGTCGTTCCTCGAGAGTGCGCAGCAGCAGCAACTCTTAAAATCTCTCCGCCCGAACAGAACGGGGGCTCGCCGGCTGAACCAGCAGTAAAGATGGCCGAAAAGCGCCGGAGAGCATATAAAGCTTGCATCAATTGTCGCATTCGAAAGGTATTTAACTGTAGTTCCACAGCTATCTTGTACATATTACAGCTAATTGGACAGGCGAAATGCATCTTTAGTGACGCCATATTCAAGCCGCCTTGTCTCCGCTGCCAGCGTGAAGGAAAAGCGTGCAGCTTCTTACCAAGTAAACGCGGCGGACGGAACAACATCGAAAAAGGACGCACCCTACGGCAGGGTAGTCAAAATCAACAATTGCCACAACTTCCAATTGATGATTCCCCAAAAGCAACTCGTGGCCTGTTGCTCGAACCGCACGAAATGCAATTGTCTCCTATTGCTCGCCGGTCATCGGACATCTCAGCTGGTGCTAAATCGAATGTTGACACCGAAACACTTGCGTTCGGCGTCCTGCGAAATCCCACCGATGCTTTGAACATTCTTGCTCACGCGTCGTCGTTTTCTGGTGAAGAAGCCTGCACTCCTGACAGCGCGGCATTAACGTCCGGCGACGATCGCTCGCTGGACAAGAACGAAAATACCAAGAATACCACCGCTCCAGAAGATGAAGAGCATGGCGCTCGGTCGGATGAAGATGCAATTATGGAAGAGCCCCATCCCAGTCCACAGCGTCACATTACCGGCCCGCGACGGCACCAGGAGAAGATCTCCGACTTTCAATTGATCAAGCGAGGCTATATTAATGCTACGCAATTACGAATATTTGTCTCTATATTTTTCAGTCGGCATCATCACTATCTACCACTTGTTCCTGCATACAGAACGCCTCTTACCGATGAATTATTGAGCGACTTTGTCGTGCAAGAGCCTTTTCTACTGACGGCAATGGTCATCGTTGCTTCGCGGTATGAAAACCATGTTGTGCACGATCAATGTTGGAAATACATGCAGCAGCTGATCAGTGATCTTATGTTTGGGATTGAGCCAACCGTCGGTGCTATTGAATCTCTTCTGCTTCTTTCAGAAAACATTCCACGTCTGCCCAACGTCGACACCTACAAGCTCAGTTATCACGAAGAGCGCCTGACATGGAATTTTATCGGCCTGGCTATCCGACTCAGCTACTATCTCGGCTTCGATCAAAAGACTATGGTCAATCTCACAGACAAGATGGACGACGAGACACACCGCGAACGACTAGTATGGACATACTGTTACATGCATGACCGGCAAGCATCCATTCGTCTAGGCAAAGCATTCTGGTCCCGCGGACCTGGTCTATGCTTCCAGAACCCAGACATTGGTGCGTCGATCATGTCCGACTCATCTCTCAATTTCCCTACCCTTGCCATATCTAACGGCAATCACGAGGATTACTCTTCGCACGTCCAAGCTCACATCGAGCTCACCCAGATCCTGACAAACATCCACGACACATTATACCCCTCGCGTGATCGCACAATTGCACTTGCTCTCGTCGGAGAATATTACCGTATACTTGACGAATACACTCGCTCCTTTACTGCGTTCAACCTGGCTTGGAAATCGAAATCATGGGAAACATTTCCGCTGAATGAAACCGTCTGGCTCACATATCATTATGCAAAACTGTACGCGTACGGATTTGGTTTCCAGAGCCACTTCCGCCGCAAGACTATGAAATATAAGGAAACGTTGAGTATGGCACAACAAGATCGGCCCACTCTTGCTAATATTGTGTTTCCTCGCGGTCTGGCGGGGTCGCCGGACTCGAAGTTTATTATCGAATCGAAAAAGGCAGCCGCAGAACTTCTGAACATTTGTATCGACAAATTACATGCGGGAGGAGCGTTGGCCTATCTGCCATCCCGCTATTATGGGTACATTTCCTACGCTGTTGTGTTCTTGATCAAAATTGTCTTCACAGGCGCTGTTGTCCCAAAGGATCAGCATAGTATTTTGACGCTCGTGAAGCAGACTATTGGTTGTTTTGTCCAGTTAACAGCTACAGTTGATAAGGCTCATCCTCTGGTACGGCGGATTGGACAGTTACGAACACTCGTTCGTACCCTGTGGAATGCAGAAGGAACCACGATAACGGCTGTAACGACGCCATCAGCGCCGTCCTTGTCAACGAAACAAACTATGGCGCCTCGGCAAGACACGTCGTACGGAGGCGGCTGCGTAGTTAGCGGCGGCACATCCATACTCCCGGATGGAAATATGATGGACCTCTTATCACTAGATTTTAACACTACTGAATCAGAGGTGTCGGACTGTGGCGCGGATTTGACGTCGTTGTTGTCGTTTGATATTGATTCAGAGATCTGGATGTCCTATCTTGAGACTGCGGCGTTTGGACAGGATGTAAATTTACCCGGTATGGTTTAGTTGAGATGAAATAAAAAGATTGTTTTCAGTTGAATTGAATTGCGTATTTTCGTAAATTGCGTATATTCGACCAATGATACCGCTATATTTTATTAATGAATTGACTTGAAAGCCACAATGCAAATGTCTAATACAACGAGTTCTCAAGACTGACAGCACGAACAAGGAATTTATCAACCATAGCCTTAACACCTTCATCAACAGCCGGCAAAGGCGACCGCGTAACACCTCCAAGTCCAGGCTGAATAAACTTATCCAGCGCATACTTCGTTCCACTAATCCCAGCCTTGACTATAACCCAGTCCGCCTCAGTGACGACATCCTGCAACTCCGTAGCCCTGGCCAATTTCTCTGCCGTCGGATCGGCGACAAAATCAGCAACGGCGTTGTACAAAGTCACGATAAGTTTGGGGAACACATTGCCGGTGCCAGTGATGCATCCGTGCTGTCTCGCCAGGACGGCAGGGAGGAGGTAGTCGCTGAATCCGGGGAGGACGAGGAATTGTTGCTTACTTGGGTGGCGGGCTTTGTAGGTAGATGACGAAGTGTGGATGCCCACACGCTGGCCCTTGCCAATACCGGCGCAGGTGAGCTACGGAAGTTAATTATGACACTATCCAAAACTTCAATACTGAGATACGCACCTTAACACCAAAGCAATTAGGATGCTCAGATAGCTCAATCAGCGTATCCGAATCCAGATCAATTCCCGACGCAGCACCAGGAAAATTATAAATCATAATTGGAATAGGGCTTTCATCAAACACAATTGTAAAAAACTCCTTCAACGCCTTCCTATCCTTGCCGATCGCGAAAGAGAAATAACCTGGAGCGATAACTATTGCCGCGTCCGCGCCGACTTCGGCGACTTGCTTTGTGAGTGTGATAGTTTCACGGGCAGAACCGACACCTGTGCCAACAAGGAGAGGGACATCGGTAAAGAGGTTTGAGTCGAGGGCATCGCGGGCAACTTTGACCATCTCAAGTCGCTCTTCTGTCGATAGATGGGCGGCTGATATGATGTTTTAGCATGCTTCCGTTACTAGTATGTAATTGGACAAATCCTTGCCTTCACCATTCGTGCCATGTATAACCAATCCCATGCCCTCACGCGCCAATCTCAATACCTGCGAGCGGAATGCATCGTAATCCACGTTGCCCGAATCCTTTGTGAACGGCGTAATAAGTGGGCAGTAAACACCAGGTTGGAAAGTGCGCTTCTTACCGTTCGAAAATGTCATGATTTAATGTTATTAGCGATGCAAGAAGAACCAAATGCCGTGACACAATCAGTGACACACAAGAAGACGCAGCGGAGGAGAATGTTTATGTAACTGCTGCAAGTCTCCATGCGGCGGTTATCGACGGCCCCCCACGTTTACCCCTCAACATCCCCGTGGCACAGGCGAGACTATTAACACAATCATCCCGCGGTTGATTATGATGCCGGCGTTAGCATTGCACTGCACCGGAATAAGTCCATGAAGGCTGTTCCATTCACAGTTCGTAATGTAATGACGAACTCCCTGAGGTTCGCAATCGACACCAAGCCCGCAGCAATTCAATAAGAGGGTGGAATATACTGTCGCCTTGATTGCCGGGACAAATTGTTGGCAATTAGGAAATAAGATACTTTGACTTTGGTCTAACTCACTAGTATGCGGATCAGACGTAGCATTTTGCATTCGCAACTTACATAAATTATCATCACTGCCAAGGGGCAACGGAGTATCATAGAAGTATGTATGTTGTGCCTAGAATTACTAATTCCGTGTTTTTACCCAAGGGAAGGAAATAACAATATGTATTACATACGGAACAGTAGAATCTTTGATTAAGTAGCGGTCGCTGCGTCAATCCTTCGCGGAGCGTAGTAGTCAACGTCTGCATCGGCGAGGGCGATACCCTAATCCGCAGACTTTTACCCCTCATTCAGATGGGGCGGAAAATAGCCATCGTGGCTTACACACGGCTGTCGATGGCTGTCGATGGCAACTTCAGGACTATGAGACATCCAACCCGCGGCATTTTCAGCGTTGCCGTCCCGTATATAGTTCGAGTGTATGATCTGATCTATGGAGTGAAACTTCTGTCGTGCGAAATACATCGTCAAAATGCCGTCGCCTTTGGAAACGGACGAGCGGAAGGGTCTTCCAGCAATCTCAGTAGCTACGTCCGATAGGATAAAGTCAATCGAAACGTTCCGAGTTCCGCCCAGATGGCTTTTTGTGAAAGTCGAGACGGAGAAAGGGATAATTGGATGGGGCGAAGCCACATTGGAGGGACACTCTGAAGCTGTTGAAGGTGCCTTTGAGGACTTCAGGGAAAGATTTATTGGTTGGGAGGCCGCGAATATTGAAGATATCTGTAAGTTCATTAATTTTGTTACCCTTGTATTATTGTCGTTTGATTGCTAAATGAATACAGATCAATCTGCATACCGTCATAGATTCTACCGTGGAGGCGAAGTTTTGATGTCCGCGTTGGCAGGTCTCGACATTGCGCTGTGGGATATCAAGGGAAAGACTCTGGGCGTTCCTGTGTGGCAATTACTCGGCGGCAAAGTGCGCGATCGTGTGGCGGTGTATGGATGGATTGGTGGAGATAGACCGAGTGATGTCTTGCGACAAGCTAAAGATCGTAAAGATCAGGGATTTACAGCCGTTAAGATGAATGCCGTCGAATCTGTGAGTATTTCGGCGCTTACTTTGCAGAACTGTCCTCTAAGAGTAAAATGTAGCTCGGATGGCTAGCGTCTCCAGACGATCTTAAAGCCACAGTCGAACGCATCAAAGATGTGCGATCTATCGGTATTGACGTTGGTCTTGACTTCCATGGCCGCCTTCACAAGACGATGGCTAAGCAACTTGCCCGCATGTTGGAGCCATATCAACCTTTATTTATCGAAGAGCCGCTACTTCCAGGCCATGTCGATGAGTTGTCGAAACTATATCAACAGACTACCATTCCAATTGCCGTATGTAGCGTTCTTTGTATCCTTCTACGTTAAACTGATGGCAAATTATTAGCTCGGAGAGAGACTCTACACTCGCCAAATGGTGCGCCCTTATCTCGAATCGGGGTGCATAGACGTCATTCAACCGGATATCTCTCATTCAGGGGGAATTTCCGAAACCAAGCGCATTGCAACCTTGGCCGAGACCTACGACGTTGGTGTCGCACCCCACTGTCCGCTCGGTCCAATTGCATTTGCGGCATCATTGCAGATCGCTATATCATCACCGAACTTCGTGATCTGTGAGATGTCTTGGAAGATGCACTATAACCTCGGAGGAGATTACGATCTATTTTCCTATATAAAGGACGATGAAGTATTCAAAGTCACTAATGGCTTTGTCGAGGCATTGAGTGGTCCAGGATTGGGAATTGAGATCAACGAGGACCTTGTTCGTAAAGCGGCTGCTGAGGCAAAGGGCTTCTCATGGAGAAATCCGGTTTGGAGAGGACCTGATGGCGGAATTAGGGAGTGGTAGATTTAATAATTGCTGGAGCGAGGTTAATTCAGGAAAAGAGATGTCATAAACTTGTTTCGTACTCACTGCCGTGCATAGAGTATGAAGCAGAACTGCGATTATAATAGAGCCTCACGCGACACCATGTGACATTTATTTATTTATGTAGATTGCATACATTTCCTGTCTTGCCCTGCCAAAAGCGGCTTTCTCCTTCCACACAAGGGTCTCAACTATGCGGGAAGCTATGCGCCATAAGCCTTTTTCGGGTATCTGTTGAGCAAGGTCTGCAGCCAAGCGCAACACGATCCATCGCTCAAGTCGTTGCGACAGATGGTAGCATACATCAACCTGGGCATTTGCAATCCAGCTTATGGATGCCCAACTTAAGGCTTGAGTCAGCCCTTCCCGATGTGGCAAGACGTAAGCAGCAGGCAGCTGTGAAAGCAGGAGATCAAGCGTTATCCTTAGAGGTCCATCTCTGCATGGTGTGGGATCTTGATCTTCACCACGAGAGCGTGAGATCACGTTGCAGCATGTCTGGAATTCACGATCGCTTAATGGCAACACTTGATTTTGCTCCTGTCTTAGTCGAATGACTGTTCAATTGTCAGAAAGCTCACTTAGAAGGGACGATCACAATGATAGTTACCATGGAGGGTTATTAGCTTGGATGCCAGGAAAGTAATGTGGTTGTATCGCTCAATGGCCTCAAGCATGCAGTCCTTGAAACGCTGACCAAAGTCAGTGTCGCAATTGAACATGCTATCGATGTTCACTTTGATTGTGAACCTTTCTATTGGCTCCTCAATAACCGGCTCGGCTGTGCGCATTCGTTTGGGATTTCGAAGGCACATTTTGTGGGTCGGTCGCTGATGTTCAACCAGGTTACCTTTCTCGTCGACGGCACCGCAGGGGCAAGGAGCCGGAGGCTTATCTAGACAGCGAGTAAGTTATTTGAAGAGTTAATATCACAGATCCGGGCATTCGAACTTACACTTTCCACGAACAGATTCCATGCTAAGACTGTGCGAAGGAAGGAAGACAGTATTGGTACCGGTAGGGGAGGTGTACTTTTGTTGAGAGATTAACAACAAAGTCCTCGTGGGACAGAAGAGGGATATTTATAGTCAGACGAGAGGTACTTAGAAACTAGAAATATGAGGGCTGATATGACAAGCGTGAGTAAAGTTGAGGTTGCCCGTACCAACCACGGACAATCGCGATATGAGTCTAGAGTCCCATGACATGGGGCATGCAAGAACTTGTCAAAGCATTGCGAACAATACCCGGTCACTGAAATTGTCGTTTACGAACTATGACTTTGATCAAATTCATTGGTCTCAACGTCGAATTGCATACAGAAGTGAGTACTTGCCTACTGAGTGACCTGTCTAGTTGAGGCTCTTGTGCAACCTGTGTGTGTGTGATCCGTGTATCTACTAACTAGGCGCGTGTAATTTGTTTAGCAGAGATTATTAACAATTTTGCCTGTCGAATGCGGCCGCTCATACTAGATTTTGCTACGATCCGGCCCCTGGGACAAAAACCTCTCCCCTTGAGCCGCACTCACCCTTTTTGGTGTAACCTCTTTAGTGCATGATGGCCAAATACGCATCTCTACTAACTTACGCTACACACACGCGAATCGCGGCCCCAACTCCGCCGGGTTCACGTCTTGCGTCCGGTTTCGCGCTGCAATGCTTTTTCCTCTTTCGGTAGTAAATATTCCTAAAAAGGCAATAACGCTTAGCCCAATTAGGAAGGTACGGTAGTTAATTTTATTTTCCCATAGTTAATGTACCCATGATTTTTATTACAGTACAAATGTGTTAATTGGGTTGAGCCCATGCGAACATTCGTTTTGCAATTCATTATGATAGAATCGTAAAGGCATAAATTTAAATTTATTGCACTGACATCCTATAATTGAAGACGATTGA
The DNA here is from genome assembly GCA_018804115.1 of Lipomyces starkeyi. Lineage (NCBI taxonomy): Eukaryota > Fungi > Ascomycota > Lipomycetes > Lipomycetales > Lipomycetaceae > Lipomyces > Lipomyces starkeyi. The sequence continues at coordinate 151,855 of JAGJTG010000012.1, forward strand.
AGAATGTGGATAATATATACAGTTACGCAAATAGCTAGAACGGCGCCAATAACTCGATATCAAATAAATTATAAATTCAAAAACCTGAGGCCTTTTATCAAGGTTGGTTGAAGCAATGCATATTCAGACTTGAGCGGCAATCCGACTGCGTCGTGTAGAAGAGGTACGAGCAGCCACCCCGACGGATTAGACTAAGGCTTAACCTTGTAGACTACATAAGCGATTTTTCTCGTCCTTTGGCTTTCGACATTTACGGATGTAACTAATATATATGGGTTGCAAACACTCTTGTTGAATTCGGTTGGGACTAATCTGGATCCAGAGCTCGATTCCGTGTTGTTGGCCTTAGTTTGGTACAAGGTTTGCGCGACGCGCCTCACGGGGGCGTATCTCTTATCTAGCCCTTCAGTGGGCGTCCTATAACCCGCACTTGTCTCGAGGTGATCGACTCGCTCCGCACATTGCCGCACTTGACTAGCCAATAGACAATATACATTGTTGCTATATGGCAATATTAGAATTCGCGATGATATCTACCGAATGGTCTTGATGAGATAAGATGCACCTATCAATTTCAGGTGAGTACTGTCGCCACATAATCGCCATCTATGTGCTAATTGGCTTCAGTCGACAATCCTGTGGCTGCGGCGGGCAGTGCGCTATCCGGCATAGTTGACCTCGTGCTCGACAAGCCGACTATCATCGACGCGATCAAAGTGCGCTTCAGAGGAATCTCCATGACGACCACAATGAAGCAACGCGATAATATATACAGCATAGACATCGCCTCGCAGGGAAATTTCAAAGTGAAAGAGTGGCATCTCCATGTCGATATAACTTCTTTCCTCTTCCTGGGACAGCAAGGCGCGGCATTGTCTGCTGGTAGACATAGGTTCCCGTATATCATCAACGTTCCAGTGTTTTCGAGATGCGACTGTTTGACGCGATTGGAGCAATATAGAATCGAACGGCAAAAGCAGCATTGGACCTGTACGGCAGCTACATCGAGAACCGTGGGCGAGACGCCATTACCGCCGTCGCTGAAAACTAATCACGACCGATATGTGCGGTACCGTATTATTGCTCTTGTAGAGCGGCCTGGGAAAATGACGTTTAATAGATCAAAGGTGAAAAACATCATAGTCGTCCCTGTGACGCTTATCCATACTTTTGATCCAGACTGGAATGATCAGACTAGACTCATGACGGAAATATGTAGCGAGACGTTTAATGTTAAATGCGAGAAGCTAGCGGACGATTATTTTCAAGACGGATCACTTCAACGATCCGATGAGTCCTCACGGAGCTTGTTTGGACCGAAGGGTACGTACGTCAAGGTACCTACTCAATTAGAAGTCATACTTTTCAATGACGGACACGCACCAATACTGGGACCATTGAAGGTAGAGATATATGCACACATTCAAGTCGGCTGCATATCGCGGATAGACGGAATTCTTGATGTCAGGCTTGCGTCGATGAAGATCGCCATGAAATCGCTCACATCTGGGCTAGATTCAACTGAGAAACCTATATCTGTAATCAGGAATACTTTATTTCAGGCAAATGCACTGGACATTCCTCTGAAAGCAGAATCTAACAGTGGCCCACCACGTTTCCGACTCGACACACATGTCTTCAAGCATCTTGATATATCGAGAATTATCCCTAGTTTTCACCTCCTAAGTCTGCGTTACTACCACCAACTCATTGTTACTGTCGGATTGTCTTTCAACGGCAGTAGTAATAAGACTTTGAAATGCGTTTGCCCGATCAACGTTGTTTCTGGCGTGGACTTTGACCTTGATACGCAGAGACTGATGCCACCGCGATACAATCTTGGAGAAGTTCAGTTCGAGGTAGATGATCGGCTCGATGATAACGATAGACTTTTCGATATATGAATATGTTTAGGTCAGTCAATTCCAATGTATCAATGCATTAGTCTTGTCCGAATGCCGCCGTAAACGAAATCTATATTGATCTGGGTATCACTCTAACCGCCCTGCTTCTCTGATTTCGATCTCGATACATTCTCCCACGCGTACGTACAGCGAAACCACAACTCCCATTCCCATATGCCCGCGAGAATAATGAATGTGCCTACACCGCTGCCATGAACCAGGCCAACTCAGCAGGGGTTGACTCCGAAAGTGGCCATGCCCTGTCCCGTCTGAGTCAGTAGCTGTGAAACGCTTATAAGTTCGGGGCAAATAGTACCTCATAAGAGAGCGAAAATTTTCGACAGGACATCTTCATGGGAGCAATTGACATTTGCCAGGTTATCGCCTGATGGGCTATTAACAGCAGTTGTTCGCATAGATTCAGACATGCTTGTGACTTAGAAGTGAGATGATCGAACACATATATACTCTGAGGCAGATACACTATATCAGGTTGGCCAGCAAAAATAACCATCCTCTGATGATGGTAGAGTAGAGCTAATCTGACAACAGCTTCCCAGGATTCAAAAACAGAGATGAGTGCGTCTCATATATAGCGTCACTATTTCAAGTTTATTAAGCACACGTATATGAGTTATGTTCCGAGACCGGACGGAATCAAAGCAGATTATCTCATATTCTCAGTACTATCCGATAGAAAATAACGGTAACATATTCAGGACGATTATTATTGTTTTTGACGCATATTAGTAGCCTGCACGTGCTTCAAAAAGTGCCTGTTCAGCATACAAGATATGACGACTCAATTTATACCATCCAGGCAGTACATATAAGCACTGCCTGCTTTGCTCGACCCACTTTAAATATTGTCTTACGCTTCAGTTTGAAATGCTCACTGAGATTAAGACGACCAGTTGGTAGAACCCCACACAATTCAGAACCCTTAAACACTGGTAACCAAACCTTCAATTTCTTAGTGTCGCGGCTTCGTCGCTAGGGTACAGCAGTATACCGCGCGGGATTGAGTCAAATACAGTATATCAGAGTTGGATGCAAATAACAGTATTAATACATACATCGGCAACTACTATGATATCGTTGAATACGCATTGTTCCCAGGACCGTGCAAAACCCCAGTGCCGCAGGACAGGGAAAAGGATGAAGTAGGACCGAGAAGCTAGCCGACTGTTGATGTTTGCACGTTGGATCTGAAGCTTGCAGAGGCATGTCGCGATATGCGAGAGCCACTTTCTTGCAGACTTTTTCTGCCGGGACTGACTGCTCTTATATTTAATATCTCCATTTTCACGCGGCCAACTTTGAGGGATTCATGGAGACATCGCAATGTACCCCTTTATCGCTGGGAGGATGCGTCGAGCAGGGAAAAGGATGAAGTAGGACCGAGAAGCTAGCCGACTGTTGATGTTTGCACGTTGGATCTAAAGCTTGCAGAGGCATGTCGTGTCAGTCGCGATATGCGAGAGCCACTTTCTTGCAGACTTTTTCTGCCGGGGCTGACTGCTCTTATATTTAATATCTCCATTTTCACGCGGCCAACTTTGAGGGATTCATGGAAACAACGCAATGTACCCCTTTATAGCTGAGAGTATGCGTCGACATTCAAAAAAACCAGTATTCGATTCAAGCAGGTGGTCATGGCTTGATAGGACTTGTGGGTCTAGAGCATGACGTCACTGAATTTATGGTTCCGTGCTTGGGTGACCATTTACTCCATCTCAAGAAGTTATGCATGGAACTGTGATTACTAGCTATGAGAGAAGCCGAGATATAAAATTAGTGATATGAATAGCCTTGAGCTCTATCAAGCACAGACATTTCAAGAACCAGACATTTTCAAGAACAGCCAAACTCCAAACTAAACCATTATACCAAATGGGAAAACCTAGCTCCAAACACCTACCATTTCCAATGACCGACGTAGTCCAAAAACCATCCAAAAACTACAGGAAAGATGCATGGTATTCAGACATATGGCTTCTTAGCAGCGGCTAGTATTGCTCTAGTCCGCTCCATGCGTCGTTTGTTTCCCACATTCTTGCGCTCCTCAACTATCGCATTCTTTCGCGCTAAATGAGGGTCTGTGAAATCCGTGAGCAAGACGGTCATCTTCGACTTCTTGTCTTGCGCATATTTGTTGTACATGGCCTTGATTGGACAATAGCTTTTGTCTTGCTTGATAAGCTCGTGACCGACTGTGCGTTTTGCAGATTCGGGATGCTCTATGGCTTCAAGACAAAGAAATCCTCAAAATCGTTGTCTACAGCGTCGTTGTCGACGGCTGGGACAGGGCATCGATTGCAGAAGAACTGGCTTTTATCACGAGCAGGCACCGTTATTAACTGATGAGTGTGTTCATGCCCGTGATACGCCTTGATGACGGCTTCTCCATAGTGGGACGTGATGATCGCTCTCGCATGTTTTGCGGGGGAGACGATATTGGTTCGACGACGCTTGAGCCTCTTTGTCGATGATAGCATCAGGGTATTCGTAAGGACAGCCATTCCGGCGGGGTCAGTCCGTTGGTGCTGACAGTGCTTCAGTGCTGGGGGTGTTCAGTGGTGTGAAGTTGAAATCCTGATACAGAATATTAGAAGGCAAAGACGATCTTCCAAGAGCAACAGCATAAAATTGCAGAACAACGGCTGAAAAATGATTAAGTTGCCTCGGCAGCGCGTTGCTTCCGGCGTGGTGTTTATACAAGGACCTCAGATATCTCAGACATTTGCTAAGCACACACAAGGAGAAAATTATGGAGAAGGACCAGCGACACAGTAAAGTTGAGTAACAGTCATATGGTACACCTCCATATCCCCACGTAGTAACACATTTAGCAAAGCTACGCGTTCATTGCCGTGCCGCCTCCCCTTTTGTGGACCTTGATTGAAACGTGACGAGCCGGCTTAAAATCGCATGATAGCGTGCTGAGATACAAAATGCGAGATACAAAATGTGATGCGCTATCCAAAGCAGTTTCCAGAGCACTGGTTCTACGGAGTGCGTCAGGCGTTGGCAAAAAGGCTCAGTCGACTACACGAGACGCGCTCGGACGCGCAATCTGAACTAAACAAATCACTCACGCCCACTCTCGGACGCGTCGCGACCAAACAAACAAACACTCGTTCATTACACGCGTCTTGCATCGCCGCCTCGAACTACGCGTCGCCAGACCGGGGCAATTGCTGACTTCTGTGCCTCTCGTCTGGTTCTATATACCTCTACCTGTCCCAGCTACTGCTACTGCTGCTGCTCTGCCGCCGCCGTTCCTTGTCTCGTCATGACATTGAGAATGGCACCAGTGCGCGACCACGAGATCTCAGCATTTTGTTCGTAATGTTCAAATTCCAGGGTTTGGTGGCGTCTAATACAAGTGAGATACAAAACCCTAAATTAGACATCGGTGAAAACTGAGGGGCTAGTACCGCAAACTTTTGGTCGGGGCTATCAGCATGACATAATGGGTGCCTTCCCGCAGCACGAGATTTACTAGACGCACAAACCAAACTCACATAACCAAATTCTGGCAGAATTACCCCTGTCCCGTCGCATCGTTGCAACATCCGCACCAGATTCATAGATGTAACAAGAACACGTGACTATGCCGTGCAGACTTGGCAGGGTTAGGGCTACATATGGCTGATGGTGCTCAAATTTAAGCTTGGCAGTTTAGTACCAGTTTTGTGAGAGCGGCAGAGGGTGGTACCATGGATAGAACAAGGGTGAATAGATTCAACGAATCATAGACCGCTGGTTTAAGATATCGACGATCATCTGGTGGATATCCTGTTCAACGTTGTGTCAAAATTGAATAAAGTAGTGCCAGGAAGTCCATATTCTTGTAGCCGTACTGGTGACGAGACAGAGATTGATTACGTTGGCGTTGGGATAAAATGTCTCAACCTTATGGTTCACTCGTCAGCGTACAAATCATATATACATTAAAATAGATGCTGAATAAGGCTAATAACCGGAATTGTGATAGAATAAATAATTCGATAATCTGCAGAATCCAATGCCATCGTAGATTTAGTCTTCATCAGGCAATGAGAACTCTAGGATTTCCCTTTCATTTACAATGGCACAGCCAACTAGCTTCGTGCTCGCCTACAAAACCTTTGGCAGTCTCAATCAATTCCAGCGCCAGAGTAAGACATATGCGCCGCGGATATCACAAGGACAGTAAATCGTAGAATTTGATTCATATAGATAGTGCTCTGAATCACGTCCGAATGGTATACAACCCTATTTTTCCAGCAATACGGGCACGCGCACACCAGCCACGATTTTCCGTCGGAGCTCCCGTCTAACGGATATGAGCCGCACATGAAGTAATCTAAGGGTCTTCGGGTTGATTGAAAAGCACCGGGTCCAGGGCCCAGAACCACAGATTCGCGCCGGGTCATCTCACCAATTGAACCGTTGCGCTGGGACTCACTTCCGATGCTGAGCTACGACATCCCGCATTAAACAAAATAAGTAGACGGAAATATCTCTTTTTGAATCAATAGTTAGATGGGCGAGTTGAAGACACAGAAACTTCTCTACAGAATCCGGAGGTCGATAGTACCCGAGTTTTGGCCTGTCCTTGCACCACGGTTCCTGACTACAGTAAGCACACCTAATGCCCGCGTGGCGGACTGCATATCATAGGTCAGCATGGTGACGACAAGGCATTAGCTGTTTCGGCAACAGCATCGCTAAAAGAGCTAATGTCGGCCCTTGACAATGCGCCACCGAGGTGATCCAGCCAGGCGGTGCATGGGTTGTGACCAGAAAGAACCATCAGCTCGTTGCCACTTGGGACATGTGCACCTCGAAGTCGAACCAGGTGACAGCATGGAGTGGCGTGAGCTGTCAAGTCCTGTGGAATATAGAAGTCCGGGCATAGTGAGAAGAGTAAATGTAGAGTCCGTGGGCTAAATGGCCGGACGGACCTACTTGCTGCCGACTTGACAGCTGACCGGCAATGACATGATAGAGTACCGAGCATTTGGTTGCCTTGCCGCCCGCTGCCAAGCGGTGCATAATTTATTCCGCTTCGATGTACAAACTAAATCTACCTTGCAACCCTGACCCTATAACCTTTTAATTGTTTTAGATGCGGGGCAATGACAGAGCTTTCGACTAAAGCGAAAATCTCCGGATGATTCCCTGAAAATTCTATTCCTTTCCGTTTCATTGATTTTTCTATCTGTATACCTCGTGTTTTGGCGTAACGAGTCGTACAGATATTCCGATTATTAAGAATCTCCCGCGCAGGGTCGCTAGAACAGCTTTGTCTCAAAGCTTATTCAAAATTTTGTGGATTTAAGGTTTCCCGTTAACTATCACATAATGCCCGAAACGGTAAATTACATCATTACCATCAATTTGTTCCTCTGTTGCATTATCCACTTAATCTTAGGTGACCACTCTACTGTCCTTATACAGCCCAAGTGTGTCTTCGACCAATAGGTACCAAGGAAACAAGTCATGCCAGCCACTCATATTAAGTATACCAGCTCAGATTAAGTAAAAGTAACGTGCAAAGCATTTGGATATCTGTTAGAGGTGTTTTGATACGTATATTGCAACATCAAGTCCTTGCCCGCGACTTGTCCTGGTTTCTGATAATATATCGGGGACGCATTGCCACCATAGTTATATCCACCCGGTCCAGGCGTGCTTTGGTACACCACCGTATTCGAGACATTCCACGGTCCGATCGGCGACGGCGCAGACAGGACTCTGAACGTCGAATCCACCCAGTTGTTGAAAAACACAAGCAAAAACGCGTTATGATAATCCGACCAGAACACCGTGCCGGTGCTGAATGGTTGCGTACCCTGAATCACTGCGTTGGCTTGCCTTCTGGCGGTAGGAACTGGCATCGTGTATGAAAAACCGCCCGAAGCGGCATCGTAGTATCGATAGTAGTTCCGGTTCGTTTCGTAACCCACTGGGACTTTGGCAAGGTGGACGTCGTAATTGCCGCTGTAGAGTCTATCAATACCGTACAAATACGCAACATTGTTCACAACCACGCTAGCAAAGGAGCCGTAAGGATAGGTCGTGTTCAAGTACCAGTATTGCTCCGGTCGTTCAATAGTAATCTGATTCGTTACAGGATCCATGGTGTAGATAGCCATTGTGTTGCCATATTGTTTCGAGGAGTACGCATTGTAGAATTTCTGAACGTTGAAGAAATGCATGGCCCGAGTTGGTGTCAGCTGAACACAGTTCGTATAGGTCCATAGCGCATATCGGGTGCCGATGTTGCCCGAGAAGGACGCCTCATAGTCAGTGAAAGGAATTGCCGGCTTCCATCCCGTGGACGGAATCATAGTAAAATCCTTTAGCCTATTCGGGTAGTTGAAATCCATAGCTAACGTCATACTGTTCGAGGCCGCACCCACAATCTTGCCAGTCGTCTTCGAATATGCAGTAGTATCGCAGTACACCCAGAACGTGCGGTTGTATAGAGAGCAGGAACCGCCTCCGTCGCGATAAATGTCATATACTTGGGCCCAGTCGTTCATTCGCCACCAGTTCACGACCTTGGAGATAGTGAACGGCTTCATGACTGGGGTCTTGAAATACAATGGTTTCGTGGGTACATAGGGTGTAAGAATTGAAGGAATCGGGAACGACTGGGATGCTGCAGGAGTCTGCGCTCCAGCGAGTGCGACTGTACACAGAAGGACAAGAGTCGAGAAGATCATTGTGTATCGGTGAGCGCCTACAGAGGAGGAGCAGTGGACGGGGAAGAGGATAGGACAGCAGAAACAGGACATCAGGGAACATATATGCACAGAGCTTCGCTATAGCAGCCCAAGCTGAGACTCTTGAAGTTCGGAAAATGCCGACTGCCGAGTATAGTGAGTGACACAATGCAGTATGTACACGGCAAATGACGCTGAGCAGAGTATATGTCACAGTCAGATGGCCCCCCTGGCATTAGGCCAAGAAGAGCAGACCAAACCTTAGCCCGATGCGTGACTTAGAGAAGGGATTCACTAACTACCGTAGCCCGCTGCATGCGTGCATGTCCGCATTCTTTACCTGTGGAGCTTAAACATGTTCGATGCCGTGGATGGTATCGCAATACTCCATATGAAGCGGATGATGTCCACTCAATCGATCGACTGGTAGGCGCATCACAAATATAATTACGATCAGATTCCAAGCAGTCGTAATATACTGACAGCCTATTCGGTGAAAGAAACTAATACGGTAAAATGAACAATTCCCATTATTCTGTGTAGTGAAGAAAAGGGTATGCAGGGATGGCATTAAACAGCCCGGCAGTGGACTAGCGCGGTCCAGCCACCGGGGCACTAAAGCCGTAGTGAACACCCTTCCGGCTTTGCGTGGCTGGTCACCGCCACCAAGTCGCGTTGTTTGGATCAGACTAGTCGAGATCCACTATACCAGCATCAAAAAAAATAATTCCCGCTCTTCGGCCGTTCAAGATATAGCACCCCGTATCCGGAATCCGGCGGCTGACAAAGTAACAAATTAACCTCAGACCATTATCAGAATCAAAATCGAGCATGCTGTCAGCTAGTGCAAACTTTAGTTAACTACTTTAGTGGATCTACAAGCCCGCATTCACTAAGATTCCAAAAAGAACTCAAGAAACTCTAGATAATTGTATGCCATGGCGCGTTCTCCTAGCGTAACACACTAATGCTACCTTTTATCACTATACCCCATACTTGACTTGCCACTGTAACGCACTTCTAGTATCGTAAGCACAGACTTAGCGCGTCCAGCAAACGTCATTTTAATCACCAAAAGTGAATGTAAGATTTTTGGAGAAGCACATCGTGTTTTGACACCTAAGTGTGTAAGACGGCAACAAGAAAATTGCCCGTCGCGGTTGTCGGGAACAGATCGTAATGTAGGCTGTCGAATCCTCGTAATTCATACCGCTGTATTGGAGCCGTCCTAGTGCCCGGCTGGTGATCGGCGCGCCATCGTCGCAAAGTACGCCTATCTTCACGACTGTAATCATTGAGTACATAGGCATTATAATAATGCGCCATCTGACTAACCCAGACTCACTGTATTGCCATCCACACATCTGGAGACGGACCATCTAACTTTTCCCGTTGCACACGCAAATTTTGCCAGCACGTGCTTAGTCCGATGGTAACTACTGATGGTTTACCATGCCTTTACCAATTCAGAAAACAGCCGCAGCCCGCCTCACTGACCCAACTCATCTACTTGGACTGTGGCAATATGGATTGCTTTTTTGACGTGCCCTCGATTGCAGCTGTCTTCACACTAGTTTCCAATTTGTATCTGTCAGCGTCAGCCCGGTCGCGCTAGCCAGTGTCCTTTGCTGTGAAAGTTTAACCCTGGACCTCTTATCGAACTTTCGTTGGATTGGGTTGACCGGCGATGTTGGATTAAATGCGTCTCTACATGTAATTGAAGTTGTCATCACGTCACTTGCACCCGACGAATAGCACCTTCTAACACATCACTTTCTGCCCAACCCCGATAACTTGCCTGTTCCACAGGTAGTTAGTAGAGCCTGCTAATCGCTTTGGCACTAGTGTTATGACAATAATCTAAATATTGAATTCCGCACCGATACGCTTGCCGAGCAGGATCTATACACATTGCACAAAGTTCACAAGAATATGAGACAGAGACTGATGTGGGTCCATATTTAACAAAAGCTGGTGCCACTGCACCCAGAATAGGCGACCTCCCCCCACACCGCCCAAAAAAATTCAGCTTAAATCATAGGGGATAGGGAACTCTTCATTCGTTCTCTATTAACAACCAGTCTACCGCGCTTCCGCTAACTCAATGACATCTGGTGCTCGTTTCATCTGCATTTCTTCATTAGCGCCAGAAGTATTATTTTCGGGGGCTTTCTTGGCAAATAAATATCCATCTACTAGTAACGCAGCAGGGATTGCAGCAACGAAAAATATTAATCCTAGCATACGACGTCAATATTATCACACTTCGCATAGAGCTATAGACCAGTTTTTACCTAGCGTCCACGTGGCTGTTTCAAAGCCATCAGCATCGACCACGAAGCCTGCTTCTATCGGCCCCTGTATATATATATCGTCAGTCTCCAAGGTAATAGAACGAACCCCTACTATTCCAGTCACTTACAATAACATTACCAACAGAATACGCCACGTTGAAGAATCCGAAAGCTTGCCCAAACGCGCCTCCTCTTCCAAAACAGCCTGGATTTTTTTCCTCAATGGCCATCACACACCGTGAAACTTCGCTCATGGCTGCCGGTAGTAACAACGCCATTACGAGTCCCAAAAGAGCCATTATAGCAAATAGTAACACTTTGTGCCCAATAGTATTCTCTGTCGGGAGCCGTAGGATGACCATGACGGGACAGCCCAGAATCAGGCCTATAACAATCGGCATGCGGCAGCCTTTCTTATCAATCCACCATCCTAGAGATATTACTAAAAGATCCTCACAAGCAACAGTATATAATTATTTACCAGTAACGGCGCCAAAGACAGATGTTATAGCGAGTGGAAGGAATATCAATCCTGCCCCGAGTGAATCAAATTTAAATATTTGCTCCACACGCAATGGCACAATAGCTTCGATGCCGCTCATAACCCATCCTAGTATAACTGTGATAAATAAACTATTTAGCATTCGCATATCCTTAAGCAGCTTCAAGCCAGATGGCACCCGGGATTCCTTGATCGGTGGTTGTTGTTGCCTGATCAACTCGCTTGCATTACTTTCATAAGGAGTTTTGCATTCAGTGGCTTCTTCACCTATGTCGATTGCACCCTCTTCTGATACTAGATCCGGCGTGTCTTCGTACTTCTTCAAATCCCTTTGCTCCAAAAGAATTAATCGCAAAAAGATATCGATTGTAACCTACACCATAATTAGATATCATCGACGAGGTTATCTCGCAAATGGCAACTTACAAATGCAAACACTACTGCAAACACGCTGTAATATCCCGCCTTGGCATATATAACTCCACCCAGCAACGGTCCCAAGAATCCACCAGCGGCCATACCGGTACTTACGATACCCAACATCTTTCCAATCTGATCACTGGGGAACGAGTCAGTTATGAGCGCCAATCCGACCGACCACGTCACTGCGGCCGATATACCAGCAAAAAGACGACCAAGTATAAAAAGCCAAAGGATTTTAGTGAGGCAGAGCAGTACTGTCGATAAGAGGAGGGCCACGAGGCCGGCAATCATGAACCATCGTCTGTTTTGGAAAATATCGGTTAAATAACCAAAAATTGGGGAGCTCACTGCACAAGTGTCAGCAGTATATATTGTAATGAGATACAGTTAGACTCACCAAGGAGACCTGCAGCATAGGCAACAATGGAGTATGTAATATCCGCCTGGACTACATATTAATGCGATGTTAGTCGAATTCATTAATCACAAGGAACGGCGTACCATGTTCGACAGGGACTTTTATCCGATACTGCACAACATACGGCGCTATCGGAATAATGACACTATCTCCCTGCATGTTAGATACAACTTTTGTTTCCGTATACAAGTGGCATACCCATATAAGAATACATCAATAAAGACTGCGAATGACACTGTTGCCAAAATTAATATGCGTGAGGACCGATAATGCAAGAAGATAGGCTTTCTTCGAGATTCCATATTAAATTACGGCTCCCTGATTGGTCCAATGTTCAAATTGTGGAAACCAATACAATCTGTACTGAACAAATTGTGCGGACCATACAGGTGATTTATAACTTCAAATCGAGGAAAATCTGATGGTTTCATGACAGCAGCGCCGCTGACTCTGATTCCCCAAAACTTAGACATTTCATGCGTAACCTTAAACCTATATTTTATGACGCGATTCTAAACCTTCGAATGATAGCATAAACATCAAAAGTTATAGAGTTTTATGGCAGGTTTAGAATGTCCAAGCTATTCCGAGTTGCAATCATGAGTTATTTACCATTCCAACGGAGAAATCTGGGGTGGACACGAATACGAGGTACTGTATTCCTACGAGTATTCGTAAGTCGAATACGAACATTTGAATATTTTATTTTGCTTACTATTGCGAATACGAATAGCTATTTTTATACGTAAAGGTACACATTCGTAATTCAAAATTCCTTACCATCCCTCGGCGTTACGTATATCCTGCAACAATATTAGACTCCTCTCAGTCAACTGCAGTCATTGAGTGCGGATGCTATACATATATCGAAGTAAGGTTGTAATAACCGAAACCCCGACTCAAAGAGAGCTGAGATAGGGTTAGGTCTTGAAGCAACTTAATTAAAACTTCCAACCAACATAATGCCCCCTTGCTAATACTCCTCTCTTTGTGACTGTAGTCAATTTTATCCTTGACTGGATCCTTTTGTTCTTAAAAGCGTCATATAGACTTTATTTCAGTTGAGAATCGTATCCGACATTTGTGAAGCTAAAACGAGCCAACAACGATGAGCACTTTGCGCGGCACCGATATGCTGCTCAAAGTGATATGATACCGCTGGGAACGACGACCGCACTCTAAGGATATAACTTCTCCGTTGGCTACGGCAGAGACCGCTAATTTATCCCGTTCATTACAGTCTTAGTTAGTCATCCTAAATTGGCAGGTTTGAAGCTATTCGCCGTTCAGAAGCCACTTAGTCCTGTTACTTCTCATGTCACGTTGGAGCAAAGTCCAGTCAACTCTCCAGCTCCCCGGCAACAGCGCAACAGCGTACCCGCTCAACTTGCATACAAAAAGACACTTGCAAGACCCTCATCCCTCATTCTGCAGCCTGCATTGCAGATAAAAATCGCCTGTTAAAAAAATCTGCTAAAGCAGTCCTCTGGATGGGGACTTCGGGCTATGAATTGAAGCCCGCATTGCTTGTGAGGATGCGGAATCTGCAAGCAAGTAGCCATATAGCTGCGAGACTGCATCATAATTCATGCTGCCCTGAGCATTGATCGCCACGTACCCACAGGAGAGGACACAAACAAATATTGTTAAGTAATGACTACTGCTGACTTTACGACTTAATAAAGCTACTGGATCTGAATCTGATATCAGGACATGCGACATAATAGTCGTCGATGGTTTTGGGTAACGGTGCTGTTTTCGTGTTGTTTGTTTGCGTGTTTATTGCGTGCTATATATAATTAATTAGAGGACGATTAAATGCATTTTTGCGTGTCGGTTTGTAGCGTCATTGCATTGTCGCTGTGTTATATTTGTACGAGGTTGCGTATCATAACAACAACGACAAAAACCAGCGTGAATCGGCGCTGACAAAATTATACACCCTGAGTTCCCCTGTTTGATTTCGAACTTCTCTGAAGTTTCAACTGTGTTTATTTACGACTCCATGTCTGCCGCGCACGCCCGCCTTTGCCTGCGACTCGTGGGGCACCAATCTCTATTACGCTGAAGACCTACGTATTCCCCACTTACAATCTAATCACTTGTGATCTCATTACAATCGAAACCCAATCTCATTCCAGCATTCCGCTCGAGCAGTACTGTTTAAACGTTTGAAAAATTGAAATGAATAAAAAGTAAATAATTACAATTGTACCCGCGCATCGACCGTCATAAATACACTTAGATAAGGGGAGATTATCCACATCAGCAGCTGTTTCATCGCTTACGATGAGACGCAAGCAGCGGAGAAATCGACCAAAGTCTCCTAGATGGAGCTATGAAATTAACAGAATTTAATAAGGAGCGTCGCGCAGAAGACACACTGTTAGCTGAATCTAATAAGAAAGCCAGAGTAATGAACACGTTCCTCAATACCTACCTGTTACTGGTAAGTCCCTTCCTCTACAAGCAGTCTACAGTACACCGCAGACGCTGGAATTGTCAAACAGGCTCTTCTTGCCGGCGGCGCGGGAACGGATCTCGGTAAGCTCTCCACCGTTCGACTTGCCAGTGTGTTTCAATCGCACTGACTCATTTAACCATCACAACTTCACTTTCTAAGGGTTCATCGATATCAAAAAAGTCCTTCCTTTGGGGCAGCAAAATTCTTTAATACGAGCCTCAATTCTTAGTCCTGTGATGTCAGGAACTTCTTTGCAGGCGGGTAGCGGCTTGGCTCCCAAGGGACATTGTTCGTGGAGTACGTAGCTTTTTGATACTTCTTATCCCTTTGGTGGCAGAGAGCAGTTTTTTGAATCGTTGGATCCATCCGCAGCCTATTTTCATGCAACCCGATACATGCCAGGGCAGTATATTCTATTCTTTAAGACGGCCGAGGCAATTGAATACGCCAGCTGAATAGTCATCACTCCCTCAGAGGGAATCGCAATCAATCACCATCATCATGTCTGATGTCGATGATATGTTCCCAGCGAGCGTCTTCACGCAATAATTATTGTTATTTATTGGGCTAGTTAAAGTTTAGCATTTGGATAGGGGGTCAGGGTAGTAATTGGAATACATTTGGCAATTTTCGTATTCGAGTTATTCGAATTTTATTGAATTTTATATACGAATAGCGAATACGAATAGAGACTGTCGTATTCGTGTCGGGCGCGCCCCGCCGCCCATAGCTCCAAAGCCAGCAGAAAGATCTTATTCCGGAAAGAACGATAAAACATTTAGGTATGTCGAGTCAGACTCGTCGTAAGAAGTCATTGACCTGGACATGATACGATTTCGCCGAGTTTGCCCATATCGCATATCGTATCGCCGGCCAGGGAGAAGAAGTTTCATTTAAAAGTGGACAATCCGAACAGGCATAATTACTTAGTAGACGTACACATGGAAAATCAGCAATACGAATCGATATTTAACATCGTATATCGTATCGCCTGACTTGATATCCTGGCGAAATAATTGCCTAAATTATCGCAAGGGGAGGACACGAATACAATTTTCTCTTGTCGCATTCGCATTCGCAATTAGCAATTCGTATAATAAACTTTTATCCGTAACGAATAAAATTTCCGAATACGAATTGAGCATGATATTCCTGATTTGGCCAACACGCTAGTGAATGGTGCACAGCTTAAGTCGAGCCTTCGATTGTGTACAGCAATAACGAGATCAGCATTGGAGCTCGGGATGCCGGCGTACTCCCCTCCTATGCTTCAACAGTTATTTTGGAATATCCGTGTATCATTATCCTGAAGGAACCACGAAATAAAATTGCGAAATTCAGGGTAAGTGTGGAGTATTTAAGATCAATGTCGATATTAGATAATTTATCCAATCCCTGTGATCCGTATGCACACATAGAGCACTTCAATCTCATAACATTAATCCATAATACAGTCCTCATATAACGCCAATTCTAGTAGCTACGCAAAGTTGCAAACAAAAGCAATATGAATATCCAACTACGCCGATTTTTTTTCCTCTGACTGCTCAGTCTTACTAGTAGAACTGACAGACTCGGATAATAATTCCTGCCCTTTAATTGCCAGCGCTTCAAAAAATCCAGCTTCCTTTAGCACCAAGAAGAGTTCATGGTCGCCCATGCCTTCGTTGAAAAGATAGTGCAAATCTAGGCCTTCCCTTTCTTCATGTTCCTCTGATCGGAACTTCATTCCAGGGATGTAATTGATCAAGTATAACAGAATAATCGACATGATGAGAGTGTATCCGATAATCGCACAAACTTCTGCGAGCTGGTATCCAAGCTGGACGTAGTGATGATCAACCCATCCCGATGCGGAGCTGGAGCCATCAAGAGCAGTGACCCAGTTAGCAGCAAAGAGGCCGGTCATGAGAGCGCCGCAGGTACCTCCAATCGCATGATTCTTAAATACCATGAGACCCTCGTCAATGCCGACAAATTGATTAAACCAGTTGTCGACTCCGCGAACGATTACAGCAGAAACGAAGCCGATGACGGCAGCAAAGTAAACTGGTACGTAGCCTGCGGCGGGAGTGATGGCGACGAGGCCAACCATGACGCCCCTGCACGATCCGGCAACACTGAATCGGCCCTTGTACAGGATATACTCGAGCGCGTTCCAGCCCATAACACCAGTGGCTGCAGCAAGATTGGTGTTGACAAGTACGTAGCTAGTTCGAACGGTAGCATTAAGCGTTGAGCCGCCATTAAAGCCAAACCAGCCCATCCATATAAAAATTGTGCCGATATATATCATGACAGGAGAATGAGCATGGTACTCGGGCATCTTGCCTTTATCTTTGTGTTCAATGCGCTTACCCAGAACAAGCGAAAATGCAAGAGCCCCGACACCGGATGCGATGTGAACTGGACCCCCGCCAGCAAAGTCTAGAGCGCCTAGCCGGAATAACCAGCCATTGGAGTTCCAAGTCCAGCACGCAATGGGACAATAGACAATCGTCGCCCAGCAGAAAGCGTACACCATCGAAGGTAGGAGGCGGCATCGTTCGAAAGCGCCACCGATCATGATGACAATAGTCTCGATGCAAAACATACACTGGAAAAATGAGAAGAGAATTTCAGGGATGTAGCCCACTGGTGCCGAGATGACATTACGGAGACCGAAGTTCGTCAAGGTTCCGATAAAAGGAGACGCATCGGCGGCATAGGTGAGAGAATAGCCCCAGAAAAACCACTGGAATGGTATTATCCCGAGAATAGCCATAGATTGCCAGAGAATAGACATTGCCGACTTTCGACGCGCTTCACCAGCATAAAATAGACCGATGCCAGGAATAATTGGCATAATCAAGACTAACTGCGATGAGTCGTAGCCAAACAAATCGAACTCTCTGCTAGTTACCTCCAGATACCATTAACCAGACCTGGTGACCAACACTTGGAGCGTAGGCAAGATTGACGTCCATTAGCTGTGAGTTGCCTCCGGCAGCGGTCCATCCTTGAGAGGTGTCGTTGAATATGTCGGATGGGTATTCAGACATCGTTGGAACCAAGGTAATGGGCACTCACGAACAAGAAACACAAGCAGTTGATTGCAGCACAAGCGCTAATGCCGTCTGCTGTCTATTATAGTCGACAGAAGAGCACAGAGCACCAGTGCAAGATGTCGAGGATTGGCGCCATGGGAAATTTTTGTTCGATGGAGGTTGAGATGACTCGCTGAAAGTCGGGTACGGCGCGGCATCGCTTCAGATAGCCGGGTTTGTTGTGGCTGGTGACAGTGTGGGCCCGGATTCTACCCCATGGCTTGCTGAGTGAATCTGGCAGAGGTTGTTCCGCAGACATTTGGTACTTAGCTGACCAAAACACGTCTGCACGATGTGTAAATGAATACAAACTATTGCGCAAATCGAGCTAAGTTCGGTTAAAGATAACGATTAAGGTACGCAGCCATCCAGAAATGCACTGCGCTTCATTGTGCAGCAGCGTCTGTCAAATTAGTCGATAATGAAGAACGCGGTTGTTACTTCTCGTGGAGAGAGGCTACGATAGCTATCCCAATATCGCTGAGAATGCAGGTGGTAATAGACACTAGAAAATAATAGTGCTATAGTTGTCAAGGTGACCGTCAATTCCTTCTCGACCGCGATCAAAGGGTCCTACTGAAAAATAACTTATCGTAATGTGGCTGTGCAGACGGCCAGAGCGGCTAGCACTTTGCCCGCGGGCGGCGCCGCGGCAAATCGGCTTGGCCGCTTTGGAGTCTTTCAAGCGCATAGTGAGCAGTCCGCAAACGGCCTTTGGAAGAGCATCACGAAGAAAAACAAAATAATGCGCGGCGCCTGGAGTAGCTGGACCCTGATCTACCTTGCCTGTTAAATAGATATAGAGTTGAGTATGTTTTAACTGCTGGCGATGACACTGCTAGGAACTTTCTGGCATGTGCGACATTGGGCAGCCAATCACAGTGAGCCGGTCGCGTCGCAGTCGCGTCATTCCTCCCAACACTCCTCCCCACGAGCAACACCGAAGTTGCTTGTTTCTCGGGTGGCCTGGTTTAATAGAAAACCTGTCTATGGATATGTGCCGACTGACTTTAAAGTAGTGAATTCGCTTAATTTAGTCATATTTATTATGGAACTCTTTGTTCCCTTTGTGTCGGAATTTTACACGAGTCTTGATCGGCAAGTTGCTCTCTTCTCTCTATATACTCTCCGTTTTGTTCGTACTGCTGGATGTCACATACATGCATCTCAGCCATAACTGAGCTCTTCACGAATCTCTCTACAATATACGCTTCATACGGCACCGTGACATCTGCAGTTGCTATGCAGGTATTATACAATGTTGATATTAACATCACATTTTTCGTACAACAATAGCACTAGATCCTCCTCCGCCATTGCATATCGCGGCGACTCCGTATTCACCTTCCTTCAATGAATACAACAATGTAACCAAAATCCTGCATCCGCTAGATCCAATAGCATGTCCTAGAGCCACTGCGCCGCCTTTAACATTAACCTTTGCAGGATCCAAGCCAAGCAACGCCTGATTCGCCAATGAGACGGCTGAGAATGCTTCATTGATTTCAAACTTGGCGATATCCTCTATTCCGAGACCTGCTCTCATCAGTGCACGTGGAATAGCAAGTGCCGGAGCAATTGTGAAGTCAATCGGATCCGTAGCCGCATCGGCATAAGAGACGATGACACCGAGAGGTCTAATCAAATCGTCATGTCGGTCCAATCTAGACTCGGACGCCAAAACCACCGCCGCAGCACCGTCATTCAGAGGACTAGCATTAGCAGCGGTTATAGTCCCCTCTGGCTCAAAGGCTGGTTTCAATGTTGGCAACTTTGCGAGATTAACCGACGCAGGCTCTTCGTCAAGTGAAACGACGACGGTTTTACCGCGCGACTTTATTTCAATTGGCACGATCTCGTGTTGAAATAGATTATTTTCCTGGGCGAGGATTGCGCGCCGATATGATTCAAGAGCATAACTGTCCTGCATTTCTCTCGTTAAATTGAATTTCCGTGCCGTATTCTCCCCGCATGATCCCATACTATGTAAGTTAGCACTTCTGCTAACTGACCTATCCCACAAACCACTTACTGAATATCACCATATACATCCCACAATCCGTCTTTTATAATTGCATCCGTTACTGTGTGATGTCCATATGCTCTATTCCTCTCTAAATAAAAAGGCGCATTACTCATACTTTCCATACCGCCAGCGACCATCACATCCGCAATTCCTGTCTGAATATTCTGCGCCGCCAGCGTGACGGCTTTTAAACCCGACGCGCATACTTTATTAACGGTAGTCGCATCTGTGCTGACTGGGAATCCAGCACCAAGTGCAACCTGACGAGCAGGTGATTGGCCGGAATTGGCTTGTAGGACGTGGCCCATGTAGATTTCCGGAACTTGAGATAGATCTTCGAGACCAGATTTTTCCACCGCGGCCCGGACGGCTGTCACTCCTAGCTGTGTTGCTGATAACGATTTCAACGCGCCATTGAACTGCACTAGTGTTGGCAATCAGGAGTTCCAATATACGTTTTATGTTCTAACCTTTCCGACTGGCGTCCGCGCTGCGGAAATAATGTAAACGTCGTCGCCTGCACGACATCGAAATGCTGATGCGTGGAATTGCCGACATGATTTGTGCAATGATCTTCGTAGCGATCGCGTGGTTATTGTAAGAGACTCCATGACAAGAGCGTTCAAGTAAAAAATGAAGCAGCAACTATATAATGAGCAACTGTACATTTCTTTGATATATGTTGTTTCCCCACAATGGCGATGGCAAACAAAGTATGTAGGGTAACTGTAGTGGCAGGGTAATCACTGGTGGGTGCCGAATTGTCCTTGTTACGGTGGATAAGCCGACTTTTCCTTGGGCCTGGCCGACAAGACAGCTTGAAATGGTTATTTCCGTGTGTGCCTAGCCGTCGCGTGAGCGCACATAA
Source organism: Lipomyces starkeyi (assembly GCA_018804115.1). NCBI lineage: Eukaryota > Fungi > Ascomycota > Lipomycetes > Lipomycetales > Lipomycetaceae > Lipomyces > Lipomyces starkeyi. The sequence continues at coordinate 172,559 of JAGJTG010000012.1, forward strand.
AACCGCTTTTGTTTCCGTTAGAGGCCGAATCGAACCCCGAAGAAGAACTTTCGATGGACCCAGAAGCATCAGTGACGATGTTTGGAAGTCTTGCCTCAGATGCGGCGATGATGCCGCAGCAGTAGGAGACTTTGCTCCAGCGGCAAAATGAATTGTTGGCCCAACGCGAGGAGATTCATACGCTCCGAGAAACAATCGCGGACCTTCAGACCAAGCCCAAGCCCGAAGGAGATCAGTGGGTAGGGAGACGAGTCAAAGTACGCGAAACGGAACCGTACAGTTCCGACGTCCGTTCTTGTCTCGGTTCAAGTCTTATTTTGAATTGACCAAGGTGACCTTCGTTTTCGAATGCTGCTCAGTTACTTGCGCAGACCAGCGCTAATGTGGATCATGCCGATTGCTGACCAGCCGTATCGTTACCAGATCCTTAACTTCGAACGCTTCTTAACTCAGTTTGAGAAGACCTTTGGAAACCCCGATGCCAGAGGAGCGGCAGTACAGAAAGTGAGGGAGTTGACTCAGGCCACCTGTGTCTCACTCTATATTGCTGATTTAATGTCGGTGATCGCAAAACTGGACTGGAACGACGCGGCGTACCGTGGCCAATTTTGTTCTAGTCTCAAAAGCACGTTAATGACAAGATCGCGAAGATCGGGGAATATAGATAATGTCAGGTCAGCGTGTATAAACGAGGATGATGACTCTCCGGACATAGTTCCTCCAATTCTAAGTCTTCCGGAGACTGGACAGCGTCGATCGACTCCTATCTGAGTTAGCCACGTACCAGGAGTTAAGCGGGTGGACAAGGAGACACCACGCCGAAAGCTACTTCGCTTTAAGAGCTATGTTCGGGGACCGCTCATGATTGGGCCAAACCAATTGTTGACAAGACTGATGACAATTTCGGAATATGACGGGCGTTATTGCGGTTTTACCAGGACATTTGGTGATCCTGACAAGCCCAGAACTTCGTTGCGCAAGACTCGACGATTGAAACAAAAGAACCTCGGTTTCGCCTTACACAGCACAATTCGCCTCTCTCATCACACATAGGATGGAACTATAAGGCACTCTGCAAACATTACTATAATGGTCTCAAAGAGACCGTCACCAGTTTGGGTATTGTACGAGATCAAGTCTGGTTATCCCAATCCAGACAGCAACAATGAGCATGGTTCCTTAAGAGTCCAGTCACCACGTGTGCATGGCCATCTGCCCTCGCAGTTCTGAGAGATGTTCCAGCTGCGGTATAAATGTGTGTGGGCTGTGTTGCCTTAGCGATTTCTTAGGTGTTTGAACTATTTTAACTTATATTTTCGGGCATTAAATGGTAAATGTTACTTCCGGAGCAGGCAGCCGATCGAGGGTGCTGAAGCAGATGTCTGACCATCTTCGTGTCAGCCTTCACCAGACCCAGTGGCTGCCTTTGCCCCTGCTCGCGGCCATCCGTTCAAGGGTCTCGAAGTCCATCTGCCGCAGAGGTCATTACTGCTGGCATAGCAAGAGCATGTTTCAGGGTTTCAGGGCCGCTAGATGGGGAGGGGACTGTGTAAACACCATAAAGAGCATTTGGAGTCCGCTCAAAAGCGATCACGCTCGACAAGACTTTGCAAAGGACTATACGGCGGGATGAGCTTATCGATCACCCGATTCTTGCTAAACTTCGAGGGCGACTATATCTCACTGAGTTAACTGAATACGTCTTTGTATAAAAATTCAATGAGCAGTTTTTATCAGTCCTGTGTCTCTGATGCAAAGAGAATTACGCGCATTCGAGCCGAATTCCCGGATTAAGGAGATCTCCTGCAGATATGTACCCAGAACTGCAGGGGACCCAGTACCCTATTTATCCTTCCGAACCAAAGACGAGCGAGAACTATATGGACACTGTGTGAATACTTAAGGGAGTTTACCTTGCTCCCATCGGATTGACCCCGACATACTATCGGTCCTTAAAGATCCACCAGCCGCATTTCCGAGAAAGGGCCGTCCAACGGGAACGCAGAGGCTCAAGACATCCGCTGAGATCATCCAGAAAGCTGCTGATCGAATAGAGAATGCCCGACGATGTATATGGATCCTGCCACAAGGTCGGGATCAGTCACAACCGACGCAGGTGTCCAGAATTATTGAGCGAGTCATCTCAAGACACTCGCTCAATAACTCTGTGGGACAGTCACTCCTCTGGAAGATGGGGCAGATGACATACCCTTGGGAAATGGGGCAGAGGCTGATCACCTCTTGAAGCTGGTCAAGCTGCAATACCTGACTAGAAGAAGGGCAAGGGCTGCGGTCCTAGCCGAGACACCAACGCAGAACCCTTGTACAGGATTGCGAGAATTGGTGGCCACTGCACAGAAAGAAGATCCTTTCTGCCAGCGGTTAGTTAAAGATCTGAGAACAGATCCTCAAACTAGACAGTCTTTCCAATGTGCGAGCGACGGAGTGTTGCTGTATAAGAAGAAGAGACTGGTGGTCCCTAATCAAAGAAGTCTTGTGCACGAGCTTCTTCGATTACACCATGATGAAGAAATTCTGGGCATTGGGGTGTCCAGAAAACACTAGACCTCCTACAGCGCAAGTTTAAATGGGAACGCATGAGGCAAGATGTTGAAGAGTACGTTCAGACGTGCCCTGTCTGCCAGGGAAATTCCGTTCCAAGACACAAGCCATACGGCAAGTTGCAACCGCTACCACAACCGGGTAGGCCGTGGAAAGAGATCTCGATTGATCTAATTACCCAGCTGCCAGTTTCGATGCGGGGAACTGAAGAGTACAATGCAATCCTTACAATCGTGGACAGATTTTCCAAGATCGCTATATTCCTTCCTGTCAACGATGACATTGACGCGCCAGAGCTCGCGGAGCTCTTACACTCTGAAGTTGAGCTCAAGTTTGGACCGCCAACTGGCATAATTGCAGATCGCGACTCCACACTCACTGGGAAATTTTGGCAAGAAATTTGCTATTATTCATTCGTCAAGCGCCGATTATCTACAGCATTCCATCCGCAAACAGATGGCCAAACAGAAGTCCTTAACAACATAGTGGAGAATTTCCTCCGAGCATTTACTACTCTTGGACAAATGGATTGGGCTAAGTTATTACCAACCGCCGCATTCGCATATAACAACAGCTTCAATCACACATTAAGGATGTCACCATTCCGAGTTATGTATGGCTACGACCCGGAATTCTATGTCGACGTCGCGGACGACGTCCCTGAGGGGGGGATACCTGCGGCAAAAGACTGAATTAAGAAGCTGCATGAACTACGAATGACACTTCGAGACCAGCTGCTTAAAGTCCAGGAAAGACAGAAGAAGTATTACAACAAGAGACACATGCCGATTGAGTTTAAGAGAGGCACCTTTGTGAAGCTCTCGACGCGCAACCTGAAACTGAAGGACAAAAAGCTTCAGCCGAGGTTTATTAGGCCTTTCAGGGTGACGGAAGTGATTGGGTCACAAGCGTACAGGCTGGCACTCCCTGAACAATATGGCAAGCTTCGCGATGTGTTTCCTGTTCAATTGTTAGAGAAATACTACCCGAGGGACGGCAGTGACGAAATGCCGATGCCAGAGCTCGAAGACGACCGCGATGAGTACGAAGTTGAAGAAGTCAAAGACAAGCAGACGATCAGAGGCAAAGTTCGATACTTAGTCAAGTGGACAGGTTGGCCGTCAGAGTATAACCAATGGGTACCTGAAGAGATATGGCCACTGCCCAAGGTATGATTCGCCGATTCGAAAAGTCCCACCGCGGCAAAAGACGCCAAATGAACGCCGATAAGGGGCATACGAAGCGGGCGAGACGCTGAGGCATTGTAGTAGTTTTTGTCCGACAAAATAGCTACCGTACGCCGGTTTTTCCACTACATGAACTACTTAGTTCAGCAAATGCGTGTCCTTATGCATAAAAACTTTCGAGGACGAAAGCTCTTGAGGGGGAGGTAGTTGTAACAACCCCGGACTCGTGTGAGATCGACAAAGTCAGACTGTTGTATATGTGACAAGAACAACGGGATATCTTTCCTTGTGTGTGTGACAGGCTTTACTGTGAATCCTTGTTCCAAAGTAGATTGGTAGTGGGACAAGGGTATAAGAAGACCCGCTTGACCTGCCTATTGATAAAGCAGGCTTCAGCTGGAAACAAAACTATTGATTAGTTAATTGAATTAATACCCACCACCTACTTGATACTCTGAACTACTATCGTGATTCCTCCTGAAATACCCCTAGTGCTAACGCACGTTACAATATGTTATCCCATCCTTCTTGGACAGCTTCATATTATTCTTCATATGAGTGAATAATGAGTTAATTTGGACCGTTAGTTATTTTGTACGTCCATCTCGGAGCTCTCTCGGCAACAGAATTTGTCTGTCGGAGCTGTGCTCGGAGAAGTGTATAACCGGTTGTGCCGAGTTAATATTCTGAATATATCGATTAAGCCCTAAAGCTTTATATATCATAGAGTATCTTTCATTGGCGGATCAATCCTCACAATTATTGTAACTTCCGATGCTAGAGCAACTTGACGAGCCATTTCTGCTTGGTGGTGACTGGCTATAGCTGCAATGAGTCTAGGCAAAGTCGGTCATCTGAAGGGTAAATACACCGAGCCAGGCATTGGCTGAATAGAGTGACACGGCAAACCACCCTGGGTTACCTTGATAATTCCTAAATCCTGCACTGCCTGTGCTATAAGTGCTGGCTCATTCGGCGCAAAGTCGCCTAGATAATTGTAGGTAGGATTGACATAAATGTCAAATCAGCGAAGCCATCCCAGCCGGACTGCGTCGAACCGTGTACAGTCCTTGCGTTCCAAGGCTGTTCGCCAAGAGCAGCTGGCCAGTTGTTGGTCAATGAGTTTGCCTCGTCAGTGGAAAGTTCCGACCGCCTATGAACTCCAGTGTGTATCCGATGTTTGGCACCGGCCACTGCTGCGCTCCATTTACGATATCCCTCGCAGTGATGTTGTCACGCTGACGCATCCAGTCTTGAATGCTCCTCTTCCCCTGTGTCCCAGAGTGAATCAGTTCAATTGTTTGTGTCTGGTCGAAGAAGCCCAGCATGTCAGTCTTGCCGCCTACTCTTGTTCCATCTGCGCGAGCACAAAGGCCGAGCGTGCCATCTTTCTTAGGAGCAAATAACACCGGTGCACCCGCTGGGCTCTTTATCGGATGAACCCTTTAGCTATGCTTTCCTGAATGTAATCCCGGAGTGCCTCTAGCTCTGCCGGCGATAGTGGGTACAGTGTTCCGTATGGTGGTTGTTTCCCTTCTTGAAGTTCAATAGCCAAATCAACACCCGACCGGTTTGGTGGTAAGCGCGCAGCTTTGGCAGCTGAAAAGACGTCCCTGTAGGTCTCCAACCGTGGGTCCAGATTGTCACTGTCTTGTTCCGTAGACACATCTTCGAATAGGTGACTCACAGGGTTGATATCTTCTATTTGATAGTCAGGACGTCGGGACGGACCGTCTGCTGGGTTAGTTCGTCCGGCTGTATGCTCGATGATGAAGTCAAATGGCGATAGTCAATCGGCCCACCTCACTTGCAAGGGTTTCAAGTTTTTAGTGGTAGTGAAGGTTCTTAAGTTGGCATGATCTGTCCTCACAATCACTGTATGTCTAGCCCCTTGAACATAGGGCCGGAAACGTTCCATCCCCCATACGATCGCCAATAGTTCTGATCAGGTGTAGCATATCGTCGTTCGCTGGCGCCGAACTTCTTACTCCATATGAGGATGGGCCGCAGCGTTCCATTGCTATCCTCCTGACACATAATTGCTGAGGCAGCATCCTTACTTGCGTCGGTGTAGACATAAATCTGTTTGTCTGGATCGAAATGCGCTAGGATCTTGCCCGGGACGAAGTGCGATTTTAAGAGGTCGGACGCTGCTTGTTCTCGTGGGCCCCAGTAGAACGGGAGTCCCTTTGTCGTCAAGTCCGTTAGGGGTTTCGCAATATGGGAATATCTTTCCACAAAACGTCGGTAGAATCCAGTGGCTCCAATGAATGCCTGTACATCCTTGATCCGCTTTGGTGTTGGCCAGTTTTGGATAGTCTGGATCAGATCCTACTCCATACTAATCCCCTCCGGTGTCACTTTGAATCCGAGGAATGTCACCTCTTGAACGTGGAATTGGCACTTCTTCAACTTGGCTTTTAGACCCCATTCCCTTAGTCGCTGGAGGCAACGTCTAGTGCGCTGTTTCACCTCCTCGAGGGTCTCTCCGTAGATTAGTATATCATCCAGATACGCAATTAATTCCTCATCCGTGAGTCCGCGAAGAACGTTGTCAATGAACCGCTGGAAAGTCGCCGGGGCATTGCATAATCCAAAGGGCATTACTAGCCACTCAAATAGACCATAACGGGTTTTGAACGCAGTTTTCCATTCATCGCCTTCCCGAATCCGAATGTGGTGGTAGGCGTCCTTCAGATCAAGCTTCACAAAATACTTGGCCTTCTGCAATCTGTCAAGCAGTACGTCGATCAAGGGCAATGGATATCGGTCTTTGATCGTCATGTCGTTAAGTTCCCTGTAATCAAAGCACATTCGAAGGTCTGGGCTTCCTTTCTTTGCAGCGAACAAAATTGGAGCAGCGGCTGACGACTGGCTCATCCGCACTAACCCATTCTGTAGGTATGTGTCCGTTTGTTCCTTGGTAGTGGCGAGCTCCAAAGCAGACTGGTGAAACTGTGGTCGATTGGGGGGCGTTTTCACCGGTACGATCTCAATCGCATGATCAAATCCCTCTCGGTGAGGGGGCAGCTTGAAATCGTCTGATGAGGACGTTTCTGCGAACACATCGTTAAATCAGCGTAGTCATTTGGGACCCGCGGTTTCTCCTCCTCTTGCACATCCTTCCTGGCGGAGGCAAATTCAATCTTCATGCCTCGTCCGGCGAGCTAAGGGCGAATTAGCCTAAGAGGATCGTTGTCCTCGTAGCCAGAACGGTGTCCATGATCGGTCCACTCTCGCACTAGCACATCTCATAATATCGTCAATGGTATCTTGGCGGTCGTCGTAATCGTCTCTGTCTTCGACAGTTGTGCCTTCATCTCCACTCTCTGTTCCCTCTGCGGAGTCTTTAATGGTCCCTAACTTCTTCTCGATTGAGTCTAACAATCCTATTTCCCGCATCCAATCTGCGCCTAGAACTAGATCGGGGTGTGGGCCTAGCGGCAGTTCGATCGTTTCAGCCTCAAAAATTCCTAATGTTGGAATACTCCCCGAACATGGTAGATCGGGACGCATTCGCTGCTTAGGTTGATTCTCCTCTGATCAATGTTGTGATCGTCACTTTCTCGTTTCGAATAGGTTCCATATTCATTTCCTTAGTAATTCTGGGGTCGTGAAAACTCCCATCCGAGCCGGTTTCATAAAGAATTCGTATACGCTTCTCTCGTAAGTATGCCACCCCTCTCAGTTGTTTACTACTCCGTGTCTTTGTTGCCGCCGAAAATGCAGTGTCGCCCACAGCCACGGCGGAGGCGGTCAGTGGGCGAGGGAGTTTTCCGGAGTGTTACTGATGAGATCAGCAGGAAGCTCCACTGCAGCGATCTGCTTAGTTGTCGTAGTGGTATTCCGCTTAGGCTTTGGGCAGGCCCTTGCCATATGCCCTTGTTCCCACAGTTAAAACACAACCCCTTCTTCAAATAGTCGACTCTAAAATCGGGGTTGCTGACAGTACGCACTTCATTCTGCCCGGTCTTTTGGGTCGCGCGTTGCTTCGTGGTGTTCTGGAATTCCCTCTCCATTCGCTGTGCTTTCTGCTTGACTTTCTCGTACGATTCCAAGTCCACGTCAGAACGGCGAATGGAACTTTTTAATCCGAGTGACAGAGTTTCGAGAAAGAGAGATGCCTTCGTCTCATCTGGCCAGAGCACTTGTGAGCAGAGGATCTCAAATTCGGTAATATGGTCGTTCAAATCGTCAGTATGTTTTTGTTTCAAGGCTAGTAAAGCCGCACGTCGGGAATTGGGATTCATAGAGTCGAAAGTCCATCGTCAACTTGTTGAGGAATCGTTCAAGGTTCTCAGGTTTCCCATCGAACTTGGTGCCCTTAAATTCCTTAGGTTTGAGGGTGGACTCGGTATTCGAAGTTGAGACGGTAGACTGTCCTCTAGCCTGTCGAAGCTGAGTATTGGCTCGAGAGTTTGGATTTGGGTCTGTAACTCCTCAATCTCAGTCTGCTGGCTTTTGAGCTTCTCCTGAGTCTTAACCGCCAATTCCTTTGCCTCAATGGCTTCATCTTCATTCTCCTTAGTCACACGCGGTAGCTTCTCCCATTCAATTCGGCAATTCTTTGCATCCAACAATCATCCACGTAAGACATAATAAGCCAACTTACCCTGTATTACCCGGCCGTTCCTGACACTATTTAAGCGACTGATGAGGCCTAACGGCCTAAATGGAAACACACAACCGTTCCATATCGCGCTTGTGCGTATCCTCCTCTCGTGATCTTAAGCTCCTTTTTCCGACTTTAAGAAACCCTGCAATCCTGGAAACTGGTATATAATATTTTACTATTGGTTACAAGTTAATCGATAGCGGAGACGAGATACGTAAATAACTGGTCTAGTGTTTAGATTATTCTCGCCTCTATCACGTTCAAAGTCAGCATAGTAATGTTCAGCAAGCGTTTCGCGCTCATTGTGGGGGTGTTGATGACGTACGTAACTAGCAGCGCATGTATGGCAAATAACACCGTATTGTGGTCGTTGGATGAATCACAGCAAATGAATGAGTTCATGGACTGCCTCGAATTGTCTGGCTATCAATATAAGTACAGCTTAACGGAGCCGTACAATATGTATTTTTGTCAGATGAACGGTGATGGACCAGACCAAGTGACTCAATCTAACATGACGTGGGTATCATATTGTATGAGTCACGTAGGTGCCAGGTTCGGTATTACATTCGTGACATGCGATGAGGATGAACTCAAAATAGCTACATATGTCCCGCGAGATGAGCTAATTACTTGGGCAAACGATATTGGTTACCCGGTTAGAGCTGAATACCAGACTGGTATTGCAAACAATTATACGGGGGCATATAATATAATAAAACGCACAGGCTACTATCATGTATTTGTCGATAACGATCGTAGATGTGTGAATACCGACATGCACGTAGCCGAGACGGATCAATGTGCTCCACACGCATCACGGTGGTCATCAGTGGAGGTACTGGCAACCAGTACATTTTATTCATTGGATGCTTGGATATATCCACATCATGAATGTTCTTCGAACTCTAGGTATTTGCATGTGCCTAGAGGGTTAACTTCGCCATGCCAAAACAGAACTACGTATTCATGGTGGGGCCGCTACAAATATGCGGATCACGTGAATTTGATAAAGTGGTTTGCGAGTCGCGCTCGGTTCAGGCTAATATTTCTCTCAGGCACAAACTTATACCTTGGTACGACATCGATTATATAATCAATCCATCTTCTCAATAACTAATCCGATAATTTCCATCTACTCCCAATTACCAATGGTTTATGAAAAATGTTCGAGGGTTTCAAGATCGACACTGTTGATACCGGTGATACGACGATATTCGTCCGTCTAGGTGGTAGCGGACCGCCTCTACTATTAGTTCATGGTTTTCCGCAGGCACATCTTATGTGGCGCGACTTGGCTCCCATTCTTATGGAGCACTTCACAGTGGTTTGTGCAGATCTTAGGGGTTACGGGCGTAGTGGGTGCCCATCCTCACAACCATGAACCACATTCGAAGCGTGTCATGGCGCAGGATATGGTGAACATCATGCGGTTACTTGGATTCAATCGTTTCTCTGTTGCTGGCCATGATCGCGGAGACCGCGTAGCCTATCGGATGGCGCTCGATCATCCGGAAATTGTAGAAAAGTTGGCTGTTACTCGATATTTTTCCGACCAAGACGATGTGGGACAGGGCCGACTCTCCGTTTGCGGTGGCTTTCTGGCCTTGGTCTCTACTTGCACAGCCAGAACCGCTACCAGAACGTCTATTGGCAGCCGATCCCACTATGATAATAGATAATGCATTAAATACCTGGGGGGAGAAGCCAAATGTCGTTCCGCCAGATGTGCGTCTAGACTACATTGATATTCTTCGTAATCCTGTCCGAATTCATGCGATATGGGAAGAGTACCGTGCAGCTGCAACTATTGATCGTCAACGTGATGCTGATGACATTGCTACCGGTAGACGTATTCAATGCCCGCTCCTTGCTCTCTGGAGTGGGCAGAGTGGGCTCGCAAGTTGGTACGCTCAAGGGGGAGTCCATTGGCGCTCTGGGCGGACTGGAGCGACAGAGTGCAGGGATATCCAGTGGAAGGGGGCCACTTTTCCCCCGAAGAATATCCAAACGAACTGCATCAACATTGAAGGATTTCTACTCTTGTCGCTAATCAATTTGAGCGAGCACGTCCGGTTTCTATATCGGTGCACCTCGCGATTATTTTTGTATATACAATAATGACAAACGCCAGCTGGATATGGATACGAATACGGATAAGTTATGGATAACGAAAAATCGGCCTGGATATTATCCGTGCCGATCCCCATCCGGTAGCACACGATGCCTCTTTCAAAGATAATTTATCTAGGAATTCTTTTTGACTTAAGACTTTCGTCTTTAAGAGTATTGAACATCCGGCTTTGCCCTGTCGCAGTATTTACAGCACAAGCGGAAGAGAGAGTCCAAGGTTTAGGGTTATTTCGCCAATTGTTGCTACTTAACCCAGCTGGAGGTGCCAACAACTGAACCTTCATGTCCACATGACGTCAGTAAATTAAACAAGGGAAACAAAGTTAGTCTTAATCGAATTAGTCGCTTTAATAGCACTTTAGTAAGAGTGCGCCCCCACATTCGAAATATTTGTCGCTGCCTTGGCTACTATATGTGCTCGTTTTTTAGATTACATATTCTGGTCCGCTAAAGCTGACATCCGCATTTTGGTCACTAGATTTGTTATAAAATAGCAGAAGTTTACTGCATAAATGCAACAATCGGGCTCGCGGTCAGGGTCAGGGTCATAAGGACCATTGAACAGTTCGATGGGCGCCAAGCATTGCGCCAACCCAAACGGGTAAGGTGTAAATGCAACATCAAGATATGCTGCATCCGACCTGTGTGCAGCACCTTTCCCTCAACTCCGCTTGGCTTCCTTCCCATTCCCGTCGAGCACGTCGCCACTTCCCCCCAAGTCATATCAGGTCACCAGTCGTTCTGCGCATTACGAAGATATATAGCATTTGTTATTCGTTCAATTATCACTTTGCTGAGCTCATTCTCTTTTCTCGCCTGCAGTTGGTCGACTTGTCGTGCTCATCGACGGGAGCGCGATCTCAAGTTGCCTTTGACGTCTAGCACTAAATTAGCTGGTATTACGGGTCTTGTTATTGAATGGTCTTACTCTAATATCTATTAGTTATATATTCGGCGTGTCAGCGACATAGCTCAAACGTCATCAACGCTGCTTACTTAAGACGCGCCTCCCTCTTCTTCTACGCGTACCGTTGCTCCTGGATTCTTATTAAACATCGCCATCTACGATGTCGACAATGACAGTTTCAAAGCAGCCAGCGGCTACATTGTCGTCTGTGGCACAGCTTCCTATCCTGAACCTTCCGCTTTCGGTCAGCGCGTCACTGTCAACCAATGCGTATGAGGCTTTCATCCAGACATATAATTCTCCTACTGCTATGGTCAAAGCTTACGACATGCACCGTCGCACACGAAACCGCGACCGAAGGGCATTGCTCGATGCAAGCGGAGAAGTGGCGCCCGACCCGATTCTCAAGGGACTCGTCCTCGACAAGCAGCCACCGGAGTTTGATCCGCGTAATTGCGTCACTGTATGGTGTCGTCCGACTAAACAGATTGTGGAACTAGTACAGCAGATTCAGAGTATGCTTCGCAGTGTCGAACCTGACATCTGGCTTATGCCGTCTGAGAACTTACATATGACTGCTTTGGAAATTTTACACTCAGCGGACGATGACGCGGTGGAGCTGGAATTGCAACGATTAAAACCGTATTTGAAGATGTTACTAGCGCCTCGTCCAGCGCCTGTGCTGGTCAAGCCGATGTTGAGTTTCGATCAAAGTGCGCTCGCTCTAAGTTTCTTGCCCGAGGATTCGCCGATAGGGGACAGTGGCAACTGGTACACTTACCATCATTATCGGCTAGATTTGAACAACATTGTGCAGAAGGCAGGTGTGCCTGTAGAGAGCAGATATCAGGTTCCATCAGCTCATATCACCGTTGCTAGATTTGTCAAGCCATTAGCAAGTAGCATGCAGCATTGGTTGGCTAAATTAGACGAGATCAATAACTGGCTAGAAATTGATAGAGGTAGGGACATTAGATGGGTTGTGGGCGATGAACGTGGCAACGAGTGCCGCTGCGGGCGAATTTGGTATGGTGGTGGTTGGTCGGAGGATATTGGCTCTTCCATTCAACAAGCTGGTGAGGCACCTGAGAATGCATGGAGGGAGTATTAAACGGTGTATATGGTCATTTGGGTTTGCACTTTAACGGTCCTGCGAATGTCTTGATTGTTCTGTTAATTCGTAATAGTTGGAGTATTGGCGTTTTCATCGTTTGATGATATATGTCAGGCAAGTATCTATATTGCTAGGTACCTTGGTGTATAACGTTTTATTTGATATTTTTGATTGTATTTATTGTGAATATCAATTTACGATATCTATATCAATGTCGAGCTGCTTCTCATGCTATGGTATGAGCAGAAGTCTCGACCATTAGCACATTACTATACACCGCCCAGTGGTAATATTATTATGCTATGTGAACAGTAGTAATGCATTTCTGTTCTTTTAAGGAGGCTAATTTAGATGATGACGCCATAGGCCCGTCCATATGTCTTGAGATATGTCTGAAGTAAGATGAGGTAGAGGCATCCTGGTTCTGTTCAAAGAGATTAACGATTTCCGTGCTGCTGCAGGATATATGTGCCGGATATATTATTGGACTAGGGCTTTTGCTATTATGGCAAGAATGAGCGAGTCTCAAGTATCTGGCCGGACATCTTGCCTGTAACCATCAAAGTTAAAGTGCAATCAAATTCTTCTGTCATGCTGGTAGTATTAATGATATGTCGACTCTATTGGCCAGGCACACAGTTTGCACGTGCAGAACCACTAAGCAAAACTCTATCAAGTTAGCGTTGGAACTCTATCTGGGGAACACGGGAGGCTGTGCAACTCAAGCTTTCGCTAAACTGGCTATCACGAAACTTTCTAATGACCGAGCAATCACCTTATTACAGTCTAAGTTGAACGGCAATCGATAGTTTGACATGGTACTTGAATAGCTTGGACGTCACACTATGGGTACTGTTGCGTATGAAACGCCAGGCGAAGGAGCAATTGCCATAAGAATCCATCAGCTATTAATGACGGTCTATTCTGAAAGCATACTTTCATCAGCGCCATGTGTGGCTTCGCCCCACTCTTCTGTCTAGATAGTAAGGCAGCACGGCTGTGACAAAAGTGCAGCTGGCACTTTCACTCCATGCAGCAGTGGGGAACTACAGCTTTAATGATGTAATACTGCGACAACCGCAATTTCAGCAAGAACGGTATGCGTTGTTGGTTGGGTAGGATCGATGGATTGGGAATCCTGAAACATCAGTTATAGGAAATAATTCTAGCAGCTAAACTAAACGTCCGGATGAAGCATGATCCCTGACTAGCCACTGCATGCATTTCCTTCTACAGTGAGAAAAACTAATAATTATCCAATGTCCCAAGGAAATTGGGTGCGTACTGACGAATATTCGACAATGCCAAATTAAATTTGATGGCACAATAGACAGTCTCGCAGCTAACAAGCCTAAATCTGTCAATACGCTGCGATATTCAATAGTGCGTCAACATCTGTAGACTAATTACTTGGAGACAGATGTTTATATAAAATGTTCTTCCGAGATCTCACGTAGTCGACGGCTCGGCAAGTTTAGTTGTCTGAGTCATAGCATGCAAAAACTATTTAATTGCGACAAGTATGAAGAGCAAAGGATGATCGTCAGTCATGACCACTTAAGTTATTGAAGAAAAATTTGGATACGTAGTGTTTCCATAATTTGCAAACTCAGCCTTTGATTCGAGGCGATTCTCGGAGAGATAGCAGGCACTCGAGACAGGGTCAAGGGGATGCCGCTGCACCGCCCCGCCGCACGCCGCACGCCGGGGCGGTGCTTATGACGTCAGGTGCATTGGTACAGCACTATTTCCCCCTCACTGAGCCTTTCTCAGCTCCGATCTAAGATCAATGGATGCTATCTTTGGAACCATTGTCTGAGCGGCGCCAACTGTGGCCTGTCCTCGCTATGGATATGGTGATTGCCAGTTGTGCGGCTTGCCGACTACATCTGAATGTACCTTTTCAAATGCACCAAAAACCCTAGCCCACAGCATTGAAAGCTTAAACGCTCCGCGATTTGATAACATCGTCTCAAACGTACGGGTAATGCACCTTCGATATTGGCGTGACCGGTCAAGTTAATTGTCATGAAAATAATCCAAAGTAATTCTACTCCAATTTTTGCAGTGTATTTCATTACTTAGGAGGTATTTTGTGATGTGTATTGAAGGCCTACGACAGCTCCCCGTTAAAATAATAATCTATTTCTGAGTTCTACTATATCTGGAGTACACTCAGCCGTAACGCAAAGGGAAAGGGACAACGCCGCGCCTTAGCGGTTAGACTAGCTCCGTGACGGGTACGGCGGAGTGTAGCTCAATCTCGTGCCCCGCTACCACAGACAACGGGTCCCTCCGCCGAGTATTTCAGCTCACAGCCTGCGTACTATGCTTGTACTCGTTACAGGAAAAGCTCGAGGCCGAGGGACGATACAAATACGGGACTGGTGCCGGCGGCAGAGGTCTGTTACTCGAGAACGGACCCAACTATCTTTTGGCCGCTTCAAGAAGAATAATCTTGACTGGCTCGGACACCCTTCCATCGTTTCACGTCTCCACTGTGCACTTTTAGACCTGCTAATATGTTCCAAATATATGACGAATCATTGAATAATACTGATGTCGTGACGGGCAACTTTATGACAGGTGCTCATGCAGATGACTCGGTCTACGTCGCCTATCCCATCGGAGTCGAACATCTGCCGGTCACTCCAGTGCAACCGTACAGCACATATCTACGACCGCACTCATACTCCGAACCAAGCTATTTTTCGCGATACACGCCAGCCGCTGAAAGCGACTATTCTGAAGTTTCTGACGATGAATTTGGCCAGAAAACATACATGAGCTACTCAGACTATGAACAAGATTTATCCGTTCAGCTCGAACCGCCAACGACTACGTGTCAGCTACGTCGCTCGCATTCAATGTACGTTGCTCGCGCCGCTCAACCGATGTACTCTCCAACTCCGGTCTCGGTTTCGCCTACTCCTTCACAAACATCGTTCGACGGCCAAGATATCGTCGCGGAAATCTCCGACGAGTCGCAGCCAGTCAACGTAGCTGACGTTGGGCAAGATAGTGCTTGGGATATTAATGTGCTCCTTGAGCAGATGCTTGTGTCTCCGGGCCAGCCTGTTTTGGTTCATCAGGAGCTAGGGTCGCCGCATATGCAGCTTCAAATGATGGACTATCCACTCATAATCCCGAATCAACCTTTTTCCGCTCCTCAAATCGACACGGAATCTTCGTTAATGCGTTTGATGTTTGCAAATCAGAGGCAATCTTCTCTTCCAGGCACTGCAGTGCCACCATTAACTGCGGCCCAGGTCTCGCATCCGGTCACGATCATCTCAACTACTCCATATCTCCCTACAACCACAATGCCGTCACAATCCTCGTCTGCCGGCGCTGACAGAACTAGGCAAGTCGCGTCTATGACGACACGGCCAACGCAGAATCAAGACATAGATCGCAATGGGCGCAGGCGACGAGTGTATACAAAGACCCAGTTTACATGCAGCCATTGTCCTCGAAAATTCAGCATTACTGATATAGAAGTCTACTGTCGCCATGTGGTGGAGAACAATATCCAGCGAGAGTTCAAGTGCCTTGAGCCTACTTGTCCTTGGCATATTATTGGGTTCCAGCGCAAGCTCGAAAGGGATAGGCACTATACTCGAAAACATGGAGTCCCTCAGTATGAATGTAGATTCTGGGCTGGACCACGCAAAGAGATATTTGAAGGTGCGGGTGTGTGCACGACACGGTGGCATGCGGACGCGGGGAATAGAACTAGGCATGAGCGAAATGTACATGGATATTACATCGCTACGCAACGAGGTCGGCTGTCTTCTTTGGATGAGGCTGAGATGGTCAAGGTAGACAAAGTCGTGAGGCGTTAGCTTTTATATTATAGATTCAATTATGTTCGGTCGCAAGCAATCGCAAAAAAACTAGTCAGGCATCCGGCATCCATCATAGTCACCCTTTTTTGGTTTGGCTCGCAGACATTACAATCTGTCTGTCAGACTTTAAGGCACGACATTGTATATCCTCGTATTGAAAATTGGCGCAAATTGTACTGTTGCACGTGATCTCATTGACATAACAGGAACAGAACAAAGGGGGGCTGTACACGTGGCTGTGCCTAAGGGGTATGTACACATTGTATGGAGATGATACTAATCTTGACATAGTCAGTTCTACAATATTTTACTCTCTCTTTGTATATATTGTAGCCTTATTACGTCCTGTACTTGCCTGAAAATTGACAAAAAGCACTATAAATCATTCTCAATGAGTCTTCAATCATCAAGCATTGAAGAAAAAGCCGACAACCTTCCCAAGATAGTAATTTTTCGACACATCACGAGCAGCGATAGCGAATAAAAAACTCCTTAAATATTCCACTTAGGAGAGATCGACGGGAAAGAAAAATATGGTGGTATCGGTGTGCGTACGCCCTAATTCAGCAATTTCAATTAATACGCACGTTCAGAATTGTCTTAGCGTGCGGCACTTCACCCCGAGGTAGAGGCAAAATAAGGATGTATGCGTTAAAGTGCAGCAAGGGCGGTGGTTGATTATACTTGAGTACTGTGCCCACCAGATTTCTAATACGCTCACTCACTCGCTCACGAGTTTTTACATTTCCATTCAAATGCACATTGTGCTCAACTTCTTCAGCTCATCGAATATTTTCGAATTTTAATAGCTGTGTGCGTTTCATCTGCAATTGTCTCCGGTCATTCAATCCGTCCAGGACGCCTGTTCGCATGTACAAATCTATAAAGTCACATCCCATCGGCCAATACACATTTGACTCGTTTTTCTCGTCAGTTCTGCATTCATGCCACTCTTCAGCAAATTCAAGAAACCAAAAGATCCAGCGGCGAACCATCGGCCTGTTCCGCCTCCAAACCTTCAGCCGCAACGAAGCTCTTTTCTTAGCAGTAACAGTGTCCCTTCCCTAAGTCCTTCACCCACAGCTAGTGTTCCGCCGAACCAAGCACACATACAAAATAAGGATTACTCGAAATCGCCACCGGTGACTCAGATTCCAGGTCAGCCTGTAGAGGTTCCAGGAAATAGTGTTGTCAAGCCCTCACTCATAGTGGGAATTGACTTTGGAACTACAAATAGTGGTGTTGCATGTATGTATTTGCATTAATACTACCTG
The DNA here is from genome assembly GCA_018804115.1 of Lipomyces starkeyi. Lineage (NCBI taxonomy): Eukaryota > Fungi > Ascomycota > Lipomycetes > Lipomycetales > Lipomycetaceae > Lipomyces > Lipomyces starkeyi. Next base: position 190,199 of record JAGJTG010000012.1, read on the forward strand.
CGTTGACGTAGTAGTATGCTAACTTAGACGGAAGATTCGTGGGCTACCGGTGCCGATGCAAAGGAAGTTGTTCTCTCAGAGTGGGCTGGTCTTGGAAATATGTCACTGTTTAAAATCCCGACGGTCTTATACTACGACCGATCTGGTGAAATTGTTGGCTGGGGTGCCAATACAGAGAAAGCATTGTCGCCTGCGGGATTTCCCATCCCAGGGGTTATAAAGGTTCGTACCTTCATACTTTGAACGCTTTGTTTGATAGACTGACATATAGTTGTTAGGTGGAGTATTTCAAACTTCTGCTGCAACGGAACTACAATCGCTATAACGACCTGATACGCAATCTGCCTCTTCCGCCCGGGAAAACAGCTGTAGATGTGGTAGCAGATTACCTATCGCTTATTCGAATGACTATGCGTATGGAGTTGCAGAAAGCGCTAGGTGATAGATTTCTTCAAGAGGAGCGGAGCATAAAGTATTTCTTGACTGTGCCAGCTATTTGGGACGACGCCGGCAAAAGCGCAACTCGCCAGGCTGCTGTTCAAGCCGGTTTTGTTGATAGCATCAATGATCCGCGGCTGTCGCTTATTACGGAGCCCGAAGCTGCTGCTATTTATTGTGCGAAGCGTGGAGTTTTTGATTTGAAGTCGAACGATTCATTCTTGGTTGTGGATTGCGGTGGTGGTACGGTTGATCTAATCGCATACGAAGTCGAAGACGAGAATCCATTTACTGTTCATGAGTGCACTTCAGGTACTGGTGCTGCTTGCGGCTCCACAACCATCGACGCAAATTTCATGAAACTAGTCAGAGCTAGAGTGCAAGTGATGAATGAGCTCGGACTTCTCAGTGCAGCGAAGGAGGAGAAGATCATGCGTCGTTGTCGTGACGATTTCAGCCGGCGAATAAAACAAGGTTTTAAGAACGATCACGGCCCAGAAATAGCTATAGAAATTGGATTGGACATTAATTGTCCTCAGGCTCAAGTCGTGGAAGGATACATGATATTTCAGCCAGCACATGTCCTAGCAGCGTTTGAGCCTAGTGTGAAAGCAGTGGTTGGATTAGTACGAGACCAGATCGCCGCCGTTGAAGCTCAGCACAAGCGACTACAGGCTATTTTGGTTGTTGGTGGCTATGGCGCTTCAACATATCTCTTTGAAACTCTCAAGAACCAGGTGCCGCCTGCATATAGCAGAAGGATTCTCCGTCCAATGGATTCAGTATCCGCTATTGTCAGAGGCGCTGTCGTTACTGGTATCTACGAGAGAGTACTGACGTCTCGTGTTTGCCGAAAGCACTATCTGATGATGACCTTACAGAGATTCCAGCCTGGTGTACATCCTGAAGAATATAGAATAAAAGCTCCGGACGGTGGCTATCGATGCAAGAACACTCGAAAGATTTTCCTTGAGAAAGGCCAACGCTTGGTGATTGGAGAACAAGCTAAAGTTGAGTTTTTCCGACAAGTACTAGTCGATGCTCCGCGAATTTTTGAAGATACACTATACACTTGCGACGAAGATCGCTGCCCCGAGTTCATTACCGACCCAGCCATCAAAATTTTTGCAGTCTTGACAACAGACCTTTCACATCTACCTGTTACTGAGTTCGAGAGTTGCACAGGGACGAATGGCGAGCCATATTATAAGATCCATTTCGACGTTGTGTTGACTCTGGACGGAGGAAACGAAATGCGCGCAGAATGGCTATTTAAAGGGAAGGTCATGGGTCATGTGCGGACCAAGTTTAGTTAAGGGGTTCAGTGTTCTGGTCGTAAAAGTTGCTTTGATTCCGACTCTCAGCAGTTTTGTTTGAATTCAAGTTTCGCTGATTATTATTTTTTTTGGCTTTACACTGGTTTTATCTATATAAATTATCGGAGTAGCGCTGTGTTTTTCTGGATTTTGGTTAATATTCGGGTCTTTAAAGTATGCATGTATTTATTATACCAATTGACATGGCTTGTATTTAACAAAATTGTAATTGCGCACCATAAGATTGGCCTTGGTCGTCAATTCGCGCATTCATTGTTTAACTAGTGGACACGTATTCCTATTTTCGCCCTCTGGATTCGCTATTAAGTCATCAGTCCTCGTTTTGTTCAATTGTTTGGTCATTCCGTATCATTCGGTCAGTAATATCTCGGCGTCCTTAAACTTTTTAATCTTATGAGATTGAGTACCTTTCTATCTGAATAAGACCGTCGGCAACTTTGTTGCGCGATAGCAATATCACTTATTAAGTTATTTTCAGAACATAGGAAATTTAGAGATTACATTTACTGATGACCTCCGCATGCTTAGGTAAGAACTTTATCTGATGATGTCGTCATTTCTGCCCGCCGTTCACGCCGGAAGGCAAAAATTCCACCAGACATATTGTCCCAGTGTCAAATTATATCCACCTCTTAATATTCATCTGCACAACATTGAATACGCCAGACATACTGAGAAGCGAGAGCAGTCCGTGATATACCGTATACGAGATTATTGCACCAACTTCGTGAATCGCGCACCGAACACCGAAATGACCGTTGTGGACATCACGAGCGAGTCTCATTTCAATGAGCTCACCACCTCCCTTCCGTCTACCATGCCAATCACCCTTTCATTCCATACACCATGGTACGTTTTAAATTGATATCATCGTGAGTATTCGCAGGATCTAACGCGTCACGACTAGGGCTGCTCCTTGTACACAGATGAACGCTGTGTTCAGTTATCTGTCCACACAGTACAACAACGTCACCTTCCTGTCTGTAGACGCCGAAGCGCACCCCGAAATCTCGGAGACGTTCGACGTATCCGCAGTTCCTTTCTTCGTTCTCATCAAAAACGGAAAAGTCGTCAGAGAACTATCAGGCGCTGATCCCAAAGAACTGTCAGCCGCGATCCAGGAATTATCTGGGCAGCAGCCCGCCGCAGCGCCCACCACAAGAGTGGAAAACGATGCAAAGGAGGAGACGACTGCAGAAGAGGACTTGAATGCGAGATTGGCTAAGCTTGTCAGTGCGGCGCCTGTTATGTTGTTTATGAAGGGAACACCTGCCGCGCCGCAATGTGGATTCAGTAGGCAGTTAGTCGGCATTCTTCGTGAGAACCAAGTTCGGTGAGTCAATCTCGACTTTTATTTGCTCTGAGTATTTCAAAAGTAATGAAAATCTAACTGTATCAACAGGTTTGGCTTCTTCGACATTCTTAAGGATGACACCGTTCGGCAGGGTCTCAAGCAATTTAGCGATTGGCCTACTTTTCCACAACTATACGTCAACGGCGAGCTCCAAGGCGGTCTGGATATTGTGAAGGAGATATTGGCAGAAGATCCAAACTACTTCAAGAATCTTTAAGACTGGCTTGAAAATATAACGGCATCTCAAGTTTGTGGTTCTTCCTTGGTTCGAGTACTATTATTTTGTAATTTGTATAATCTGGCGTGCATATTTTGTTTTGTTGCTCTTTTTTTGAATTTGTATTATTATGTTGTATTGATAGATGCTTTGTAGCAATGCGCCGTTGGGGTTGGAAATATGACTACTATCAGAATCAATTTATTGCCGTACGTGTCGTATGCGCAATTAATCTTATATTATCTCATGCGATATCTATATCTGAAAATTTATTGGAATTATAACTATATAATATAATATATTTTACATGGAAGCTTTTGATGACGCAAACCTGAAAATCCGAAAGCCAAAATACCGAACGCACCAGCGCATTCCCTAAAACACTGTAACTCATGACTAATCCGAAAAACTTATATCGTCATCTGAAAGCATCAAATTTGTAATGCTACCTTCAAGCAATGCATCATTTATTGGGTTAAATTGGTCCGACTTGCTCTTACTCGATGTTTCGACATCGTCGTCATCGATATTCAAAGTAAACCCATTGTACTGGCCACCGATTCTGCGCAGCTGATCATCTTTCTTGATTAATGCCTCCCAGAACGCCGTGCATTGCATATACATAACTGCGGTCTCCGACATGCTCATCGCTCCGCCACTTATGTCGCCGCTGACTCCAAGCTTAGTGAACGCGCAGTACCGAGCTACGTCCGTCATGACATCTTGCTGCCGCTTAAACAAGTGGTAGCCAAGTGGCTTGCACATGGAATACGCGGAATTCCCGCTACGTGACGTGAAAGACGAGCTTGGCTTGCGGTCATGTCTCTTTCCAGATGCAAAATCCTTAATGGACACGTATTGACGAGTAACAGGTCGACGCAATCCGCACATTAATCCTCGGATGGCAACATGTGCACCTGAAGTCCCACAGTCAAGTAGCATTCCTTCTCCTGTTCCTTCAGTGTGACGACCGAACATGTGAGAGAATGCTTGCGACGAAAGTAATACATCAGCATCTGACAATGCTGCAGAACAAGACACTAGTTCCTCCGTATCCGCGCACGATCCCGGATAGTTCTCAAACAAGGTCGGAACAAGAGAACTTATCGGAATAGCTTGCAACACTGCGTCTTCGACTCGTATGTCGCCCACACTGTCAGGCTTGTTGTAAAGCACTTTCCCCACTGCTTGAAAATAAGCCAAATATGTTTCCCGCCCTATTGGCATGTACGCACCACCTGTAGTTGCCCACCATTGCAGTGCGTTGATACCGGATCGCACATCACCTAACTGGGCCAGTTCTGTGATAATTCTATTTGTGTCTGCCGACATAGTAGTCGCCTTTGAAGAAGATTTCTTGGTAGAAATCAGGCCTTCTTTAGTAGCAATATCACGAAGAACACGGCTCATTAGTGTCTTATTGACGGGGTTAAACTGTATCCGTGCCATACGAGGATGTGCCATCAGATCCCTACCGAGAATATGCTGTGCCGAAAATGATGAATCAGACCCCACATTCAGATCGTCCCTAGCCTCGATTTCAGAAATCACAAAAACCATCGGCGGCGAAGACTGTATGTCGGAACATACATATGCCTCTATAGAATCAAGAAAATATTTGCGAGCTGCGTGAGAAGTTGTGAGAATGCTTGGAAAATCTTCTAGTAGAATAATACGATTGCGTCTGGTTTCAAGAGCCGATGATCTGAGGTCGAAAACTTCTTCATCTGGATACTCGTTATGTGTTGTTTTAGATGCTGTGGACCCGAACTGCTGGGCGTTGCTCAAGAAATCAGAGAACATGCTCGAGAATGTCACAAATCCTTCGCCTGGTTCGGATACCACGGGTGTGGAAGGATTTGTCCATTCTATTATGTCGAAATTCATCTCACGTGAAAGAGCATTCAATGCTGCGGTCTTTGAAGTGCCCGCTGGTCCGGCTAATATAAGTGCCCGCTAAAGCAAACATGAGTATCATTAAGTCAACAAATAGGATTGGATCTACCTGCTTCAATCGGCCAGCGAATACATCACTAAGCCACTCTCTTACATCTTCATATTTGCGCTTATGTAATGCTAATGATACGTAATCAGTTGGCGAGTATTTCTCTACCCAAAGCTCGTTCATGTGGCAATGTATAGGAGGGGGCGATGTCCGCTTCGGAACCATATGGGCAACTACCAACGTTCCTACTTGCGGAGACGAAGAGAACGTGAGAGTACCTTGAATCGCAGACTGTGGTCTCGCAGAAGGTCTAAATGTCGGACCTCGTTGACTATCCAGATGAGCGGACATCGGCTCATTGCCAAAGGCGCTATTCAGTCGCGATGCTGTACGAGAAACTATTTCCGTTGACTCAGTCCCGGAATCGTCATCTTCAATTGGATCATAGTCGGACAGTTCATCGTCAATTGATGTCGCGTAAGTATTTCCAGCGTCATTCTTCATTCGTTCAACAGACGAAAAACTTGACGCCGACTGTGCTGACTTCTTGACCGATTGCGCAGATTTCGATTTCCTAGCTTGCTGAGCGGATGCAGTTGAGTTCCAGTTTGTAGTCTTTGAGAATGTCAATGTTGTCTGTCGCGTTTTGGACGATGTAGGACTAGTAAGAATGGCATGCGCTGATGCTGTCTTTCTCACAACACATCCTTTCGCGTTCTCTAATCCTTGTGACGTCAATGGCTTCGACTTTGTGGCAGGCAGGTCTGTCTCATCGCTGCCGACTACTACAACTGTCTGTCTGTCGTCATCTTCGTCTTCGTCGGGAAACTCGAAATCAAATTCACGGTCGCCGCGAGCTGATTTGGTTGCGCGCTTGGAGGTTGCTCGAGATCGTGTCGTACGCGGGGCACTGATCAGTAGTGGAGATGACGATCGCCGTCTCTTTTTCCGCGATGGAGGCATTCCGTGTTCACAGGCTGCGAAACGCGAAGTTGCGGTGATAGTGTGGGTGGTTTGTCGGTGTGAACTCGCGTTCAGGGGTGCTCAACACTCCCAATCACACAATATTTCTCTCCATCTCTACAACTCATTGTCGATCATTAGCGAACCACATTGGATTGGCGTGATCCACGTAAAAAATGATTGTAAGGACTGTCCGATATTTATCTTGGAATAATATCGTCTAATGAGATCGCAGTTCAAACCATGGCTAGACCTTCCGCCACCTCGACATGAACTGCATGACGATTCTTCATCAGATGAAGACCAGCATTTCGAATCCGAAGACGAAGACGACGAATTCAAGCCACAGAACCCTCCCAGACAAGATCCAGGATCAAGTATTCAAATAAATGTACTAATAAGTGATTCAGTCAAACAACTAGTCATCGCGTCTCCATCGTTGGAGGCGACTCTATTGGCTCTAGGAGACTCAACCCAATGTGGGTCGATCTCTGTATTGTCGTCGTCATTCGATCAGACGGTTCCTATTATGTATTTGAACAGACATAACTTTCACTGGATCAAGCTTCCCCAGATTCCTCCCAACCTATGCTATCCATTAGCGCAAGCTCTTTTTGAAGACTTACGCCCAGACGTAACTGTCGTACTTGTTCCTCTTTTCGTTGATCCAGACAGGCCTGTCCGAGTCCTGGCGACATCGGAATTAAAACTGGATATTTCAGATGATCTAGTGTTACAGCCACCTCATTTCATAACTGGGATCTTCGCTGCGATAATGTCATATGTGGGCTCTCGCTTTGCTGTATATATGTTGCGCGACGATACTAACACTTATTCCAAGGCGGAGATAATTCATTCGAAGGCCATCGCATTAGTCACGAACGCCGAGGGAGTTCCGGATCATGAGTTTGTTGAAGAAGAAGCCTCAGAGGATTTAGTTCAGCTTCTACCGAAGATTATACAAAGCACTGAAGATTGGAAGATTGATCTATTTACACTACGTCGTTTCCATGTCCGGTCGACGGCCATGTATTTATAAAGTTATCTGCTCTTGTATATGTATCAACAATGAACTTGGCATTCAACGAAATCACTAAGAACCTACACTCCCGTAATCTGAAACACGCATGTAATTATATTACAGAAAAGCAAACCCAACTTTTGTCTTAATTACTCGTCCATCAAGTCCTGCGTCGCCCCAAGGGCAGCCTTCATGGCATCAGAGTTCTTCGTGGGCGGCGCACCCGTCTCGTAAAAATTCAATCTCTCTTCAACCTGCTTCTTTAGCACTTCGCCGAACTTAGTCGTGGGAGTATCGGTGAAACTGTCAATTCTGCTAGCAATAGAGCACTTGTTGGCCAAAAAACGTGATATCCGACCCTTGTTCTTCTGGGCAGCTTTGCCTATATATGATGAGTGGTAAATCAAACCATACTTGGGAGTGTTGCCTTTGGTCTTCAGTGCTCTGAACAAGGCTTTCTCAGCACCCAAAATCTGAACAGTAGAAGCAGGATACTTGGATAGATTAGTCAAGCTACCGGCATGCGAAATCAATCTCGCGCCAACAACTTCACCAATCAATTCTGAAAGATTGGGGGCGACAGTGTTCATCTTCTCAACGAGGTATCCATGAAGCTGTTTGCGATAGTCGGCAAGACTGACGGCTTTTTGAGCGAATGTGACAACATTGCTCATGTCTTGTTCTGAAATATCTTGGCCCATACTCACGCGAGCGGCGTCGACTATGCTCTGAGCAATTCCCGCATCGTCGTTGACCAGAGCAGCTAGATCATGCAGCGAACTTTCATTGAGGGAAGTCTTGTCTTTTATGAACAGGATCAACTTGGAATATGTGTAGTTATCACTGACAATCTTGAACAGCTCCGGGAAATGCCACGAATACCATTCTCTGCTTCGAGTCAGCCGCCGACACTAAACATGCAACTGATTATCGTACCTAACTCTCATAGAGAATGTATTGACATCTTTATCCAGCTGATCCAAAAGGGCAATAGCCTGAATGATGTGGTTGTCATTCTTTTGAACACTAAACTGGACTTTTGACCTCGAGTATGCGTGACCCAAACCAAGCTGCGCTCTCTCGATATCGCCCTCCTGAAGCTGCTTCAGAAGTTTCGTTCCGTGAAGTCGGATTCCGCGCAAAAGATCCTGAACGACTTCTGACGTATCACATTCGATTCCTTTCATAGACTCCTTGATTCCGCTAGCCAATTTAAGATCCGACACTCCAAGGACAATCTATATTACGTATCAGGTTGTGTGCTATTCGCCTACTTAGACAGAAATATTGCCGCACCTTCTTTTTCTTCGATCGCTTAGGTAAATTCAGCTCTAGAAGGTTCTTGAGGTGCTCGTTCACGGTTCCTGATCTCCGTCAGCTGCCGTTGTGTTATACCTAAATTATGAACTTACCTTCCGCAACGTCGTTGGCATTCTCCAGTGCATGTGCAGCACCCCTTTACCGAAGTTAGCACTAGAATGAACCCAAGAAATACAGAATCTCCGTTGGCAAAAATTATGCTTACTTGAAAGGCGCAAAACTGACAAGTTTGACAAACTTGCCAAACTTCGCCAGATCAGTCGCGGAGTCCTGTACTTCCTTCAAGCGCGAGCCAATAGTTTCGGGCTGAAGCGCGACTTCAAACAGAGCATAGCCAGTTGGCTCCTCAAACAGCAGGTACTGAACGCCACTGGACATCTCTCGTCGTGGTTAAGAATAAATTTTCAGGACTTCGGTCAAGAAATAGTGAACTGTGTAATCAGGGAAGAAAATTTCCCATTGAATGAGGTGAGCCGCAAACATTTTCGGGTGACATCATCCGCAAAACCGCCGTTGCGCTGAACGTAATAAAATTCACAGTTTCCACACACAACGAAAAATCGAATCGAAAAACGCGTTTCTCGCGTCCAACGGCAAGATTGGATTAAGTCTACTTTTCTAACCTTGCGGTCACATTTTGGTTACTCCTTTGTCTACGATTGCTGAATTGTTTATCACCATTCACTCTTACATTTTGTGAACGATAATGTCAGCCGTGCAACTCTTAAATCCTAAGGCAGAATCTCTGAGAAGGAATCAGGCGCTGTCAGTGAACATTAATGCTGCGCGAGGCCTTCAGAATGTTCTGTCAAGCAATTTGGGCCCCAAGGGTACAATTAAGATGTAAGCCTTTTCCTGGCAAACTGTGCAATATGAACTCAAGTAATGTGGTTTAGGTTGGTTGATGGATCGGGCAATATCAAGTTGACTAAAGATGGAAAAGTGCTGTTGTCAGAAATGGTATGGATTCAAATCGGTTTAGTGATGCGAAAAAGCTATGTATTGATTGTCATTACAGCAAATAACGAATCCTACAGCAGTCATGATTGGTAAGTTCAAGTTTATGAGAATGCCGGTCGCTAGATTGAAGACTGACTCCGTGATAGCTCGTGCTGCTACTGCCCAGGATGAGATCACAGGAGATGGCACCACCACAGTTTGCTTACTTGTCGGCGAGCTTTTAAAGCAGGCTGAGCGTTATATAGCTGATGGCCTTCATCCTAGACTACTGACTGAAGGGTTTGAGTTAGCGAGAAAGGAGGCTCTTAAGGTACTCCCGATTTCGAGACAATCCGATAAAATGACTAGCATCATTAACATTATCAAATAGTTCCTCGACTCGTTCAAAATCGAGAAAGAGATGGATAGAGAGCTTCTTCTTGCCATTTCTCGTACTTCATTGACTACCAAGCTAAACCACAATTTGGCAGAGGCAATAACTCCTATTGTCACTGATGCTGTGTTAGCGATCCATAATCCTCCCGAGCGAGTGGATCTTCATATGATTGAAATTATGAAGATGCAGCACCAATCAGCTGTTGAGACTGCATTGGTCAGGGGCTTGGTGTTGGATCACGGAGCTCGGCATCCCGATATGCCCAAGCGAGTGGAAAACGCGTACGTCTTGACTTTGAATGTTTCACTTGAGTACGAGAAGAGTGAAGTCAATTCCGGTTTCTTCTACAGCAATGCCGAACAGCGTGAGAAGCTCGTGGAGAGTGAGCGAAAATTTGTGGACCAAAAGCTGCAAAAGATTGTCGAACTCAAGAATGAAGTTTGCGGGCTTGACAAATCCTTTGGATTTGTCATTGTCAACCAGAAGGGTATCGACCCCTTGTCTCTTGATGTTCTTGCCCGAAATGGTATCTTTGCCCTTCGAAGAGCTAAACGACGCAATATGGAAAGATTGCAACTTGTTTGCGGCGGGACTGCGCAAAACAGTGTCGACGACCTATCACCTGAGGTCCTTGGATTTGCGGGTCTGGTCTACGAGCACACGTTGGGCGAGGAGAAGTATACATTCATTGAGGAAGTGAAGAATCCCAAGAGTGTCACGATTCTCATTAAGGGACCAAACGCCCACAGTATGAATCAGATTCAAGATGCCGTCAGAGATGGTCTCAGAAGTGTAGTTAACGCCATGACGGACAAATGTGTCGTTCCAGGTGCAGGTGCATTCGAAATCGCTTGTGCTAGCCATCTCAGCGGTGACTTTCTACACAAAGAGGTGAAGGGAAAATTAAAGGCCGGCGTTCAAGCCTACGCCGACGCGTTACTAGTTATCCCCAAGACGTTGGCGACCAATGGCGGATTTGACACATTGGATACTCTGTCTGCTTGTCAGGATGAGTTTGCCGATGGCCACGTAGTTGGCATCGACTTGTCGTCTGGTGAACCCATGGATCCGACTATTGAAGGCGTATATGATTCATTCAGAGTTCTACGAAACGCTGTTGCCTCTGCGACGTCAATTGCTTCGAATCTCTTATTATGTGACGAGCTATTGAAGGCCGGCCGATCGTCATTGAAGCAAGAACCTGCAGAGTAAAAAATGTAGATATATATATTGCTTACAGCATGTACATGAGTCAACTAATGAGATGCCGAGTTCTGTATCTCTCCATACAATGTATAGTTATGTCATTTCATTTAATTAGACGTCCGTCGATGATTCTATCGCCTACTACTATGTACATGTTTATGTCTGATACAAGATACATGATGCTATTGCTGATCTCTCAACAGTCACTTATATACCGCAAAGAATCCCATTATAAAACACCCTAATAAAACCTAATAAAACACAGGAAACCTAGTTTCATGTTGCAGATGATCAATTAATACAAACCAAGACAGTGAATCAATACCATGAATAATAATATCAGTGTTTTTATAACGAACTCAACCTACTCTGGAGCGTTCGTAACCGGGGATGGGCGCAGGAAAGGATGCGCTTCTGTGTTGAACACGTAGTCGTCCCTATTCAGATATTAGCATCCTGCAATTAAACCCATATCATGAATACAAAAGAGCTTACAGTGAAATCAGACTAGGATCCGAGAAGAGTAGGTAAGCATACTTCAAAGTTTCCGCCATCCAGAAACTTTCCATCTCATCCATATGTCGATTGTGCATATTATCCGTGACGTCCGAAATCGCCGAAAACGCAGTCGCCGTCCGGCAGAATTTATCTATAGCACTGAACATCTGCCATCCCTTATCTTGCCATCCCTTATCGCCAGTGACTCGGTACAAAATAAATATACTTTCAAGAGCTTCGGGACGTAGCAGGTATCGCCCGTCTTGAGAAAGAAAAGATCGAGGCTGATCATACCATCCACCGACCTCCCATCGATTTGTGTCGTCCTCAACTAGCGCCTGGGCAGGTTTAGCTTGAGCGCCTGGAACTGACGTTTTACGTCCGTCCGCCTCGTCTTTGAGGCCCGCGCCATCGCTAGGAGATGTTCCTGCTTCAGCACCAGCAACGGCTTGGTCCCTTGACTTCATCGCAGATTGTTCCGCCGCGCCATTGTTCCTATCGTGTACAGCTCGTTCCGTTCCTTCATTGGTAGTTCTGGACTCTGCTGCCCGAACGGGAGCTTCAGAGTCGCTCTGAGAACGCTTATAATCTGCATCTGGACTTTCGACGCCGGATCCAGGTCCCCGCTGCGGGGCCGCGACCTCAACCAAATCGTTGTGAGCTGGTGTCTCGCTCTGTGCCTGGTATTGAGGCGCGTCCACAGTCCCTTGCGTCTGAGTCGTCGACTCGGTTCGCCGAGCAGTAGTTTCGATGGCATCTTTCATTTTGTCTCTTGTAGGCAAATCGGCCAAGGGCTCAGACTGTGGTTCGCGTGAGACAATGTTAGCCGCAGACCGCTCCAATTCCTCAGTCGTGTGCTGCGATAGTCGCTCTGTGGCCTGCTCGGCAGTCCGTACAGCAGCAGCAGACCTCTGATAGTCGGTAGCGATAACAGACTCGCCTTGAATTGCAGGAGCACCAGTGTTACCTTGAGAAGAAGTATCTGCAGGCGGTGTTATCGCAACTTGAACAGGAGCATCGGTCTTAGCTTCGGCTTCCTCAATACGAATTTCTACAGAATTCTCTGGAGTCGTCCCTGGCCCTGAATGAGTCACTCCAGAGGCAGGATACCCTGTCGTCTGTTTCTCAGATACGGGCTCTTCATTCGGGACTGCTCCCATAGATGCCTGCACTTCGGTCTGAGTAAATTGCTCGCTTGACTGAGGAGCATCGGAAAATTCCGAAACGGCTTCTCTTTGAGCAAGAGATTCTGGAGCAGGAAGCAGAGCATTCTGAGTAACAGTCTCTCCCGACGACGCACTATCGACATGACTCTCTGCAATAGGCGACCCTTTCTCAGGAATAATTTCGAACTCTATGATTTTGCAATTAGGATAGTGCAGAGAAAGTAAGTATCAGTTTACTAACCTTCAGGAATCACGACGTTACTTTCCTGTCTCTTCTTCAGACTTCTGTTCCTGAGCTGGCCATCTGTTTGCGACTGTCTCTCTCTGGGATCGACCCAATGACAAGCATCGCTAGAACAATGCTCAACATGGAAGTTCTCCGGCATGATACCCGTCCTCGTCGCATTATACGCCCAATAACAACCATCAGCCAGCTTCGTCCCAATCTTGATATCATCCTGTAACTCCAATGCACGGCTACCGAGCGCGAACATGCCGCCCAAGAAACAGGATAAATGCGTCATTTCGTAATCTTTTGTGATATCACCATGGGGACCAATGACCACGTTCCCGGCAAACAAAATATCTGGATCGCCCTTGACCATGGGACGGTACAGGAGGTTACTCTTGATGGACGCCGAAGTGGTTTCGTAGAGGGTCTTGTATTGGCCGACAGTGCCGCCAAGTAAGAGGTGCTGCTTGACTAAGTACTCGTATGCCGAGTCACCCAAGGCACCCGCAGAGAACTTTCTGGTAGTATGATCGCGGACTAACTGTGTAAGTACTTGTCTAATTTTTAGTCACCAAAATATCCAACATACTGCTCTCAGTAAGACCCTTGAGATTGACACAATTAGGGTCGGGCTTAGCAGGTGGAATCACAATATTCAAATCAGGCGGGCTTACTTCGCTTAAAGTTGTCGAGCGCACCTGACCGTCCTTGTTTTCTTCCAAATTGAGCTGTCTCTTCACAAGCTTCTGTCCAGAAGGTGTAGCCTCTTCATCAACAACAGCTTCGGCTGCCGCATCATTGATCTTATTCTGTAACTGCTGCGACGGTCTGATGGAGTCCGACGACCCATCCTTTGGAATTCGAAGGGGTGGGGTTGAACTGCGCTGCCCGCTTACAGATTGACCATTTTCATCTTCTTCCGTGGTGCAGCCAGAGATGTCCATGCGTAGTGGCCAGAGTCCGTGTATCGGCGAGGACGACAGCGAAGCTTCGGCTTGATCCATAACACGCTGAATGACGCTGTAGTACGTCTGATTGTCCGTCAGCTGAGCGAGACGAGTGAATTCAAGCGATAGCGAAGCAAATTGAGCAAGGACCACATGCTTTCCAGCACGTAGCTTGAGATCGCGATGAGCCAATTGGGGATCGTAGAACAAGACAGGCATGCCGTTCGGTGTGTCGAAAGCACCAACGAGCAGATCAGCCAACTCAACCGCCTTGCTCAAAAATACAGGTTCACGGCCATTGGAAAGATCGTAGGCGCTGATAAGGCCTCCTAGATAGCGGATGACAGTCTCAAAGACAGGAATATTATGTATGTTACTCTTGGTGAAGTCGATAGAGGCAACAAACTTCTTTGCATCCTCAAGCTCCGACGACAAACCCATAATCTGCAACGAATCGAGGGCATCGACAATTGAAGCACCCCAGCCACCAAAAGGATCCGCATATCCATTTGTGACCGGTCGGATCTCGTCGTGTCCCCACGCATGAGACTTGTACCCGTTCCACGAGTGAACGAACGCCTCACGGACAGCATTCAACCTCTCCTCTCGAACCTTGCGCTGTTCTGGCGATTCGGCCGCAAATACGCCTTGGATCTTGGGGAAACCGATGGGAGGGTCGTCAGGCAGCGGGATCAGTCGGGGGATCGGGAACTTTGTTATGCGCGACTTCTTGAAGATGTTCTCGACAAACGGCATATCTGGGGTCGTGATGCTGTTGCTGTCCACGCGATGATCATCAGGACTGTATGTGCCTTCGTAGGTACTCACAGTCAACGGCTTTGACTGAATGATGACTCTGTTCTCAAGCTCTTGGGTGCTCGCAGTCTCATCATCGATGCTGTTCTCGTCGACAGGAGGATACTCCACTCGATAGGCAGTGTCTTCAGCCGGCCCTAAACCCTCATTGATATCCTTGACCAGCTTCTCCGGCAGACTGTTCTCAGTAATACCGGGATTACTGGTGGATACGCCTGAGAGTTTGGAGGCGCCGCCCACTGGAGCAGCAGCGGGCGGCCGACCAGGCATGCTTGGCTTCATAAACTTGGCCGGGACCGCGTTACCTGGGTTGGACTTGTTCAGCTGGTACATCCCAAAAAGGATGATACAACTGAACAATATGAGCGTTCTATAGCGCCGGAAACGAAGTACCGACACCATTTCTGCTTTGGTGTTCGCGTATATGAGCCGAGAGAAAAGGGGAACTACTGCTGAAGCTCTATCTAGATCACCACAACTACTTCGGCTGGAACAGGAATTATTGTTCTGGGTGCAAAAAATACTGCATTTCAGAATGACTTGACTACGATCTCCGCAGAATCGGACCCACAATAGCGAATCAACAGATGCTGCGCCGCACGCGGAGGCGCACGGGCAGAAACCACCCAGAATCGCACGCGGTTTACCTTTTCTCACAGATAGCAGATCGTGTAGATGATATAAATTATTCGAGCGATCCAAGTAATACTTAGTCACCGGGTTGGGTGAGGAACTTTATGGCTACCTAACATAACCAAAGCAATCCGCAAAAATGTTCATACGCCATTTATTAAATTCACTCATGTTACATATACAACAAGATCCATAAATAAACACCATATGAACAACATACTCATCGTACACGCATCACATCAACCTAAGCCTGAAGGTAGGTGAGATGGCACTTGCCACAGTAGTGACGATCCTTCATCTTCGCCATGAAGACACCAGCACCGCAAGTCTCGGTCGGGCACTCGCGACGAGTGCGCTCAACGGTACCGTCGGAGTTGATCTTATAGTACTTCAAGACCGCCAACTTTGTCTTCTTGTGCTTGTGCTTGATCTTCTTGGGAGTAGTGTAGACTTTTTTCTTGCGTTTCTTAGCGCCACCACGGAGACGCAAGACAAGGTGAAGAGTGCTCTCCTTCTGAATGTTATAGTCCGAAAGAGTGCGGCCTGACTTCATTAGCAATCTTCTTAACTCGTCGTAATAACAACTACCGTACCATCCTCGAGTTGCTTGCCAGCAAAAATTAAACGCTGCTGGTCTGGGGGGATTCCCTCCTTGTCCTGGATTTTGGACTTGACATTGTCAATAGTATCGGACGACTCCACCTCAAGGGTGATTGCTATATCGTATATTAGCACATGAATCCATTCACGAAACTCATGCCACATACTCTTGCCCGTAAGGGTCTTGACGAAAATCTGCATGACAACGAACGACTAGTCGGCAAATGTGCGAGACAATGCTAATGATTATTAGTACCGACTTCTCACATATCAATCAAACTATCGCACCTTCTTTCTGATCGTTTTAGTCAACACTGAATCAAAAGCAGAATAAGTTTCTACGAGACCTTAAAGCTTTTGGAGATAGACCTGAGCCTGGTGCCGCACTTTGATGTGACTGCTTTCGTAGGGTTACACCCTAGCTATTTTGGCTCTTGATTACCCGGATTTGAATTTGGGTTAGGGTGCAACCAGAAATTAAAGTTTGGAGACGCGCTTCAATCTCAGTCCCGCCAGATTCGTGACTTTGTTCTGTCCAGAGTTGTAACCAAACGCAGTATTCAAGGATTAGATGCATTGCCATCTCAAAGCGATATAGCACAATCCTGCAGTCTTTTTTTAAGACGTACTGCCGCTATCTGAATATGTCGTCGCATCACAGTCTGTTGTCCGACCGGTGGGCCCGGTTTCTCTACCGATGTAGCTTATTCCTCCTCATCTTCTTCACGTGCGGTTTCGTCATTGTTACTCCAGCCGATATGATCTCGCAGGCACTCCGAAACGAACAAATATTCAACATCATTATCATCGCAGCAATGTATTTCACAGTCGGTCTCGTTGCGCTGATCCTCTATCTAAACAGACTCTACAACGTTCGGGTCGCGTTATCAGATATTCCCAAACGATACGTCCCTGGTGAGCAGGACTTTCCAAAAAGATGTGCAAGTACCATCGAAGCGGAATTAATCCGGTGCCGAATGATCCAGGAATCCCTTCAACCGTCAGATAATGTTTCGCATCCTGGTTTGCCGCCCCCGCATTCGGAGTTCGATTTCCCGCAAGTACCGTACCTGGAAGTCTTGATCGAAAGCGCCAAATTGCTGGAAATAAAAGCGTCGAGTTTACATCCGGCACTGCGTCGCAAAGCATGCATGTCCTGGAAGGAATACGCATCATATTTAAGGCGCTATGTCAACTTCGACGAGGTGCTGGGAGATCGATTCATCGATGCCTACGAAGAGGCCAGGTATTCCGGGCGTCCTATCACGGAGGAAAAATTCAAAGACATGATGCGTATGTTTACGCTACTTTTGAGAAGTATCGACTTGCCGGATAAGGTCAGCGGACCGTCATTGGAATTTGTCGATACCGCTAGGGGTTGGGAGATATGATTCTCATCACTACGTGTGTTCTGGCTAATTTGGATGATTATATGTTTTGGGATCTGGCATTTGGTGGCGGAGCAATTTTGGCGTCCGGAGTTATAGATTTGTATTTTGGTGTTATACTTGGACTTGGCGGTTGCATATAACGATTATTATGATGTGATGTCAGAGTGATCTACTATTAACAACATGGCAGCATTGAAATGATATACTCGTGCATTACCATATACGTCTCAGTCCTAAGATTCTCAAATTCTTATCTTACCCCATCCTAGAACCAATCATTAAAATACAAATACTACGAAACATTCAAATATACTCGATGTTATAAATATTATTCTTTCCATATTTTGCGACACATCATTCGAAGTTCCAGTATCAAAAGTCCAATCGCAACAACACATATCAGAACGCCAATAGTAAATAATAAGCATTGTAACATAAATATAACGATATTAGTAGAGTTTAATAAAATTCCGACAACAGCACAAATGATAGTCATAACAAATCACGGCCCGAACAACGCGCACTTACTTAGCCTAACGCTACACAAACGAACAATCAGTTCCGCATGCGCCATTTTTGAAACCTCCAAACAAAATAAACAAAAATGAACCTGTCAGGAGCCTATTCCACAATCCTGATAAGCTCACGCAAATCGTCTAGCAGATACGTTAGCGTTCGCCATTCCAATCGGAGGCAAACCGGCGACTCCAGGTTGCTGAGGCAGACCTATACTGGCAACAAAGTCTTGGCCAAGCGCGATATTAATAGGATCTTGACCCGATGGTAGCGCCCGTGAAGCTGAGCAGTCCTTATGTGTGAGCAGCAACGCCTTGAGATTGACAACTTGCTCTCTGAGCGCAGTAACTTGCGCATTCAATGCATCATTCTCGTTTCCGTAATACTCAACTTTAGCTTGCAAGTTGGCAAGCCATTGCTTTTTCCGCTGACGACATTTCAATGCAGCCACACGATTGCGCTCCAAGAAATTTTTTCGCTTCTCCTCATCAGTCATCTTTTTTGTATCTGCTGACTCTTCTTCCTCGTCTTCCTTCTTAGGCGGAGACATGGACCTGCTCTCAGATCGAGGCAGTACTTGCATAGCATTAGATTTCTGACGTTTGTTGCTGGTAGTCACGCCTTCATCGGCTTTGCGAGAATTCTTGCGGCCGCCAGACGGCTTTTTCTTGTCGGCCTTACCGTCATTACCGGCCTTATTCTCGTCTGCCGTCTTGGACGTCTCTGCCTGCTGCTGTTGCCCCTGGCTTAATAAATAGAGACCATTTGCCGCAGCATTCGCCGAATCGGCATAAGGCTCCATCTTACTCTGACCAGATTGTGCTTGAGCGGCCATGGCGCTCTGTGATATAATTTGAGGTTGGAAAACAGGTGAGCTGGGATGATTTGCCGGCGCGGAGGTCGCCGGAACAGCTGTACTTGACGTAGTTGCACTTGCCGGAAGGGAAGTGGTCAATGACATGCTAGTGGCCGCCTGTGAAGCTGGTGGCTCAATTGGCTGTGGAGTTTGCGGGAATGATGATGGCTGTAGTCCCGATGGTGTAGGAGGAACCAGTCCAAATATGGCCGCTGTTGTTGGACTAGGCGCCGGAAATATTGAACCGCTGCCACCAGGCGTAAGGCCCGTCCTAATGCCCGACTCGTTCGGGGTTAATCCACTCCTTAAGTGACTGTCAACAAATGCAAGAGCCGCAGATTGTGCGGGGCCTTGTAGCATGGCAGGAGAAAGCGGCCCTGATCTCAGACTATTAATCCCCCAATTGAAGCCGGTGTTGGAAGAAGAACCAAGCAGAGACGACGGCGATGCGAGCGACGCAACAGGCGGAAGCAGTGCCTTTTGCGACGAGTTGGGCGTACCCTCCTTCGAAGCAAACGACTGCTCAAATGGATTCGGTTCTAGATCCAGCTTGTATTTGGCGGATGTATAGTCGTTACTGTACGTACTTTCAGCCAACGACGAATTCTGCGAAGTCTGGCTATCGGTGATCCCGGTTTCTGACGGGGATGCTGCGCTGTTTGGTTGCGGAGACCCTACTGTCATACTCCGAACAAACAACTGAGAAAAGGGTATCAGTACTATTCTATGCACGTGGAATGGTGCAGCAGTCACTAGTACTACTTACCGACTACCTTAGGCCAACGAAGTAAGGATCAGGTTACGACCGTCACGATATCTCGGCTTACAAAGGACCACAATTATCAACCAGAACTACTTTCCGACAATGATGACCAATCGAGCTAGGTGTTATCCGCTAGACACAAAGACACCGGCGGATGCGGCGCGGGAAGGGTCCAGTAAGCGCGGACAGAGTAGGAACGAAAACGCACAGGGGGTGAAAGTCGCAGGAGCACGATGACGGAATGATGATGACGATGCGAAGGAGGCGGTGACGTATATATACAGCGAGGCTGGAGCGCTACGTTGGTTTACGCTTGTGGCAGCAAGTCGAGAGCGCGCTATGAAGTTATGTGTGGTTGTCCAGATCGAGCCTAGCGCGGACTCTATGTTACATAGCTGTCAAACGGCGTAACATATATGGCAAACTCGTCCTGTACAATTGCCCGTCACATCTGAGGACGGGTGATCCGCACAAGAGGGCTAACGCAGACGCGAATTTGCTTTGCGACCCCGCAGAATTAATAGATCGGCGTAGTTACAGTCAACGAAGGGGGTTGGGACCCGCAGATGTATATAATATATATGTCTCAATAGACGATTCTGACTAATTAAGAAACTGGAGATGGGCTCAGCCGCACTACAGTGTGTCATGTATACTAGCAAAATGCATAGTACCTGGCAACTTCAAATTGTAAGAAAAAAATTTACATAGACTCGCATTGAATCAGTGTAACAACATGACGGTCTAAATATACCTATCATTATTTCAACAATGCAGATGTAAATGCCACTAACTGTACATATTACAAACTCTGTACAGCGCCATAACAACATAACGTTAAATGAATGCACATGAATAGCAAATATTGCACGGAATCTTATAGACGTAAAGCTCATTCTACATATGGCACTTCAAATTCACGTTTTGGCTGGATCAGTTGTGCCAGTAAGTCGTCGATATCGGCAAAATTTTCATCGTTCGAGGCAAATTTCCGATGCTTTCGCGATTTGATATGCTAGTTCGTTTGTTAGCAACTGAACAGGTGAGCCGCACCACGAGGAGTGAATTTACTAACCTCTTCATAGTCGTCGTATTTATCTTTACAATTCTCACAATATCCTGGTCGAACTTCTTTGACAGCCACGGCTTCCTTCTTAACAGCAACCTGAGGGATTGGTAATGGTCTTCGGTTACGTTCAAAGACTTTTCTCTTCAGACTGTTCACTTCCTTCGACTGCACCTGTGACACTTGTCTCGCAAGTCCGTTCGCCGCGCCTCCAGATTGTGTCATAGATCTGATGTTCGACGTCACGTTGGACATGTTGATACCTGTCGCGACAAGTTCATGGCCCAAAGCTGCCGACATTCGCACATGGTAACTCCGTCCTGTAGCGCTTAGCGCCTGCTTGCGCGCTTTGAGGTCTGCAGCTGCTTTGCTGCCACTGTTAGCTCGCGCTGAAGTCATACGGACAGGTGTGAGAGCGCTCTTTTTGCGTGAATGTGGTTCCTTGAAAGCTGCTGCATGCTGTCGCATATCCTCCGTGATATACTCGCCGATTTCATCTTGAGGATCTTCATGTACTTGTAAGAAATTGGCGACATGATTATGACTCTCTCTCTCATCCCCGGGTAACTTTCTTGACTTGACTGCTCCTTTGGAAGTATTCGGCTCGGCTTCGACGGTAGCTGTGCGCTTTAGCTTTGAGCCGGCACGTCGTGGTTTTACTTCCTTAACGTCTCTATTTTGATGATACTGTATGTCGAGCACAAATGGGCACTTACCCGGTCCGGTCACTCGAAACTGTGGCCAGTCACCGAGTTGGGGTTCAGATACGCGAGTATATTCACGCACCATAATAGGACGATAAATCTGAGTCGCATCTCGTATGTAAATGTACGGGCCCTTGAAGTAATGGATATCGTCTCGTCGTGCGCGGGGATCGCTATCTGCCGGTCCAGTAAGCTTTTCTTCACGTAGCATGCGACAGAGGTTATTGCTTGTGTCGCTAGCAACAATGTTGCCTCTGCTCAATGTGGCACTGGTATGGGAGTTTGTGACATTTGATACTGATGCATTGGGGTTCTCTTGTAGGTGAGACATAAATCTCACAAATTCTAATGACACATTAGCATCAGGCTGCTTTCGAACTTAGAGGCACTGACATACTTTCATGTGTCCATATCTTCATGTTTCGCTGCTTAGCTTGGTAGATAATGTCCGTCGCTGGGTAGTTCGCTTGTATCGATCGATTTGTGACGACATTAGTAACCCCTCCGTGAAAGAAAGTCTCAATTTTCTATACGCATGCATCAATGAGCACGTTCAATGGTTTGCACAATTGTAGTAGAACTTACGGCTCCATAGTTAAGTAGCTGTTTCCTTGTCCTATCCTTGCCAATGTCTTCTAATCCATCAAAATAAAACACACTCGTAGCCAGCACCCGCTTCCACTGTCGCTGCCAGTTCCTGATATTGTCGAAATCGCGTTGTTCGGACGTGTCATTCTGTGCAGTCGCAATTTGTTGTTGAACTCGCTCTCTTTCCTGATGGGTATCCCGTATTCGAGTAGTAATCCTCTCGCGTTCACGTAAAGATGTCACTCGTTCCCGCGGTTCTCGAGAATTCTCTCGTGCCCGCTCCGTTTGTTGAGATATTCCCGTGAGACCGTGGAGAGTGACTGAGGGCGCATTTCCAGAGGCCGAAATTGTCATCGAAGCCGAAGAGGTCGAAGAGAATGCATTGCAAGCTCGGGATTGCTCGATAATTCCTGTGTTGATGATTGCAGTGGTAGATGGATGACGTAGGGGATTTGCAAAGCGATTGTTCGCGGAGACGGCGCTGGAAGGGCCAACGCGTTCAATCACTTCTGACCCCATGCCATTCAATGTTGTTGTTGCTAAAGTAGGCACTTCGTCGATCGCGTGCTGATGAACCATGGATGCCATCATGGTGGTCGTGTGGGCCGCCTGACAATTGAGTGCGCTGCTCACAAGACGAGATGCGATGCTGCTGGACGCGAGATGCGGCCCCTTTGACAAATATAATTTATCCTTGGATATATCCGTCACAGCAGATGAGCTAGATGCCAAGCTAGATTGTCCTGCGAGATTGTCTTTGAGCACCACGCTCTGCGGTAGCATTCGGTTCACTGCTGAGCCCGCTTCAGACGGGCTACAAATAATATTTCCGGAGCACTGCGACGGGGGTCGTCGAGAAAGCACCGGAGAAACCGACATCACAAGCACGAATTTTATCGTAAAAAATACGGCTGCGGTATCCGAAGTTGCTGCTGGGTGTGCTGGGTTGATCTGAATGCAAGACCGAGCCTTTCGTGGTACTGGCAAACGTTTGTTTGTCGTCGTCTGGTTTCCCCTGCAACGTGTTTGTTGATGGTTGTGATTAGGGTTTCAGGGTCCTTCGACGCGTGGAGTCAAACTCCTGCGGCGCCGCACGAGTTACGCAGGTAAAGTGTTCATATACATCTTCCACTACTTAGCCAGTGGACGCGTGATGTCTATTATTCAGGCGTATACGAGAAGCTCGCGAAGGGAAGTTTCATTGCGGTGACGAATCTTCTCTGTAAGGAGTGGGTGGGAATTACGCGGAGCTTGGACGTTATTTAGCATTGATTACTTTCAATGTCAAATTATTTACTGTCAGTGCTTAATGGAGCCGATGCGTGGGGGGGGCCGAGTTGGACGTGGTACTTTGCTGCGGATATTTGTTTTCCATTCAGAGCCATGAAGGAAATTGGGACTTTGCGGAAGGTTTGTGTCCCATTTTCCAGGCGGCTGTTTAAATTCGGATCTATACCTGCCGACAGCAACAGCAGAGCCAGCTGCAAGGTGGGTGGAAATCACGAGATGTCACCCTGTTTTGACACGAACGATTACATCGAGATCGGATTCCCCTAAACAATGATCCCAGCTTAACACAATTTATTATACCCCGTTAAATATGAATATAGAGTGGGTGCATGCCTTAGTTTTGGTCATTTAACAATTGAGTGGCCGCTTGCGGAGTGATCAAATTTCAATCAAGTTTGATACCTCGAGTATAATCTCATCATCAAACACGCACTAAACATCCAATTCTGAATTAAAAGCGCGCATTTGCCCATCTGTAATTCTTTCGCTTCTTGCAGATACTTCTCTACCATGCTTCAAATATGAAAACTGATTCAAATATGAAAACTGTTCCCAACCCTTTCTGGAATGAGCATTCTGCTCGAATCAGTCAGAATCTGTGGTTGCCTTCTCTTGATCTCATCGAACGCGAATGGAGTGGCGAACTCGTAAGTAAAGGCTGGGGCACCTGTGTGAGAAAATTCTGCCCGCGACCAGCAAATCACTAACGAATCCTTATTAGTATTGAGGGAAGTGGAGAGTGCGATGGACGACGAGAAAGAAAGACCAGTGCAATAAAACAAAGACAGACAATGAACAAGTACACAAAGAACAGCCAAGTAAAGTCAGGCGTTTCAGAGTATATCCGAGTACAAAGCAAAAAGAAACACTTCGCAAGTGGTTCGGCACCGCACGCTGGACTTACAACCAAAGTTTGGATGCCGTGGAAAAGGAGGATATTGCAAGAACGAAGAAAGACCTAAGAGCGGCATTCCTAAATAAGGAGGTAATCGACAAGATGGGCAAGCCCTGGGTTTCGGAAACCCCATACGACATTAGGGACGCCGCCATGGATGACCTTCTCAAAGCATATGATTCCACACATGCACGGTACAAAAAAGGCAATAAGCTATTCAAGATTCAGCACTGCTCTCGGACAAAGTGTCGCCAGGAGAGTATTGTAATACATCATAAGCACTGGTCTCATGGAACAGGGAAGTATGCCTTTCTTCGCAAAATGAAGAGCGCTGAACCGCTGCCCAAGGAGCTGTCGCACGACACTAGCAGACTTGCGTACCAAAGGACCACCGCCACTACTATCTTTGTGTACCGATGATTGTGCAGGTTCAGGTGAAGGGCCGTCTTCAGGTCGACTGATATATCTGGACCCAGACGTGCGAACATTCCTTACTGGGTATACGCCAGACGGCGAAGTGGTTGAATGGCCCGAGTTCAGGCTTTGTCACTGGATGCACGAGCTTCATAGCTCATATTCGGCCAAAGATATCAGCCGTGCAAAGAGGTTGAGGTTGAAAGGAGCTGCAGCCAGGCTGCGTTGTCGGATTCAAAATCTGGTCGTCGATTTGCACTGTCGGATTGCCAAATATTTGTGCACGACATTCAATCTTATCATCCTACCGACCTTTCCGGGTCAACCGATGGTGACACGCAGGGGTGGACGCCGGCGGATCAGGTCGAAGACAGTACGAGCTATGGCAAATTGGTCTCAAAACAAATTCCAACAACGACTTCTCAACAAAGCGCGAGAATATAAATCTTGCAAAGTCGTCTTGTTCTCTGAGGCATACACTAACAAGACATGCCGAAGATGTGGCAGTCTCAACGACGTAGGGAGTAGTAAAGAGTACGCATGCAAACAATGTCAGTTCGAATGTGATCGCGATGTCAATGGTGCGAGAAATATTCTGGTTCGTTATAGTACAGCGAACCGGACAGCGAACCAAGCAGTAGAGAAAAAGCTGCACAAGAATGAGCATCCACGAGATGCTCCAGTGCAGCAAACCTGCACTGCAAGAGCGGCCTAGTAGTAATGGCTGCGGCGCGCAATTAGGCTCGTCCTCCTTCCCTGTTCCCCCCGAGTTTCCATGAACCCTAGTTTCCGTGCTTATTTTCGAGGAAACACAAGAGCGCACGAGTCAATTTGTCTACAAGCATTTAATGCGGGTGTATAGTTAGTCACCATAATAAATCATAATGACAATAAAATTATTTGTCTCAGTGCACTTTCCTGTATGCAAATAATGACTCATTCTCTGTATTGATGAATGTGTGATGCGTTTAAGACTGCGTTCTTTACGCAACTGTGATGACGAGAAATATCTAACCGACCACTGGTCTTAGAATACGAACACGAGCAGCCCCTTAGCGATATTGCCTCGCGCAAAGTGACTACCGATACAATTGAGAGCTTGCGCATGTGCTATTCGCATATTTTGAATGGGATTATAATTGGACAGCAATAATTGAAAAGTCCAGCAAGTATTGCAAATATACCGTTCTACTAATATGCTCACATGGAGCTATCACTCAATCAGATATGAGCAATTGCATTCGCATACGCCCAGCAAATGCGCAGTGTAATTGTAATTACAAGGAAAAACATCGAGTATATTGAGTGCCGGTCTGTCTTTGCATAAGTGGCACAATGACGGTGAACCTCCGCCTCTGCAAATACAACAGCGTCGCCGACATTAGGTCTAGTGCCTTATCACCCATGGGATCTGATGAAAAATAATTTTAGTGTCAACATCGAATAGCCAATATTTAAGATACCTCGATTGGACGACAAGACGACAAGACGAACTCAGAGGGGCAAAATAAAACTACCCGGATGGATATCAGAAAGCTGATAATATTAGGAGTATCTCTCGATGCACTATTCAACTACATAACTGGTCGACCGCTATCAGCAGCAAATCTCCTTCTGTGGCTTCCTCTTTATGTTTTCCTCGTGCTATCGGGTTACTTGTGCTATCGAATATTTGTCTATCCGCGCTATGTCTCGCCTTATCGAAAACTCCCATCGCCGCCGAACTCGCATTGGCTTTGGGGAAACTACATTGACTATAGGCGCAATTATTACGAACATGCACTCACAATGATGGAAAAATATCCAAATCGGCATTTCACTCGGTTTAATGGTCTATTTGGTTCGGACAATGTTACCTTGGTATATCAGCTTCTGCTCTAACATATCTAAGTTCAATATCCATTCTAACAATTGAAGCTATCTCCGGAAGCGCATCTCATGGTCCTACAAACATGCGTGTACGACTTTCCAAGACCAAACCTCTCAATGGCTTACAAAATCGTCATCGGTAATGGCCTCGTATTCGCAGAAGGCGAGGAGCACAAACTCCAGCGCAAGTTATTAACCCCCGCCTTTTCGTATGCGCACGTCAAGAAATTCGTTCCGGTCTTTATGAGCAAGACGAAGAAGGTCATGAACCAGTTCGACAAGATAGTCGAGACAGGACCGACTGTGTTCAAAGTGTTTCCGTATTTCTCGCGGTTGACGCTCGATGCGATTGGCGAGGCGTCATTCGGAGTCGATTTGAACTCAATTGAGGAGAAGAATAGTGAACTTGTCCGAGCGTATGACAAGATTTCTAATGCGGGAGAGAAGTTCTTCCCATTTTATATGTTTGCGTTTTTGCCTGGGTGGAAATATATACCGACCGCATATAACAAAGAGGTCCACCATGCTCGTAAGATCTTCAGTGAGACATGCAAGAATGTACTGAAGGAGAAAAAAGATAAAGTCAACAGTACTGGTATCGTACGTGGGAAGGACGGTATATATAATGGCCCGAACAGAGATATTCTCAGTATCCTTCTTGGGAACAGCGACTGGAGCGCTGAAGAGGTTGAGAACCAAATGATGACTTGTACGTCTCTTCGCTTCATGACTTGATTTCGAGTCGTACTGACGTGAGTAGTTTTATTTGCCGGCCATGAGACGACCGCAGGTGCGATCGCATGGGCATTGCTTACATTGGCGAAGCACGTGGACGTGCAAAAGAAAATGAGAGATGAAGTTCGTGCAGCAATCCCTGGCGGTGTCGAAGATATCAAAACAGCAGAGCAAATCGAATCTTTAAAATACGTCAACAATGTTACGCGAGAATTATTACGGTGTAACCCTCCTGTAATCAGCACGCTCCGACAAGCATCGCGGGACGTTATTATCGACGGCGAAACCATCTACAAGGGCACCAATGTCAATGTATCTCTTAAGGCCTTGAATTATTCGAAGAAACTCTGGGGTGCGGATGCTCACGAATTTAATCCGGATCGATGGGATGGTCGCCAGGCCGACAATGCGTACGCGTACATGACGTTCTTACAGGGAACTAGGTCGTGCATTGGAAAGCGATTCGCCGAGATCGAGTTTAAATGTATCTTGGCCAGCTTTGTGGCACGATATGTGTTTGAGGAGTCCGTTGACAACCAGCCTATCAATAGGCAATTCATCGTTACTGTTAGACCCACAGATGGACTTCCATTAAAAGTTAGCAAAATTAGCGGGTGGTAGCGAAAGTTGAATTATATACGTGGGAAATATGGAATGGTTTGGTCTGTAGGTAATAGATATGAATTATAATCCCCCTGTCATAAAATCTAACAGTCAAGTGAACTTTGCAAAGTCACTCCATCCCAAAATACTGAAATACAACCGCTCTAGCATTAATCAGTCTGGCTGAATCAAGTAGTTGTTCATACCGCGGATGCCTCTGCTGCCGCGAGAAATTCCTGTACGCGTCTAAATATTGCTTAACGCGATT
This sequence comes from Lipomyces starkeyi, assembly GCA_018804115.1. Classification (NCBI taxonomy): domain Eukaryota; kingdom Fungi; phylum Ascomycota; class Lipomycetes; order Lipomycetales; family Lipomycetaceae; genus Lipomyces; species Lipomyces starkeyi. The sequence continues at coordinate 218,186 of JAGJTG010000012.1, forward strand.
ACTGTACGGATCAGCGTCGAGGTAGCGAAATGTGCCGAGAGTCCATGACCTCGAGTGCGATGTATCCCATTTGCCAAATCTGTTCGATCGCTTTCCCAATCGTGGCTGTGATGATTGAGTTTTGAATCTCAAAGACAACGACGAGCTTGCATCTGTATACCTATCTGAGATGGTAGTCGAGCGCACAGAACGTACAGATCTTTCAGTATAAGGAGATATCGGAACAGTCACCGTATAATAGCGAGAGTCATTCGCATACATAGGCGAAGCCTGATTCACTGGATTGAAATCGACAACCAGCGACTTAAGTTTGTCGCCTTTCTTCCGAATACTCATTTTCTTCATTAGTGTTCCCCAACGACTCGAATTTGCAGTGCCAGTACTGAGGCGTAGATTGTAATCAATGTTATCAGACTCATTGTACATCTTCTTTTTGTTTTCACAGTTGACGTTAGATACGTCGGCGTATGAGTTACTGATATCCCAGTAGTCATTATTATCTTCGCAAGAATCATTTATTATCGAGTGTCTTGAAGACGATCTCTTACTTCGAAATGAGCCTTTAATTGATCTCAATGTTTGCCAGCGTGACTTTTCAGACTGCGCAGGACTGATAAGCATGTATTCATAATTATCAAGTGCAACTGAAGCCGCCGACTGATCATCACTATAAAACTGAGTAGGGATACCTGCCCGCCGATGCATACGCAATTGAGCTTCCTCGAGTTCACGACTGGTGAGAGTATCGTCATCTTGGTCGTCGAATGAGTAGAATGTGTCGCTATCAGTTTTGTGTGGTTGATGGGAGGACTAGAATGCCGGTTAGCCAACAGAAGCAGTTAAGAAATTTAGTGGAGTGATAGCACTTTGCGAAACAGACTCCTGAATGAGAGAGAGACGGATCGAGGCATCTTTGTAGTAGTACAAGGTGTCGCTAAATAATTGGAAATAACTTATTAGCATCTGTACGGACGTATTACCGCAAGGAAAAATGTCACTAGGTTAGGCCGTTTTCGAATCTGCGTTCATCGCCAGCGCTCGTCTCGGTCTCACCGCCTTATATCTGGTTTGACACAAACGGGCAGACGCGATTGCAAGTAATCACAATTTTAATTCTTCATCATGATCATTGGAGTGTGCTATCCAGATTTGAGAGACTCCCGCGTTTACGGTAAATTCCAGAAAACGTGAAGCGACAACCGAGGCAAAAGGTGACTTAAATTGAGTGCTGACAGGCAGAGCAGTTAATACACTCAACATGCATAGTTTCACCTGAATCGGTCAATTACTCGGAATCAGCAAACTAGTGGCTGCTCACAGATCGGACGCGCCGGGTTCGTGTTGTAGGCAGATTACATTGACACGGTTCATCATCGTTGAGTGCCTTGCCTACTGTCTCGTCTGAATTCCATGATTCACACGTGCAAACGGTTGGGTCTCACTTTATTTCCCATGCTTGAGCACCTCGAACCTTACGAGCCACAATATACCCTTTGGATTTATTGTAATTAGCGCGTGCGTCTGGTTCAGATTCCCAGTTGCCATAATAATTCATTTACAAATACGATAAACATTAGGACGCTACCCGCTATTCCTCTTTTGGAGTAGCGCAAGTACTCCGTCCGTACCACTTTAGTGGACTGTACCGAGCCATTCGACCTGTGTTATACGCGAGCAGGCGTGTGCAAACCCATTGACCTATCAAGAACTAGTCGCCTTTGCGATAACAACTACTATTGTATTCGGCCACACAAAAGACAAATATCACACAAAAGACAAATATCATCATAGATAATTCAGAGTTGAAAAATCCAAATGTGACTGTGTTAGTCATAGGCCAGCCGTTCACAAGCGATTGCAAAGCCAGAAGGTATGTGCAGCAATATGTTTTTTCGAATAATTTCGCAGTGAAAACTGGTTGGTTAAAAAAAATACATTTCACTTGTTTGCAAATGCAGCGGTAAGGTAACGCAATACCGTAACCTTCCCGAGGTAGTAGGAAAGCGGTACAGCACGTATCCAAGCAGCGCGAAGTGTTCTTTCTCACTGGCCTTGAAGAGTGTGTTTCAACAAACACGCTGGATGCTCAGGGGTAGCCACGGAGGTAAAAGATCAGGGTCCAATGTGAAGGATTAATCCTTTCGCATATGCAGAGAACAGATCCTTAAATGAAGGGGCCAAGCAGGCGATGGTGAGAGACTTCTCCGCAACACATTCGCAGATAGCAGACATGGGGAATGTCACGTAGAGTACAGATCAGAGATGTGTACAACCGAGGATACAATCACAGAGAGGAGCAGGGAATATCTTGTGCAAGGCACATAGTGACATTACGCGAGGAAGACATGGTGAAAATTGCCGCTGACAATACTCTCGAGTCACTCATTGTTTGCCATTCTGCGTATATTGCAAAACACGTTTGCACGGTCAATTACTTTGATATAGATGCTAAGACAAATCATTTTCGTCTGCCTCTTGTCACCATTGTGACCGTGGATAACAATCTTCGAACCCGTTAAGTACTCTTAAGCTCAATGACGCTCATGTTCCGGGACGTTACGCCTAGTCAAGTCATCACCGATGCCGACAAGGCGTGGATGAAATGCGTTTGCAAAAGTGTTTCTCGAAATTTCAATCAGATATGCTGTTGCATATTCAGCAGAATATCGTGAAACATTGCCGACAAATGTTCAACAGCATGCTGCACTTCGACAATTTTATGTCAGAACGGTGCTGCATGATTGCAGTTTGTTGGCATTGCATTCCCATCGTAGTTGCAGATGGCAGCGCGAATGACTGCGTCTTGCAAGCCTGCGACCAGTCCAAGTTCAGTCTGCACTACCTTTAACGTGAGCTGATTTTCGACAAAGCTGTTTGCAGTGCATGTGCGGTTGTGTATGAGCTTCAGATCTATCGAAATGGGTAGCTCGAGCAGTAGGTCGGGCGCCGCCGATTATTGCTCGGGCATTGGCTGTAGTGATCGACTTGAGAGTGCACCGGGCCTCATAGCACTCCAGGCTGACCGGTAATACCAAACTTGGCAAGCGTCGACTGCTTCAAATCAGAAACATGTCAACTTTGGCGTTAGTATACCTTCGCGAGTGTAGGGAAGCCATGCACTGAAAGCAGTGCTCGCATCTTCATCTTGCACACTCTTTACTGCAGGCAAGAAGATTAACCGCCAAAGTCTCGTCCAAGCTCGAATAATTAGTATAATCCGGTCCAACGAGAATGTAGTTGTCAAGACCTCAGCGAGGGGCGGGTTGAAACAACTGGCGTATTCACTAAGATTTAGCACTTGACCTTCGTCATGCTGAAGTTGTCCATAATCAAGAAGAAGCAGGATCCCCGAGCACTGCAATTGTGACACTCACCACCGATATCTTCTTCCTTGCACCACATCCGATTGAACGGGCCTTCGACCTACAAGGATCTAGTTGAAAGCCGAATGTTCCACCGGATATCGCCACCGTGTATCTTGATCTTGACCCTGCCACGCTGGCCAAGTTGAGAGACCCTCTTGTAGCGCTGCCACGGCAGCGTCGCCAAAGAGACACAAGGAGACTGCCCACATCAGCTGAAATTGTGCAACGGGCAGCTGACAGAGTTTTGTTCGCCGATCCGGGGTGTATTCTTGAATATAGATAACATTGTACATCACGTCTAGTTCCCCAATCCAGTCTCGTCCAGTCCACACCTCGGTCGTCGTTATACCACCGCGCTTAGCTTTCAAATCTCTCAGTTAGATCATGTAATTCCCTTTTACAAGGCCTTACAATCTAAATTCGTGGACCTTAGTTCATCCTACTTCAAAGTTGCAAAAAACTCGCTTTATGCGATATGCGGCAAAGGCTCGTCTCTCCAAGCCCACCTTAGTAGTGTGTGTTGAAGCGCTCGTTAAGGTATGGGCATTTTCATGGAAGAAAAAACATACAAAAACTACGTTAACGACATTAAAACCGATTCCAAAGGCCATCAACAACACCGACACAATCATGTCGGAGGCCTCCACAACTGCAACTAAGGAGACCATTCAAGCGATTGTTGCGATGAGTTGAAACGGGACAGTGGAACAGCCGGCACAAAAGGCACTGGACGCTACAAGCGCACCTGTCCAAGAGTATCACTGTCAAAATCAGTCAACATGGCGAACGATACTGGGCAGGGCACCTTGCCGGCCAAGAGAACTAGTGAAGGAGATGGAATTGAGAACGCGAAGCTGGAACTGAAGAGGATGTTGACGATGGTATGGACTACAATGTGAAGAATTTGCCGAAATGTGGGCGGGAATCTTGCCTTAGATGGCAGTGCTGGTGTAGGAACAAAGATGGGTTCAAACTCTTGACCGATGGTGCATATTCATTATTATTTAGGAAGTGACTTGTTTTGCTGGCCGCAAATTAAAGAGGAATACTTGGATACAGTCTACTAAAATGGTACGGACGCAGTAATTTGAGCTACTCCCAAAGAGGAATAGCTGGTAGGGTCCCAATGTTTCTCCCTTATTTATAGCATGGCCCACGCTGCAGTAAGCAAAGCTTAATTTCAAGTTCTATCACTGATTAGGTGTATCCACCTACAGTACTCAGATTCCTAGACCAAGGCTCGGGAGGCCTAGAGCTAGTGCAATGCAGATCACACAGAACGCGCCACGTTTATGCGCTAATTGGCTTCGATAATCGTGAAGCCGCATTGGCTGCTGCATCTTCCTTGCTGACAAGTAGAAAACGCATCTCCTTCATCTCAAAATTTAGCAATACTCGACAGCTTCTTGAACTCTTGGTGACCGCGAACTATCTGCATACGCATAATTGGTAGCAATTGTCTGGCAATCATGGTTGCTATATCGACGCAGCTCCTCTTAGCGGCGAGTCTGGACATCGGCCTGCACTACTTCTGCAAGACGACATGGTCATCTCTGAGTTTGCTCCTCTGGTTGTTGCCACTTACGCCTACAGTAATGATACTATGCGTCGTATATGGTGTCTTGATCTACCCCAAGTACGTCTCGCCATACAAGGATATGATCGCTCTCCCGAATAAACACTGGCTTTGGGGTACTTATGCCGAGTACGGCGAGCATAACTATGAACAAGCGGAATACATGGAGAAGCACTACCCGGGACATGCGTTTACCCGTTTCCACGGACCGCTGGGTTCCGACTATATAATGACGGTATGTTTATTTACATGGTTGAACTTCAATTGCGAAGTTATTGCTGACAGTCCGGTCAGCAATCGCTCGAGGCACATGTCCAGGTTCTCCAGACCCACGCCTACAAGTTCGTCAAGCCCACATTCATCAATCGAGGTATGAAAGCCATCATCGGCAACGGGTTATTCTTCGCCGAATTAGAAGACCACAAAGTTCAGCGTCGCATTATAACGCCCGCCTTCACACACGGCCACGTCAAATCTTTCATCCCGGCATTCATGGATAAAATCAAGCTCGTATACAACATTTTTGACGATTACACGAAAGACGGGCCCTCTGTGTTCGAACAAGTGCCGATATTTGTGCGTTTGACACTTGATGCAATTGGTGAGGCAACATTTGGTGTCAATATGCATGCGATCGATGATGAGAATAATGAGCTTCTCGCTGCATATCATAGACTTTCAACACCCGCAGATGATCCATTCTTTTTCCTTTGCAATGGCTTTATTCCGGGGTTTAGATATCTCCCGCTTGCGACTAATAGAAAAATGAAACAGGCCAAAAAAGTGTTTAGAGAGTCTTGTCGCGCTGTCCTGATGCAGAAGGTCAGTTCGGTATCTGAGAAGAAATTAGAGGGCAAAGATAGAGATATAGTGAGCATTCTGTTGAGAGACAGCGAACATAAGTGGACAATCGATGAGATTGAGAATCAGATCATGACCTGCATGTATTTCTTTTAGGTTGAGAGTTATGCACCTCTTCTGACACGTTACAGTTCTGCTGGCCGGCCATGAAACTACTACTGGTGCTTTGACCTGGACGCTGTGGGCGCTTGCTCAGCATCCTGACGTACAAGAGAAGTTGCGTCAGGAAGTCCGTGCTGCCTTTCCTGGCGGCATCGACGACATTTCTTCGGCCGATGCAATCGAATCTTTGAAATATCTGAACAACGTCCTTAGAGAGGGCTTACGTGTTCATCCGCCACTGCCAATTGCCGTCCGAGAGGCTGCAGAGAATGTTACCATTGAAAATACGTTCATCAAGAAAGGCACTATTGTGCAAGTATCAATTGCCCTACTTAACAAGTCCCCCAGACTATGGGGTCCTGACGCTGAGGAGTTTAAACCCGAGCGATGGGATACCCGTCCCATGGAACATGCGTATGGGTTCTCCACATTCTTTCAAGGTCCACGGGCTTGCATCGGAAGAAGACTGGCGGAAGTTGAGTTGAAGTGCATTCTAGCTGCCTTTGTTGCGAAGTACAAGTTTGAGATGATCAGTCCCGATCAGACCGTGATGACGGACTTCGTGGTCACGGCCAAGCCAATGGACGGTCTTCCTCTGAAGGTTACAAGGCTTGAGGGCTGGTAGACGGAGGTTTAAGCATATTTTCACATTCTAGGCGTGGATGGCTTGCTTTCTTGGTATGTTAAAGTTGCAAATGTTGGTTGCTTCGATTGGATAGTAAGTTTCTTCTGTTGGAAATGAATTTTTGATCGAAATTAAGATTGATATATGTCAGTTAGAGAATATAGTACTCTAATGTATTCTATATATGCAATCTATAATCACTAGACTCACTGTTTTCTACCCTGTTCCTCCTCGAGAATCATTTTCCAATGTTCATCAACCTCATTGCGGTGGTGGTTTGCATGTGGATTGTGTATCAAATGATGATGCTTATCATTCGGATCAGGAACGTATTCTGGCTCGTTTTTGCCCGTCAAGGTCGTGATAGCCGTCGCGACAATTAGCACGATTGTCAGTCCCTGGGCATACATTCTACAATGACTTAGCAATTGTCACTCGAATTTCAGAGCAGCAGGAATTGAGTATACCTTGCCTGGACGATCTTCTGTGCTCTCGTCATAAGCTTGTCACGTGAGACAACATAGCCAGACACTCCGAGTGAAGCGAGCCATGCACCGAAAATGAGACTAAGCCGGTTCTTCGACGCAAAAGCCTTTACTTTCTCACTTGTAGATAAATTGCTGAATTCAGTTGCAGCTTCATTTTGTCGCTGATAGACCCCTCGCTCTTTGTAGATCGCGTGCGACAGCGCGCGGTCGGCGCCTACTCGGGACATACCGATAAAGGGGATCATGAAGGTTGCAACACGGAATGTAACGGATTTGTAGACGACAGGGAAGCGCAATTTCGCGAGGTAATTAAGTCCTAGACCCAGTCCTGCACCAGCTGTCGCACCTTGGGCGAGGCCAATATACGTCATCCGTCTCTCATAGTCTGCTCGCTGCTCTGCAGTGAGATGAGTTGCGTCGACTTCATTCGGCATGATTATTTATTAGTGCTCGATCGGTGGACCTAGTGATAGAAAACGTAATTGGCGTAAGACGGAAAGTACGTCGCGATCCCAAAGGTATTGATAATATATCAAAAATGCCGCCGAAGAGTTTCGAAATATCAAAAATGCAATTTTAGCCCGTACCCTGAGTTTGTTGTGTACCCAAAATTTCGTCCCAAACTTAATTACCTATCATACAAAAAGTTATGATCGGTGAGAGGTGGGTCCAGCCACCACCGTTTCCATCGTAGAACTCGCCAAATCGGTTTCACTTGCAAGACATTATATTGTCATAATTGCGAATGTAGACGAGTATGAGGTCAGAACTAGGCAGAACGAATGCTTCCCTGTTCGCCTAAATGTATGGACGTGCCCGTGCCGTCATATGTGCACCGCCCACCACTAGTCGAACCCCCGGTCGGCCACAAAGGCGGATGCCTCACAATTTCTAGAACCTGTACGAACCTATTGGTTAGATAGTGAGTAATATGTGTGTATTCTGGGCTATAAGGGGGAACGTTTTGATGAGTCGTGTCGTTGCCCCTTCCTTGGACGATTTCCTTCGTCGGTTTTTTGCTTGCCGCCTTCATTTTGTTCCTGACTTTTTTGTAGCCAAATGAATGTGTTCTATATACATCAAGAACATATGAGAATGAAAAGTAAATCAATATGATTGACCAATATAGATTAGCTTGGGTGCTTAGTGCAAAGTTTATAGACTTCAGGACGAACAAGGTACAACGGCTTTTAGGGAGATACTCAGGGTACGGGCAAACGGAGTATTTTTGATATTTCAAAACTTGACGGAGGCATTTTGATATTATCCATTTAATTCTATATGCTGACGACGCACGCCGATTGATATCGCACCGACGCTAGTGATGTCACAGCATTCTTTGAGCCGCTGCCGGTAATTGCCGCAGTCATGAAACCGCCAACTGGATCAATTAAACAGAAATTAAGCTATTATTGTGTGTCCATCACTTAAGTGCTTTCGCTTATACTCCAGCACCGTAGAGACAGCCGAACCCGTATAAACCATGCGCGATTATTATCACGCGAATCAGCCATAAGCATTAATTGTCAGCGTTCATGACTATCCCGACTTCCGCGGTAGCCAAAACATTTGATTTGTTCTAAAGTACATTCCTGATATGTACAAATCGTGTTTACATCTTCTGTTGTAACCATTGTGAGAAGGTTTATGCCTTATGCTTGTTATCTTTTAATAATTTTGCGTCAAATCCCAGTAGTCTATGCAATCTGATGATTCCATCCGCTTCATCACTACTCAATGAGTTGTCCGCCATAAGATACGGAATCCCATAGTGCAAGTCGGTCATGCAAACAACGATGATGTATAACTGAGTTTGCTTTTGCTCCAACGTCAATCCTGTAATCGGCCTTTTAATCGCATTAATGTCTTGTCATAATTCGGTCAAATGTCAGAGGCAAACTTACGCTCCTCGTTCTAATAATGCCCAATCAAGTTCCTCCTCAGTCATCGACCATACACCTCCCCAATTTCCAATCAAAATGTTGTCCGCTTTCAAATATGCGATATGGAAGAATAATTTCTCGACCATCAAAGCACGGACCATCATAAATGAAGGAACCCAAGACGGAAGTAGTCCAAATGCCTTCGCGGCAAGAACTAGCTCCTTCGTTGACAATTGTGGCGAAGTCTGTCGAAATGTGTCCTCCGTCGGCATTGGACGTCCGTTTGCAAATGCTTTACGAGCACTTTGTATACTTCTCTCCCATCTTGAGACATGCCATGCAACAACTTCCTTGCCCAACTCAAATGACGCCACCAGTCTCGGCAATAAGGATCTCGCAACTGACGCTAGAAAGAATATTGACGACAAGGTAGGAACAAATAACGGCGAGCTACATCGTCTGAATAACTGAAATTCGGCACGACTCAATTCCCCAGGGTCAGGAATATAAATATCCAACGTCTCCACCGCTTCACGGTCTTTACCCTCGGTCGACCGAAGCATGTCCTTTAGGCTGCGAGCAATGTTTCTTGTAGGATTGAAGTACGCGTCTGTAGAGTTGACTGATCCAACTAAATCCTGGAATAGAAACGGCAGATTGACGCGCTCGTTGACAGTCCTTCGCACTCGCCGGACTTCCCAAAACTGTTTGATCACATCAATATATTTTCGTAGCGGTGCTATCTTCTTGCCATCTTCAAAGTGAAGTCCTGACGCTCCGTCCGCGGTCTTGACATCGTTCCTGACCCAATGTTGCCAATTTATGATCGGATACGGACCGGGAATATTCGACAACAAAATCGCCCTCTCTAAAACTGTAGACCGTCCGGACGTTGATACAGGATACTCGTACAACCACAACATTGATGTCTTTCGTTCCGCAACTTTCTTACTCGCGGTTAAGTGCTTGGCCACAAACGGGTAGCTTGCATTTGGGAACGGTTTGGGCAAAGGTACAGGTATACCTTTCGTCGGCAACCCTGATTCCGTGTCCTCTTTCTCCTGGACACTCTTTTTCACCCTTCTGGTCACATAGTTTCTTCGATATTGACGCATGGTATGCCCGCAGATTCGTCGTGGCCGTCGACATTGCGTTGAAGGTTGGAGAACTCTTAGCGACCTGCTACACAGAAGTCGCAACTCCATTGTGACCTTAACCAGGGACTAACTGCAAAACTGTCAATAACATGTATGTTGTCAAGTCCGATTGCTATTCGAATGGCCGATTTTCTATAACTTGCTCCGGTGAGGATAATGTGTGCCTGGGTCCAAAACAAAATTTCGTGATTGAATAATTATTATGGGGCCTCGAAGAAGGTTTCAAGCCTTCGAAAATTGTGGTTGCCGCGGGCAGTGATTTGGATCTGCTATGATTGCCTGTACGACATACAATCACACATTATTTGCAACGGCGATCTACTAGATAGCCTTTACTTTCCAATCTTAGTCTCCTTACAATTGAAGTGTATAGATAGCACAACACATAACAACTATGGCTGCTTCGTTAGCACCCAAGATGCCTGGCCAACCGTAAGTCTTCACTTCACGGTGTCCGTCGCTCACGACAATACAGACCATTAACGAATCTTACAAATAGCGGCTATGTCAATCCTCGAGGAATTCCACAAGCGCCATTTATCGAAGTTGTGGAGGATTACGTGCGAAATCGGGACCAAGTCCAGTCGGTCTTGCAATCATTTCAAGAGATGCTAAGGTATGATGCATATGCTTGGATACTGATGTTGATCAATTAAGTGGATTAAATGCTAATTCCGCTGCGTAGTAAATACAAATATATGGTATGCATAGTCCATTGGAGTCATGAGTAACACTGAATCAACCGAATCGATTTTCTGACGTTTGTGAAGGAAATGAGCACTCTTCGTCGCGCATCCGGCCTGCAAGAGAAGATCCCGGATATTCAGAACACTCTTGATAGCGTACTATTCCTTGAGTCAAAACAAGTGAGTTTACATTTAAATACAACAATCGAATTGATAGTAATTTGGCGTACTTATCTTGCTGTGAATAGAACGTTGATGAGTCCACATTAACGACTACATACGAACTTAACGACACCTTGTACGCTAAGGCCAATATAAATCCCTCCGACACTGTTTACTTATGGTTAGGTGTAAGTACCAGTTTTCAAGCTATTGCTTTTACTTTCTGATGAGGATTTAGGCGAATGTTATGTTGGAGTATCCCATAGCGGAAGCCACGGACCTATTGACATCGAAGCTGCACGCCGCAAAGGAATCTTTGAAGACTTGTCAAGAGGATTTAGAATTTCTCAGAGAAAATATAACGACGGTCGAGGTGAATACTGCGAGAGTAAGTAACACCTATGGGATCGAGTGTCTAATAGCCAAATGCTGATAATCTGTGTGTAGGTATACAATTGGGATGTGCAGCAGCGAAGGGAAGAGAAGGAACTCGTGCGATAAAGCAGGCGTCTCAAGAGACCACTTGCCTCTGCATAAACATGTAATATATAATGAGGACGCGATCTAGAATGCCTAGAACTAGGCGACAAGTAACATGCACAAACAAGCATGTCATACTCTATGCTAACATTTACTCTACATCATTCTCTAACAATCGGAAGAGCTCTCCTAGGACCCGCGATGGGTTCACAGTCAGTCCATTGTGCAGGAACTCACTCGTAACCCATTGTCTGCAGCCATTTATCTGCGAAGCAGCTTCCACTGATAAATCTAAATCAACATAAATGTCGTTAAAGTACCTAGTCTCACTTAGCAACAGCGACTGAACAAGTTACTAAACAAATACTTACGAAACAGCAGCTACTCTGGCTGTAGTCTTGTTTAGTGTCGGGATGTCATATAGCTTAGGCCAATCGGTCTTGCTCGCCAAGATCTCCGCAACACCCTTCAGGTCTCTCAGTTCTGCATAATCGTCGAACATCGATCTGTAAATCTTTGTAGGATATAATTAGATATCTGTACATAAATAAGGTAAGTAATCTATTTACCATTTCGCCGGTGAAGAATATCGGCAAATTTGGATCACTATGCGCTGATACGACATGCCAGTTAAAGAATCGAGCGTGCTGTGACCGCAGACGATCGGCAGACCAATTGCTCGGTTCCCTGATACATTACATCAGTCAGCTAATTATTAGGTCACACACAAGATAATAATTCTTACCCTTGACAATAAATCGCTTCATGAATACATGCGTACAGTATATTAGAATCAAATCCCTGAGCGCTTTCAATTCGACTTCGGGTGTTGTACGTAATCTCCCCAACAACATCTAAATCAAACGAGGCTTTTGCAACCAGCTCTAAATGTCGTATTAGCACCCTGCCCTATTAGCTAGAGGATGCAAATTAAACATACGATGTACAGTATCCATGCCTTGATGCCTTCCAAAATCAAGACCAAGCTGCTGAAATCTCTCAACCGATAGGATACCTCCGTTCGGCAGCAGAACCTCGTGGGTGGCTAGGTAACTGAGAATATTGCGAACTTTCTGGATATCCTTGGGAAACTTTTCGTAGTAGGCTTTGTTACGCTTGATCACTCGCTCTGATGATAACTAGTTAGCATTGCTTGATTAATCTCACTTTGGACATACTGTACAAGGCTTCGTATACTGGGTCTGGGCCATCCGCGAGAGGTGGGACACCTCCAGTTATCAGAACATCTTTTAAGCTCTCGGGACTGATAATTATTAGTTACAACATGAAATAATTCTCCGATTCAGATCCACATACTAAAATGAGAGATACGTGACCGCGCAGAATCCACCTGCTTTTGTTAAACTTGATTATTCCATTACCATGCCAGTTACAATTGCAAATACTTACCAAAAGACTGTCCTAGCAGCGACCACTTCTTTTCAGTGGTATCCTTAAGCAATGCTTTCCGGATTTCCTCGCAATCATGTACGATGCTATCAGCTCTGAATAGAGACAGGTATCTTGCCTTTTGCTCATCTGTTCCTGTAATAATAATGACATGTCAGAATATATTCGTGTGATTATACTGAACCTCCAGTTACCGTTCGATTTTAATGTACCGAATGATATTGGCGCGCTATATCCAGTTCCTCGTTGGTCTAGGTACAACACCTGTTATATTAGTCCTTCAAACCAACAAAACCCAGGAATGTAAAGAGCAGACCTGATAACCCCGATCAATCAATTCTTTAGTTCGGCCAGACTTCGATAACGGAGCCTCACCTGATCTCGCAGTCAGCCAATGTCAGGAGTGATCTCTTCATAAGCCTGTCTTACATTCAAAACCTGGACCACCCTGAAGGTAAATCACTAACCAAATCAGCCTCTATGTTTCGTATATAACAACTGTGATGCTATTGTTTCGTACTATATGGTCTCTTGCACTTGTCCGGGTCCGTCTCGTCGGCCTCCTCGACGGGTATAACGCGCCGGGCGAACACCTTAATTTCCCCGCTTGTTGGCTCCTTGTAGTCTAACGGTACCACAAACAGGTATTCAAATACTCGAATCCCTATATTACGTATATTAGCATCAGATTCATGCAATACTGTAGGGCTAGCTCAATAGCCGCAGTAAGCGCAGATTACTGCCCACAACCTGAACATCAGGGACAGCTGTCAACATGCCTTGAACATGATAGGAGTCAACTATTTCAAATTCCGCCATATCTATAGTAGAGACTCTCGTGTACGCTGGTGTGTTGGTGTTAGCTAGGGATAATATATTACCGAGACACTGAACAGGCTAATGCGATCGTGATGTTCCAAGACGTAGTAATAGTCAGATAAACTTCGCGCTCCCGAAGAGTCCAAACCAAGACACAACAGTTCGGTTAGAGCAGGTGACGACTTCTTGTATGAACACAATCGATAAATACTCAACCTGCCTCTTTACGATGATAGGATGTAAATAATAAATTATCTTAAATAAGTTATACTATACATTAAACGCAGGCCACAAACATATCAGTAGTAAGTATAATAATACAGAACGCAGGATTATCATCCAGGAGCTACATTTGCAATCACCCAAAACCCCAAGCTACGGATTATTTACAAAACACCTTCAGTAGTCACATATCATCGCTAATTCATGTTGTACGGGTTATTTGGCGGGACTTGTCCAGCATATGCACCGGGAACTGGCTGTTGTTGTTGAGTGAAAGCTCCTAATAAATACTGAGCGAGCGCATTCGTGGGTACAGCTGGCGCAGTCGCAGGCTGGGGCTGCAACTTTTGCTTTGTTCTAACAACGATCTCAGCACCAAGAGGAATGTCAATGGACATGTACTCTGTAAAGAATGTTAATTACACTGTCCTGCAGTACTAAGCCATCAATAACTAGCTCACCATCAAACCGTACGGTTGAAACACCTGGTGTTTTCTCAAAGACCTGAAGAGAAAGCTTTGCTTGGTTTTGCAAGTCCATATTGAGGAATACGACAGCAAATACGCCTTCGATAATCATTTGTCGGATAACCGAGGACATGGAAAGACGGGAAGAAATATCAAGTACATCTATCTTGACGTAACGATCTTCAAATGCCTTTCGTACATACCATACGAAATTTCTGTCCACCCTGTCCGTAACCAGAATCTGGCATTCTGGAATTTCGTCGGGTCGCCGTCGAGGCAACGGCCAATCCTCTGCAGGAGAAGGTGACCTTCGATATCGCGAAGGTGGTGAACGCTCACGATAGCCTCTGTCAATTCGACCTCTCTGAGGAGATAATTCACGTCTGTACCGATCACCGTAGTCATTTTCCTGCTCCTGACGTCCTAAATATCCTCCATACGATCCACCTCTATTTTGGGTACTGGCCCTGCCACCGCGTCCTTGTCTGTTGCGACCCCTACCATCAGGCGATTCTGACCGGCGTTGACTACGTGAACTATCGCCGTAGCGATCGCGATCGCCTTTATCACGTTTTGCACCCTGCGGTTTAGATTCTTCCAAATCTACACAAAGTTAATTAGCCACACATAAGGTAACATGATAGCTTCAACATACGTATTTTTCTACCAGCAACTACAGTTCCCTGTTCGCTGTCGATAGCTCTGGCGCAATCTTCTGCTCTCAAGAATTGGACAAATCCATATGCTTGTTTGATTGATATTTGAGCCAGTTCGCCAAACTTTGAAAAGATGCGGAACAATTGTCTCTTATTAATGCTGTCGGTCGGAAGATTTCCTATATGCAGTATTAGAACGCGATCGGTTTAATATTTCGCAAGGTAAAATTATGTCATACCAATAAATAATCTAGAGCCGAGAGGAAACTTATCCCATTCTCCACGAGCAACATGTTCCTGTTCACTCCTAAGAAACCGATCATATTCTTGTTCTTCAAACTCTGAAAATGGTGCCTTCAGCTCTGACACAGATATAGATCTGCCAGGTTGATATGCACGACGTGATCGGCCTTGCCCGCGCTGGTCACCACCCTGTTCCTCGGATTTATTGTCGGAATCATTGTCATACGCAGCATAAGTAGGTTCAGCGGAGCCGGTGTCCGGATACGTTTGGTACGCAGTAGTTTGCCATTGTAGAGGTCGACTATGAGACTCTACAGGTGGCTGAGGCGCTTCTGAATATGCCGACTTCGCTACAGATGGTTCATTCGCAGTGTTGGAGTCGTCGACGAAGAAAACAGGGTTGGACGAGTTAGCACTAACGGCTTGCACCTCATTTGATCCTGGAATGTATGAACTTTCTGTTGACTCATGGAAACCGCTGGCGGGCGAGGTCCCTGACTGGACCGGCTGGTTTTGTTGGGACGAAGTTGACTCAGGTCGATCGATCTGAGGCGGCAATGAGCCTGTAGCCATTGCTAAGCCCAAAATCGACTCGATAGTTATATCACTCACTGGAGGAATGGCCGGCACTGCATTTTCGGAACTTGATTCTGGAAGTTGTTCAGACATTTGGCAAGGCTGTGAAGTATGTGATGTAGGGAAGGAGACGTGGCAAGGTTTTGCTCTGAATAAGATATACCCTTATGATTTGCCAACAAATCAATGTAGATGATACAAAATTGGCTGAAACGCCGAGTTCTTAGCCGGATTGACTGGTGATTAGATGGATTCAAATGGATAGACAATATGGATGTTGATGCGTGAGGGAAGCGTAGTTGGGCGTGGCTGTCGCGCAACAAATTTAAATACACTCCAGCAAAGTGGTCAATACAACAATACGACAATTCACCGGTATTTTCCGTTGAAGGATGTGCTAGGAGACAGGCTCGTTCTTGGCAAATGACGACGATGATAATGGGGACTGATAAAGTGTTATTTGCGTGGTTTGCATCTGTCTGGCAAGGGAACGACAGCATTTACGAAAAATTTAGGTTGTTACTCTTGAAAACCAAACCCTGGTTGTTCCGGTATGATGATACTTAGGGCGTAGATTGAATGGCGTTTTGACATGTCTGCAGGGGCCTTAACTCGGAATCGTCGATTGGACTCTGGACGATATTTTTGAAGATAATAGCAAATAATTGCTACGATAATATCGCCACTGATGAAGGTCGTAGGAGGACTCGCATATAAGGTGCGCAATCTTATAAGAATTGCTTATGTACATGAAGCTAACAACCTGTAGACTCCACTGCGATGCTCTTTCCCGACCAGGCGATGGTATCATGCTGGCATACCAATGTTGTATGCAGCTGCGGATAATACTTCAGCTCAGGGTGGGTTCGAAGTTTCGTTTGGCAATTTTAGTTTCAAGTCTGCAAAGGGACAGAGAAAAAGTGAACTGGACAAGAGAAAGTCGCCCGCAGGCGAACGTACGGTTATCGAGCATGCAGTTCCACGCCATTCGCCGACACTGATTTCAGAGAAATCTCGCAAGCCCCGCACAGATCCTTACAAAGAACGTGACAGAAAAAAGACTCAAAAACAGAATGGCAAGATTCCTCTAAAAGATGAGAAGGGTTCTAAGGGTAAATACATCAATGCTATTGATCAATCCGCTTCGAGAAATTCTCGAAGCATTGAGTTGGACTTGGACGATGATGCGGACGACGAAATTGACGACATATTTGACGATCTCGGCAACGAGTTTGACGAAGGAACTAGAAGTAAGGTATGTGGTCGGTTGTGTCTGTTAGCAACTGTGTAGATGTGAATTGCTAATGTCTCCTAGAAATCCAAAAAGAAGAAGAAAGATCCTTACAGGAAGCGGGGAGGTACTCCCACTCTACCTATTCCTGCATTTATCACCGTTAGCAATTTGGCGTCGCTACTTGGAGTCCGTCAACAGCTTCTTATCCGAAGTTTGAGGAATATGGGTTTTGAAAATACGAATTTTAACCATGGTACGTTTGGTATTCTGGTGGTATTAGACTATACCGCGCGTACTTATTGTTCGTCAGTTTTGGATTATGAAATTGCGAGTTTAATTGCCATGGAATATGGCTTTGAACCTGAGACAGAATCGGACGATGGAGATTTAGTGGCGCAGTAAGTATTCAGAGAATGTTGAGAGTTACAAGAATCGGACTAATGGCTGTGTAGACTCCTGCCTACAGATAAAGAGAGAGTTCCACCGCGTCCTCCTTTCGTTACTATCATGGGCCATGTCGATCATGGAAAAACAACAATTTTGGATTACTTGAGAAAGTCAAGAATTGCAGCCTCAGAGCACGGCGGCATAACGCAGCACATCGGCGCCTTCTCAGGTTTGTTTCATTATTTACGGTCTTTGAACAGGACTAGTCTAACGATTATTGCTAGTTCCTCTCTCTAATGGGCAACGGATCACGTTTCTGGATACACCAGGCCATGCAGCTTTTTTGAAGATGCGGCAACGAGGAGCAAATATCACTGACATTGTCGTTCTTGTTGTTGCCGCTGATGACTCGGTAATGCCCCAAACAAAGGAAGCTATTAAACATGCCAACAATTCTAATGTCCCCATAATTGTGGCTATTAATAAAGTCGATAAGGCGAATATTGATATCGACCGTGTCATGCAAGATCTTGCGGCTAATGCAGTATACGTCGAAGGCTACGGAGGCGAGACTATGGCAGTGCCAGTGTCAGGACTTACTGTAAGAAGTCACACTGAGGCTAGACTCGATGATGATATACTAATTTTCGAGATTTAGGGACAAGGTATTCCGGATTTGGAGGAGGCCATAATTGCATTATCAGAAGTCCTTGATCTTCGAGCAGAGCCAACTGGAAACGCGGAGGGGTGGGTTATCGAGTCGGAGCTCAAGAAGGGGAGAGGAAATACTGCGACAGTCATCATCCGGAGAGGAACACTGAAGGCGGGATCATATTTGGTTGCCGGAACTGGATATGCGCGTGTCAGGTCTCTTAAAGACGAGAATGGAAAAGCAATTACGCAAGCTGGACCAGGTCAGCCAGTTGAGGTTGATGGTTGGAAGAGTTTACCAGAAGCAGGAGATGAAGTTCTGCAAGCTAGTAATGAGGTATGTAGAATTATTGTAGTTTGGACGACGACTGGTGGCTGACTATATGTTTGATTCAGCAACACGCGAAAGATGTTGTGGAGCATAGGCTAAAGAAACTGGAGATTAAGAAAGCGTCAAGAGATATTGAAGTTATAAATGAGAAGCGTCGGCTTGATCGTATTGAACGAGTGGAAAATACTGATCAAAGCAGGCGCTCACGCAGAGCCGCACGAAATGCGACGCCTCAGCTAATTGAAGATGTCCATGACGACGGCACAAAGGTTCGAAATTACGTTTTGAAAGCGGATGTGAGCGGATCTGCCGAAGCCGTGACAGATGCGATACAAGATATCGGTAACGACGTGGTTAAATGCAGAGTTGTTCACTCAGACGTTGGCCCACCAACTGAGTCCGATGTGCTGCTTGCGGAAGTTTCGAATGGTGAGTTATATCTGAAAACTACGTATAGATGCTCTCTAATGCTGTTTCTAGCTGATATTTTGTGCTTCAATGTTCATCCGGACCGAGATCTGCTCGCCACAGCGACCAAACACAATGTCAAAGTTGTCTCTCACACGATCATTTACCACTTGCTTCAAGACGTGACGAGACGTGTATCGGAATTGCTGGATCCAATTATTGAGACTAAAGTGAATGGCGAGGCAGAAGTCAGAGCCATATTCACATTCTCTGTTAAGAAGAATTTGACCAAGATTGCAGGCTGCAGAATTTCTAACGGCACTGCCAAGCGCGGTTCCACCGTTCGCGTACTACGAAACAAAGATGTTATCTTTGATGGCATGTTGGACTCTCTGAAGCAGGGAAAGCACGATGCGACTGAGCTGGCTAAGGGAAATGATTGCGGTATGACCTTCAAAGACTTCGATAGTTTTCAAGAAGGTGACATTGTGCAGTTCTACGAAAAGGTGTATGTGCCTCAGTATTTGTAGTTTTTGCATC
Source organism: Lipomyces starkeyi (assembly GCA_018804115.1). Lineage (NCBI taxonomy): Eukaryota > Fungi > Ascomycota > Lipomycetes > Lipomycetales > Lipomycetaceae > Lipomyces > Lipomyces starkeyi. The sequence continues at coordinate 237,515 of JAGJTG010000012.1, forward strand.
GAGGGTACATTGAGATATTGGGTACGATATGGCCGCATTCTGTATGATATTGAGAAAAATATTAGATGTACATAGTCATGAATAGATGCAATTAAGCTTGCAATCGCAGAGGGCTATTTAGTCTCTTCCCATTGAACGCCAACCCATTCCTCCTGATATCCCACACCATTTTTGTCTATCATCGATGGAACGCAATCATTTTTACATGTGCCAACGATAATAGTTCCCCATTCCATCCCATTAAGGATGTCAATGCCGCTTCCCTCTTCCAATACCTGTATCGCGTATGGCATTAACTGAAGCTCAAATACTCGGACCGATCCACAAAGCTCGCAATGAGGTATCAGGCTATTGTCGTAATGACCGGTATTTCTATTAATCAAAAGTCTTCCGATTTCATCTGCCTTCGAGTAAAACAATGGTGATCCTTTACGCTCGTACCGAACAACCTGCTCAGGATTGTCTGACACAGTATCTGCGAAATTCTGGAACACACTATCGATCTTACTGCTACTTTCGGGTAAGGCAGACCATTCGTCTGGACCGTCATTGCTGCTTCCTGAGGTGCTTGCCAAAATCTCGACTCTTTGGTTGATATTCTGCTCGGCCTTGTTTGTCAAGTACTCGCTTTCAACGTATAGGAACCAAGAGTTGTAGCTCTCAAGTTCTTCCGCTGGCGGCCACGGTTCGAATGGTGCCAGGATTACGGCATCCGGCCGATGCGTAACGACGATATTTGTACGTTCCAACGATTCCGAGACTTGCTCAACCTCATCTACGGTGGCACCCGCCCTCACGCTCGATTCTGGCGACGGACCAGGACCACCAAACGGATTAGCACCATCACCAAACCCGTCACCAAAAAGCACATTCCCAAGATCAGCCTGCTGCCGTCTACTCCGCTCCGCAGCTTCAGCGGCCTTCCTATTCCTGCGCTCCTCCTCTTTTTTCTGCTTGTCCGCGACTACACGCATTTTGTCTTCATCTCGCATAATTCCTCTGAACGCCCTTACAGATCCCGGACGCCGGCGACATCCCACGTCTTTGCACGCGTAGACGTAGATCACGCGTTCGTAGAGCGTGTTTTCTAGTGCTGCGTAAGCTTGGAGTAGGAGTGTCATGACTGATTCGCAAGCCTTGCATTTCGCAAGGCCAAGGGTTGGTGGGGACGATGGATTTAACCAAATCTAAGTAAACAAATATTAACTATCAAAGACGAATATAGTATATGACTGGCGTAGCGGTTATATATATGTACGTACGGGAAGTCCACCTATCCGCGTATCAAAGGCTGAAGCAGTGTCGCCGGCCGGCTCGTCAGGGTATCCCAGTAGCACTGAGGTCTTCCCACCCACAGAGTGCGAGTCTAGGGACATATCGGAGTCTGATTCGTAATCATCGTCACTCGACATATTGTTTTATATACGTCGATCCGCAAAACGATGCCGCTTGATATTGTTTGTTGGTCGCCAAGACCACAGTTTTCTTCACAAACAGCAGGTGCAAAAAAATTTCAGGGGTCGATGACTATCATGCTTATACGCCAGGGTTTAGAACGTCGACAGATGCCACATAGCACAACAGAGACAATATTCTCGTCCGACACAAATATATTCGGTCATACGCCGTAATTGCATCATTGCACATACAACTTTATACCAAGAATCGAAATTATATACACACACGCCATGCCCGTAAATTATGAAACATATGGCCATCTCTCGGCCATTGTTGCGAGCTCGTAGCCGGTTCGTTCCACTACCTAGAACCGCGCGAAGTACGAAGCGCTATGGATAACACCAAATTCGTTCTGCCAACAGTCAATTACCAGTTATGACCCAAAGTAGAATTTTACAGCATGTCTCGAAATATTAAAGCCGAACAGACTGGCGAGGAACAAGACCTAGAGTTTGTTAATCTACACGACCATTTAAGGGCGTACAATATAGGCATACCACAAAAATTAATATAGGAAATAGTAGCATTTCTGTGTGGTCTAGAAAGGGAAGAGCTAAACTCATGTCAGTACTAATGTAGAGTCGCACTAATACGAAGAAAACGTACCACTGTACCCTAGATACGAGATAACGACGTAGTACGAGAACGCCCCGAGATATAACGAGTTTCCAAGCAATAACGAGAGCCTAAATCAGATTAGATGACTGGAGGCCATCAAACATTGCAGCAGTGGAGACCCACCAATTGTCCTTGATTATAACAGGCAGCATGACGAACTGCAGGACATACAGGCAGAACCATATTATCAAAAACGAATTGCAATGCACATCAAAGCAGTATCTATACCAAGTGTTAGCCTCCTACACATCTAAACGACATTGGAAAATTCAGCGTACGCCCATTCGAGCTTGCTGTCTTGCTGCGACATGCTCATGACACCGCGAGTACTCCGCTGTCTCAAGAATCTACCAGCAAGAAACCACCCGGCTGTCGCAATTATCGACCCAACTAATAAAAAATCTATAAGCACGATATTGAACATGAGCCGGATTATCGGAAAGAAACCGGGCGAATACGCGATTCCCCACGCAACAGCGGAAAGCATCAAGAAAGCAGATAAAAGTAGCGCGAAAGATGGATCGTCCCTAGCCCATGTGTTTTTCGTTTCTGAAGGTCTGCGATTAGTATTGCGCGCTGATTCTAAATACCATGAGGATTCAGGGCTTACGTTTCTGTCAAGCGTCAGCAACCCTCAAAGAAATTCCTACCAAGCATATACGCACATGATAATATATCTGTCGATACACCTTCTTCGGTGAGATAAACAAATAACAAATCTCCCATATCGCAGTCTCAAAGTCCAACGTAGGCGGTTTAAACAGTCTACTCTCGTCAATACTCCGACACGTTCATATCCTTGACAAGTAACTAACCTCCGTAGCACAACCGGTAACCTCAACGACGTATAATTCGCATATGTGGAATTTGAGTGTCTTGAAAATCTCGAATGCCGTCGTGCAGAAGAGGATACAGATGCGGTGGGCGAGGGCGGGGAAGAGAACGGGGCATTGTCCGAGATCGGGAGGATTGTCATTGGCGAGGCACGGTCGCCCGCGACTGGACTTAGTGCCCGTCGAATTGATGAAAGTGCCATTGACTTCTCAAGAACCTTGCTGATTTCTGACGATGAGGATGTAGTAGTGAATATTTGTGTTGAACTGTAGAGGGGGCACAACGTGGACTCGACGGTGTTGGTGTTGTGGTGGACTCACAACCGCCAGAACTTAAAGTTTGGCGATGCTGAAATTGAGATCCGAATGCCCGTGAAAACGATAACCTGACCTTTTCTCCCCGTCTCAGCTAGTTCTTGATAGCCAATGATCCGAGTGTTTGATTATTATGAGTGGACCGAACTCTTTGAGTAATTTTGACGAGCTTGTGACGTGGGCGGAGTCCCACGGCGGCTACTGTTCTCCAGCTCTAGCACTCACTAAATGTACATTGTATTCTCTTCATCTATTCCCTGAATTTCCAACCTAATAACCACTTTACCATACAGCAGAAACCTCGGGCTCGACAGCGTACGCCAAATATGCTATTCCCTGCTCCAACACACGTCTTTTGTCATGCCCTGTCTCGCTTATAATCGACTACGACAAGGCGGCTAAACATATCTGGGGCGACCTGGACTCTTGCCCTTTTTCACGATCGCCGCAAATTGCTATTCGATTATTTCTATGCAATCAGCGGATTCTTGGACGTGAGAGCCCGTGGGCCGCGTATATCAAAATTTTACCGGCAGAGTTTGATACGCCGCTTTATTACGATCACGAGGAAATGGAGATGTTGAGAGGAACGAATATATTCGGCGAAGTGGAGTTGCGACGACATGCGTGGATCCAGGAGTGGAAGCGCGGGATGATGTACCTGCCATCTACATTCGATAAAAGTTTATTCAGTTGGTGCGTCGGTGTGAAGCACATCAATTCGATATATTTACTAATTTCCTTGCAGGGAACTATATATGTGGGCGTGCACGATTCTTTCATCAAGATCGTTTCCGTCGAGTATAGTGTTCAACACAGGCAAAGAGGACTCCTACCCTGTCCTCGTGCCCCTCGTCGACTCGCTAAACCACAAGCCGCTGGTACCCATATACTGGACCGTGACTGCCGACGGCTTCGCGATTTCGTCAGGCACGTCCATCGAGGCCGGCGATGAAGTTTTCAACAATTATGGTCCGAAAGGGAACGAAGAACGTAAGTATTTTGTTGCAGTACTCAATTGAGGAGGAAAGTATACTGACAGACGCAGTACTGATGGGGTATGGTTTTTGCATCGAAAACAACGAGCTCGACGTCGTGACGCTCAAACTGCGCCATCCGCCCATGTCTTTGGAAAAAGTCCAACTAATTTCCTCCGACAAGTCCGAGACAATATTCCATCTATCCCAATCGAATCCTCTGCCAGACGATCTCCTTTACTTCTTTCGTGTCATAGTCGCGAATAAGCATGAGACTAGGAAGCTGTCGGAATTGGCGATAGTCGGGGAGCGGTCCACGACTGCTGGGATGCGATGCGAGTTTGATGCATTGGGAAAGTTGTATAATGCTGTGAGTTCGAAGTTACGTGGAATTTCGGTTCCTGACGTGGCGAATCCGAGTTTGAGACAGCGAAGTACGATGATTTATATTTCGCAGCAAGTCAAGATACTAAAGTTATCGCTTCTTACAATTGCACGGGCGATGTACGCGGAGCTACACATTCAACCGGAATCTCTAGACACAGACGACGTCACACAACTTCGCACAAAAGTTTATCAACACCTTCCTGACTACGGCATAAACCTCGACCTGCTGTTCTCTTCACCACGGTTTTCCGAGTTCGCAAAAGTCATCAAACAAGGATTCGACGTGACTTCACCCTCAGATATCCGTGCCGCTGACATCGAAGACCAAATCCTCGTTCTTCTCATCAGCTACCTGTTCATCTTGACACCTCCTGACTACACCGTCTGGCTCAACACAATGCAACAGCGCTACAACAATGACGAAGGACTAGACGAAGACTTTGTCGAGGATTTCGAACGGTTGTATGAGTCGTATATTCCGCCCCTAGCAGAACTCAACTCGGATATTTTTGGCTCGGAGAAATGGACACCGAGGTTGCTGGCTTGGGCGGGCAAGGTTGTGGATAGTGAGGGTGTGGTTGCTGAGAATTGCGAGAATGGGCGGCCTGAGTATTGGATTATCATGCCGCATGATAAGCTGTACTGTTAAATGGTAATAATGTAATTGTAAATAGTGGCATGTATAATCTATGGAAGTACATTTCTTTTCCATTTCGATGCGACGTCATCGCAGAAGTAACTGCGAGCTGTTCTACTAAACAGCAATGAGAAGTGGTTGGATCAATACGACTACGATTTGAAGGACGGGGCGATTAGGGACCCTATGAAAAATTATAGAAGTAAATATGGGCAAAATATAAGAAAGATAAGAAGCCATTTACTTTGAAGTTCCCGTCGAAACAGACTCCAACACAGAGCGTCTCGGTCCTGAAGAGAGAATCAATCACCTAATCGAGGACATGCACAAGAAGGCGGCGACGGTGCGCCAATTACGACAGTAAATTCCTCCCGAAGCTCATTCCACACGTGCTGGAAGCTCAGCAGGAAGTCAAAGGCGTGCATGGCCACCCTTGGCCACTGTGTGTTTTATGATCGAACTGCCATGAAGGCAGAGCAGTTTGAGCAGACGCAAGTGGTGGAAGTCAGAGCGGAGTGGACGTCCACTGCTCCTGTTCTGGGTGGATAAATCACGCCTTGGGCCGATCCAAGGTGTTTGATTGCCAGAGATGCACCTCGGTCTTTGACCGCGACTTCAATTCTTCGAAAACATCGTGCTCAAGTACTTCATTGAATGCATGATGACAGTGTCTCTTGGGATGCTGCCATATTGGGTCCTAGCCCCGCTGTACGTAGCAGCAATGCTTCTAGAAGTACGGTGCAAGTCCCGCGTGGATATTAAGCTTCTTCGTTGGGGCCAAAAGACTCGCAAATGCTCCGCTTAATTTTCGCAATATTGCGGGTTTTGCGAGTTTTGTAAGTATTTTGCTAGGTGTGACGTCAGGATCGCAGCCAATGACGTCACATAATTTTTGGACATAAGAAGTGCGGGACTTCATGCATCCGCGCACTTAGAACCGTAAATGGCACAAGCAAATCTGCATAGGGCTAGACCAAGCATGACCGGTGAAAATTGGTAAGACGCGTGGTAAGCCAGCCAAGGAAGGTGATTTCGAATAAGCGGAATTGATCTGGGCTTTTTGATTGCTGGACATGTTTGTTAAGCCCGGTTGAGCGTGGTGAGACTGTAATTGGGATTCTGAGCACCGCACCACGCGAGATACTTAAACGACTTCATTCAGCAGCGACAATCACGTTAAACCAAACCAAACCACATCGCGCTATCCACACTCTAGCACAACAGCCACAATGTCAATCCAAACGAGCAACATGAACAGGATATCATTCCTCCCCCTCTCCTCGATCCGGCGGCCCATTGTTCCTGTTCTTGACGAAGACAAGATTACGCGCATGATAGAGACTCTGTCGCGTACGGATCCGCAAGCAATAGATGACGGGCTACCTCCCATCGATGTTCTTCGTGTGCGCAAGAACGGGAAGGATTGGTATTTTGGGTATGTCCTTTCATTTATAGCCTTTATTTTGGTGAGGGAGGCAAGGGCTAATGAGAGCAGGTTTGGAGGATGCCATAGATTTCAAGCATACGAACGGACCGGCAAACAAACCGTTAAATGCAAAGTTGTCCCGGTAACAGAATCGATGCTGAAGATGTACGTCGGCGGCAGCGTGGACGAAATGTTCAAAGAGCGGTCTGCCGATGCGCCGCCTAGCTCCGTTACTGCAGTTTAGGGATTGGGTATGCAGCGGGAGATTTGCATTGGGTATGGTGTTTAGATTGATTAATGTATATTGGTACAGTGTACGATGCCGGCAAATAGAGTGTAAATAGTCTGAATATTGTAATTGTTGCAGGTTCACAGAAAGCTCAGACCGACAACTTACCAAAGCTCGTGCCCCCAACTGTTCGTGTTGCTACCAACAGCACGAGGCCGGTTGATGAACTCGTAACTTTATAGCACGAGCAAAAAGTAACGATCGGATTCACATCTAAGTGGGAGCTAACTGGGCACAGCCAGCACGTGTTGCGGATATTAAGTAACGTGGTCAATGAATAACGACAACTTGCTGCTTGGGCATATTAATCATACCGAATGTTGTCGTCTATTGTGAAACAATTTGCACTACAACGGTAACATGCATCGGAGTTTTACTGTTACCATCCCTCGTTGCGTCGCTAAAACGGGGCTCGTGCAGGGATAGTATGAGGTAGGAAGTCTATGAGTAGAGTTCAGTCGATGATCGTCATCGCTTGTAATTTCACTTTGTCTGCCAGAACCTTTATAGCGAAAATTTTTATTTTCTCTAGTGATATTGCCGTCACTCATCGCATACTTTATAAATCTCATTGCGTAGTAAAAGTAACAACGTAATTAGTAGCATACAGAAGTACGGCATATTAGCGAAAATCGGCCCTTGCTGTCGTGATGGCTCAAGTGGCGGGTCTGAGCTGACTGGTCCTCGGCGGTGGCGTTCAGGAGGCGTGTCAAATCTGATTTGATCAGGCTGCCCACCGATCGCGGCTTAAAAGTCGACTACTGTATGCAACGCTGCGAAAATATAAAAATAAAATGTGGACCGCGACATAAAAAAGAAAGTATTTTTTTGTGTGTGTTTTGTTTGTTACTCCGAAGTATATGCGAGGAATTTAAGATTTAGTCACGCGAGTCACTGCGGAGGTGTCGTGATCCGTAAATGGTTGCGGCGTATACAAGCTCCTGTCTAACTTTACTTCCCGCGTGACATGACCGTTTTACTGGCACGTTACCAAAATGCATAAAAAACAAACAATTACCATTCAAATATCTCGTGGCATAAGTTTTGGGGGAGCGGGGTTAAACCGTCCAATCCTGCAAATTGCTTTTCATATGTATGGCAACGGGAAGTACAATATCCATAGATTAATATCGGTACAAGTTAAATGTACATTTAATTTCCAGTCTCTGCTGTCAAGTCGGCTCGGACATCGCCGAACCACCCAATCGCACAGAGGTTAATCGCCACGGCCCTCTCGTCCGACGCGAACTGCAGTGGACCCGTTTGTAATTTCCTAAATTCTGTTGATAGCTTATGATGCAATCTTGTGTCGTCAATCCAGTTGAAGATACTTCCGCGTGGCATTCTTTTTAGGCCAGGCTTGTGCGCTGTGTGTGCAGTCAGTGTCACTGCTGCAAGCGAACGATTAGTAAAAGTGGAGTTTTGCCAACGGTTGCTCAACAAAACAGCAGCAAGCGTGGACCAACTGACCCCCGGTAATTAAGTTTTGCAATTTTCACTCTATATGTTAAGCACTGAGTAAGCAATTAACCACTTTAGATAACATCCAACAAATACTTCGCACACGACCACTAATAATATTTACAAAGAAAGCTAAAAATCCAGCGTCATTAATAACATTGTTCACTCATACTTCCATACAATTACAAATACAAAAACCAATCCCGATATCAAAAACAATACCCATAACCAATAACTATCATATCGTATAATATTAATTTAGTAGTAAACGCTTTTTATAACCCAGTACCCGTAAACCCAGTAATAAACACAATCCCGAACTCAAAACACATATGTACATCTAATTACTATTGCGAAGAGATCAAGCCGCGAGATGGAACGGCGCGACATTGCCCATACCGTACGCATGTCGATGATAGGCATCTCCCTCCTCATAGTAAGTCTGCTGCGAGGTCTGATTGGGAACAGCTTGCATCGGCATAGACGCGCACGCATGCGTGTTCAGATGCCGCGTGAGCGTAGTTCGGCGGGTGAATGTCTTTGCGCAGCCAGGCTGTTTGCACATATATGGCCGTTTACCGGTATGCACCCGTCTATGTCGCGCGAGGGAGGAGGAGTCTGAGAACGCCTTATTGCATGTGTCGCACTTATGTGGCTTCTCGCCCGTGTGCACCCGGAGGTGGACCGTGAGTGCGGATCGCTGGATGAACGGCTTGCTGCAGACATCGCACACATGAGGCTTGACACCAGTGTGAATGCGTTCATGACGTGCGAGGTCGGATCGGCGTGCGAACCGCTTCGAGCAGGTGCCGCACAGAAACTGCTTCATGCCGTATGACTGCTGCGGAAGCATGCCTGGAGAAGCGACAGACATTGCGGGCGTAGGCATGTTCTGAGGACTGGGAACGTGCTGCGGCTGCGGCTGTGAATGGGACTGAATCGGCTGCGGCAGGGTCGGCTGCAGGTTGTGCATAGGTTGGTTCTGGTGGTTCGTTCCTGCGGCAGCGGCGGCGTAGGCGTGGAGATACGCGTTCGAGGTAGACGACTGGTCGTGAGTCGGGTACGACGGAAAGTACTCGTTCGCGTAGTGGGAAGTCATAGGCGCAGGGGAGTCCAAGTATGAGCCGTACTGAGGATTGCCGTATGCAGCCTGAGCGTACCCATGCTGGGCGGACTGATGAGTCTGCGCAGCGACGTTTTGGTGCACCTGTTGGATCGGAGGCACGTATCTGCTTGGTCCGACCGACGACGGATACACTGCCGGTGACCGCGGGGACGGCAAGCCGATAAGTGAAGGCGAGTTGACGGTAGACACGAGCGACGCGACGGAAGTGCGGTCTGTCTCGGACTTAACAAGAGACGGAGTCGGAGACTGAGACTGGTTGCGGATCGAGCGGGAAGGCGACATGAGTGCCCAGGAAGGTGTAGGCGGTGTGACGTCCTTAAGGTGCTGGGTGTGTTGGTCCAGCAAATTCTGCTGCTGCTGCTTGCCAGTGTTGAGAATGCTCATGAGATCCATGGCGGACGAGCTGGGGGGAATCGTTGAGGACGGAATTTTGGCGGTGTTACGAGAGTGGGCGGTTGTAGAAAGAGTGTCGTGCTCGAGGTCGTAGCAGTAAATGTTAGTAAGGAAATATAGGTTCAGCAGTCGATTTTGGAGCGTGAGTAGGATGGAGTTAGGAGGGGGGAACGTGGAGATATAAGTCGGCGCGATCGAACGGGTAGCCAGGCGGAGACGCGCGCGTTGCCCGATTGAGGAACACGCACCGACCGCCCGTCGGCAGCGCACGCACAGAGTCCTCAGCGTTACACAGACACACCGCGTACCTGGCTTTGTACCACGCAGCGGTCTGGGCGCACTCTATTCTTGTGTGTGCTGAGAATCAGCCATCCCGCGAACGCCGCACTCGGTACCCATCACCCAACTTGTGGTACGGCACGTTACCTGTCACCTGAACACACATCTTCGGGCGAGCCGACTGCCGACGCGCGCCCGCGCCCTCCTCTGGACATTTCCGCTTTCGGCAGGTCGCAACCGCCTGCCCCTTCCGGAAAGTTATTCTCTTTCGCTGCGTGTGTCGCCTTCGCCAATCTTTTCCTGCGGTCCATAGAACTTCGTCTGACTATCTGCTGGCTGGCGATCTTAGGCCACTCCCGGACCAACCATATCTGACTCTCATCTGTCCCGAATCTCTTCTCAATCGGTATCGCTTATCTCGCGACGTTAGCTACTCCGCATGTGCCCTTCCCGCGCTATCGCATATCATTGGGTAGGTTGCAGATACTTCTTACGAGTTAATCACCTCATTGAGCATCCTCCTGCTCGCCCTGTTCCAATTGTGGAAAGTTGAATGTATATATTCCGTAGTGATAATGCTGCTATATTTAATAACGGTACGTCGGCTGAACACGAAGTCTTGACAGCTGGCATCTTGCCGTGAAAGCACAGCACCATGGCGTTCATTATGACCCTCCAGTCACGTACTCTAAAGTTAGCCAACCCGGCCCTCGGTTGCGGCTGATCCGCCTGCCCACAACGGATGCAAACGGCTCAATCATCCAACTCTTCGATTACGTAATTAAATAATTCCATGCTAAGAATTAACCAGCATGCCGCTACGAAGCTGATATACTACAGTTAATAGCTAACAAACGAGAATGCATGGCACATTCCCCAAAAAACCCATTCGATTCATGATGGTGGCGTCTGCATCATTGACGCACGCGCCAGGCAAAGAGTACATCGCTTATACATCAGATACGATAGTGGCTGCCCGGGAACAGCACCGGGACCCTAACAGCGGTAGGGGAGACCGGCTCGCTTGTTTTGTTCGTAAACTTCCTGCAGCCACTCGGGTTTCGTGCTTCCTGTTTGCGATTAGCGTCGATGCTGATTGAGACCTTCCATGTGAAGTGACATATATTTTAGAGGCTAGACTTATTTGTGGGTTGCTTTCAGTACGTCAGCAGTCATCAATGCTGTGACGTGTTCTGCTATACCTTTCTCCGCACTTCCATGTCTGTGATAGAGACCAACTTGACATAACCTTACACCAGACGGCGGTGCCCAAGAGTAAAAGCAGCCATCCACACAAAAATGTAAAAGCGTATAAGATCTCGTCCGAGTCGGCGCAGGTCTCGATTGTTGCTTCGACTCCTGATACACCGGTATTTCGTCCGACTCACAAGTGTCGGATTGTCGGGAACCTATATTACAACGAGGTCCGAGTCGACAAGGCAACCACAGTCTCACTACTCAAGAGTCAGAACCCGCTCAGACCACTCCGCACTCGCCTATGGGCCCACACGCACTAACGCCAACCGGTGCTTTGGCCTCCGGTGAGAAGGTGCGGAATCCTCTTCTGCTTTGTGCTTTCGCGATATCGATTGTAGCGTGGTGGTCGTGCGTACGGGCTAGCACGAGGTGGGGCATGGTGAAAGTGGATCAATCATTCTATATTCATTTCCGAAACCGGACTGGTCTTACTTCTTAGCTCCAACCGTTCGATGCACCAGCCTAATTAGTCTTTTTATCAATACTAAAGTTCCCGCACTTGCATTACGCTACCATCTCATCATCAATACTCTAATCATTTTCTCGAGGGAATGCGCTTGGCCCGGCTGAGTTGGTCCCGAGTGTTAAACGATAAGATCGGAGGTGACGTGGGCGAAAGCTTATTTACTTGCTGCGGTAAAATTTGTTGACGGCACCCTGCATGTTTCGCAAACCCACGAATATTGTTTTGAATGGCTTTTAGACTTCGAATGCTATGTATTTCTAGTTAATGGGATACCTGTTGCGAATATCTGAAAATATTTTACTACCGGCGAATTATTGGTGCCGTGGCAGTTGCATGGACAGAACTGTTAATTCCCATGCACACTGGCTTGTCTAGATACCCAGATTCGTCATCTTAAGCCTATTCTAGGTCATCTTAAGCCTATGGTATACCCATTTACAAATCAGTATAACGGGATGTCCGACTTTCACCAAATGACTTCTCAGTCGGTAATCATGTTTCAATGGGTCTCGCGAACCTGCTTGTTAGGCCGAACGACCGATACCGACATACAGAGCACGTTGGGCTTTAAGACGGAGAATGATCTAAATTAATATCATCTACTCATGTCAAAGACTCCACAGGCATATGACACCGCGTGGTACATTCTACACTAACTGCACAGCACGATACCGCACGGCACGGTACGGCACCCAAGGACGAAAAAAAGGTACTCTAATCGATTTCTCAGCACACAATTTAGGAACAGAATATCCCAATGATATATATTGGAATAAGGAATTAATGTGAGCAAATGCAAGGGATGGTCAATAGCTAAATTAAACCTTCCATGCCAAGAAAAAATTTACCACTTTACTTCACTCGCATCAAAATTCCGACCACTCTATGTTATATTCTATGTTATCCATAATTTCATTCAAAATATTTTTTATATATCATTGGTTCACATTGCATAATGAAACGAATAATTGAGGTTCAGTCAGCTACGATCTGTATTATTACCCGTGGATGCGGGCCAATGCACGTCGAGGCGCCATAGCTTGCGCCACAGAAGTCGGCAGAGTCCTCGAGGATCGGATGCCGGAAAATTCGCGCTGTAGAAAGTTTATTAACATGCGAGTGTGGAAAGTTTGGTAAGCTACTAGAAGTTTATATGGGGAAAAACTCTAATTATGGACGGGGTGTGCATAACTGGAATACAGTCGTCGTTATAGCGCGCAGTAGGTTCTCACGTGCTTCCTCAACGCGAACGCGAACACGAGCTCGAGCTCGGCTTTTGCTCGCTTACAATTCGGCGCTTCCGATCAGAGGCGAGCGCGTCGCTACCTCTACTGAGCGGACATGACTCTACTCGGTAACATACAACCGCCATTACTTAAATATATTCACGGGCATATTGCGGCAATGCTGGTCGATTTGGTAGTTTAAATTCTGAATTGACATTTCATAGCAAAGTAGGGGATCACTCGGCGAAATCGGCAGTCGACTGTCTGGTTTTCGCAAATTGGGATGCTATAACAAATGGTAGTATTATGCCAAAACCTATCTGAGAGCTCCAGTACAAGACTTTTACCTGCGGGCTACAATTCGAGAAACAAAAAAAAAGTCGTGACCGTGTATCGACATTGCTTGCGTTCTCGCGTGCCGTCTGAGCAGTCTCATTTCGCTGCTTTGCATCAGATCCCAAACGAGACCAAACCAAGAGCAATGACCACAGCCAAATTCTTCATAAAGGAACTACGACCAACGTGTCATGCATAGCTGGGCAACTATACACCTTCAGCGTTCGTGCTGAGTAAGGGAGATTCTGCGGACAGCAATATTAGAATGCCAGGGGTTCATGCCGAAATATAAGCTCTGTTCAAACTTGGTTATATGCGCTTAAGCATGACAGCCGGCTGTGGCGTTTGGGGTTGGCGATATCACTCGCAAGTTGAGTGGCCCCGTTTTGAGTAGTGAGCTTAATCGACACTGAGCTCTGTGCTCCACCACTTTCAGATTGATTTTCATCCGACGCTCCTTCTTCAATGTAAGCATCTACTCTTTTATATCTATTTCTTCGAGTTCCATTTCAAAGGTTATGAGCCTGGAGGCTAATCACAAGGACTAAGGGGTTTGATCGAATCATCTCTACTGTACTACTATTGAATCATTCTGACTCTTAATCAAGATATCTGAGAACGACACTACCGTTCAGAAATTCGCTATGCGGGAAGTCCCAATTTTTGACAAACACGAACTTCTCGACGTGGGGTGATTGAATGCTTCAAAATTGCTTTTGGTGGACGTGGGCTTGTCCAGGATGCTGGGACGTGCTGCTGTCACGGAGGACGGCAATGCTACTTAAACACATGTTGGCCTATCTGGACGATAACCCAGTAACAGGCTTACTTGACAGCATCACTGTCGGGAGTGCACCGTGGTTCTTTGAAAAAGGGCAAGACACTTTGATCACTTTTGACTACAGAGCATTTAAAAGACTCACCACGACGAACGCCGACCCATTGCGCTTAATTGCGGATGATTTTTCAAGACTGACTGAGGCATCTTTAATCTTCTTTGTCACTAATGGATCTCTTACACAAGCAGACTCAACAAGTCATGTCAGCGTACGCACTGGAAGAGCGTCTCAGCCTTGATTCAAAACCGCGACTGCTCTACAAGTGTCAGCCACAGTGGTGGAGGGCGTGATAGATAATCCATTCCAGTTCCATAATCAATTAATCATTCAAGACGCACTAGTCCTTTCTTTGGTTTATGAGCCCTGGTGCAATGGCTACTCTTCTCAAGCATCTTCCTCGTGATCATCGGCATTTTTAAAGCTAGTAATTGTGGAGATTAAGGGCGAAGGAAATTACTTGACTTGGAAGCAAAATATGCTTCTTCATCTCGCGTCAGATGAGAAGCGCGCCAAAAGAATGGCAATGCCATTGTCTGCATTATTAGTCAACATGGAGCGCGACTCATCTGCCAGCGAATGAAGGACGGGACTTCATTGGAAGACCACTTTCAAAACGTGACGCACCTCAATGGCACGGTTATAGATGAGGCCATGTTCATCGAGGTGTTTCTTCGCTCACTCACTGCTTTCTACAGTGATGCACTTTATGCCTTGCTGACAACATCAGATATGACGGTCAGCAAGATTTTTCAGTCTTGACTCACTTTTAGGCTTCAACGCCAGGGCATATGGAAAGCGTGTTCGGCAGCGGATTCGGAGTCGTGTCTCCAGTGTGTGCAGTAGTGTGATATTACCATATATGACTTCATTCTGTCAAACCAATACGTATATTATATGAGTTCAGACGACCTCATATAATATGAGACTGATATCATATGATATCATATATGGTAAATATATGACCATATGAAACACGTGATCCACTATTTTGATAAAAAACACAGGCCTGTTATATATTACTGCAAAAACAATAGCTCAAGAAAAGGCAAAGGCATAAGCCTCATAAACCAAAGACGCTCACAACAAGACGAAAGATAGAAATGAAATAAAGTCACCGACAAATAAATATACTTCGATCCAAAACACCAAAATTACGGAGTCGCCGGACTCAAATACGCTCTTCGTTACTGTCAGACGAGCTCATATCAACAGCACCATCAGCAAAAGCCACAGTGCCATCTTTACCTAACCACGATTTGAGACACTCAATTGCCTCAATGGTGTCGATCCCTAGTCGATTCCTGCGGTCCGTAATTGTAATTTTTGCGCTTGAAAACAAGCGCTCCGGCTCTGCAGACATCGCAGGAATCGATAAAACATCTAACGCCATGATCGAGAGTGCTGGATAGGACTTCATTTGAGTGGGTTCTAACCACCACGATTTCGGATCTGTGACTTCAGGCAAGACAGGAGCAAGCAGATACTTTGTATATTCATCTTGCTCGAGGCTAGAGGCTTTCTTCTTCTCAGCCCACTCCTGGAAGGAGTTCTTAGCCCGACTAGCTGATTCTGAGGACTGGGTAGGAGCTGAGATTGCAGTGGACTTATATTCCTCAAGCCAGAAGTCGAGCATTTGTTTCCGGCAGGGCTCATGCCACTCTTTGGGCCAGTTGCTGTCAATATAATCCCATTTCCATTGCGGCGACAATACTAACGCTGCAATATACACCGGTGATCTCTCCGTCAAACTATAGTATTTATCCAGCTTAGCCCAACCAGAGTTGCAGCAAGGACTCATAAAAGGATCATTAATATAGGTACACTTTGCTGTCTCAAATTGTTCAAGTAAGAAGTCCATTGTTGGTAGTACTCTGTCAATAGTAGCACTACGTCCTTCTGTTGCCAATGTGGCATCATGAAAAAATAAAAGGAAGTCCTGCATCTTTTGCAAATCTTGCCAGTCCTTTTCTGACAATAAGTCCTCATCATTCTCTCGATATTGATGACAAAATATGGTGATAGCCGTCTTAAGCTTCGTTGCTGTACTAATCATCATATACCAAGAGTTCCACCGTGTAGAATTATCTCGTACAAGGTTACGGCCACCACTAATCTCTCTAAAATTAGCTAACCGTAGGGTGCTCCGCTGAATATGCACTACGATATTGTGCAGCTTGCCTAGAGGACCTTTTTCTCGCCATTGTTTCATTTCCAGTTCTGTTGGTGTTGTTAATAGACCTGTATTATTCTCCAAGGCAAGGGATTCAGGGTCGGTGGGAAATAAGAAGGATTGAGCTGCCAAGTTGATAATATGCCCATTACAACGAAGTCTGTAATGTTGAGGCTTGTATAAAATTTCATATTGGTCGAAAAGCACTAAGTTAAATCAGTCAATGATAAGGTTAATGTAAAGACTTTATACGAACATTCTGAAAGAGCTTGCATCATTGTATCGTTGTTACTTGCATTATCCATCATAAAATATCCAACTTTTGTAGCAATGCCATAATCGTTGATGACAGTCATTATGCAAGCAGCTAGATTATCCCCTGAATGCTTGCCATCTAGCTCTTTTATGGCTAGAACGGACTGCTGTAGTCCGCCAGACTCTGATATATAGTGTGAAATTATTCCGAGAATCGCAAGAGAATTTGGGGAAGTCCAAATATCTACTGTAAAGTGAATCTTCGAGAGCGCCAGTTGAATTTCACTTTTGATAAGTTCCTTTTGAGCGTTGTAATTCCGTAACGTCCAGGCTCGTATTGTCGTTATAGAATTAGGCAGCCAATTATCAATCTCTGGATTCAGATAATGAAGCAAGGCCCTAAACTCTGGCAATGTGGCCATGCGAAATGAGATGCCACAGGTCGTAATCCATCTCACGTAGAGTTGTTCGACGAGAGCGGGGTCCAATTCACCCCCTGAGAGGCGGCGACGTTTGTACCCAGGAGCTTGTTGGGCATTCTTAAAGGCCTCGGCGATATTGGCCTGCATCAATGTAGTTCGAGCTTCTTGAGCAGAGGATATGTTGACATTGTGATGCTCTTTCAAGTGATTTGCAATGACGGTTGTTCCGCCAGATTCTCGATATTCTGTTGTGCAATACTTACAGCGCCAAATTGATTTACCCTCTTTGTTGAGAATAACGTCATTGCGACCTACGGGCGTATGCAGCCAAACTTTAGAATACCGCTTGGGTTTCGTAGCCGTAGCTGTTGACATAGCCTGAGACAGGGACGACGGTAATTGATCAACAGGTGAATCGGGGATCTCCAATAACTCGCTGTCAAGTTGCGAGAGGATGTCTGAGGCCTGCGAAGTCATTTTTGCAAATTCTGTATATGGATTGTTATGAATGGGGGTTGGTGAGATTGATAATCACGTTGATATATAATCTGATGTCCGTATGTGAGGCTTCTTTCATCTTCATAGCCATACAAATCAAGGTTTCTTAACGTTGAACCTCCGATAAGGTTAAGGGTCTCTAAGTCTTATATGGTCATATATGGTCATATCACCACAGGCCATATGGTATCATATCATATGGGTCCGTGCAAACTCATATCATATCATATCAAACCCATATGATATGATATCATATATGGTAATATGTATTACAATATGACTCATACTACTGCACACACTGCGTGTCTCTGCGGAGAATAGTTCAAACTACTGAAAAATGTTTGACAGGAGCCCTCCGAATTTGTTTGCGATGATACAAAAGAATGATTAAATTATGAATACACGTAGTTTGCAGACTAAATCCGTAAAACTGGGAACTCGAGTCAAGTTGAGTAATCTCAATTATTCGCATCTCTGATAGCGTGACTAGTCAGATTCTACGACTGCCGATATCCCCGTCTTCGGATGTACCTTCCTGCATCCAGTGCACATTATTGTTGCTCTCATCATCTCGGTAGACCTCCAGGGTGTTGGTCGTCTGTAGCTGTTAGGAGGACGGTCTGGCGCGTATCAGACTTCCTAAACCGGATTTGTCCCAGGAGGGTACGAGACCCATGCTTCTTGTCAAGTAATCTTCTTGACTGGATAGTTTCGGACATCGGAGATTAAGATCGCGGCGGAATGTTGAGTAGGATTGACAGCGAGTTCCAGAAAAAGAAGCAAACAACCAGTTTCCTGTTACAGCAAGTTATTGCTCTACCCCTCTCCCAAGGACGAGTAGATTTGTAATTAACGCACCCTGCATATCAGTATTTTGAATGCATTCACGACAATTTCCGCCGCAATTAGATATCTCCTAGTTATTAACAGCGTCAGATACAAAGTAACAGGGAACAAATCAAGAGATCATGTCAAAAGCCAGTGCACACTGCGTCAGGGATCAGTGTGCGGAACAAGTTCGTTGCTTCTGTTAGACTCTAATAACTACCAAAGTAGTGTCCGTTCTCAGTCGCGAGAATTAAGTTGTGGCGGTCGTTAGGACCTTGAGCTGTCACCCGCGGACTCCAGATCGTATAAAAGTATATTATAAAGCACGCACGGATTGTTTGCCTGTGCATACCGCGGGTGCGGCGATGCGGTGAGTTGTTCGAAAGAGCTAGTACATTTGTTACATGATCGTGGAAGATCCGTCTCGTACACGGGCTACGCAGCACCGCAAGCAGAGACGACATTGATTAGTGGGACAATTCACCTTGGCCCAGGTTCGCAAACTTGCTACTGAGGTCCAGCTTCGGCTCTCGTCGCTCTCACAGACGCTCGAGGCAGAAGTAGGCCTTGGGCCAAACCAGGACATACACATGAAAGCATAACGACTGGGACCCCGACTTGGCACTGAAGACGCGAGGGAATGGCGGCAGTAATAGTACCGATCTAGTTCGTCTGATCGGATTCTGCTGCAGAGAAGTCGCGTCATCCCAAAGGCCCAAAACAGAGTTGGGCGGCGCGTAGCACACGGACGCAACTTTATCGTTGGTAAGCTGTGGGACGGTTGTACCGAAAGAGGCAGTGTGCCGCAGGACAGCGTGAGCCGCCGCCGGACTCTTAAAAGTAGCCCCCAGGGTAATAATAGTCCGCGACCGCAAAACAATTCGCTAACATACAACGAAGACGACGCCTATGCAGGGGGCCAGCCACTGCGCACACCCTGCGACCGCCACTTTGTAGCCAGACAGCTGGGGCTCTCAAATCCTCTACGTTATTAGCATAGCAATTACGCAGGCCGGCTTTTGTCTATCGATTCGCCCAGCCGTCTGCAATTGACAGAGCGTTTTTCGCTACGACCCACCTTTCTGGCATTTCCCAAAGCCGTTAGGCCATTTGGCCATATGCACGGGCGGGAAGGTGCATGGCGCCGCAAAGGCCTCCTGTTGGTGTCTGAATAGTGGGCGCAGTCGGATGCAGTACAGTACAGTAACTAAAATCGAAAGGCGTGTTCTTGCGGGCCGCAAATGACAGCTGATGAGTGATGATGACTCGTCCTGCCCGCTGCCCACAGCTTGTTACCGGCATCACCCGTTACCTAATACGAGACCCACACTGCTGACTCCAGCGCCGCCAAATTAAAAAAGGACAGAAATGGGAAGACAGACCAGACTGCAACGAGTTTCTAGAAAGTCGTCGCTACCTTTCTACCTTGGTATCATAGCTGCCACAATCGCCGACGAGCAGCAAGCAGTCATTGCTGGTAACAAACACTCTCACTCGTATTCGGTACTAAATTGTAGTAATTTAACTGTAGAACACTCGCTTGGTGCCGAACTCAGACCTCGGACTCGGACTGCGAGAGCGCTTGCCGTCGGCATGGACCTGTTGTGTCATACCTGTAGCCCAAGTGGATTCGTAAAATCGCTCTCTTCCGAAAGACATGTGCCGTGTATATATGTATACGTATTGCCCGAGACGTACTCCAATTATTGTTGCGGTATCAAGTGTGTTCGGGCGATCCGACAGCTCGAGAGAGCTGAATTATTCAGCACCCAACAATAGCGTGGTTTTGGTTATATCCGCGCATCAGCCGCCTCCAGCATGGGCCCCTTCATAGTACATTGCATGTCGTACCAAAATCCGGGTTGGGTTCGTACCTTCTGAGCAAAGGCATGACTCACTTCGGTTGGGCCGACGTTGCTACGAGCGCTCACGAGGACTCGCGGCTCTGCCGTCTACACAAGGCCCGTGACGCATCGTCGTCAAAACCCGCGTAAACCCCGGACCTTCGACGGCTTCTGCGTTGTCACCAGCCCTAGCCCTCACAGCGCCTGGACTGCCTCAATTAGGAAGTTCCGGTAACCACAAAACCCTCGTCTTTATCTTCGCGGCGTTACCACACTATCTATTCCCTCCAAACATACTGTACACAAAACCCACACATGTGTCTGTTCTTGATAATGCAGCACGCACGCAATCAGTACTTTTCCTATCTACGATTCTGATATTGCTAATATGCGGTGTGGTTAACTTACGGTATTTGTCAGCCATTGATGCAGCTTCTGTCTCACTATCTCGAAGTCGTTCAAACGCAGCGCTACCCCATGCCGACTTGACCACAGTGATTCACACTCGGGCCGGCGGGCTCTACTATCAGGCTTCGCAATATGATACTCGATCCATGACATGACTTCTGTAGGCGAGGTCGTGCATCGGCCAGCGACTGACTTTCGGGCTCATCTTCGCAATCTTCCTTGACGCTGATATTTGCACATTAGATTGCTTTACAACTCTGATATCGTATTCCAATCATGGTAAACAAATGACTCATACTTCGGGCCCGAACGGAGTCTATCTGATTGCGGCATCCGGCATGGCGTTGTTGTCCTCTTTGTTCACTGTTGTAGGATATGAGTTGTAGTGGCAGTCGAAACTGGTCGCCAGGAAGACATTACATACCACATGTTTAATATCCGTGGCTTTGCGTCGATTGCGTATGTGGCTCTTCGTGTGTGAATTAATTGCTGTAGCAAAATAATTGTTCCTATTCATATAGGTAGGTAGGTGTATATATTCTTGTAGTAGGGCTGTTCCGAATACGAATATTCGCAGTAATCGGCAATATTCGTATTCGTTATTCGCAAGTCCCAACCACTGCGAATAATATTCGACTATTTATTCGCAAATCCTGAGCAGTGCGAATAATATTCGTTATTCGTCGAATATTCGCATGTAATCATGTGCTCCGGCATACTGTGGGCTAGCTAGATTCGTGACTTGCTACCCTTACCCTATGCCTCAGACCCTTCAAGACTATACCACATAGTCAACGGTCGCGACAATAGGAACCGTAATAATTATGGGGAATCATGGGGCTTAAACCAACAATTCCTCCTGATTAGCACTGCTTATGAGTTTCAGGGATTCAGGGGTTTTCGAATAAAAATGAGAATAACGAATATTCGCCGAATAATATTCGCAATTTTATTCGTTGCGCGGATACCCTGCGAATATTCGGAACAGCCCTACTTGTAGGGATTGTATCTTATAATATCGTCTAGTTCGACTGCGTTATATGACACATATTACTTTCGATATCAAATGTCGAAAATTGATAATACGGCGCACATATCCCAACAGAATATACCCTACTCACAGTCCAGCAATATCCATCACTTCACAATCGTCCAATCATACAAATGTAATTGGCACGCTTTACTATATGCGAAGAATTACTACACCCAACTATATGTCTGAAAATTTGTTATCAACAAGCTTGATGCCAGGACGTCGTCAAGGATGTGACAGGCGGTCAGCGTATAAGACACTGAGCCGCGGCGCGGGGTTCGATGGCGTCCAACCGTCAGGCCGGTGGGGCGTTGAAACCTTATATGGATTTAAGCTATCGAACTGGTTCGCTGAGAAAAACCGACAAAGTGTGGATAAAATTTGGATACTTATTGCGCAACTGGTAGATGGTAGACGGAGACGTTCGTGAACTGGGCAATTTGCGTGCGAGGGTGACAAATGATATGACATGCGCCCGGTGCGATGGAGCTGACGAGCTGCGAGAGACAGAAGGCAAGCTGCTGTCATCACATTTCTTCAGAGATAGAAACTGCATCGAGCGCAGAATCTTCCAGATATCGTACGTGTGCCTATGGTATTTGCCAGTCGCTGATGCCCAAGTTACCGCATTGCATTTGCGGTGCCTTGGAAACATGCTGTCATTGGCCTGCGCTGAAGCTGGTGGCCAACGATTTGGAGAAAACCACAACGATGGCTAGCTCCTGACATATCGCAGTCACTATTGGTTCGCGGTGCAAATTGATCAAAGGCATTGACATAACATGTTCGTTTGTCAGATTTAATTCCAGTGGCACTGCGTTTCCAATGAAATAGTCGCCGCTCAATTCATAAACTTGCGCGACAGAGTAGAGTACCTATCTGCAAGGCAGTTAGTTAGATCCATGTTGCTTCCCTTAGCTACACTATTTTCACACATAAACTGCCTCGTGAATCAGTCAGCAAATTGTAGAGTATGACTGCAATGACATCTGTCTGTACGTTCTAATCTCGACTACCAACGTCGCAAGTCAAGGGCTTAGCGGCGCGAATGGAGCCGGCCACATCTGCTCAAAGGTTCGACATGCTTAGTTTGGCCATGCGTTGGCTCGACCCGACCCCGCGCATGGCACCGCGGTGCTATCGTGTGCTTACGTAGCCGGTGGATTTACAAATGACTTCTTCGATACTGCTTAAAGCTGAACTCCATCGTCGGAATAACCGAGCTGCCTCCCCCACATCGTCTGGGCAAAAGCTTGTACGTAGATGATGCGTGGGGTCACAGCTGATCCTCGCGCCCGTGCGGTGAGTTGTCCCCGTGCGATCGATAAATCCACAAAGTGTTGTACATAATACATATCGTTAATGTTCTTCAATTCCCAAGACTGCCCGGGTCATTTCCTTAGAGTCCATATTATCCTGCGAATATTTTGTTGAACTTTGAATCCTTGAACGTCGATTCGTGACACTACAATCACATTAAATCCGTCCGCATTTGTTTTATATCCGGATCGTGCATACCCGTATCCGAACTCATCACCGTCCTGCCTATCTCCATCTATGCGGGATGACACACCGTCCGCCGTGTATCGAATTCGCAGTAGAAAGATGCCGTCTAGAACAGATGTCATACGCGCATCGGCATGCCTAATGCGGTAATCGAGCCACCTATAAACTCTCAATTTACGGAATATATCAGCCACAACATATTGAATGCGGTACATTCCCAGTGGCGCCAGACTGCAGATGAGACAATACAATTAAATCGCGTGTCTGTAAAAACTCGGCGGCGCATCATGGAATTAAACCGGCAGTTTTGCGACGGAGTTACGAAATATAATATACAGTACGTGATAGTCAAATGTATTATACATACATACCCCCGATCACATCGCGTTCTAGATGGTCGATGAACTTAATCCCGCCAGTCGAAAGCACAGGCAAACGGCGCACGGAGCAACGTTTGTTTTGGCCTTGGCGGCACAACTCTCGCACCGCGTTTGCATGAACCTTGCTTGACTGCTCCTGTGTCGCGATGTCATTTTTTGGCTTACATTTCAGGTTAGGATAGCTCGGCTGCGCAGTTCAGGACAAAATGTACCGCGGCGAGACAACAGCTGCATGGATTACAAAGCCGCGTAATGATAGTCGGATACTATAACCTACAACTCCCTCATTTTCGTTTAGCGGTAGTGAGCGACTGATTACGCTGATACTTAAGACCTGTTGCAGATTTGTAGATTTGTAGTGGACGAGGTTTTTGTACTGGCCATGACAATAATCAGCAAAGCGGGACGCATCTCAATCCCAACGATCAAATCAAACCCGCCCAACGAGCCCCCAACATCATGAGGGAATTGTCTGCTCGATCTCGCAACGCGAAATGCCATACTCTCAGCTACAACTAGATTCCAACACCCCAATCGACGGTCTTCTCGTCTTCTTCTACTCCCGCGTCATCAAATACGGATACAACGTCCATGCCGTCACGCGGAGACTAAAAGCCAAGCTCACCACAATTATAGTCCCGTATCGGGAACAGCAGGACCGCGACGTTCGGGACGTGATTGCAGGTAGCACCTGTGCAACGACGGTAGATTCTTCGATTCGAGTCCGACGCAGACTTTGTCGGCGATCTGGGCCGGAATATGAGGAGTCTTGTGCTCGATCGAGCGACACAGTTGGCGGTACACGCTGTCGTTCCAGATATCATGATGCTCCGCCAGTCAGCAGCCCCAAAAGTTCTCTCCAGCACAGAATTGGGAAGCCATACACTACCAGTTTCACTACGTCAGACCGTTCGCGCGCGAGTAGCTCGCTGATGGATAAGAGGAAATACAGACGATGTAGTTCGATTTTGTCCATGTTGTCGTTCCGATCGTGGTCGGTTATATTTAAGGAATCCATTCTGCGATACAACCCCGAGGAATACGACGCATTTCTTAAAGGAACGTCTGTTGATGATTATAGGCGACAGGCAGCTCAGATTTATCGTGTCATGCCGTTAGAAAAGCAACCGGACACCAAGTCCATTCAGAGAAAAAGTTTCAAGCGGAGACTACTTGGAATTTGACCTGTTGACTCGTTTGATACTGTCGTTCTATATCTGTCACGTCCTGAAAAATTTGATTTCTTTTCTTATGCCATTGACATTATGGACAAAATGCAGGATACAAAACAGAATCTTACAAATACGTCATCAGATGTAAAAAGTGTACACTCATAGACAAAACATGTCCCAGTGATTTAACAAATTGTGGCACGCAACATATATACTACAACACCCTTATAAACAGAGCACTGCAAAGTTGACTTTGCTGTCCAAGTTGACCGATTATGCCTAAACATGTTAGTGAGCGGCAACCGTTAAAACATAAATTTCAACGCACCAGATAATGATACATTTGCCTGTTTTCGGCAGATCGTTCGATATATTCCCTCTCCAGCATCGCATCTATTCGCTTTTTAATAAGTGCCGCGTCGGGGCGAAAGTGCGACGATAACTGGCCGGTTACTTCAGCGACCAGAATATTGTGCTCCAAACTCTTGCGTGCCCTAATCAGATTAGAATCGTTTTCAGGTTTTCATAAACTTAACCGAAATGCTCCACGTACTTCATGATTCGTACTATAGCTGCATCTGTCTGGTATCGGCGTAACTCGTCAACTTTATCCATTGTACCCTTTCGCTCAGTCTCAGTCTCGGTCTTGTTGATGTACGCAACAGTAGGAATCTTAATCCTGATATACTGTGACTCGAAGCCCAGATTGAAAGAGAACCGATCGGCCACGTTTATATCCTTCGACATGGGCTGCTTGATCAGGATGCGCGTCTTGGGCACGACGGCCAACGACTGCAAGTTTCGGATCAACTCGTTATCCGGAATCGACGTCGCCGCCTTTATCTCCTCAAAAGTGAGCGATTCACCGTCAGCTAGATCGTTGAAAAGCATCAAAATGACCATCGCGTACGTCGAGACATTCAACTCGTGCTTGCGTTTCCGAAACGCGACTCGGATATCCGCGTTGCCCATATTGGGATTCCATGTCAGCACGCGACCACTATGTCTGTCAACGTAAAACTTTTCAAAAGATCGCTTGATACGTTCGATTTCTGGCGGGTAAACGCATGTGTGGGATTCGATGGTTGATAGTGACACGGGCCAGTTTGTAGACGTCAGTACCGACACGGACATGTCAATCGTTCGTTCAGGGTCGGTGATTTGAACATGCGCCTTATATTCTTGCATTATATCGTTCGAAACCTTCATATCCTTAAACATTCCTTCCAACTTGGTCGTAAACGAGAATCCAACTTCCATCTTGAGCTTCGTGATCATCATGCGTTCGACATCGTCCGAAATTGAGCGGCCACCAAGTAATCGCTTCGCAAGATGGGTCTTGTAATACGTCTCGAACATGTCCTTGTCTGTGATGTACCGGAATAGCGTAATAGCACGATCCAGAACTGCTTCTGCTTCATCTTCAGTTTTCTGTTACTCGTTAGTAGTCTATCTTATTCCTTTCCGCACAAAAAGACACATACGCCTTTCAAGCCTTTCTTCAGATTATCGTCGATAAACAGGGATAAAAATTCGCTGCACCGATTAATTTGGTTAATGAACGATGAGAACGCGTTCGTCAGTGACGTCTGGATCTGGTTATCACCATCCATGGTATCGTTTAAGATGCAATCGTATTTTTCTTTCAAACCGAGAACCTCTTCGACCCACTTGAATGCTGCGATTGTTGCCGCATTCTGGACTGTCACACCCTTTGATTTGTCTGGATGCTTCAGCACTTCAAGTGCGTCTTGATTGATTTCGCCGCCCTGTTGAATAATTCTGGCCATCAGCGCACTTCGCAAATCGGTCTTCTCAGGGTCCACTCGTTTGCACAATCGATATAGACGCTTCAAATCATCGAATCTGTCATTACTTATCATATATGTAAGTCCAGAGGCGTCAGACTTTATGACTGAGACGAAATTCTTGGTAATAAGATTCTCCTCGACAATCTTAGTGATCTTTGGCTCGCTGGTCATCGATAAGTATGACATTGCGCGCTCAAACTCCTCCTGAAGCCGCTTCTCCGTCTTAATTAGATATTGACTAGAATCGCATTCACGAGACAATTTGTCGGTCTCAGCGGTATAAAAATCGACGGATGACCGCAGAAATTTTGGCTCAAAGGACCGAGAATATACAGTTTCACCATCGATTTTATCTTCAGTTAACGACTCCAACATCAGCACTGTCGCCTTGATTGCCGAAGTATCAACAATGTCTCCGTCCCGCTCCAGCTGGATTTGGTCGAGGATAATCGCATATATATGTTCGCCGACCTGAAATTCGTTGTTTCGGATGACGTGGTCTCGGAAAAGTGCCAGCCCTGCGTCGTAAATGAGTGGAAGCTGCAGTTCTTTGCAATATACTCGATCCTGAATATCTCATTAGTCCTCACTCTACACACCGTTGCAGAGTTCACGAACCATATACATGAGGATGTCACTTATCATGCGCATGCACAAGCAGTGATCATCCCATTGCGCCTTGACAGCCTTCAAAAAACGGATCCCGCCCTCCCTCTTGTCCGCTGCAGCCAATGGTACAGCAATCGTAGACGTGACGCCGCCACCTCCAATCGTACTCGTCAGCAGCGAGTTCGTCGTATTGCTTGCAAGCGGCGCCAATTCCGTAGACACAATCTCACGCAAATGTTGCGCTACGAACGTCTTGAACGAATTGTAAAGTCTCTCCGCGTGTTTCTTCAGCACAAGGGTGTATGCTGTCCGATAGAGCTCCTCGTATGACAGCCGCGACGCGTTCTTTCGATACATCTCTTGCATCGCAGTCGACAGAACAGCCCACGAGTCATCGAAGTTCACGTCCCCGGAATCGCGCTGACGAGTAGTAGTTAGAATAATCTTTGTTTGGCTTATCCAAGTAGCTGGCAACTTACATTGCGGGGGGGGCGCATTTTCACCCGTGACTTCCCGCTAGACATCATAGCTGGTTTGAATGTATCAAATCCGGAATAAGCACCCTAAGCGGAGTACTTGGCGCTGACAATATAAGAGGACCGGTTTGAGTTCCAGATTCCCTTCCCAATTCTCGAGATATTTCCTTAAGTACAATGCGTTTCGCAAATCGTGCTGAGGAGTAATGCTGATGCTGGTACCTCTGAGCGTTATGTCAACCGCGCACTTAGACAACAATGGACCACGTCGGATCCGTGGACATTATTTTTCGACCCGAGAAACCTTTAAATGTCACGCAACTCGTTTCAGATCAAGGCTCACCAATCGCACCCTCCAAAAAAATATCTCTGTAAAAATTGACGTTGGTGGTTATGGCCAATGTTGAAATGGCAGTACTACGATCGGAGCAGTTCCTGGGGAGGACTTTAGGTAGCTTGAATGACCCACTGTCACCTTCCAAGGCGATGCGCAGGCACTGTGTGACAATTGTGAAATGCTACCCCGGACTGGATGTTGATATATGACCCAATAGAATAAAGGAATATCAATACGTTCCTATACATTCCTATACATTGCTACCTCAATAAATGTAAATACATATCTGCCGCAGTCAAACTAGTCAAATAAGTACAATAACTCCAAACTCGCCTCGCCTTCTCCAACGCACCGACAGTTAGCTAGTCCGATAATTAATTCACGGGCCAAGCCACGGAATATCCCTGACGTTTATATTAACACAAATACGGAAATGTAAGTCAGTTTTTGTCTTTTAATTTGCTTAGTTATCAGCGTCCTTGAACTTCAAGCTAATGCTGTTGACACAGTGCCGCTCGTCAGTTGGAGTCTTGTATCCTGAAAGACATCGTCAGCCTGTATCCCATACCAACATAAATGAGTCATACCTTCACCCTTGAATATGTGACCAAGATGTCCACCGCAATTAGCGCAGACCATTTCTGTGCGGACCATTCCAAGGCTGTTGTCCTCGAATCTCTTGATAGCACCTGGAATCGCATCGAAGAAAGCCGGCCATCCACATCCTGAATCAAACTTGGTCGAACTTTTGTATAATGGGGTATTGCAACCAGCGCAATGGTAGACACCGTTAGCGTGGTGATGGTCGTATTCTCCGGTAAATGGCCTCTCCGTTCCTTTGCCACGCAGGACGCTGAACTGCTGAGGCGTCAATATAGCCTGCCATTCCCCATCGGTCTTCTGCACCGGATACGAAGAGTCGTCGTGTCCCATTTGTGCTCCCGTAGTTGAGAAAAATAAACCAGATACAAATAACTGGAGAGACGTGACAATGGGTCGCGAATATACACACGTAGAAGGTCGAGCTGGTAGTGTTGATGGAGAATGATAAGAACTATTCGATGACCGCGACGTCAAATTGTAAATGCTGGCAAGGCCAGACACACTGCGACGGGGAGATGATAACCTCAATATTTTAATGGCAACTGGGAGTGGCGTAGATCTTGCTGACGTCATTATTTATAGGTTACGAATATTGAACGTTTGTTCTGATCAGAGGCGCAGTTGGATCTGCACTGATTGGAGCTTTCTGTAGCAGCCTTGACCCCCTTACTACTAGACGCTTCGAAATCTCTCAGAAGAAGACTCTACTCTTCAAAATTCATCCCAGGTTAGAATGCAACAGTACTACGCATTCATTTACCCAAATATGTTTCTTGGGTGCTAGAGATCCTTGAATAAATTTCGGCTGGGTTTCCAGATCGTGCCATGCTGTCCCAGGGCTAGGGTCGAGCTTGAGAAACTGATCGAGTTGCTGTTGCCCGGCATTTGTGATGTCAACAAATCGCATGTTACGCGTCGTCGCATCGACTCGAATCAGTGCAAATCATCCCCATGCTCGCTCACCAAGATTCAATGCTCTAGAATTTACCCTAGTTACGTCTTGATCTCAATTATGAGCGAAGTGGAACTAAATCCGTCGCCCGGTGGTTCACCGTCTCCGTGGGCTTCAGATTTGGCCCTAGATTCTCTCACTACTTCGCTTAGTGCCGTAATATTGCAAACAAAAGCAGACGTGCTAGCTTTAAATAAGCCACCAACAGGTCAGTTGTCTAACTGTATATTTTGTGGTTGCTAACGGTTCGTATAGAGCCTTCTGAAGCAGAACTACTAGGTGATGTTTCTTTTACACTTCAAGGTCTCAACTCTTCGACACTTCCTTTTGTCAACTCTGGTGCAATATCATTGCCAAATACTCTCCCGCTGCCAATGATATCAATCTTGCACAGTTTAGTCGAACCAGCATTACTTTACAAGAATTTGACAATATTCATCGAGTCCCCAAGTGGTTTAATTGGCCAGGCATTCCGGAGCGCGATTGAGAAAGAACTTCGAGGTTACTTGAGTCTTATTTCAAAGATCGACGAAGAAATCCGGAAAGAGCTACAGGCAGAGAAGGATGTGCCGGAATGGAAAAGAGGATGGAGTCTTGGGGGCGTGACGTTAAAGAAATGCATTTATTGGCTTAGAGACCCGACGATAATATTACGACTCATGACCGACATGGCCGACAAATGTAAAGGTGAGCATATCGTGTATGCCTCATGCCAGCAATTGTGGTTGCCTCTGACGTGTAGAGTTAGATAAGAATGGCGGACAGCTGTTAAACGTGCTGCATTCGTATACGTCTCATGGTGATCCATTCATTTCAGACTTTGCTTCTCGATTACTAAAGGATGTGTCGCGGCCATTTTACGAGTTCTTACAGCAGTGGATCTATACAGGAGACATTCGAGATCCTTACATGGAATATTTCGTGCAGAAAGGAGATCAAACAGATGCAGTTTGGGATGGAAGGTATGTTCTGGAAGAGTCACGGATTCCTACGTTTATTAGTGACGAACTGGTGAAGAAAATATTCCAGACGGGGAAGAGTCTGGATTTTATTCGAATGGGTTGCGGGGGAGGTGACTGGGTTGATCGACACGGCACAGAGCTGTCGCGGACTTTCCACTACGGGGAGGCCGACGGTGAGATCGAAGCGGCCATTGATACGGCTTACCGTAAAACAGTGACTCATTTGATGTTTCTGTTGACCACCAAATTCAAACTGAAGGAGCATATCCAAGCGCTGAAAAATTATCTGTTACTCGGGCAAGGGGATTTTGTTGCCATGCTCATGGAATTGCTGGCGCCATCGCTTGAACGACCTGCAAATACACTGTATAGGCACAACTTGACGTCGATATTGGAGACAGCAATTCGTGGCTCAAATGCTCAATATTCGATCCCAGAGGTTCTTCGAAATTTGGATGCCCGTATGCTTGAACTATCTCACGGCGAAATCGGCTGGGACGTATTTACTCTTGAATATAAAGTTGAAGCTCCTTTAGATGTTATTGTGAACGCCTATGCTACGCGACAGTATCTGAAGATCTTTAATTTCTTATGGCGACTCAAGCGCGTTGGATTTGTCCTTGACGTGGCTTGGCGCAGATCCATTACTGGCGCTCGCGGCATCCTGTCATATGTGAAGGATGCTGTCGATTCAGATTGGAAAATGGCGCGAGCATGTTGCAGTGAAATGATCCATTTCATATGCCAGCTCGAGTACTATATTCTCTATGAAGTCATTGAGTCCTCATGGTCGGAACTGCAGGACGAACTGAACAAGCCGGATTTAACCCTCGATCACTTGATTGAGGTACATACGAAGTATTTAGGGAATATTACTCACAAGGGACTCCTTGGCTCAGCGAGAGCTGGGAAAGAAGATAGTTTAATTCACCAGCTTCATGAGATTCTAAAGATCATGTTGTCTTTTACAGATGCAATTGTAAGTTACATGTTTCGATTTCTGCTCACCAGATAGTACTAATATCATCTAGGACGCTTTGTATAATTTCTCTGTAGAAGAATACACAAGACGGCAGACTGCCGACTCAAATACAGCAGGCGACAACGATGTCACACCTTCCATTGAAACTACTCTTCATACTTCCATAAGTACGCGAATCAAGAGTCTGAAAACCAATTTTCATTCGTTGGTCGAGAAATTACTGGGTGACCTGGCGTATCAGAGTGATACTGAGATGAGGTTCTTGGGTGTGCGCTTGAATTTCAATGAATATTACGTCGTACAGAGACAGAAGAAGGTGACAACAGATGCTGCCCGCACTTAGCAGATGTTTTAGAATCGCTCATAGATATTGGTTGGCAATATTTGATGGCCAGAAATTACATTTCATTAATGAACGCTTGGTCCTGACAACGGTCAGATCAATGGACAAGTGTCTCCTGTCGCGTAACCGGAATCGATGTTACCGGAGCGGGGCCACGCAACGCCAAAAGCACTTTAAAGGGGAACTCTCATCTCTGGCGATTTGATTACTCTAATATACTGTATCCATTTCATGTAACGCGTATGCTAGAGGGATTTGTAATGATTATATTGTGTTTGCTGTATTGTATTGTGTTGAAGGCAGTAACGTTTTCGATCTCGCGAGTTGGGTAGGAAAATGTGTATGGTTTAGAAGTTATTGTCTCTGGTCTGGATTGTTCTGACTTTGCTTTGAAAGTAATGGTTCTGGATATCCTCAAACATGTGCTAACAAGTTTCTCGATTGCAACAAATCTAATTAATGTCCATAGACAATCGGACACTCGAAAAGCTAAATCCCGGTATATCTAAGTTGGTTTTGGGAGTATTGATCTCAATCGATTTGAGTATAAGACGGCGCTGGTGTCCAAAGGCGTCTATGTAGGGAAACTTAACCCTCGCCAGTTGGAACATTAATTGAATCAATTCTCCAGCTCCTCTCATCATATAGCAACGGTCCATTGTACCATACGCTACTCACTGTTTCAGTTTAAACTACAGTATAGCAAAATCGCAGAAGGTATTATTTACATTTTTTTAAATCATGTGGTCCAATACGAACGCGTGGACTTCTATACTAATTACACTTCACAATTCCGCTGGCATCATGCATTGGCTGGATGTGCCGCCCAACTTCTCCCCAACAACTCTCCGCATTCGTTGAAGTCCAATTGAGATCTATATGATTTGGGGTCTAACTGGTGTTTTAGCCGGAATTTGTTCTCAAAGGGCATATACATGAATGTCTTATCGAATAGGTGAGCCTGATCAAGTCTGTTCGGTGAAATATAATATGCGGACTTGATTCATGTGTGTAGCGAAATATTAACGGCTTTTAATACAGAAAATGCGAAGCAAGGCCGTGCAGGCTGTAAAGGTCCGGCCTGTAAATCTGAAGGGGTAAAGATTGGGAAAGGAGAGCTTCGATTAGGTGTATTTGTTACTATTGGGGACAATCAGTCGTGGCAATGGAGGCATTGGTATATTTCTTTTGGCATCCTTATTATGTGAGGATAGGCTGACATGTCTTAGGTCTTGTGTTACACCTCAGGTTATTCAGAATATTAAAACTAAAGTCGAATCGTTACCGGAGGGTCTAGATGGCTACGATGAGATCAGCGCAGAGGACCAGAAGCGAGTAGTTGGCGCGTTGGAAGAGGGCCATGTAGCGGATTCTGAATATAAGGGTACGTGCTTCAGTACATATTATGCGCTAATATCATTAACAACTCGGTGTGTAGGCGACATTGAGACCAATCGCCTAGGTGCGAAGAATCCAAGAAAACGCAGGAGCAAGAAGGAAGCTCTAGACGATGCTGACGAGCGAGAGAATGGTGAGGCGAAGACTGAGGAGACGACCGGCGAAAAGGTGGAAGAACAGGCTGAGGAAACCGGTAAACCTTCCACCCGGGGCCGCAAGAAAGGTGCAAGGTAAGTGCCCGCTTGGTTTGTTGCAGGAAATATCTGATAGTTGTATGCAGTAATAAAAGACCGTCGGAAGATGGAGAAGTCGATGACGAAATGTACGTTGGCAAGAGTTTATTGAATGTACAATTTTTAACTTAGCTTGTAGAAAGCGACCAAGAGTCGACGAGTCTAAGGACTCTGACGATCATCTAGCGAGCACTGTGAAGCGTGGCCGTGGACGTCCAAAGAAGAGCGATGCTACGTCTACTCAGAGTGTTGCTCCTGCACAAGCGGAGTCAACTGGATCCACAGAGAATGCAGAAGTTCCTGCAAAACGTGGTCGTGGCAGACCGAAGAAAGAATTCGAGGCTAAGGTACGAAATCTCGAGTATGGATATGGGATTGCTATACTAACGGGAACTTCACGCTCTTCAGCCTAATCAGGACAGTTCAGAACCACCGAAGCGAGGACGGGGAAGACCAAAGCTAACGGAAGAGCAAAGACTGGAGAAAGAGAAGATCAAAGAGGCGGCAAAGAGGGCACTTGTTCCTCATGTGCCTGCAGACCAGAGAAGAGGCCGGGGCCGCCCTAGGAAATACGCACAAGATGCACCAGATGAGAAGTCTGCCGACGAGCTGCTAGGTGCCGGAGACAAGAAGGAGGAGAAGCACGAGGACGTTGATGTCGCGATCGAGAAAAATGAGGCCGCGACCGAAAAGTAATTTTGCGTGCCAAGTACTCTCATACTAATAGAGAAATTGAGGGTCTCACTTTTATGACTATTATACTTTATTGCAGCGAATGATGTACTAAGTCTGCGAATCCGTGAGGATCTGTATCTGTATTCTATCTTTCCGTGTATTTGTAGTCAATGTTTGACGGGTATGGATAATTATTTTGTTAATTTCTTCCGTGATGTTATGAGTATTATTGGACGCAAGGTAATGATGGCTTAGTCGGTAATAATTTGGTAAAGTATTATGTCTCAGTATGACTAAAGATTACCTGGGAAAATATTACAACTGAGCTGGATCTCCATAGTGTATTGGGCAACGGACAACGCGATGGCTAGTAGTGTTTCTTATACGAGTAAACTTTATCGTGCATCAGTCGCCCATTCATTCTGCCACTCAGAATTTTCTATTTACCTTTCTCTTGATAATTTGTCATCCTTAACTATTTATTGTCCGCCATTGGGATTCGGTTCTGGTATTAAATAACATTGATAAGTCGCAGACTGTGAGGCTTGGGAAGGTTCAGACTATGACGTTGTTTATTGCCGATCGGCCAGTAACCACCGCGATAAACCACCGGCCAATTTAATTGTGCCTCATCGCACTGTCCACATAGCGTCAAGATCTTACCACAGGTCGCAGATCAAATTTCAAAGCAAGAACCCATTTATTCTGCCTAATTTTATTGAAAGTCGTTCGCAAAAATTAGTATTCGCAATTTTGGAGTAAGACGGATTTCGCCGCGATGAGCTCGCTTTTCCAAGCAATCACGAGACCCGCGGACGATTTCCTCGAGGTACGGAGTAGTATTCTGAACGGAATAGGTGGGAACAAGGCACCACGGGGCGCACACAAGATTACTCTTGTCGATCATACGGTTTCCCCTCACTCCGATGCCATAAGTACAGGCGAAAATACTGGTTCGTACGGCTCAGTCGACTCTGACGAACTGGCGCGGGAGCAAATTGAGAGACAGCGACAGCAGCAGGAAATTGCGGAGCAACCAAATGCCGTGGTTGAGACGCGCCAGGAAGGCGAAACATCCGAGCATCCCAAGGCGATAAAGCAGACGGATGCGATACCAGATGCGATACCACCTGCCCTACGTGCCCCTGGTGAAAACACAACGTCGCCTGCTCTGGAGGACGAAGATCCTACAATTGGACTAGGACTAACCGCCTCGAATGAGTCGGCTCCATTGCTTCCAGATCGGGTAGACAGTCCCCGGAGTTCAATAGTCTTTGGTCGAAGCCGGAAACAGCGTCGGAAGTGTATGGACTTCCAACAGATGCTGAAGCGTGTGTTTGCGGCCTTTTGTTGCTGCATGCCGTCGCTTGTTGACGGCATGGATGACGAAGGTGAAGGGTACAATACGTGGAACGAGGCAGATGGGCCACTCAACTCTACTCTTCCAGCAAGGATTCGACATGGATATACAAAAGGATATACTCGCTTGAAGGAGGATCCGAAGGAAATGAAGCCTGCAGCTGGTAAATTCAGCTCCGATCCTAACGTCAAATACGACATTCTGTATGAAAATCAACGAGGGTAAGCTTTTAATGTCTGATGAACTAGATCGGTATCTAATGGATCAAGGTTCTTTGCTTTTGGCAATCCATTGTTTTCGTCAAAGGGACTGCTTAACTACGATCCTTCCCCGTGGGTTGACGCTACCTATAAATACTCACCGGTCGACATTCTCTCGGCACCGGTTCCTGATCCATCATGGGAATGGGTCTGGCGAACTTGGTACATCGACATGACCTACGACGTTGACGACCAAGGGTGGTCCTATTCCTTGAGTTTCACAAGTGATAAATGGCACGGTGCGCACGTATGGTTTCATTCATTTGTACGGCGGCGCAGATGGATTCGCAAGAGACGAAGAGTTGTAGCAGAGATTTTGCCGGATTCCGACGCTCCCAACGGCGCGTTCGGTACGAATACCAGACCAGAAGTGTATTCAGTCCTTGAAGGGAACACGCCCGAATATTTCTCGGTGGAGTCCAGTGCATATCAAGGCCCCGCTCGAAAACATTTTGCGGCGAAGAATAGCCGGAAATATGATAAAAGCGACCAACCACTCGAGATGGTGACGACAGACACTGGCAATGGCAAGACTAGTACGTTAGGACCACATTTGCGATATAGGTACGACGATTATGACGACAGTTTGAGCGAAGAGGAGGAAGATGACGATGTGAGTATCAAGGAAATCACGAATATCGCTTCTCTTTTGCGGCGATTGAAGAAAGCTAGATTAGATCGGCAAAAGATCGAAGCTGTGGAGCGGTTTGTGAGCGATGGCGGTGAGGACGTTGTGCTCCTGGCGTCGTTTATGGATCAGATCATATCGTTTTTGATATTTCAGGAATCTAGGAGGGAGCTCCTTCGATGCCTATTGTATTCTTACCAGCAAGTCCGATTGCGGCGGGGGAAGCGGAAGGCTGGCAAGCATGAAGACGGTGGCGAAGATGATCATGCGCGGCTGCATCCAGGTCATGTTCTTCTGGATACGACGCATCTGACCACTAAAGAGATTGTGACACGTCGGAAAGCGCTACACGATGCTATTCTTGTTGCAAAACGTGAGATCATGAAGCTGGATTACTACAGTGATCGCAAAATGTCGAGTAGGGAATACGCCCGCGCGGATTTGATATCTTCTGATGCTGACCCCTCGCAAAGTACCGATATTGAAGTTAATAAGAAAGCTATATCTGTACAGGACAGGATGCTAAATGAGGGACTTGAAGAGGTAGAAGAGGAATGGTCGGAGGATATGGAAGATGAAGATGGCGAAGTCAGTTCGGAACGAGAATCGTCAGCACCTTTTTCAGAAGACGATGCTAGTACGATCACTCCTCGGAGTAGTGCATCGAGATTGGATAAAGGTAAAGCACCTGAGTATCGTATTCCGCTGAGCGATATAAATACTTCTCCAGAAAAGACGGAAGTGGTGTCTGATAACGTGGCGAATAGAGTTCAGAAAGGGCAGAACTCAACTGTAGCTAATGTGCAGAACTCAACTGTAGCTAATGTGCAGAACAAAGTTATCAATTTCGTCACGTCGTCGTGAGAATTGATAAGTATGCAGGATGTTGGATTCGCTGGCATAATAGACGGTTTGATTTGTGGTTATTTGTTGCTTTGGGATTCGGAATACGAAAACATCACAGGAGTTTATCCACGGGTTTGTGGTATGATTTTGCATGGTCTGTTGTTCTATGAATCATTCATTTTGTTAGTCTTTCACACCCCTTTTAGTCAC
Organism: Lipomyces starkeyi; assembly: GCA_018804115.1. Classification (NCBI taxonomy): domain Eukaryota; kingdom Fungi; phylum Ascomycota; class Lipomycetes; order Lipomycetales; family Lipomycetaceae; genus Lipomyces; species Lipomyces starkeyi. Next base: position 275,039 of record JAGJTG010000012.1, read on the forward strand.
TCATTTAGACGGGCAATTTCTGTTACTTCTGAGGAGGGGGTTTTCGAATATAGATTTATAAAGTATGGCTCTAAATAGGGACATATTCTGTGACACAGTACGATAGAAATATCCCGATTCATCTCGCACTCGATAATCAGACATATTACAATACAAGTAGAGTAGCAAACTAACAAGTATTCCAAACAGATCAAATCAGTTAATATACAACTCGTTAATACAAACAAATTACTCTTTGCCAATGACTTCCTCCAACGCCATTTCGACAGACACCTCCGGCTTGACACCAACAACCATAGTCGCGATTTTACCTTCCTTGATAACCCAATAGGATCGGACAATGCCACCCTTCTCAGTCTTCTTCGCTCCCAACGGTCCAAGCAGCTCGAACTTTGTGTCTGCCAGCAACGGATATGGCAAATTTTGCTTCTCCTGGAACTTCTTCTGCGCGGAGACGGTGTCGGCAGAAAGTCCATATACAGCAGCCTCAACACCAGCAAATTTCGGAAACACGTCTCGGAATCCACAAGCTTGACGGGTACATCCCGGTGTACTGGCCTTCGGATAGGCAAACACAACAACGGTCTTCTCAGCCGCGACGGACTTCAAGTTGACTCCATTCCCATCCTGATCAAGGACCGTGACATCGGGGAGTTCATCACCGACTTGCAGCAAAACCTTGGATTCCTTTTCTTCTTGTTTACCTGCCGCCGCCGCGTCTTCGCCGTCAGTGGCCGCGGGGCTGGGTAGTTGAGATTCTTTCTTCTCCTCCATAGGGGCCTCTTTCTTTCGTTTCTCGGCTTTCGCTTTTGGTGCGGTCTTCGGCTTCTTTGCTGGCGGCACAGCAGCAGTAGCAGCTTCGGCTGCAGAAGGCCTGACGCGTGAGGAGCGGCGCAACGTAGCTGGATCAACTGGTTCGCTTGCTTTGCGAGGTGGCATTAAGTAGATACGATTCTCGATGGGCGACGGCCGGACGCTGCGACTGAGAGAGCAACAAGGTGAGTGGAGGAGAAGTGACTGTGTGGTGGGCGAAAGGCGATCAACCGCTGAGGCTGCCTGTGCGCGCATTGTCGAATGCGGTTGGGCCTTCATAGCACGAACACGTCAACTCGGACCCGTGCACCTCATGCTGGCCTGTGCGCCTTATCGCGATGAGGTTCACTGACCCGGCCTCTGACTCTCATCGACGGAGTCTCCTGCCGCCCTGGATCATGCAATGCTATTCTATATTGTATCACATAATGGGCAACACCATTATTTAGCTCACGCACGCAGCAGCCCTTTTGGGTCCTAATTGGCTCACAATTATGCTTCTAACGTATTTGAGTAACCTTGGCGGCGGTAAAAAAATCCACACAGAGCCCTTACCCGAAGAATGTTAGGGGCTGAAAAAACTCAACTTACAAGTAATCCCCATTGACCCTGTATCATACATCTCACAAACATTTTAACAAAATAATATTACAATAGTGATGTACCGTTATCTCGATATCCGATTCCTAAGATGCTCCTCACCGTTTAATTTGTCTAGCCTTCATCGCTTCTATCCGCGCCTTCAGCTGGCTGGTAACCTCCGCCGCTCTTCGCCAACTCTCCACCGATCCAGCATTTCCGGCGCCGGACCCAATATCACTACTTTCTGCTGTGCTACTTGATATTGGACTAAACGATCCAGTTCTCGAACTAGATTGGGGTACATGGGCACTGGTAGACCGCGACGATGCGGGAGCGGCAAATCCATTTTCCTTCTCCTCTTCCGGCAAGAACATTTCTGACTTGTTTCTCGTCACCGGCGACACATTGCTAATTCCATCATTAAGGTCGCGAGCCACTATTTCATCGACTCTAGAACCTGTACTGGACGGCATAGCAGCGGCAGCGGCAGGTTTGGCTTCTAAATCTCTCTGTAACTTGCCTATCTTTGCTCTAGCATTGTCAACTTCGCTCCTGGCCCTAGCTAATTGTGTTTCTTTCGCCTTAACTGCCAACACATCTCGTGTGTGGTCTTCAATTAGCTGTTTGTTGTTAAGCTGCAATTCCGCGATCGTCTGCGACAATTTCAGGTTATCCGCCTGCAACGTTTCAACATGTTGCTTCAATGCCGCAGTAGTCGACAGCCACTCTTCTTTTGCTCTTCTCAATTCTGCAAGCTCTGCTTTCTCCGCTGCCGACAAACCACTGTGCGATGATGATGACGAAGTCGAAGTCGATAGGGAGACACCCGTCAGGCCACGGCTGGACGCGCCTCGTGGTGGAGTACCGCTCGCGCTAGTAGTTCGTGGAGACGATGGATGGTCGTCCTTTTTCCGCAGGACACCTGTAGATCCGGCCCCAATACGTGACGTCCGAGCTCCTGGTGGGGCTAGCCGAGAATGTGATAGAGTAGGAGGGGCAGCTGATTCAGCAGCAGCTGAAGAACGACCACTGGATGCCGGCGGCGTACCAGTTGGGCGCTTAAGACCCGCTGCACTTGCTCTTGGTCTTGGAGCTCCACCAGGCGCGCGGGCACCGGCAGCAGCCTTAGGCGCCACCGTAGCTGGCGGCGCGGCCTTTTCGGGCTTCGCTCTGACAGTAGCTGTTTCGAAAAATTCCTTGATCATGCCTTTTCGGATGTCGTCCTGACACTCGATGTACGGCGTCATTGCGCGCTCACCAATCATCTTCATGATAGTCCCCATGGCCTCTGCCGCCGCTGAACGAACTGGCTTTGCTGTGTCAGCTAGTAGTGCCGTACATGCGTCGCACATCTGCTTAATCTCGGCAGATTTGGGCACAATCTTGATTGTTCGAAGACACCGGACCAAAAAAATCGTGGTCTCCTGCTTTACCTGAGGGTTTTTGTGTTTCATAAACTCGAGGACGTCTTCAAGCACGTCACTAAAAGTAGTCTACAAACCATTAGCACCGTCGCGCAATTTACATAAAAGATACATACCGACTCGAAAACTGCATCCAATGCCGCACCAAGAGCTTCTGAAACGGACAGCTTTTTCTCCTTTAGCCGCTCTAGCAATGATGTGAAAACAATTGTCTTATATTTAGCAAATCCAGATCTCAATCCCTTGGCAACCGCTTCAACGCAGTTGGCTGCAACAGTCACCACCGCAACATTCGCGTCTTTTGCAATGCATTTCGCGAGAACTCTCGTAAGCTCGCTAAAATCAGAGTCGACAATTTTGGGAACAGATACTACTTTGAATAGATCATCCACAGCTTCTTTTCGATCTTTCCATTTGACGGATCCCATTCTTTCGTAAAAGTCTCCTGGAATCTTGCCAAAGATATCCACAGCCTCAGCGAAATCCATGGGATCAATTTCGTCCTCCTCTTCTTGCTCGACTGCTCCACCGACGAGGCTGTTTCCTTGAGCAGCAGTCTGCTGTTGGGACAATAAAAATCGCTCTTGTTGCGGTGTAGACCTTTTCACACTCTCAAACGCCTCTTCTAATTCCTTCTGCTGCACTGGTTTTAGATCCGGAAGTAAACCTATCTTAATTGCGTCCCCCATCCATTTGTACAATTCGACAGTCAAGTTCGCAGCTTCAGCGCGTACGTTTTTATCAGAATGTGCAAATAACTTAGGCAGAGCTTTGACGATGCCTTTTGGTGCGACAGTCTTAGTTCCAAATGACTTAACAATCTCTCTTATCGCAATAGTGGTACCCATAACAAGTTTTGGAAGCTTGTTGCTTAGAATTGGAATTAGCTCCTCAACGACGGGATCCGGGGTATCAAGTTCGATAAAATACAGCAACGCGTCAATTGTCTTCTGCTTAGTTCCAGCACGCATTGAAACCAATCCTTTCTCAGCCAAAGGAGTCACGACCGTTCCTCGTAATCTCTGGCACGCGTTTGGACCACCGTACTGAAGACAAGCAACAAGTGATGTGATACCAACCTCCTGGGCGGCAACATTGGAGTCCGTCACAATTTTCTTGAAAAGAGTCGGATCATTGAGGAATGGTCGGAAGCATGGATCGTTTTCGCTGGCAGAGGTGGTGAATTGCTTCGTCATCTCCTCATATGCTGTTAATCTTACTTTCCATATCTAGACGGGGCTATGGATTAGCTTGATCAAATTTCGGTCAGTAGTGTCAAAACACTGTACCTTATGTGTAACTCGGTCGTGTAGAGGAAGAGAAGAATAGTCCTCTTCTTGATCGGCCATTGCAGAATATATATCTAGAAATAATCAAAATAAGCCGGTACAGGGATATTGGGGTGCGCAATAATAGTTGTCGGATCTTTCCTATCACCAAGCTTCAGGAATAAGCCTCGCTTGTTTGTTGACATTGCTTGAATGTGGAAGATGTGCCAGGTTAACTTACCCTGTTCAATAATTGCACTATATATGAGCAGGGGCTGGCCCAGTTGCGGAACAAATACACAAACTGATTTATCAGGAGACGCGTTGAGATTCACGTGCTGCTAAGCCTGCTTTAGGCTAGTGCGATCTGCAAGTCTGTCTGTAGCAAAACTATAGCACGGAAACTAATACCCACGACCTATTATCTGGTTGCGACCGCGTGGGCGGATCATGAATCATAATTAACCAGCTGTGTACATATTTAATTGTTACGGATGCGGGGTTAATGAAGGCTGATATTGCTCTCAATTTGGAATACTAGAGCATTGTTGTTGCCATAAGAGTCAAAGCGCTACTTCATCAACTCGTGGATTGAAGTAACCTTCATCCTGGTTTCCACAGATGACGTCGTCTTTCTTAACTAAGCGTCAACGTGATGAACTGTGAGAATAATTTGGATAGGTCAGGAGTCACGTATCTTACATTCCATAGAAATGCGTCAATTTTGCAATACTTTGCCGCGTCCGGTTTGCAAGCATCACATGAGGCTCTGAGAAATGAACTGGGAATACAGGATGGTGGATTTGATGACGACGTAATCAATTACAATGGACTGCTAGAGAAGAAATGGACGAGCGTTGTCCGATTACAAAAGAAGGCATGTTCACCGGACGACTCATTGTGTCGCGTTCCACTAATCTTAGATGTCTGTACAGATCATGGACCTAGAATCACAAGTCGATTCTCTACAAACAGAATTAGACACTCTGCCATCGTCATCAAGAAAAGTGGCTGATCCCGCAACTTGGTTACCACGGATAAGTAAGTATACGCTACTGGGACATCGGCAAGCAGTCAACTCGATAGCATTTCACCCCGTGTTCTCCGTTCTAGCATCCGGGTCTGAAGACACCATGATTAAAGTTTGGGATTGGGAACTAGGAGAGTTGGAGAGGACTGTTAAAGGTCACACGAAAAGTGTCCTGGACCTGGATTTTGGCGGCCGTCCTGGAGAAGAGCTGTTGGGTTAGTGTATCACGCTACTGTCACACTACATCGCACTAACTTTGCACACAGCATCGTGTTCGTCTGACTTGACAATAAAGCTATGGGATGCAAATGACGAATACAAAAACATTCGGACCTTAAAAGGTCATGATCACACAGTATCTTGCGTTAAATTCCTTCCTGACGGAGAGAGAATAGTGTCTGCCTCGCGAGACAAGACATTGCGGATATGGGCCGTCAAAACTGGATATTGCTTACGAACTGTAGACGGACATTCAGACTGGATTAAAGACGTTGTTCCAACTCTAGATGGGGAACTGCTATTGTCTGTAGGGGCGGATCATTTAGCGAGGATAACTGAAGTGTCAACTGGAGATAGCCGACTAACAGTTGCTGCGCACGATCACGTTATCGAATGTTGTGCTGTTGCGCCACCGGCTAGTTATACTTACATAGCGGCTCTTACTGAATCGAAGCGGATACCACCTACATCATCTGGATTTGAATACTTTGCGACTGGCGCTAGAGATAGAACCATAAAGATATGGGATTTCCGCGGAAAGTTGGTAGTGACGCTAGAAGGCCATGATAACTGGGTACGATCTATTGTATTTCATCCTGGCGGAAAATTTTTGATCTCAGCCGGTGACGACAAGACTATCCGTTGTTGGGATTTTACACAAGGCGGAAGATGTGTACGGACGATAGAGAATGCGCATGATCATTTCGTGTCTGCATTGAAGTGGGCACCGTCAATTATTGCGAAAGTACCGAATAGAACTAACGGAACGAAGGGGAATGGAAATGGGCAGGCCAGTGGTCACAGTAGCATTTCTCATGGGCGAAATATTCGATGTGTTATAGCGACGGCGTCAGTGCATATGGATGTTAAGATATGGATGGCATGAATTATTGAGATTTGGTATTAATACATGCATCTACGGACCACGCGACGGAAATTTGTAAAACATATGATGATCATTGTAGTTTATGTATGGAGTTTTGCCGAATTTGGTTTGTAGAATAGAAAGTGTTCTAAATTTTATTGTTTTGAAGTACTTTTGTCGCCTGCCCTACAGAACACGTCTTACAGTGATGCTATGAACGCATAACCGCGCGGCTGGGCGTATACTGACGGGCGTGGGTAGTGGTCGTCACTTCACCCCCTTGAGCCCTTCTCTCACAACTTCGTCAGTTTAGAAGTCCGGAAGATATGACATCAATTGATCTCTCCTCTAACGCCCGAGAGATTCAGTCGGCCTATGACTCAATTGTTGACGGCGACCCCAAGATCTCTTGGGCGCTGTTTTCGTATGGCGCTGGCTTCAATAACAAGACCCTTAAGCTCCATGCTACTGGTGGTAAGCCACTTCCTGTTATATACTTGGATATTAAAGGGAAAGGTCATGATATGAATAGAGCAACGTGGATGTTGTATATGTGGAATATCGATGCTAATTGCCTGTGTTTATAGCCGGCGATCTCGATGAATTCCAAGATGAATTCTCGGATGGCAGGATCCAATACGTTTTCGCCAGAGTAACAGACCTCAACACTCATTTGCCGAAATTCGTCTTAATCGGATGGGTAAGCATCCTAAATTTGAAACCTTGTCAATCGAATCAATGTGGCTAACTCGATATTGTTATCTAGTGCGGAGAGGGAGTCCCTGAACATGCCAAGGGCTACTTCAATTCACATTTTAACTCCGTTGCTCATTTGTTACGCGTGCGTATGGTAATGACAGCTATAATGGATAATACTAATAATTATGCTGTATAGGGCTACCACGTCCAGATTACCGCACGCTCCGAGGATGACGTTGCGCCGGACGAGATACTAAGAAAAGTCGCGGATGCTTCCGGCTCGAAGTACTCCGTCGCGAGTCTTGCGGCCCGATTCTCAAAGCCTCCGCCAGTTCGTCCCAAGTACACGGAAACGCATTCCACATCTCACGCTGATGAAAGCGACTGGGTTAATGCCCCTGCAACGATTGGTTCTGAAGTCACGAAGGTGCCATCGGCTTACAAGCCCATGAAGGTCGATGCGGACGAGATCCGTAAGAGCGCAGCTTCTCAGAGAGGTTATGCCGAATCTGTTAAGGGTGCCTATCAGCCCATTGGAAAAGTCGATATCGCTGCCATTCGGGCTAGCGCATCGAAGAAGGAGCTCGAGGCCGAGAAGCCGGAGGTCGTTAAGGGTGCTTATCAGCCAATTGGCAAGGTGGACATTGCCGCTATCCGAGCCCAAGCCAAGCAGAACGAAGAATACATAAAACCGGCTCCCACGAAGACGCCCGAATTTGAAGGGGAGAAGTCGCTTGGTTTCAAAGATCGTGCAAGAGCCTTTGCATCCGGGCCGGCTGAGCGTCTTTCAGAGTTACCCAAGCCCAAGGTTGATAAGCCTGCTTTGGCCAGTAGGTTCGGCGGTGCTAAGCATTTCGGCACTGCTCCTCCCCTGCCAAAGGATCAATTTGGATCACAGACCAAAGTCGTGGGAGGTATAAGCAAAAATTTCGGTAACGAAGGCGGCAAGACCCCTGCGCAGTTATGGGCCGAGCGTAAAGCCAAGGCCGCTGGTGGTTCGGTGGCCACCAGTTCTTCTTCTTCTTCTTCTTCCACTTTTGGATCCTCATATTCTGTTCCGAAGCCAGCTTCCAACGACGACAATGAGGTAGAGACGCTTTCGGGAGTGTCAGCAATGAGAGAGCGATTTGCGAAGGCTTCTATCGCCAATGACAAGGAAGAGAACGAGGAAGAGAAGAAGACATCGGTCGCGGCTCGCTCAAGTTCTCCTATTCGACTGGCCAATCCCGTCTCGTCGTATTCGACTATTGACCGGCCCAGTGCTCTTCCTCCACGACTATTCCCGACGCAAGTACCATCGCCGGATCCCGAGCTAGAGCCTGAGCCAGAGCAAGCGCAAGAACCGGAGGAAGAACCTGAGGTCGTGGGACCGCCCTCACCGCTTCCACCAGCGCTTAATATGTCCTCTAAGCCGAATGCATTGTCATTCACGATGATTTCTCCCAACCTAGAATCAGAACAAGAGCCTGATAGTTTCCAGAAGGGTCAAGCCGCTGCTGCTGCTATTGCTGGTGGTAGTATCATAGGCGCTCCTGCACCATCTCGCCAAGTTGTTCCTGATCGTGACGAGGAGCCTGAGCCTGCAATCGGATCCGGCAAGAGCGCAGTTGTGATGTACGAGTATCAGAAAGACGAAGAAAATGAAATTAATCTAATCGAAGGAGAAACAATATATGACATTGAAATGATCGACGACGGATGGTGGGCGGGCACAAATAGTGTCGGCGAGCATGGATTATTTCCCTCGAATTATGTTGAGCTTAAGGACGGTGAAGCTGATAGTGCTCCTGAGCCAGATCTAGAACCGGTCGCACCTACATCCGCAGCGGCCCCAGCTCCTGTAGCGATAGCGGTTCCAAAGGGTCCTAGTGCCGTCGCCGCTTACGAGTATGAAGCGCAGGAAGATAACGAGTTGAGTTTCCCTGAAGATGCGATTATCGAGGATATTCAGTTCCCCGACGAGGATTGGTGGAGTGGTGTATATAACGGCGAGCGGAAACTATTCCCTGCGAATTACGTCTCCTTGCAGTAAGCATGGCAGCGTACTAACGTTTAGAAATACAGGCGACATTTTTTAGTGTAAACGTCGACAACTGTTTGGTGATTGACAATTCTGAGACAGTTTGATTAATTACTTCTGGTAGTTGCACACATATACTGGTGTACATGTATTTTATGTAACGTTTTCTTTTGAGGCACATTTATACAACGTCCACGATCGTTCATTACGTCGCTACATAGTACAAGTATTAACAAATGCACATAAAGAGAAACTCCATATCTCTGCCTTTGCCATACAAAAAAAAATTCACTGTACAGGATTATCCTCCTGTGTCTGACTGTGCGCTAACCATCATTGCGGTTCTTCCCTTTTTTTCGTAGATTGGTCGAAATCTGCGGTGCACGTACGCTCACAACAACGCATGACACCAACCAGAGCGGTAACCAAACTACAAATAAAACTGGAACAAAACTCCAGACGCCTAATGCTCTCCAGCTCCACATCATCCCGCTCAAAAACTCACAAAATTCATTTTGAGACGTGTTCGTTATGAAGATGCGAAGTGTCCGTAGACTCAACTGGCGAGGAAACTGCGACTCTTTGACTACAATCAAATAATATAAATATATATCTAGCCATGGACAGGTCGCCACAACCACAATCCATGACATTAATTTCGTAAAGAAACGTTCTAGGCACTCTATTAATGTTTTCGGCGGTGTAGTTAGGCTGGGCGTCAAAAAATGAGCCAGTGGTGCAAATATGACTCCGAGCATTAACGAGAGAGAGAAATTGAGAGTGCTTAAGGTAGTAAGGAACAACCCGACGAATATTAATACATATGACTGTAATTTGTTGATATACGATGGAGGCTTTGCTGAAATAAATAACCGAAAAGTAATCGGTAAAATAGGAGTGACGGCGGAAACTACGAACACTTCGCTTGCAATCATCTAGAAATAGATGTTAATGTTACTCCTTGGTACCCAATTTATCGAAGTGTACTTACCGATGACGGAATCCACGCCGACAACGAGAACAATCCAATGGAGCACGACACTATTGTGATAAATAACCAAAAGGCGCTAATTGCCTCATCAAACGTTTTGCCTGTCTTCGTGCTGCTAGAACTCATCCAATAATATATTCCTTTAATTGTAAAGCTTGCTCCAATAAGCATTGCTGTCGGCAAATACGTTGCTATACTGACAAACCGATGGGGTGAGAGTAACAAATAGAAGAAAAAGGACTGATGAAAATGCTCCAAAAGATTGTTGATAGAGCGCATAGACGCCTCGACTAGACGCCCATAGAGCATCTGATCGTATGGTCCGTATCCATTCCTCGAAGTTTTCGCAGCCAGAGTCACTGAATCAATGCGCCATCCACTGAAAGCCTCGCTGCCGGCTCCCGGTCGATATAGTCCTGACAAAGCTTGATGTGCAATACCAGAAACGAGAGTTATTGCCCGATTTTCATACTCGTCGTCGGACGCATCTATATCATGGACGATAACCTTGATTCCCATATGCCCGCAGATCACAACCACGGTATTGATCAAATCCAGATTCGGAAGTTGCCCATTCAATCCAGAGTAAAATATTTCCAAGTTTTCAAATCTTTCTCCTTCTCCAGGGAAGTCAAGGACGATTCCTCCTTGAATTGACCCACTCGAAACAGGCATCGAAGTGTAGTGATAGTCTTCAACCCATTTACTCAATCCAAAACTTGTGTCAGACGGGATCAGCAAGATAATATCTTTTGACCATATCGACCATCTTGTGAAGTATCGCGCCAAAGCGATAGAAATCGCGACACCGCTTTCATTCAGCGCCCCGTCTCTATTCAGCCATGGAGCGCAGAGGATCATAGATTCGGTTGTATCTCCTCTCGGTGCGTGTAGTACTCCATAAACATTCACGCCCGCTTTGACGTCGTCGTAGTGCGATATAGTCCAATTGTGTGTTGCGCTCTTATACCCGATATCGCTGAGCCACTGTCGTATTGTCCTGGCGCGCCTACAATATTATCAACGACGGATGCAGAACACGCACAAATCGGATTCGCTCACTTTTCGTCCGGTGCGTCTTTAAGCAAACGTACTTCTTCCTTAAAGGCTCTCACAATATGTTCTTCTGATCCATGGAAATAAGTATGTGCCTGGCCAGGTAGTAGTGCATTCTCCGAGATATATGTTCGTCGCGACTGATCCTTCATTGGCAGTACAAACAACCATGCCAGACCTGCCAATACAAGAACAAATGAGAGCCCAGGAAGAAGCGATACTAAGGACTCTCGCGTGCCCTTCTTGCCGAACAATTGGCGGCGAATGCTCTGTAAGATTGTCATTACAACTTTCAAAAACGGGGCCGTGAATGAGATATCGCCGTTCAACCCCTGCAGGGCTATACTTCGAAATATTCTCGCTGGGAGATGATATTCTGCATAATACACAAAACTGCTGGATTGAACAGTCTTTCTACGCTGATTTAAAAGCGCGTGGCACGTCGCCAAGATGATACCGTGTTGAAGGGAGTGAACAGCAACATCGCTAACACTTACCACTGGTTCAAGCCGCAACCTCTGCACTTCGCTCACGACTACAGATCAATCTCCATTGCATGTTGAACATAGCTGCCTGGACAATTGCATCTATCATTACTAAAACAGGCTATATTTGAACTTAATTTATTGCAGTAATAGGTTACCTTGGAACTGACCTAAGAGAAGTGCACAATGTACGACGACTGGGCATATCATGTCAGTCCTTCGCAGTACGCTCCACAGCCACAACAGAAGCATAGACGGCGGCGAAAATCTATATTACAAGATGTGGCACTGGAGCATGTGCAGCAAGTATGCATATTTGGGACGTTCTGCAGGAGACGAGATTACTGATGACAGTGTAGAGTCAGGAATCATCACGGCATGGTGTAGTCGTTAATCATACTCTACGGAACGTTGCAGAAGAAGTTACAAATGGTCGAAAACAAGTCCATGAGATTCCAGAATATTCATTGCCGGTACGGCGGAGTAATTCAATGTCGGGATTGAAAAGGTTGAGAAACAATCGGTTAAGTGATAAGATAATAGACAGTACCGGACACCAGTCAATAACTTATCCATTTACTTTGAAAGAAGAGCAGATACTTCTGAATGCAACTGACAATGAACATGAATTTACGGAACTTTATGAGTCATTAGAGAAAGAGTTACAAGAAGCGAATGATAGAGTATTTGTGTAAGTCAACACACATGGGAGCGGTTATCAGTATTTAAAGACTGACAATATTTGTACTTGCTAGACAATTCCGCAATACTGCGCAATCTCACCTGGAATCCTGCGAAATATTGATTGATCAAGCCAATAAGACACTCGGGATGTTTGACATTCTTGCATCGGGCTTTGACTCTGTTAAGAAGCAGACATCGAAGTTCCAAGATGCATGCGATGCACTCTCTACCGAACAGCTGCGTCTAGAGACACTAGCTAATGATCTTGAGGAGCATCTGAAGCCATTTAATATGCTAGAGGAGATAACTTGGCGACTGAATGCTCCTGGTACGGATTTTGTGAAAGAGGAGGGATTTAGACGTATGCTAGAGTCACTAGATCAATGCATAGATTACGTAGAGGCTCATGTATGTTGAACGACTGATTCTAGAATGGAGCATATCTAACACTTATTAGCCAAACTTTAACTCTGTGGATTTATATCAGATGCGTTTCCGTCAATGCATGACTAGAGCACTCACTTTAATACGTGTTTACTTTGTCAACAGCATCCGGGAAGTCACTAATGACGTGCAGTCTCGAATAGCTGCTAAGGCCCTCAATGATGCCACACAGTCCGCATTGTTCTATACTAAATTCAGAGTCGATGCGCCATTATTACAAAACCTAACTAGTGAGATTCAAAATCGATGCGATGGCCATGAGGAATACGTCAGTTTGCTTGGAGATTGTTATAAAGCTTATATGCATGCCAGAAAGAAGCTTATTATTCCAATCGTGGCTAAGCGTGTTAATGATATGAGAAATTCTATTGCGGATTTACTGCAATTGGTGAGTTTGCTGTCATGCAGGCTCATGTGCATTTTGTCTAATTGATTGTGACAGACTCGGCAAGGCATTGCATATATGCGTACTGTCTGCATCGATGAGTATGACCTCTTTTACGCGATATTTACCGATGGAGAGGAGGTGCTGTAGTACGTACCCATTAATTTACTGTCTTCCGCAGGTTGCTAATGAAAGTTTCTAGCGACTTACTGGACGGATTGTGTGAGGCATTGCATGACGTTCTAAGAAATCGCATCATTCACGAGAAGAAGGCTGAAGTTCTATACGAATTGTGCTCGCTACTTCAAGGTCTCTCGTCTCAAGATGCAGAAGAGAGTGAGTTCGAGTTCTCCAGTGTGACCTGCGTTTCATAATAACATATGTTTTTAGTGGAAGAGGGATATTTCGAGCGGCCCCAGTTGGACTTTGGGAGGCTATTCCAGCCAACGTTGCAGGATGCGCAAGTCAAACTTGTATTTAGGATGCAGGCATACTCGTGACGCCGAGTGAACGTTAATATGGAGAAAAGTGATTCCATATTCTATGTTTGGTAGATATTTGTGCAGGGTCGATCGGCATTTGGCATTTGCGACGATTTACACGAAGAGCTCGAAACGGGTTATTGCATACTACACTTTTTTATATCCATAGAGCAGGATTTGCGAGATCCAACAACCTGGTATACATTAAATCCAGCGAAAAGTCACAAGATCCCACACTCCGGAACTGCCATTGCGTAACCCAAAATATATATCACAGCTAATTTTTCCGTGGCCTTATTAAACCCCAGTGGACGAAGTAATATACAACTGTAGAATCTTCCGTATACATTGCCATTAATATTCTGTCCGGGGCTAATCCTTGATAGGCAGCAATACTCTCAAACACGCCAACCCATCGCTTCAAGCTCCACTTAGCTTCCGTTCGTACTGGTAGAACCCATTCATCTATAGGAGAACCGTCTTCGTCGTATGAGTCGGTTGAATATAGTTTATCCGGTGGTCGTCCGAGTACTAATACAATTTGGCCATCATCCAGCACTGGAAAAGATTCCGGAGAGACAACATTGACTCTATGAATCGACAAATCCGTCCATAAGTGATGAAGATCGAGATTCTGCTTCACACGATAAGCTCTATCGGAATTCGTTAGATTATTTCGCGGATTAGCTGCACTATATGCTCTGTCTCTTAAGACGTCGCTACCGAAAGTCAGTCGTGATTTCGCGGAAGCTGACGATGCCAAAGCGGTGGACCTCTGTGTCGCTGCGTCTGGCGTCACTGTACATCTGGGCTCCATTTAGTGGGATCAGTTATAGCACTAATCGGTATAGCAATGCTGTATCCAACACTATTGCGTTAATTCACAACGGTACTTTAGAGAATTGAACATCAAATATCTAATGTTGCTGTGCAATTTGCTATGTTGTAGACAGTTAGGAAATTTGCTGTTAAGGCCTTAAAAGTCTGGGCAAATTTGCACTTAAGTCACATAACGACATGGGGTTAGGTGTGCGAATCAACCCGAGGTAGCGCATGAGTCTAAATAAAATGATCCGATGGCTTAGTACCTCGACGATCAGGATCATTGGTTGTCTTTCAGTGCGTTTTAACACACTCCTTCCATTGTATTCTCTAGCTGGCCGAGGTACCTTAAGTGGCTTGGCTTTCCTTGCATTCAACCCAAGGCTACTGGATTTCTCAGTTTGGGAAGCCTCCGGCGGCACTGAGCCAGTTCACCACCACAGACTCGAGCTCGTCCGAGTTAAGGCTACCCAGAACATCGGTCTCTGTGATGTCAAAAATCGACAGCTCAGCTCTGTTGTGTGACAAGACATAACCACTCAACGGCGCCGTCTCTGCACTTTCTCCTCGACTTCATCAAGCGTGACCTGTTGCTTACGAAGACACACAATATCAACGCGGTCCGAATCTCTCGTTGTCCAAATGATCCCCGACGGTAGGTTATTGCTGAGCTTGACTTTTAATACCACATCTTCTACAATTGCATTGCTCGACCTGGAGACATTGCCAAGCGAATGAACCTGGAGCGGAGTAGCGATCTTGCAATACCTTAATTTTCTTCCAAAGACTTCGAGTGGGGGGCTGCATACCCCAATGGCACCAGTCAGATGGCCTTACTGTGACCACTAATCATCAGTCCATCGTGATCTGGTATTTAGTAAGGGAGCCTATTTTGGATCGCGCTGTCAAGGAACTTGACTCAACTCAACTCGTCCTGTACCAGAGCGACGCGCAGGCAAAGACCGCCGATATGTTAAGTGTGGTGTATACCACTCCACGCAGGTCCTCAGAAGTACGCGGTTGTCGGAGATAAGCGCGCAACGTAGTAGTTGGTAGAGTCCTGGCGGGCTGTACTCTGTTTTACAGAATGGCACGTGGATCGGAATTTTCGAGGATCAATTGGGGTTTGGATACCAGTCATGTCTTAGAACCCCATAATCATAGGCTCAGAAGAGACCAAATTAGGAAGTGTGCTTTCCGGCTCGATATCATTAGTTAGAGGTGTAGAGGTTGCTCGAATAGCTTTGTGCATATTGGCTCTTCCACTATGTTACAAGGACGCCGCCCCTTCGCCGCCCCTTCCATTGCACACGAACCTGTGGTATTATTCTGTCATATTCGCCATAAGGACCGCCTGTCGAAATCTCGCCAACGTGATCAAATGGCATGTGTAACTTTTCAGTCCCTGCTCAAAATACACATCATGCCACCCAGAAGCTGGAAGGCGTACGTAATTGTTTGAGTCGGTTGCATTTGCTATTGCCATTCTGCCATCATGCTAGTTTGTGAAATACAGTAGAATGTTGCGGAGGTTCAGTGCATATCTATCGCATAGCTCTAAATTCAAATTTTCCAAAATCATGAGTTGTGACCATGTTGGGAGGGCTCACGACAGGCCACTGGAATCGATAAATTAGCATTACTGAAGGATGGCTGGACACGCAGCCAATCTCGGTTAACCTCCTAGGGCCCATTCTTGCCCACAAGCCGCTCCGAATGCTTGGGAGCCATGCGGGAAGTCTGCCTCGACGGTTTTGGTTCTGATGAGTGTTGGAGCGGACTCTTCGCGGTCCTGCTAGGCCGGTTCAAATATATGAGTCACGATAAAGCATCAAGGGATAATGTTGATCGAGAGTTAACGTATATTGTAGTTAAAGTCCATAGTGATACTCACTTTTTTGACGGCCACCAAACACCGGATTTTATACTCGGCGATTCACAACCGAAAGCATATCAATTTACCAAAATCAACGAAGCTATCTGGGTGTTACCAAACTTCCAAAGTTCAAGTTGAAGCGCGAATGTCGGTTTAGGGTTACTGATGCCAGCCACTGGACCGGCGGATCCGGATTGGGATCCACACCGGCTTCTGGCGTGTTATTTTTGCTTCCCAGCGATCCGTCAGAATATGATCCTGATCAGATCCCGCGAGGTGGTCTCGGTAATGCATTTATAGATTGATTTATGCAGATATTATGTTATAAATCCTGATTGAAGATAATTTCGGCTTGTCATGTCATGGGTCGGGCAATAGGTAGCCTATTTCGTATCGGGTTAGGGTATTATGAGAGCCACTCAATGACTATTACTCACCCCGTCGCCCTTCCTGTTCAGAAAATTTCCCTTGAGTGCTTTATATTGATTTCTCCAGTCTGTGCTCCATAGCTGAGAATTTTTGTAGACTCTGTTCTAGCTATCATTTCGAAATGACCTCGACGCCATTATTTATGCCGCCCTATTACGCTGTGATATTCACATCGCTACTTCCTGAGCATAGCGAGGAGTACGGCGAGACCTCGAATGAAATATATGAGCTTGCGCAAGGACGACCCGGATTTTTAGGTGTGGACTCCGTGCGAGATGCTGGTGGACAGGGTGCCACAATCAGCTATTGGCGGACGGAGGACGATGTCACAAATTTTCGCAAATTAGCGACGCATCGCCATGCGCAACATAGGGGACGAGTGACCTTTTATGAACGGTACGAGGTGCGGGTTGCGAAAGTTGAAAAGGAATATGCTTGGAAAAGGAAAGAAGATGGAGTAGGAGAGTATGATAAAAAGTAGCCGTATATCTAGAGCATGCAATTGTGTTTCTGTAGTACACATATATTATAGTCGTATCCTCCCAGTAAACCGGAAAAAGTTTCAATATACCATACTTAGTCCATTAACATAACTACCGGATTCCTGCCTGGGATTCCGTTATATAAGTGGCGTCTATCTGCCTCAGACCATTCCCTAGATGCAATCTCACTTTGTTTCTATATGACAGCGGATCTTTCTCTTGCAATGGATTTCCCTCGAAGTAAACCGTTTCAAGTGTCGAAATCCCCTTTAGCTGTTCCTCTATCTCTTCAAAGGATTCCAACTTATTATTCGAGGCCCAGAGTTCTTCCAAATTATGAAGATGTTTCAAATTCTCTAAGTGTGTGACCCTGTTGCTCGTGATATCCAATATCTTCAAATATTTGTTTTTTTCCAGTCCTTCAATCTTCTCTATTCCATTATGTGAAATATACAACTCCTCGAGTGCTTCAAGTTCATCCAAATTTTCTAGTTTGACGATCCTATTCGCTTGTATGGACAGAATCTTCAAATTCTTCAACGCACCTAGATTTTGTAATCGCGTGATCTTATTCTTACCGACCCATAACTGTGTCAGTCTAGTCAAGCTATCCAAATTTTCCAGTGCACGTAATCGATTCCCGCCAAGCTCAAGATTTGTCAAATATTTTAGTCCATCAAGATTCTCGATTTTTGTTATCTTGTTCTGGACGAAGTACAAATTGCGCATATTTTTGAGATGCGAAACGTGCCTGATTCGTCTAATTTTGTTAAAACTCAGGTCCAGGTTCTCTAGATTCACCCACTGGCCTTCGCCTTCCTCCGGTCCCAAATTTTCAATAGCCGAAATCCGATTATCATACAAATCGAGCTCATGGAGATGTGCCCCAACCTCATCGAGTCCGTCAATCTCTCGAACCAAGTTCTCGCGTAAACACAAATTTTGAAGTTTTGTAAATCGGGAGAGATTTAGTGCCGGTATAGACTGGATTCGGAGTTGTACGAGATCGATGTCTTCCACTTCGTGCGGGATGCCGTTCAGGAGATCCTCGTCTGGCTCGATGACCTCCCTGTCGGAATCACCGTCGGATGAAGCTGGAGAGGATGGGCGCACAATATGAGGAATTTGCATGTTTACCACGGTCATGGATTCTTCACTGGATTCTGGCATTACTGCCGCGATGGGTGTACCTGTAGGTGGACGCAGTTCTGGATTTGTCATGACGATATGTGATGGCCGATTCTGAACTATTATTAACTCGCGAGTAGACGCCACCAATCACGAAATGGAAGTGTAGATCCCGCCGTTCAAATCTATCCCAAATTTCTCCGCGCTTTGCTAAAACACTTGTGGATCAGTTGGATATTTTGTGAAGTATGATTGCTTGCTTGTGGATCAGGATATTTTATGTCGATCGGAAATTTTCCCTCCGACGAAAAGGCTTTGTGAGCCGCAGCTTCATTTCATGAACGCTATTTTACTCCGAGCAACGCGCCCTTGTCTTTGGCTTGTCATGATAACATAGCCGCATGCATGTAACATTACAATCGGAATCCTGAAAATTAAGTATCAAATTAAGGGTTGTATATTTGTTGCTTCAGCCAAGCATTTAGTGTAAGAGTTATTAGTAAAACAATGCTGTTTTAAGCTTACGGTTTTTGAAATGCTGTGTTTTGCACCAGTTGAAACAT
Organism: Lipomyces starkeyi; assembly: GCA_018804115.1. NCBI lineage: Eukaryota > Fungi > Ascomycota > Lipomycetes > Lipomycetales > Lipomycetaceae > Lipomyces > Lipomyces starkeyi. The sequence continues at coordinate 293,786 of JAGJTG010000012.1, forward strand.
AGCCGTGAAGTTTGTATAACTATCTTCGGATCCGCTGACAGAGCTTAATAAGTCCATATTCCATCGGTTGACTTGTAAATAGTCGTAATATAAATTCGACCCTAACCCGAAGAGAACTCTGCGCCTTCGCAAACCTGGATGAAATGAACCTGCGTTTAGCGACTGCAGTAAGTTCCGAAGATGTTATTCAGGGATATTATGCGACGGTTTATATACATGCAATATACAATAAGGTGCTGGTCAGCCTCTAATCTTTGACTCTTCTACATCTCACCGCACTCGACGATGGTAACCTCAAAAGGATACGGCTTGTCATTATCATCTGTCGGCACATGTTCAATTTTTCTGACGACATCAAATCCTTCAACTACTCTTCCAAAGACGACATGTTTTCTGTCAAGATGTGGCAGCGATGTGCAGCAAATGAAGAATTGGCATCCATTTGTGTTGGGACCCGAGTTTGCCATTGAAACTGAAAACGGCTCGTCTAAATTAGTTAATATCGAGGTTCGCCACAAAAATGGGGAATGTGCTTACGAGGGAACTCGAAACTTTCATCTGCAAATGTAGTGGTTCCATATATTGACGCGGATCCGGTACCGTTGTGCCGCAGGAAATCGCCTCCCTGAATCATGAAATCTTTTATCTACTCACTACATGTCAAATGCAATTTCTTTCACAAGCAGGGTAGAGGAAACATACAATTCGATGAAACTTGCAGCCTTTGTAGCCTTGTGGGATACCGTTGACCTTGTACTCGCCCGTGCAAAATTGTCGAAAATTTTCTGCTGTCCGAGGGAGTTTGTCTTTAAATAATTGTACTTTGATCCGGCCCATAGGCTGTGCTGAGGGTGTGTCAGATTATAAGTACTTTCAGATTGATTATATCAACTTCCGATTCTTACATCCTAGATTGACCTAGAGAATATCATCAAAGCTTAGCATTAAATGCCATTGCCAAAGCAGAGATGAGATCAGCTTACATCAAAAAAGACGATCGGATTTGAAAAATCGTAAGAGATTGGACCGGGAGTGCCTTCCTGCGAGGAGTACTGTCGATTAGTGATTGCCGGTGCAGCGGAGAATGTGGTTTGCCCAGACATTTAGAATATTGATTGAACTCCCGCAACAATGAAGGTGATCTGTCGTTGTCGATAGGTTGATATTCGATATTTGCTACCGACGACGATTTGAACTTCATAAACAGCAATTACCTCGACCGTGTCGAAAGCAGATGCGACTAGACTTTCTAGTGCCGAACGCACAGACAACGATAGTAAATACTGGCCAGGAACAGCCAACTAGCTCTGGTGTACGTAAATGACAACAATGCGATACTTTGCACAATAAGCGACGCAATATTCTATTGGTATTTTTTGATGCGGGAAATAGTATAGGGTTTACGGTGAACAAATAACATATATACCGCGAATAAAGCCAAGTTAGGCCGGGTAACAAGGAGGCTGAGTCGCGGGGCAATCGGCTGACTGGTTTTGTATTTTATGCCGATCGGCGATATCTCCCACCACTTCTGTCTTGCGCCGTCATAATGGCACGTGCTATCTCACTGAACTCATAGATATTCTCCGCGAAACTTACGTTGGTCACTGCGCTACTCTCCGCTTATGTCACGGCAAAGACACGCTATCAGCCGGGGCTCAGCTAATTGTACCCCAGCGCTGTGCTCTTGAGTTCGACATCTTGACACATGGGCTTCCTCTAACAGACGTTCGCGGTCTCATCACGAATACGAACGACACGGCTCTATAATAAACTGCTTCCATATTTATCTCCGTTCGTCAGGTCGCAGCTCACAGATCAAGTCGTCTCATCGTATCTGCCGTGCATAAATACCTTCCGACCGGTCAGCTATCATAGTGTCTACCGGCGTGAAAGATGTCTGCAACATCAACTGCACCGTCATTGACGGTAACCCCGACGTCTTCTGCGGTGGTGTCGCCGCCTGCGAGTTCGAGCAGCTCTTCAACTGGATCAACGATTTCTCCCGCTACTTCACCGCTGTTATTCTTCGTCGCTTTAGGATTCGGCATTGTTTTCACGAATTTATGGTAAGCATATATGCATTCCGAGGCTCTGGAACCTGTGTTTCAGAACTAACAGAGATCAGGATCATTGTCGGTGTCAAGTACTGTTTCCGACGGAATCGTCGTCTCCGGGCCCGAGCACTAGCGGCAAACGGCGAAATTCCATATGACGGCTACGACGAAACCGGATACGACATGGGTCTTTTACGGCCGCCTATTCGTCGGCGTCGTGAGAAGAAGCTGATGACGAATGCCGAGATGGACGAGCGGTTCCCGGTCAAGAAGTACAAGGTTTGGCGGTGCGAGCGGGAAAGTGCTGGCTTATCCACCGAAGGAGGCGTTGCGGCGCAGATATCTAGTCGTGCACCTAGTGTGAGAGAGATTGATTTGGAGATCGGTGCTGCGTTGAAAGAGGCGGCTGATCATTTGGAAACGGTTGATATTATGGCGTCGACTTCCGAGGGTGCTGATCATAATGACCAGACAACTACTGAACAAGAAACTGTTCCGCATCCTGAGAGTCCGTCACCTGGAATGTCTGATCTGCGCAGGACGGATTCTGCGAAATCGGCAAGTGCTTCTGATTTACGGAGGACGAATTCTGCAACGATTACAGGTACTTCTGATCTGCTCCGGACGAATTCGGCCACGACCGCTGGTACTTCTGATCTCCAGAGGACGATTTCTGGCACGACAGCAGAAACGTTGAAGCCGGAAGGCGAAGAAGAGGACGACGAGGACGCCGTTCGCACGCACCCGAATCTACATCCCGATCTCGCCGACACATCAGGCGACGCTTGTGCAATTTGTCTAGAACAGCTCGATGACGACGATGACGTTCGCGGTCTCTCATGCGGTCACGCATTCCATGCAGCCTGTATTGACCCATGGCTTACTACTCGTCGTGCGTGCTGTCCGCTGTGTAAGGCAGATTACTACGTCCCGAAGCAAATCCCGCTTCCCCAGCCAGCGCAACATCACCAACCTGATGGCCATACCTCCCGTGGAGTGTTACCTGACCAGTACGCGTCATTCTTCCGGGCGCATGGGCTGACGGGATTCCCTGTCGTGCGTCACAATGAAACTGACGAGTTACCTCCGCCGGCAACGTCTCCAAACATGGGCGAACGAAACGAAAATATGGGCAGTACGTGGGCGTCGCGATTTGTCCGCGCGCGACTGCCCAGGTCGCGACGGCATGGGGAACGAGCTTCCCCGGAGGAGCAAACTGTCGCAACGGATCAGCCGGGACAAGTCGAGACGGAAACGTCTCCCAATGAGCTGGTCGACGTGGAGCGACAAGTGGCAGAACGACAACGGCAGGAAGCTGAATATCGGCAGAGTCGAGAACGGAGTTATGGCATGAACGTCAATCTCGGCATTCATGGGGCGGTCATCTAGATAATGAATTGTTTGAATATGTTTTGTTTAGTTTAGCTTAGTTATGTATTTTTGGAGTTATTATTTACACATTTCGAGATTGTACTTACGTTTTGTGTGTGCACTTTCCGAACGTGTATTTGCTACGGGTTGTGGGCATTTTGTATATTTGTTTCCATGTCTTGTATGGTATGGTATTGTACGGTATTATGGAATGTTTGGCCGGTGTACTGATGTATGTCTGCTTACTTTTGTCTACTATTTTCTTTTGTATGGATTGCCATGTCATGTAACGTTTTGATGAATATATACACGAACATTGTTATGATTGACCTTTTACCAGTCCGAAATACACAACCGGTCAGTCACGATATTTGTAATATTATATTATATTATCATTTTACAGTTACAATATAATTACACCAATTCCCCATGCATCTGATGCCCACCATTCATATCCATATACAGCAAACTCCGGTTACTCTCAACCGACTCCGGCGACCCAGGTGACGAATTACTCGTCGACCGCGCGGTCACCGTAAACGCACTAAACAACCATCCCGATGAACTCGATGTGGACGTCCGCAGTTTTGACGGCGCAGTTGATTGCTCGAACGCCCATTTCTCCGGTTGACGGAAGGAGTAACGTGCGCGAGTGTTTGAGAGAACGGCTCTGTTGGATAATATTCCGCACATGGCGGCGACCCACAGGGCGAGCACAGCCCGCGGATTGCCCTGCGCCACATTGTATCCTAATGTTATTTCCTGGTTCAATTTGAGAATGAGTGTGCACACTAGTACAGTTGCAACGGCTGCGCCTAGAAGAAGTGATGCAGCGCAGATAGAAGATGCGCGGCGTAGCATATGCTTTTTGATCCTGCTGTCGCGTCGAAGTAGCATCGCGAATGCCGTTGAGCAGGCGACGAACGCGATGAGGTATGCGAGCGACGTACCATACGACAGCAACTGCGGGATTGTGAGAGCGATCCAGGTTCGTGGGGATTCGACAGGGTAGATCCCCGGCGGAAAGTAAATGTTGTTTTGGATGTCTGTGTTTGAAGTTGACGAGGCGAGAAGGTCGCGGAGGATGGCGAGGGGGAGGTCGAAAAAGAAGAGCGGCGGCAGGTATGGTCTGTGCGGACATTGAATGTGGTCTGGTGTGACGGAGCAGTACGTCCATATTCCGACTGCGTAGGAGTCTGGCAGGCCGACTCTGGAGGGGGATTGTGGCGTTAGTCTGGGTAGAGCGGAGCCGAGTGAGTCTGTCGATATCTGCGCATATTAGCCAATCGTTTTACAGTAGTGTAGAGTAATCACGTACTGAATATAACCACAGTCCACCGGATCCATTAGATGGACTGCTAAGAATTATAATAAGGCACAGTAAAAACGATGCACCGGTTGTCTGTCAAAACTGTCAGCCTCGGACCTGGATCTCCAGCCCACACTTGAACTGTCATACCACTACCGGAAAGGACGATATCCTCATCATTTGCTAATAGACAAGATTAACACTAGTCGCAATCTATGCGGCGGTTGTCAATACCGAAGACAGCTTGTTGTGGGTGTTGCGTTATCCCCAGGTCACTGACTCCAGCCCATATTTTCGGCAACGCAATTGCATAAATTTGGTACAGTAATACAATCACAAGAATCAAATATCAAAATCACAAGTCTAATTCTCCTATGCAATTAAACTGAAAGCTCACTGCTAGAGCGCACGAAACTCTGGCAGGGTATAGGAGCGGTTGTGATAGAGATTGCTAGCAAGGCACATACATATCTCGCGAATCAGGGGTGCGTCCGCCGCCATCTGCATGAGGGCAGCCATCACGATCAAGGAGATCACTAAGTCCTTCGTCCACGCTTAGTTCCAAACTTTACCGCAATCGTGATCCGCAACTATCGCACGGTGACTGACGATATAGCCCTACATAAAATTATAATATAAAAATGAATACAAATGGTACCGTATCGTCCAGGCAGCTGCGTAAATTTGGAAGGAATTCCGAAATAGTGGTAAAACTGCTAGGATACTCAATGCGAGATTAAAATCTATAATAGCAATGTAGAATACAAGTAATGTATTCACAATCCAATGAGTGCTACAAGTGCCGTCCTTATTCATTACAGCTCAATAACCGCGCGATAATCATATCTTGACAATTCCCTTCGGCTCAATCCCCTTAAGAAAGCCCTCCAAATTACTCGCCGTCTCCTGCGCAATATTCTCCAGCGCCTCCCGCGTAAGGAACGCCTGATGTCCAGTAATACAAACATTATGAAATGTCAGCAATCTCGAGAAGACGTCGTCGAGCATGATGGAATCAGAAGAGTCTTCAAAATACATATTACTCTCGTGCTCGTAGACGTCCATGCCAACTTGTCCGACTTTTCCGCTTTTGAGGGCTTTAATTAGCGCCACGGTGTCGATGAGGCCACCACGAGACGTATTGATTATCATCACGCCGTCTTTCATCTTGCTCAGTGTCTCGCTGTTGATCATGTGATGCGTTGATGGCAATAATGGACAATGCAGCGAGATGATATCACATGTCGTCAGCAGCTCGTCGAGAGACACGTAACGCATGCCGTATTCCTTTGCTCTGTCGATATTGGGGTAGGGATCATAGCAGACTACATCCGAGTCGAATCCGCGGCAGATCTTGCCGGTCAATAAACCAATCTTGCCGGTGCCAACGATCCCAATTCGCCGGTTGCGCATATCGAATCCTGTCAAACCTTCCAGTGAGAAATTGCCGGCGCGGACTCGAGTATACGCCTTATGTAGGTTACGGTTAAGCATGAGCATCAGACCGACGGCAAATTCAGCAACGGAATAGGGCGAATACGCCGGCACACGCGCGACTTTGATGCCGCACTTGTCTGCCGCATCGAGATCGACATTGTTGTACCCTGCGCATCTCAAGAGAACGTACTTGAGACCCTTCTTGGCGAGATGCTCGATGCCATGGGCGGTTAAGGAGTCGTTGACGAATATGCAGATCGCGGTGTATCCTTCAGCCAATACAACCGTTTCGTTGTCGAGACGAGTTTGGAGGAAATGAGGATGGTGGCCATTGGCCTCGAGCGCCGGCCGGAGATATAGTGTGTCGTATTTCTGTGTGATATTAGTCATAAATTGCGAACACCGATCTCATTGTGCGCACCTTCGTTGAGAAAACTGCGATTTCCATCCTGATGATTGTGTTACTCTAGCAATTGGCAGCGGGCCCGCTCGGCAGCAATATATAGAACAGTACGCCACCGATTTGCCTGATATGGTTGGGATGGTTTCTTAGCTGCAAGCCACCAGCAATGCTATTCTCAAGAGTGATGGATTAGTGTGAATGATGGTGCAAGCTTTCGCATCTGCACCTTGGAACGATGATGCCAAGCCGCACGACAAATGCAGTGGCTAATTTACTGCCTGAGATATTGTCGATCGGCTTCAGTTGCTCTACCTATGCTTTTTTGCCGTCGACAGACCGGCTTATTCCTAGCCTGTGGGTTCTGGACGGGTATGAATACTCTAGTTAGTGCCACTTCATGAGCATGGGATCGTTAAACTCATAACTTATTTGCAGATTAGGGTGTGGATCGGACCATAGTTTAATTTTACCTGGTCCGACCGGTCACTACCAAATGAAACTATAATCGGTAAGCAGAATCACAGTAAGTCTCGACATGACGAGATTATGGCTGTGTCGAAGAGAGTTATATATACGTGTAAATCGACAAGTGAAGAAGTCATGCGTGTTATTGAGCATAGGGTCTACAGTATGCCAATAGTGATCTGCAGCTGATTCAACTCTGCTGCGCCGCAATAGGCCGCGATGCTCCGGCCCGGCCCAACTCCCAATTTGTTTAAAATCCGACCGGCCCAATTTGCAACGCAGCCAGCCATGAATTTAAGCCCTTGGCTAGTCAACTTCCTTCATGACTATTTCTCTCCACACATCTGGTGTTTATATCCAGCTTTCAACTACCTTCCAGCAATACATCCATCATGTCCCGGTTCACAACCACCAAAACCTCACTTACCGATTTCCTGGTCTCTGTGGTATCTTTCCATATATTTGGCCATGTTTTGAAAGAAAGCTAATGACTGGTGTACAGGGCCACGTTATCGAAACGATCACTCTGTGCGTATTCGCGCCAACAGTTGGTGAATACGTCGTAAGTATCTGCAATAGTTCTGAGACAACGGTAGCTAAATGACGGACATTCTAGAATCGCACAGCGGACTCGACGATCGTCGTTCAGGCACCTACAGCCATACAGCGAATGACGATCGATGCTCAGGCATCTATTTCCACTTCATCTACGGATGAGCACAAAAATGTCAATGAAGATCAAATTCTGCCCGTTCAAGTTTTGATACAGGCCGAGAATGAGAAGAAAAAATGGCCGGCTAAGTTTGCACCTAAGCGCTGGCTTCGCAAGCACGTCAAGATTCCAACCAACGACGCACAGTCTATAAAGGTGGGCAGCACAACACAGAAGAATAGGCGTAACTTCTTTTCTCTCTTAATCCACGGGAAGAAGAGGATTCCTGATACTGAACGTATCGACGCCAATGATAATTTGGAGCGGGGAGTTGAAACCGGCGGATTATCGATCCCTACTGCAACTAAGGAATTAAAAGATGCGCACGCGAAGGATGATGATGACTACGGGACTGTAGGAGATTTGAACAGTATGATGACTGAGCTTGATGATGACGATCAGAGTATGATTTCCGTTCGATACTTGACTGCGTGCATAGCCGAACTTCAAGCGGAACAGGAGAAGACAATGCAGGAAAGCGGAGTAGTCGCCGACGATATTCCTGCAATGTTCTTGAATCATATTAATGAGAATATTACTGACGAAAATATGAAAGCATCTATAGCGGATGCAGGTGGAGTTTATGAATTGGGCGATGTGACTTTATTGGTACTATTCGAGTTGCCCGAAGTTGACGATGCAAACCGCGGTTACAATGCTATCACAACAAGCACGGCATCACTCGCGGATACGACCGAATCTTCTCCTATATCTGATGATGAGGTAGACATGTCCAGCCCGATTGAAAATCCGGCGGAGCACGAAACTATCCGGGCTCTCGTCGACACATCCACCCGCCCGAACGCGGGATCCCCGACAGAACAAGTATCCCTATTGGCCGAAGACGCCATCGATAGAGACAACACCATCAATAGAGACAACACTATCAATAGAGACAACACCATCAATAGAGACAACACCATCAATAGAGACAACACCATCAATAGAGACAACACCATCAATAGAGACAACACCATCGATAAAGATATGAAATTGGCGGTCTGTGTTGGCGAGTCAATGTACGTTACAATAATGCAGCACGTTACAATGCATGACGTCAATCACAAGACTTTAGAGACTGACGAGGACCATGTTGTGGCTTCGAAACACCGTACATCCACTCTTGACGAGCTGCCTCTCGTCACATATGCATGCGTGGAATGTACTGAGAATGATAACGATGGTGGTGTGCACTGGATTGATGCCGATATTTCGTTTGGGGATATATTATCCCGGCCTTACGAACCAGTCTCAGCGCACGAGTCCACAACTGCTGTTACTGCTGCGTCCACGGAGGCGGAGTGCACGCCTGCTGATACCTGTGACGATTTCTTAGTCTCCGAGGTCTCGCTTACGGACATCGTTGTCAATACCGCGGCAGAGCACGAAATTAATACTATTCAAGCTCTCGCCGACACATCCGCCCGGCCGAACGCGGGATCCACGAATGAGCATGTATCTCTATTGGCCAAAGACACCATCGATAATGGTGTGTGTGATGCTGAGGCAGACATGTCCAGCCCGATTGAAAATCCGGCAGATGACGAAACTATCCGGGCTCTCGTCGACACATCCCCCGAGCCGAACGCTGGATCCACGAATGAGCATGTATCTCCTCTATTGGCCAAAGACACCATCTATAGAGATATGCAATTGCCGGCCTGTGATGGGGAGTCAATGCAGGTTGCAATGCATGCTCACAAGACTTTCGAGAGTGACGAGGAGCATGTTGTGGGTTCGGAACACTGTACATCCACTCTTGACGAGCTGCCTCTCGTCACATACGCATGCGTGGAATGTACTGAGAATGATAACGATGGTGGTATGGACTGGGTTGATGCCGATATCTCGTTTGGAGATACATTATCCCGGCCGTACGAACCAGTATCTGTGCATGAGTCCACAACTGCTATCACTGCTGTCTCCGCGGAGGCGAAGGACACGCATGCCGATATCCCTGACGATTTCTTCGTCTCCGACATCTCATTTACGGACATCCTTTTCAATACGGTGGCAGAGCACGACATTAATACTATCCGGCCTCTCGCCGACACATTTCTCGAGCGGGACGAGGGATCCACGAATGAGCAAGTATCTCTATTGGCCTCAGACACCATCGATAGAGATATGAAACTGCCGGTCTGTGCTGGCGAGTCAATGCACGTTACAATGCATGACGTGGACTGGATTGATGCCGATATTTCGTTTGGGGATATATTATCCCAGCCGTACGAACCAGTCTCAGCGCATGAGTCCACAACTGCTATTACTGCTGTCTCCGCGGAGGCGGAGGACACGCATGCCGATATCTGTGATGATGTCTTCGTCTCCGACGTCTCGTTTACGGACATCCTTTTCAATACCGTGGGACGCGAATCCGAAAATGATTGGACACCAAGTGAGCATTCGACTGATCGTTCGACAACGCCAATGATGGGGTCTGGCACATCGTCGCCGGTATCTACAACTGCTACGACCCCTATTGAAGCGTCTGATGATACGATTGTTGGTAGTGAGAAGGAGCTGTTTGCTGAGATTCTGTTTGTGAATGATGAGGAGTGGTGTTTGCCCGCTCCGGACGACGGCTGCTGTTCATGTTCAAATATGTCTGTGTCTAGTTCTGTTGCTGCTGCTGAGATCGAGAGGAAGACTGATATTACTGCACCTGTGACCGAATATTCTCATGTTGTTATTCCTGCAGACTGCCGAGCTCCATACATCCCTGTCGACGCGCCCGTGCAAGATCTCGAATCCCAAGACACTCATCACGTCACAACATCACTATTCGCAACGCGCACATTATCCCGGGTCAAATCAGTTCTGACATCATCGTTTTGCTCGGTGCCGGACACAAGTGAAACAATATCTGACATTTTATTCTCGTTCCCGCCTTCGATCCGTCGGGTGTTAATGTCTGATTTGAATACCAAGGACATATTTCATGGAACGTGCGACCATGCGAATCCGACGGGCTGTGCAAATTGTTCCGAAAAATTAGATTATTTAAAACGAGTACGGTATGGGATTACGGCTAGTAGTTGTAGTGACGAAGATGAGAGCGTGAAAATGACGAGGGTTCGGGACAATGTTCTACGGGGGAGGAGGTTATAAAAGCGTCTTTATGAGTTGTAAATGGTGCTAGATGTGGTCTGTAGATGCGATAGTGGGTGGGACTTAGTTTGCTCCGCATGTATAATACTGTTTTGTTGGCTTGTGACTGATGTAACGACTCCAACTCCTGTTTGTTTTGTTTGATTGATTAGTTTTGTGACTGTGATATAGTATAGAATGCGAAGTATGTTTTTTAAGCAGTAACACGGGATCCATGAAAATACAACAAAGCGACGATGACGTTGTGTGGCAGAGTTTGCAGATAGACGCTAGTATCTGCACACATTGGCAGGGCGTGAATAGCGCGTGTAGGTACGATAACAACAGCACCCCTGCGTGCCATTGCGGAATTGAACCAAACATACAGAACTCGACGCGTGCATGTCGCGTATCACCACGATATATCCTGTACCACCGACTTACACCTTTCATAGCAGTACGAGGCAGGTTTCATCAAGATTAAGCTTGTTGGAGTTTCGTGTTTCGAATGCGGCATGCAAAAGGTATCATTCATTGTCATTGTCGAGCTCTTTCGTCCTCGGGCGGGGCACGAGGCACCCTGGTGAAGACATGGCGCGAGTCGAACCCGTCTCGGCTCGTTCTTTCGTCCGAGGCAGGTTGCTGTTCGCTATCGCACAAGACTATTCGGCGAATAAAGGGGGCAGAAGAAAAACAGTTAATGTGCTTAATGCGTACGCACTGGGAAGCATACATGGCAAGGCAATTTCAACATTCGTTTACTACGTTCTCGATTTGCGATTGAGGAGTCCGGTTATTGCGTATGTAGGTAGGCAGTGGGAGAATTTAAGTAAGGAGCTCGAGACGGAGGGGCACACTTGCCACTATCATAGTAAACTGAATTATGAAGTTGCCAGGGAAACTAGGCGGCTGATACGTACCAAGAATGGAAACGGTTTTGTGTTCGAGCGAAGTCGTCATATGTCCAAATCGGATAAGCGGAGCTAAGCTTAAGCCTGGCTCGGAAAGGGACGCGGTGCCTTGCATTTGCAAGTAGGCCGGGTGTGTGCGGCTGGTGGTGAGCCCTTGCCTCGAGTCAGCCAAGACGCCCTTAGTCGATACTAACTCTACAGAAGAACGTATGATATGCAAGGCTTCCAGCCACAAACAATTCGGAATAGTCCTGATTTCATGTCTTTTGAAGAGCGTGATGTGTAATGGTTGCTGCGGAGGGCCGCAAGTGGCTCGAAATAATATCTGAATCCGCCGGCAGAACTGAGTTTAGATGTACAAGTCCTCCTATTAATTATACAATATGTAGGCAGCAGATATTAGTTCCTCAGGTTGTCTAATAGCGAGTTCCGGCAGTGACACAGAACTCGTACCGGAATTGCAGAACTGTGGGCTTGACTATATACTATCTATTAGCTAGGCGAGCACTACTAGTCTTCGACACGGTCTCATTTGTGAGTTCTGTATTGTCCGATAGACAATAATAGTCCGAATACTCCGACCACAGGGCTGGCTACTATATTGGGTGCCGATGTGCCAATAGTTATGGACGGAACTTAAGAAAGTGGTGTCGGCGGTTTGGCACCGGGAGAAATGACGAAACTAAGGGATAGAAAGGGGCGAAATTGTCATGACATAACTTGACAACAACCATGACGCAGCCCGTGACCAGAACGATTCCTCTGAGGTGCGCCAGCGACGAGTGGACCCTGCTGCCTGTAGACATGGAATTCCGAGATGAGGCTGTATTTCGCAAGAATGTAGGCCAATCCTGTCGCGCCTTCATACGTTCGATGATTGTGTAACGGCCGTGTAACACCGGCGCATCACAGATCCGCCGCCGTAGGGATCAGTTCTACATACGTACATATGATGAGGCAGATCACGCAGTAGAACAATCAGACCGCAAATGGTGGTCGGCTACTGCGCATTTCGGCCGGTGACAGCCATAGGTTGCGACCATCGAGGGGCAGACGCGGCCACTGATGGAGATGTAGAAAAGGAGCGACAGCCCGACTGGCAGCCAATATATCCTTCTCTATATGCCCCGCGAATATTTTTCAACAGCGAGCAGTATCGCGACTATAATACACTGTCCGATGGAGAGTTATAGAGTTTGTCCTTCGTTTGGTCATTAAAGCTAGCATTGCATTCTGTATCTCGTCGCTCGTTTATATACTTTACGGTGTCCATCCAAAGTGAGTTCGAATTTAAACATGAGCACGAGCTGCGTCAATCCCTCGCGTCCGCCATCGCTACGTCTGCGTCGCGATCTTGCGTGGGTGATGGTGGTGATTGGGACGGATCGCAGTGAACCCGCCCCTTGCGTTGGCTATGACATACTCTGGGCACACCCGTTTGTCCCAACGCGTCGCTGCCGCGATGTCGCGTCGGAACCGCGAACCTTGAATATGTTGGGTGCTAAGCTAACGGTCTGTTAGGAATAGCCGCATAGGGCTGATTCCTGACTCTGTACGACATTGCAGACAGCCAGTGCTACAAGACTATTATTCTGTGCGACGGGTTCCGAGGTCGCACAAGGTCGCGTGTGTGAAGCGTAGGCTGTTGTGGTGGGTGACACTTTTGGGCGCTGCATTCTTTTGCCCACATTCCTGAGCTTCCCTGGAAATTATCACCGGCCAAGGGCCACTCACGAACCAAGCAGCAGCAGCACAGATACGGCCGTGTGCCACTGTGTGAGCTCGTACTGTTTGACTATTCTAAATTCTATCTACTCTACCCAGTGCTCACTCTCTGTGCTTGCAAAGATCCACGAAACTCTATCCGCATTCCTCATACCTCAGGTAATTAGCGTTTCGTCGCGCCTTGCTCTGGCACTCTGGCACGCACTAATGCCACTTTGAATTTGCTGCTCCTCCATTGCGCTCGTGCCTGCAACGCTCTGCTAACCTTCTTTTATCGCCTTCAGACAACTCTACACCGTTACCGTCACCATCGCCGCCGGTCTTATAACCGGCTCGCGCCCGCCAATCCGATTTCCCTCACCGTCTCAAGATCATCGCGCCGTTCTTTGTTGCTTCCGTTCGTTCGTTCATTCGTTTGTCGTTCTTTCGGTGTCACTTTTTGTCGCTCTTTTGCTTTGGCACACCACAAGTCGCTCCTTCCTGAGCTTGTTTGTTAGTCGTTCTTTCCGATTACTCGATCCCGCGCTCCTTTCAGTCATTCCGCATAGCAACATCGTTCGCAATCGCATTCGACGCATTGACTTATCGACAACATCTACAAACTTCATTTTCAATTCATTCACAATGTACACGGAATCCTCTTATCCAATGTCGCCCGCCGAGTCGACTACCTACTCCGCCAAGCAGCTCCGCGATGCGCGTCTTGAAGATATAGAACGTCGTCAGGTCGCCAAAATGGAGGACGAATATAGGGATGAAATTGCTGCTCACCAAAAGGCTATGGAAGTATGTCTCGGTTTAACATGTTCAGTGAATTTGACGCGTCTACTAACTAACGTTTTCCTGCGTAGATGACTACTGTTCCAGACGTTAACATGATGGATCTTCAACCAGAACTCGAATGGCACATGCGTCCGTACCTGCTCGATTTCCTTGTTGAGTCCCATCTGTCCCTCCGGCTCCAGCCCCAGACCCTCTTTCTAGCCGTGAATCTGATCGATCGGTACTGTTCGCGACGCGTTGTCTTCAAGAAGCACTACCAGCTCGTTGGATGCGCTGCCCTGTGGATCGCGGCAAAATATGAGGACAAGAAGGATCGTGTTCCGACCGTTCGCGAGCTCAAAGTTATGTGCTGCGACGCGTACGAGGAGGATATGTTTGTGCAGATGGAGGGCCACGTGCTCAGCACTCTCGAGTGGACCATTGGCCATCCGACTGTCGACACATTCCTCAGGCAGATTCTCCGATGCAACTGCTACCCGAGTCTCGAGCACCTCGCGCTCTATCTCTGCGAGATCAGTCTTTTCCACAAGTCCTTCCTCGGCTTCGCTCCTTCAGTTATCGCGTCTGCCGCCCACATTGTCGCCCAGCACATCCTCATGAACCGCACTGGCGTGTTCACCCACGTGTCCGCTGCAACATCGCCAGATGTCGCGCATTGCGTGTCACTGCTCTCACAGTACATCCTCCACCCACCATCGCAGTCCCTACAGAAGAAGTACTCGTCATCCAGCTTCTCCCAGGTCGCGCTCATTCTTCAGGACTTTGTGGTCCGCCAGCAACATTCCATCTCCACCTTGCCGCCCACACCACCGCCGTCGTCAGAGTCACCAGTGCCGCAGCAGCTCGATCGAAATGTCGTCATGGTCGACGTATCCTCATTCCGAGAATCGGCGGCATACATCACCCCGCCCTGTTCGCCTGACGAGCCATGTCCAGAAGGTTATCAGCAATTACCAACCCCGTGCTAGTAACACCTTACTGCATGTGGTACGACTATCCTCGATCATACTCGAGCGTGTATATCTATCTCTAATGTGCTATTATATGTATAAATCATGGGCTTTTTTCAGTAGTACTAGGGATCTATGGGGCTTTTTCTTTCTTTGATTTATCCAAAAAGAGGACGCATTCATTTTATGGGACTTGTGAATAGTATGTAATTTCATCTGTGTCAATGGTTTATTTATTTATTTATGGGTTTTAGAATGACATCTGTTTTATGTACTGATGATGTCTATAATGTTTTACTTTCCGGTGTTAGGTTATTATGTGTTTATCTATTCTTTTTTTCTCAGATTTATTTAGCGTTTGCATTTAAGTATGGGAACTTTTTTGTATCTCTTCTTCGCGCATGGAAAGTACGAATATGGATTATTCATGACCTTACTCTAAAATGTATTTACCATGAAATTTATTATGGTGCTATGATATTCGCATTGCTATTTGCTGTGGTTTCACCTTCGGTATGCTCACTCCGCCGGTAACGGGACTCATAGGCGGCTCTGCTTTGTGTAGCATTTATCGGATGTGACAGTGACGTCGAGATTTGTGAAGTCTGTCGGATGTTGACGCGGCATATCATGTCCCTTTATTTACATTATTTGGCGTACGGTTCGTTAACTCGTTCTGTGATTGTATGTACCCCAACTTGAGAAGAGCATTGATGTATTATTGTCATTTAAATTAAACGTCATATACTAAACCAAACGCGCTTTTGCAGTCATTACATATATATTCGATCAACGCGATTACGTCTGCAGGCTGCTGCTGCGACCGTTTTTGAGCAATGTCTACTTTCTTCCTCGTCCCCATCGAATTTGCTTTCGCCATACTTTTGCATACAAGCGAGCACTTTCATTTCATAGCAGTATCCAACACGGCAACCTCGACATGCAATGAACAGACAACATAAATTCGTCAGCAATTGTTGGAGCGAAAAATCAGAGTGTTTACGAGTTATTTCACCAATAGGACGAGTAAAAAGTATCACGCAGAAATTCTTGTGTGGGTTTTGTAATATGGATTAGGGTGTAGCGGAGAGTCTGTGAGTTGGTCACACCGCCGGGCCTGGTTCACAATCGCGATTCCGCACGAAAATCTTTCGACGCTTCTCAAGCGTAGTACCACTGCATCAGCACCACAGCACACGCAATGCCAACAATGGCGCTGATTCTTCGTCGCGCTATGTTACGGCACTCGTCTCGCTGTCTCGCCGGCGCCGGCGAGAGTGCGGGCATGCACACGAGTAGCGCACGCCTTGCGAACAACATGCCGCAGAAAGTGCAGACAAGCGTGCCATTACCGCCATACACAACGCTTGAGAAACTCGGGCTAGACGTCAAACGCCGGGTCGAATTCAACTCGATTTTCGCGACTACGGGAGATGCGAATGTAGCGGAGATGGAGACTACCATTCGGAGGGTCAAAGCCCGTGGCATTGAGATTTATAAGCCAAAACCGCGTACCCCCGGATTAAGATGGTTACGTCGACCTGTCCATCGGCATCTGTGGAAAGGGAGGCCAATTCGCAAACTTACTATCGCCAAACGTAAAACTGGAGGCCGGAATCATACAGGACGCATCACCGCGCGGCATATTGGTGGCGGTCATAAACGGCGTTTACGAATTTTGGATTTCAATAGGAAGGAGTCCGGGTTGCAGACTGTCGTGAGAGTGGAATATGATCCTGGCCGAACAGCGCATATTGCGTTGTTGTGCCACGATGCTACGTCTCAGTTATCTTATATTCTTGCGCCCGATGGAGTCAGATCTGGTGATAAAGTCGAGAGTTTCAGACAGGGTATTCCAGCGGAGTTGACCGGTGAGGACGGACAGCCCTTAGATTCGGCACTGTTGGGAGCGCGGACAATTAGGAAGGGAAATTGCATGCCATTGTCGATGGTGCCGATTGGTAGTATCATTCACTCTATCGGCTTGCTGCGAGGTGGAAAGGCGAAATTGTGCAGATCGGCAGGTGCGTTTGCGAGATTATTGTCAAAGCATGAGGGTATGGGCAAAAACGGCATGGCGATCGTGCGGTTGAAGTCCGGCGAGGAAAGACTGATCCCGCTTGATGCTTGCGCGACGATAGGAATGGTGTCAAATGCGGAACATCAGTACGCCAGTCTTGGAAAGGCAGGAAGAAGTCGTTGGTTGGGACGACGACCACACGTGCGTGGTGTTGCGATGAATGCGTGCGATCATCCGCACGGTGGTGGACGAGGTAAGACGAAGGGTAATAAGCCATCGCAGAGTCCGTGGGGTCAGTTGGCAAAAGGATTTAAGACTCGACGCGGAAAGCATGTCAACAAGTTGAAGGTCAGGGATAGGCCGCGAGGAAAGGACAAGAAGATGCAGCCATTGCTTATTAAAACTTAGGCTGTGTATTATAGAGTTATTTGTAAATAGCATATTTAAGAGCTATACGTATCTACAAGAACCCAAGACATCGCATGCAACTGAAACGAGGGTAATAAGCACAAGCACCTCTGTTTTGTAATGTTGTACCTTGACTTGTATCACTAAATATTATTATCTCCAGATCCAGACATTAATCTATATGCCCAAATATGCCCAATTGACTCTTTGCCGAGATCGTGATCATTATGGTCGAGTGTGCAGCCAAGTTGCCAGGGCAACTGGGGGGGAGTGGAGGGGACCTAGCCCGGAATAGAAATCATTTACTTTTACGGCTTTCCCCCCTGTCTCTCGCTCCGTCACCGCGCATTAAGTGTATCCAACGTCCCATCTATACCAAGCATACTCTCCCGGTACCATACTCACCCTGGCTCATACAGACATCACACGCATCCTCCCGCGCCGCGCACCTCGTCATCTCGTCCGTCTTAGATCGGGAATAACAGCCGCGTGCTTGTTCACGTCCGTTGCGCTACTCTACTCCGCGCCGATCCTGCAATCCGGTATTGTTCGTTCGCTTCCGTTTTCTTCCTACCTTGGACGTGCCCATTTGCCCGGTATGACAATAAAAAGTATGTATTTATTGAGTAATATGATGATATCATTCGGAGGGCTGACGATTGTGGTACAGCCCCACCCCAGGCACCACCGACCTGGACGCACACACCAGAGCAAATCAAGACCGAAACAACCGCCGTGATCGACACAGCAAAGAAACTCCATGACCAAGTAGCGGCGATCGAGGCCCCAACATTCGAGAGCGTGATCAAGGTGCTCGCGGAGGCTGATAATGTGCGCTACGGACAGATCAACCAGCTTTCGTTTTATCACCACGTCAGCGTGGATAAGCAGGTTAGAGATAGTAGTACGAAGGCAGAGGAGCTGTTTAGAGTATGTCTGGCTGTGGAAATTTTGGGGTGGCGTGTGCATGCAAATGGCTGATGTGAAATAGGACTTTGATATTGAAGCCGGAATGAGGGAGGATTTGTACAAGGTTGTCAACGCGGTGTTTGAGCAGCATCTCGACGTCGACCCGGAATCGAATCGTCTGCTCGAAAAAATGAATCTCGATTTCACTCGGAACGGACTTGCGTTGCCGAAGGAGAAGCGAGACGAGTTGAAAGTATTGCAAAAGAAGGTTTCGAATCTTGAGGTCGCATATAATAAGAATCTCGGTGAGGAGGTACGTAGAATGTGGTTGTATTATGATGGATCAATATGTGGCTAATGTGTAGACCGGTTATATTCTCTTCACGCGCGAGGAACTCGCTGGCGTGCCGGAAGATACCATCTCGCAATTCAACATTGTGGACGGCAAGTACAAAATGACATACAAATATCCGGACATCTTTCCGGTTATGAAGTATGCGCAGAACCCAGACACGCGACGCCGGGCATTTGTCGGAGACCAGAATAAAGTCATAGAAAACTGCGATTTGTTGATTCAAGCTGTCAAGTTGCGCGCGGATATTGCGGCGATATTGGGGTATAAGACACATGCCGCTTATGTGCTTGAGGAGCGCATGGCAAAGTCGCCGGAGAGTGTGATCACCTTTTTGAATGATCTTCGTGAGAAACTGGCGGGTGCTGGCAAGACTGAGATTGCGAAGCTTTTGAAGTTAAAGGCAAAGGACCTAGAAGCATTTGGCCTTCCTCGAGACGACAGCTTTAACGTGTGGGATTATCGATACTACGATCGGCTCCTTCTCGAAACGGAGTATGAAGTCGACGCGCAGAAGATTGCGGAATACTTCCCGATGCAGTCTACGGTCGAGAAAATGCTAGGTATCTTCGAAACGCTGTTTTCGCTCAAGTTTGTCGAGGTCACAGGCGATGAACGGTCAGTGTGGCATGAGGACTGTAAGCAGTTTGCCGTGTGGAAGGACGATTCTGGTGAAGACGAGTTTGTCGGATGGTTGTACTTTGACTTGCATCCGCGCGAGGGCAAGTACGGGCATGCGGCGAACTTCAATCTGAGTCCGGGCTACACCGACAAGGACGGAAAGAGAGTCTACCCCGTTACCGCGCTGGTGTGCAACTTTTCAAAACCGAGCGCGAACAAACCATCACTGTTGAAACACGATGAAGTCGTGACATTTTTCCACGAACTTGGTCACGGCATTCACGACCTCGTGTCCGTGACCAAATTCGGGCGATTCCACGGCACGAGCGTCGCGCGGGATTTCGTCGAGGCGCCCTCCCAGATGCTGGAGTACTGGTGCTGGCAAAAGGACGAGCTCAAGAACCTGTCAAGTCACTACCTTGAGCCGAGCAAGACGATCGACGACGACCTGATCGAAAAGATTGTCAAGAGTAAGCATGTTAATGGGGGGTTATTTAATCTCCGGCAGTTGCACTTCGCGATGTTTGACATGACGCTGCATACGTCGGATGGTTCGATCGACGTGACGAAGGCGTGGAATGAGATGCGGGAGGACATATCTCTGATGCAGCAAGGCAACGAGACCACGTACGGGTACGCGTCGTTCGGGCACCTCATGGGTGGCTACGATTCGGGATATTATGGCTATTTGTGGTCGCAGGTTTTTGCGGCGGATATCTTTTATACAAAGTTCCTTTCTGCGCCGATGAATACGACGGCCGGGTTGCAATATCGTGACACGATTCTGAAACCGGGCGGCGCCAAGGAAGAGAGGGATAACTTGAAGGAGTTACTTGGACGGGAGCCGAATAACGTTGCGTTCTTGCGCGAGCTTGGTGTGGAGAACTGATTGATTGATTTGCTAGTGTTCATTAAGGGTTACATTAAATAATATTGATTGAATGCTACCTGCAGGTACATATAGTAAAACAAACCACCCAATGAGATTAATAATAAGATATTACGACATATTCAACCGCTTGCTCCATTATGGCGAATCTTGCCTATTCATTCGAATCGCCACTATGTTGTCTCAATGCTCGGCATGCTGCTCCTGCTTATCGCTGCCATGCGGCACTTCAGCAGTGCTACTCGCGCTACTACTGAGTCGGCGTCCGTGATGACGTTCTCGCTCGTCTACCTGAGCGACATAGTCCGAAAAATGCTTATGCACTTTCTCGTGGACATTTTCATCGAACTCAGCCGCTGCCGCCGAATCAGCGGAAGAAGTGTCGTCCACCGAGGATTTCTTGAAATAAGGATTTCTCCAGAGACCGGGGATGCCTGGGTGTGCACCCTCTGGGTAGAATTCTTCTTGGTCGTCGTGCATCATTCCGTCATAGGATTCTAGAGGATCGATTCCGTCCTGGATATATAAGATTAGCAAATTGTCATGGATTCGAGTCGTCTACCGAGTGCAAGATAAAGTGGCGACATACCATTTCTATATATGTTGCGCCACACGCTGGCTATACTGTTTATGCGCGAGTGACAAGAGCAATGCGATTCGTTTTGGAGGATCGGGAAGATATGACGACAACTGGAGGTCAGCGGAACAGCATAACCGACCAAATAGCAAAGCACGAGGGCGAGAGGCAAGCGATTATATAGCGGGGGCCCGTTACTGTGAGAGCCGTGGCCCCACCATTCTGTTAGTTACAGTGTAAAGTGTGAACTGTTGGTGGCACATGGTTAGGTAGCGACACCGTCCACAAGCAACGGGGCCTGCTGATCCAGGGGAAAACGATACCCGCTATGTTATGCTGCACGGCGGTGATTCGTCTATCTGTGTCTGTCGACACTGCTATTATCTCGTCCAGCTCATTGGGGCCGATATTGCCTCTGATCACCACCGGGATGCGTTGGCTGGTCGATCTCAGCCGCGTCTGCGTGATCGACAAGCCGCCGTAGCCGCCTACAACAACTAGTGTGGGGACGAGTCATTTCCCAAGCACAAAGACAAGTTCGCAAATTCACAAGACATACCAAAGATTACCCGCACAAATTTGCGTACCATGATATCCGCGGGCCATGAGTTGACATTTACTACCCCAGTCCTTCCCATCTGCTGCGCTGGTCTCGCTCCCACTAGTTGCTGATCTTCCGTAACATCAAAACCAAATGCATACACAGTCCCTGTCAATGTCTCCTGTCATATGTGAATAGGTAAATATTGTCATTGGATCGTCGCAGGCCCGCAGCAGCAGGAGAGATGCCGCTGCAGATCACAGATCACAAGACCGCAAGTGAACGTGGGGGGCACACAGACGTGGGGAAACCTTGAGCGTGACGCAGGGTTGACGCGGCTGAGTACACGTCAGGGTCACGTTTGCGCCCTATTTGGACAATCGTTCGCAGCATGACGTTCAACATCCAACTGGCTGTTTATGTTATATTTGCATCCCACGTTGCTACAAACTCATGAGTCCGCGTGTTCCCCGGGGCCCCCCCCCCCGCTCAATTGTTGTCGGCGACTGCTACCGGTACGCAATAAGCCGCCTAGCGATCGGATCGGCGCCTGTTTAACGAGATGTGATTGCATTGATTGCACCCTGACCCCGCCCTGTCGCATGTGTCAGGCCCTGGATTGCTAATTATAGCTCGCTAGACCGAAACAGAAGATACATCTCAATTGTTTCGTAGATATGAAAATGAAGTACGATCAGAGACGCTAACGAAAGGCGGTAGAGCATAACAATGATGAGAACGCTGTATTAAACATGGATACAATCTGTCTGACCACAACTAGGAATCGGAGACTAATATGTCAAGCCAGACATCCACGTGATCTATTACCCAAAATCCATAGGAAATTAATAATTACTATATCATCGAACCCCCCGTTCCTGCGCCTAAAATGCAAACAAAAATTCCATCCAAAACAATATATACAAATCCAACCCTCTTTCCATTCCGCAATGCTGTGACAGCATTACCCTGTATAATCCAATCCGCATCCGCCTTTAAACGTAGTGAGAAGTTTCAAGATCGGACGACCACGGCTGTCGTATTCTTGCTCGATCTCCTCGGGTTCTTCGCAAATGTAGAAACCGCTGTCATTATCCTCGTCAATGTTCTCTAGGGCGACAGCCTGAACGGCTTCTGTCGCATTGTTCTCGGTTGCACCTGTCATATTGGTAGACTGGAAATTCGTCGTCTGCGGCGTCTTGAATTCCTGTCGGTTCTGCTCATGTTCTACATCCTGTTCCCTTTCCTTTTCCTCATCACGATCAAAGCTTCTCATACCACCCTCCAACCCCCTATCCACTCGCTTCAACCACCAATCAATTGGCATTTCCGTATACGTCCACGGTAGAGGCGACCAATCAAATGGCCGCGACTTAACGACCATGCATCTATCTTTCTCATCAAACATCGTTATATTCTGAGTAAATTTGCCCAACTTGACCGGCGATCCGCTGATCGAAAACGAAGAAATTGAACGCGCGAAGTAAGAAGATGATGACGATGATGTGGATACTGTCGAGGAGGAGGACAAGGTGGAATCGGAGCGTGATAAAGGAGGAGGACGGGGGATGATGCCGGGAGAGAACGTGCTCGCCATGTGAGATGTCGACAAGGTCTAAAATTGTGATGAAGTCTGACTCAAAATAATATAGCTACGTCACTCAGACGTATGTACTGTTGTTGTCTTCTCGATTCGAAATTAATGATATTATCGAATGTCTCGTAAAACCCGTAGTCAGTTGGTGGCAATATGGGATGGGGTACGCGCGGTTATATTTGTTCGCTAGCGATGGCGATTTACCCGTCAAAAAGACCCCTCATCATCATTTCCATAATAGTAAACAGCATCTTCCTTTACCAATTGCAAGAAAAGAAAATCTCGTGGCACTAGGAAGAAGGCGACAGAAAAAATTTGCAACGGGAGAGTGCTCGTAAAATATATGTGTGTCTCCACTCTGGCATTGCCTCTCGACCCCGGCCGCGCGCGTCCCGTGCGCTGTCACGACTGTAAGAAAGTTTTCAATCCAGGCCGGAACCATGTTTTTCCGCTTCCAAATTCGGTGGTGCAACTGACAGTATGTGGTTTAGGGTTACTGTGCGCAGCTAATTATATGCCGGCATCGGTCAAACTTGGCAGTCGGTCCGCGATGCACCGTGCCGCTGCCGTGCACAGCGATGCCTCGCAGCACAAAATAATCCGCGCATTGCGATAACTATAGATGACTGTTTTCCAATACCTCCATATTAATAATAAGCATATCTATAGAAATTAAGACTAAATCAATCCTAACCAATTAAGTCATACATGAAGTACACCCACTCCACCACGCCCTCCCGCCAACACGACATCCACCGGGCAATTTATCCAAAGAAATAAATTCATTGTAACATGTACAAGACAATTGCTCTGTTAAACCTTCACGCCAACGCCTTCCAGCTCGAATTAATACTTTTGACCTCCTCCTCCTCGTCATCATCGAGCAATCCGGCGGAGCTCAGAGTCAGTTTCGGAGACCGCGCAGAAGTTGTCCCGATTTCGCCATGTGACGAAGGCCGAGGCGGGAGTTTAGGTGGTAATTGATGGCCATCGTGAACAGTACTTGTGGATGTTGCCAGTGCTGGCGACGTCGTGCTTGTGTAGCTAGATCGACTTGCAGGTGTGCTTGTAAATGTCGATGTCGAGACCGGTAATCGAGGATCTGAACTCCGGGTCGCAGACGTACTACTCGAACTTCCCGAAACAGAAAACGTCTGGCTAAGTCGTGGCGGAAGGGGGGGAGGTGCATCCTCATTGTGACGTGGTAGCGTAGGTGATCTCGAAATCTTGGGAAGTGAGGTACTAGGGAATTCTTGTCGTCGAATAATCGTCGGACCTGATAATGGCCCACTGCTAGTGCTGCTCGTACTACTAGCTCGACTTTGACTTCCCGCTGTTCCGTTACTGCGAGATTCAGGTCTCCCTGTACGACTGATGTTCGAGGATGGGAATGTTTGTAAAGGTGTATCACGAGGAGTGTCAAAATCGAGGAATCCGCTTCGTGACGAGGAGCTGCTCGCCGTATTCGTCCTCCGTGGAGGCAGCGTCGGTGGGACCTCTTCACCTGGAGATGATGACGACAGGCTACTCAGTGAGTGCAGACTAGTACCAGAAAGCGAATTGGGCTTCCTTGGAATCGGAGGGGGCCGCTGCAAGTCCGCGGAACTCGAATGATGGGCAAGCGATGACGCCGCTGCTGCTGCTGCTATTTCCTCGGGATATGAAAGATACGCAGATGTGCGCGCTGATGCGAGCGCGTCGCGACTGATAAAATCTGGTTGCGTGGTTGGCGAAAATGGGTTCGCAGGCCGATACGGGTTCACAATCATGTTTGGTTTCGGTGCCCCGATTGTCACTCGAGCCGCCTGGCCGCCGTTATTCCACCATTTTTGCTTATCGGTACTTGGCGGCGGCACTAATATCGTTAGTCGCATTCGGCAAACCAACTGATAATACTCACATTTCTCCGAATCCTCGCCGTCTAAATCAAGTAATTGACCAACGTATCCCCGACGCTGGGCGTATAATTCCTGACTAAGTTTCTCCTTTACTGGCTCATTGACTGTATGCACAGTAACTTTAAACGACGCGTAAACGGGTCTATGATCAGAAAACTTCAACTTAGCACAGTTATATGCTATTTGTTTGATATTCGACCCTCGTGTCAAAATCCTATCGGTCCAAGCTGGAATCCGTGACTTGTCGGAGCTATCATAAGCATCCGTTCCATTGTCGAACTTATATGTCGGATTGAACGAAATCTGCGACTCCGAGAAAAATGGAAACACTTGGCCGTTTAGCATTTGATTGTTAAGCTGGTCATGCTTGTACAATTCCTCCAAATTCTGTAGTTTTATATGCCGCCGAACGTCCTCGTTAGGCAAGTCGATTCTGTAGTTGAAATCACCTAGCCACACGACAGTATCGTGATCTTTCAACGTTTTACCTCTAGGAAATCTAATGCCCCGCGCAATCGTTCGGTAGTCATTATTTCTATCCTCCACATTCGACATTCCGGCGGCAAAATGAGACGTAATGAAACATAGCTTTGTAGAAGCATAATCGCAGCTGAACGCGACACCGCCTTTATTGCCCGCCATACCACCTAATCCTGTTTTCTTCATCGCACCGTTGATGTTTCGCACACTCCGCACTTCTGACGCCTTAATATACATCAGCAATGCCGTGCCAACAAGCTGACCCGATCGTAGAAGTACGTAGTCCCCGTGTGCTTGCAGACACCGCGACACCTGATGCTCCCAAAATTGTCGCTTAGCCGGATCTGCGCTCAAAATTTGACCGGCAGTTAACTCGACAATCTCTTGGAATGCAACAATAACAAGATCCGGCTCCTGAATACCTGAGTCAGATGGGAATAGCCATGGCGATAGGTCTCCCTCGTATAGAAATCCATTAAGGTTGAATGTTCCCGCAAGAATTGAAATTTCTCTCGACGATGTGAATTCGGATTTCCGTTTATTCAGTTCAGCGAGAACATAATCGTTGATCGGATCATGCAGCACGACTGGCTGCTGTCCTTCTAATCTCCCTAAAAGAACATCCATTGTATTTTGACGGCCCTTGTCAACGAAATTGTTGATATACATCCGACTCACAGATTTTGTCGCGTCGGCAATAGCACCCGCGATGCTCATTTTCCCTGATCTCGTAAAGCTCGTCTTCAAGGCTCCAGTGCCGGCGTATATCTTAGACAATTGATCGCCGTTATCCGCCCATAATACAGAATGCCGGATCCACAGGTCGTTCCCCGGTCGAGTTTCCCGCTGCTCAAAAAACATCTCGAGCGCCAACCGCGAAATGATCTGCTGAATCAGATTCGTGCGATCTAAACAGTCCAAACAATTTGTCCGGAACACTCCAGTTTGCTCCAGCGTTGTTGATTTCGTCTGATTATCATGCAAAAAGAAGCCAAACTCCTCCGCGTCGTCCGCAAGGAACCGAATGATTCTGTTCGCGGCTACATATCCTGCCTTGGCAGTCTCCACGTGAAAATCGAATTGTGTCTCCCGCAGCTGGTCGGCTAATATACCATGCGATGCTTGCCGAATATGTTGGTGATATCGCTGAGTGAGCTCATGTTCGCCCGGTTTGGTTGATAACAAGTTGACGATGTGCACAGGTCCGTATTTAGCCACTACTGGCTCGAAATGCGCCATGAACGCCGGTTGGGTAGCTTCGAAAGCACGAGTAATGTTGACTTTGGCACTCAGCAACTGCACATCTTGTTCCCAGAATACTATTCCACAATTAACGCGAGTCTAACCGCTTGCGGCGACAAGATCAAGACTTACTAGGAA
Source organism: Lipomyces starkeyi (assembly GCA_018804115.1). Classification (NCBI taxonomy): domain Eukaryota; kingdom Fungi; phylum Ascomycota; class Lipomycetes; order Lipomycetales; family Lipomycetaceae; genus Lipomyces; species Lipomyces starkeyi. The sequence continues at coordinate 320,671 of JAGJTG010000012.1, forward strand.
CACTTCCCCGGATCTGGGTGTACGAGAACGAGAACTGGGCGGTATGCAAGATCGTTTCTGTTTCCACAAAATTTGCCACATTTCCCTCATCATCAACCCCGCGTGCATTGTATCTCGTTCCAGCACGACGACAGCCTTGCCTGGAAATAACAGTCAGCGTCGCAGGCGTGGCACCTATCTGCGTCGGCACAGTCTCTGCAAACCCTCTAATAGCGGACGTCAAGAATCGGGACTGATCCAGTGCTGCTTTTTCATCTGGCTGTAAATGCGATCGATATGTAACCAATTCCGAGATCATGTACGAGTTCCACATGAACGCTTCGTCAAAGCCGTCAATATCGAATGTAGGATCTACGGACCGAGATTGCATGTGATTCGTGAGATCGAAATTGTTGGAGTAATAGAAACTTCCATCTGTAAGTAGTTTCCTTAACGAGGCACACGGATGTTCGATGAATCCTGCACCGGGAGTTCCAGCTGCTCCGCCGCCGGACGCAGTCGCAAGATCAATAGTCTCCCCCGATGACATCAACCCTCCGCCAGCGGTGTCCAACGGATTCCCCGCTGGGTCCCAAACAACAAAATCCCATGTGGCTCGAGACACGCAGTAGAATTCGAGCGCATGTATCCGATACACGGTCTCGATGTCAGCCACTGGTTCAGCGACTTTCGACGACCTTGTAATCACAGCGAGGAAGACATCCCCGTCGACGTTCAGCAGTCCTAAACAGCCGTAGCACGGCAACGACGACAGCGGCCTATACCTCGTAATATCGATTGTTTCGCGGCTCGTGAAATCAACCAAGACCCGGGAGGCAGCGCTGTTTCCGGAACCATGTGCGTTGTTGTCTGGTTCTGTGTAATTTGAGCTCTTCTCCTCGGTCGTGTCGTTCACACAGTGGAACGACAAAGCATATTCATCCGTAGCAAGCAATAACGTCCGCGGCTGCTCGCGGAAGTAAATTCGCATTGCCATCCGTCGCTGTGGATGAGTGGAGGGATAGTGATATTTCAAAATATGGAAGTTACGGCTCCTCCGTGTTGGGACATGAGCTAAGATAAGTCCGGCAGACGCCTCTGCTCATTTCCCAGTTCACTATCTCGTCGCGTCAGTTTACGTATTCGCCTCGACAGCATGTATCTCATATTACATTTTCGGACCAATAATAAAGAGTTAGCAAGGGAAAAATAAGTGAATTTCAAGTGTTAATGCAATCAAATTATTTGCTCCTCGACATCTCTTCACACAGTTGCCAATATTCGTACATGTCATTAAATTCAACCAGACGGTTATCCGTTACAAACTATTGTACAATAAAATGCTCTCGCCTATCTAATCCCACTTGTGTTTTGTTATATGGATGATATGTATAATACTGCAATACGTTAGCCCAAAAAATTCAGGATCATAATCCTCCGATATCGTCCAAATTTACGAACAAATCGAAAACAAAAAACTAGCATACCGTTATTTCCTCTAATAAATACATCGCCGTACTGATTCTTCAAAACACCATCGACATATTCCTCGGTCTGTTCAAGCGCAATATTCATATACCCATCCACGCACTGTAAATCTCCTGTTCCATCAATCCATGTCAACATTTTATCCATCTTACCAGGAAACTAAAAGTACTCAACGCACCTCTATATTCTACTCCGGAATTCAGCTTGACAGCTACTTTCGCGCCAGTGATTTGTGACAGGAAGGCGGAGGGGTTGTTGCTCGAGATCTCTGACTTCTCTGCGCTCGGCGAAAAGGGTGATTCAGCTGTGCCGTTGCTCATTGCAATAATCAATATAAAATATAAGGTGGCGAATTTTGCGATATAGTTGAGTGACTGGAAGATAGGATATATAGTTCTAGCAGATGTGTTCGTTTTTAGTCGGCAGACTCGCTATTATTTACGATAATTCACGTCGAGGGTATTGTACTGTAAACTAACCCCCGTCACACTAATGGCCTGATCTAGAGTTGGACTGACAGGCAGTAAAACAAAAATTCGCACTAGTAGCTAGCCGCCAACTTACATTATAAACGAGGTTTATCACATAGAATCTACCTGTTCTGTCAGAAAATCGTGGCTTAGCAGAATAATTTTCTGATTTGCTCGTTGTTTAGTCAGAAAGGTTAACATTAGTTAACTAGTGATAAATTCGACTGCGGGGTAGACGCAGTATGCCAAGCGGATAGCGCCCTAAACGTAACAGATGCGACCGCAGAGGCCTTTAACTCATTTCGCTTAGCCTTCATGTCGACGATTTAAGACCATGCATGGCGTCGCAGTGCCCCACCTTCCTCCCCCTCTCGCTCCCGATTTCCGCTTCGTCCGGCTGCCCGTCGACTGCCTCTTCGCTGTGCTGGCCTTTACATATTTAGAACAAACGGATCATCGGACAAGCGGCATTTTCTGTATCATTTTAGCAATGAGTGAGAAGGCAGAGATCGAGGTTCCGCCGCAAAAATCGTGAGTACGTCGGATGCTTGCTTAGGACAGATGCTGATTGCTATTTAGGACATTCCCTCGCAGTGTGCACTTCGCTCCACTTCATATTCCACTGGAGAGACGCCTACAGACTTTGGCAGTCTTATTGTAAGTCTCGTCTACCTTACGGTGACATGGAGTCGCTAATGATATGAGGGTAGCCACACTGTCGCGCTACCATACTGCATCGGTCTGTTCTTTCTCATGCTCGCGTTCCCTCCTTTTTGGCCATTATTGGTAATGTATGTCATATACGCATACGGGTTCGACCACTCGAGCTCGAACGGAGAGATCTCCCGCCGGCGATCGCCGCTGTTTCGAAGACTCCCGTTGTTCAGGCTGTATTGTGATTACTTCCCCATCCACATTCACCGGGAGGTTCCGCTCGAGCCGACGTTTCCTGGTCGCCTTCGCGAACCGAGTGGCCTTGTCGAGCGGTGGATTGCGAAGATGTTCGGCGTGCAGGACGCTGTTGTCGAGGGAAATGAATCTGACGTTAAGGCCACGGCCAACGGCAATGGGACGACGAAAGAAATCGGACCGACGTATGTTTTCGGCTATCATCCGCATGGAATTGTTAGCTTGGGTGCGTTTGGTGCTATTGGTACGGAAGGCGCTGGATGGGAGAAGCTCTTTCCTGGGATCCCGGTGTCACTGCTGACTCTCGAAACAAATTTCAGCCTTCCAGTAGGTTGATGTTTGGGTTTGTCTGCCATGGGATAGTACTAATAACAGATTAGTTTTACAGAGAGTATTTGCTGTCACTTGGGATTGCTTCAGTATCTCGACGGTCTTGTACCAATCTCCTCAAACACGACCAATCCATCTGCATCGTTATCGGCGGCGCCCAAGAGTCGCTCTTAGCGGAACCAGGCACTCTAGATCTGATCCTCGTTAAACGTCGCGGTTTTGTCAAACTTGCAATGTCAACGGCGCGGGTATCTGACCAACCGATTTGTCTTGTTCCGATCCTCAGTTTCGGCGAGAACGACGTGTACGACCAAGTCCGCGGGGACCGATCGTCGAAGTTGTATAAGATCCAGACTTTTATCAAGAAAGCGGCCGGGTTTACGCTACCATTGATGTATGCGCGCGGTATATTTAATTACGACTTTGGGCTGATGCCGTACCGCAGGCAAATGACGCTCGTGGTCGGCAAGCCGATTGCAGTGCCGTACGTGGCCCAGCCTACGGAGGCTGAAATCGAAGTGTATCACAAGCAGTACATGGATGAATTGAGGAGGTTATGGGACACGTATAAGGACGACTATTTTGTAGACCACAAGGGCAAGGGGGTCAAGAATTCCGAGATGCGTTTTGTGGAGTAAAACGAAAATATTTTGGCACGCGGCGTATTGGAGTTTTGCATCTTTGACAATCGTTCTGCACATTTCACCACTCTGGGACGGAATCTTGTTTGCCAAGAATATCTGCCTTCAGAAATGACAGCGGCCGTATCGCCGTTTCTGTCAATTGTGCTGCGAATTAAGAATCAACCACGCTTTTCAAATTTCTCACCTGTATTTGCATGATTTACATGCTAGATATTTGTCTTCATAGCAGGCAGTCACCTCCGGTTATAATGCAGGACGGGCGAATTGTCGTCTTTGTCTTCTTGCGGTCGCATGCGACAAAATCAAAGAATTGAATATTTTTAAAGTCTATTTATTATCTTCCTCCAGTACTAGATATTCGACCACTCGGTCGTCGATGGCCAGTCTGCAAAATGGTTGATATTAATATGTTGTATTTAGTGGATCGCAAAAGCATTAAATTGTCATGGGATTGAAAAATTATCCATAATCTGTTATTCGTGTCATACGTGTCATACAGCTGCGCAGAATTTAGGTACAAGGATGCGTTAAATCACTCTATTCAACCAAAAAAAAAGAACTCCGAAACGGGGAATTGAACCCCGATTTGCCCGGTGAGAGCGGACCGTGCTAGCCATTACACTATTTCGGATTGAGGTATAACTTCTCATAGTTTTGACAATAATATTCACATTTCATTACCCGGGTTTACCCGGCTGCATATCGGTTGGTGTGGTTGGTTTGGTGTTTGTTGTGTTGGCTTCCGTTACTATAGGTTACGTGGTAACGGAGGTAATGTGCACCGAAAAACATTGACAATCGCTTTGTGTAAGTTTAAAGATTTAAACGAGACCAAGAATTTTTACACTGGGTTGCATCTTCCATGCAGAATGATACGAAACAAGGGTCGCGACTTGGTAGTAGTGGTAGACAGTAGACATGTGCCGCGGCTCATCGTATCGACGCTACAAAAATTGCAACATAACTATGATGTTCCAGGTGACAGCGATTGCGCATCTAGTTGACCGAGGAAAATTAACTCCGAGACTAATTAAGGCCAATTGGATGGCCGCTACTGCTGCGCAGGATTTGAGATCACTGCCCCCGCAATTAGATTGCTCTAGTAATGATATTGAGAGAGCAGTGAGCCGGGTCGCATGAGTCTGTGCAACAACTCATGTACGTGAACCGAGCACCACAGCTTTCGCGTCAATAGATCAAACGGCTGACCGTATATAGTGCAATATGCTTACTACGATATAGGGTAGACAGATCCTTAGCAGAACAATGGCATTAATTGAGAATGCCGGCTTAAGCAACAAGGTCGAAAGGCATCGAAGCCATTTCGACATATGTCCGGGGCAGACGGATAGCGGGCGGCGTTAGTGTTAAAGACCTCGCTTGATTGCCCGTGCACGTTCTTCGAACGTTGCTGTTTGACCACCGCATTAGCCCCGATCGGGCGTAGGTTATCGCTTGGCTTAGTACGCACGGGCGCGATCTGCCTCAGCGCATGTCACACAGGCGTCGCACCAACTAACGTTCAGGTGCACAAAGTAGTGCACTACCTGTGAGTTCACCAAATCTCATTAATCTGGGGATTGTGATCGTCGAGAAATGATGCCAAACATTGAGCGTACAGCATAGACTCATGTACCGATCCTCTCACTACGCTGCCACCGGAAGTTGATGCGTGCTCGTGCAAACGCAAGTAATGCGGCCAGTGGTCCGGTAGATTAGGAAGAAAATACGCTAAAGCCAGCTCTAGGGCACTCTAGGGCACGTCACTGTGGTGAGCAAGTAGGAGCAGTCGCTCTTGTAGCTCGTGCGCCTCGTCCCCGTGCCTGTCTGTGTGTCTGTCTCCCCCGTCGGACTCAACTTACGCCCACAAAACACACTCTTACTCTACTCTGCTCTGCTAGCACTGAGCCTGAGCTCGCCCTGAACTGCCATTGTATGCTCAGGTGCCTCCGCACAACAGTACACGACCCACCTGCTCCAGGTCCACTTCCAATGGCCTCGTCGGTCGCCGCTGCATCTCCTGCTACCGTTCAAGACACGGGCCCGCACCCAAATCATCCGTCGTCTGCGCCGGCCCCAACACTCTCGTCCACCGACCAACCTCCAAAGTCGTCTATGCAGGCTACGCCTACGCCTACACCTCCGCAGCAACAGCAGCAGCACTGGCAGCAGCACTCGCGTCCGGCTACTTCCCATCAGCATCATCGTTCACAGGTGTCCGCAATGCCACCAATGGGTCCGCCACTCTCGATCCCCATGCCGCTGGGTTCGTCAACTTCTTTTATCAACTATTCATACTACCCACTCTACTCGCCGACTGTCCTGCCACCGCCTCCCGGATCGTCTGTTCCAGGACAGTCCACGACAAGCCCGCATCAAGGTGTGATTCCCACCAGTGTCCCTGCTGGATCGTCGGCTGGTGCACAATCGCAGCAATCTGGTCTGCCGCCGCAATTCTTGCCGTACGGATCGTTCCCGCAGTCTCCTACCGCGTACTATCCTAGCATGCCACCATACGCACAGATGATCCCGCAGGCGATTCCACAATCACCGCGTACCGGGAACGTCGCGCCAGGTGCGCAGGCAGGCTTACAGCAGAGAGGAGGAGTACAGCAAATGCACGGACGATTCGGTCGGCGGCCGTCGGCTGTCGCCGATTCGTTCATACCCGGGACGCTCGTCGAGCAGCAGCAACAGCAGCAGCAACAACTCGGCCGTCCACCAGGCCAGCAACCGCCTCCTCAGCAAGCACTGTACCCTTTTCCTGCTCCACTACTACCGTCACTAGGCAATCCATTCGTAGCACAATTCATGCAGCAGCCGCAGGCACATCACCATCATACTCCACATAATCACCCGCACCACTATCATCACCGACAGCACTTCTCGCAGCCATCAACTTCCTTAACCACGTCCACATCAAGCGCAGTTCTACCCCGGGGACCACCTCGGAAACCTAAGCAATCGGGCCACGCACTATGGGTCGGAAATCTCCCCCTCGTCACGACCGTGCTTGATCTCCGGGACATGTTCGCATCGCCGGCAATTGAGTCTGTATTCTTAATATCAAAATCGAATTGCGCGTTCGTGAACTACTCCTCCGATGTGGCAGTCCGCGACGCGCTCGACAAGTTCAAACGGTCCGGCGGACTTTTGAAAGGCACGAAACTAGTCGCGCGCATGCAGCGGGGGTCAATAGCGGATCGCACGGCCCCGACACACGAGGACGACGCAACCGAACCGGCAAGCCTGGCTGGCGAGCCTGGCGGATCGACTGCGATCGCACCGCAGCCGAGAGCGCATAGACCAGATGCGTTTTTCGTGGTGAAGTCGCTCACGGTCGAGGATTTGGAGTTGTCTGTGCAGACAGGTGTGTGGGCTACCCAGGCGCACAACGAGCGGGTGTTGAACGATGCGTATGATTCTGGGGATAACGTGTACCTGATATTCTCTGCCAACAAGTCCGGAGAGTACTTTGGGTACGCGCGAATGGCGGGGCCCATTGTACCGGAAGAAGCGTCAGAGGAGAGTACCAGACATGAATATGCTGGCACGGAGGAGAAGCCCGAACAGCCCCCTGAGGTGGAGGAAGACGAGGACGAGCCGCTGGTATCGGGCACTGCGTCGGATGCATCGTCGGCGACAACAACAGCTGCATCGTCTGTCGCAGCTCTGATCGTGCAGCACCAACATCAATCAACAGATTTACCGAAGACTACATACACCCCCGCGACCGCCACTTCGCCCGCAGGGCGTATCATCGACGACTCTTCCCGCGGTACGATATTCTGGGAAGTGATATCCGAACCAAGCACCTCGGACACAGCTCTGCCGTCGGCAGCATCATCCTCCACCGCGCCAACCTCACCCATATCCGACGCATCGGTTCTAAAATCCTGGGGCACACCGTTCAAAGTCACATGGATTTCCACTACACGGGTACCGTTTTTCAAGACGAAAGGTCTGAAAAACGCGTGGAACGCCAACCGGGACGTTAAGATCGCGCGTGATGGCACCGAGCTCGAACCGAGTGTTGGCCGCAAACTGCTACAACTCTTCGGCGGGTTCTCACCGAGTGTAACAACGACTCCAGTACCCGCCGACACACAGAAAGAACTGCCTAGAGGTCCAATCGTCGTGGAGAGTAATATTACTGCTGTGTCAGAAGAATCCGGGGATACGTGAATTAATCCCGTCAACGACATGAGACATTTTTGCTGTCTTCTAATGCTCATTTTTTGTTCGCATGGCATGGGGTGTGATGCATGTGTTTGGATTTTGTAAACTCATTTTTGGATGGACCCTGGCTTGGATATAGACTGATGACTTTGAATCCATTTTGATGGTTTGTTATTTTATAGGCGTGGGATTTCTTCTGTTTATAATTCGTTTATGACCGGTATTCGGTATTTTTAGATTGGTGTAGACCATTGTGAGGAATGAGCAATACTAAAATATCGAAAAGAACAAAAAAAACAGCAAAAAAATTTATGTTCGCAGTTGAAATTCGATTCTCAGTTGAATTAGTTATGAATATCGAGTTAGGTTTCTCAACTGGTCTATAGATTATTTAAACGGTTATATTTCCGGGTTTAGAGCTTAACGCCGTTCGTTTCTTGAATATGTTCTTTGTTCATAATTTGATATGATTGATGTTCAGCAGTATGCTGATTGATGAATGAAAATCGAGCTATGCAGCGCACGAACCATGTCTGGTCTCGCCCGCCTGTTGAGTGGGCTTATCAGCACCGACAAAGCCTTACTGATAAATTACAGCCGCGTATTACAGTAGCAGAAAATGCAATGTAGACGGGGATTGACTTAGCTGCCAGATTGTTTGACAAGTCAGCGAAGGGCGTCAAACAAGTGCCTGGCGAGTCGGCGTCGGCGGCCGCCGAAGCCAAAGTTTTAAAGGAACGAGTCAGCGCGATAAGCCACCGGGCGATTTATGGTCGACGACCCAGCAAGCCCCACAGACCCGAACACTCATTCTTTTTCTGTGTTGTTCTTTCCCACATTCTTTTCTTCGTCGGTATACATCTTTGTTGCTTATAATCTGACAACAGGTCGAAGTAAGTCAATTGAGTCGATTGAGCCCAGTGCATTCAAGTTAGCGACGCATTGACTCTCGGAATATTATGAGCTCCGCTAACCAGAACAGATGCCGTTCGAGTACGTCCCAAACTACTACGATTTTCCTCGTGAATTCCGCGGCTACGGCGAGAACCCGCCTGACTTCAAGTGGCCCAACAATGCCAAGATAGTCATCAACTTCGTCCTGAACTACGAGGAGGGTGCGGAGAACACGATCGAGAACGGCGACCCGTCGTCCGAGCAGTACATTTGGGAACTGCCTTATGTCCCCCACGTCGGTAAGCGATCGTATGACTGTGAGTCCGACTTTGAGTATGGTTCGCGCGCGGGCGTGTGGCGTATTTTGAGACTGTTCAAGAAGCATGGCTATAAATTCACCACTTTCGCTGTCGGCAAGGCATTTGAGTTGTTGCCTGATGTTCCGGCTGCTATCAAGCGCGAAGGCCACGAGATCGCGTCACACTGTTACAGATGGTGGGATTACTCCAAGTTGTCGCCTGAGGAGGAGAAGAAGATCATCATCAAGAACATGGAGAGCTTGAAGGCCACCACGGGTGAATACCCCAAGGGCTGGTACTATGCGAGACTGTCCCAGCACACCCGTCGTCTCGTGTACGACGTTCACCAAGAACTTGGCGCGCCGTTGTTGTGGATGGCCGATGCGTATGCGGACGATTTGCCATACTGGCAGCCAGTCCCACGGACTACCGACGCAATGCTTATGGTCCCGTACTCTTATGACTGCAATGACGCCCGGTTCCATCAGCCGACCGGCTGGTCCTCGACTGACGGTTTCTACAAGCACGTCCAGTACGCGTTTGATACTTTGTACGCCGAAGGTTGCGAGGGTACGCCAAAGATGATGACCGTCGCGCTTCACGCCCGGGTCGTCGCCAAGCCAGGCCGATTTCAGGCCCTCGTTAAGTTCATGGATTACATCAAGGAGAAGGAAGGTGTCTGGGTCGCTACTCGCGAGGAAATTTCTGAGCGTATGTATAAATATTTGCTAATTTGTTTTGGTTGCAGAGACTGATTCTTGTTAGACTTCAAGAAGGTTAACCCGTGGGTACCGCCGGCCACTCCTCTTGCTTATGGTCCTGATAAGCCTTAAATGCCGTGGAAAGATGTAATGCGACTTAACGCAAGTTTTACGATTCGATGAGTGAAATAGTACGTTTTGAAGAGTCAACCAGGACATGACAGACAGATATGCAAAAACAAGCAAAACAAATGCAGACACCAAAATGAAGTCAAACGTCTAAAACCAATCATCAACATCTTTACGCCGTTCTCCAAATCTAGTGATACCACTAACATCGATCCCAAACTTTCGGAGATACATGAAATCCGAAACAGGCGACTCTTTCCCTTTCGAGACAAGAACGATTAAACTGATTTTCTTCAGCTTCGTATATACTAATTCGGTCTTGTTGCGTAGCACGCATTCCAAGCTTTGGTGACCTCGGTCGGCGAGTAACGCGCTTTCGCCAATCAAGCAAATCATGCCTCTCCAGGTAACCCTGGCGCAGGTAGCTTTAAACTCCTCGAGATGCTTCATTATTGCGAAGTTCGCGAGATCTCTGTCGTCGACGTGCGACACTGCCAGACGTCGCAGATTTGGGCATAATCTGCGCGCCATCAGTAAAGATAACGGTTGCACCGCCGTGACGCCATATCTCGAGTAATCACGAGCCGACGAGTAATTAGTATTGTGACCACCGATATCAAGGTCGACTAGTCGTGACGGATCGCACCGGACAAGAGTTCCAACAAGACCATTAACACATCGCAGTGTTAGTTTCTCAAGCCCTTTATACTCATCTTGAACTACTTCGCGAGAACTTCCCCGCTCGTATTCCCACCCACCGCCCGCCGCCGGCACAACCGCCAGCGGCGGAACAGACGTAATCAGCTCTTTGCAGTTGGCGGTGAGCTGCGGAAATGTCATCGCTTGCACGAGCTGAAAACAAGCAGTCTTGCAGCTAGGAGGTATTTTTTGGTCAGGATGCAAATATACGTTGAACAAGCGAATTTTCTCCAGTTTCGTATTCTTGCTAAAATCCAAATCCCGTCCAAAAACATCTAAATCAGACCTAAGGGTACCGAGTGGAAATTCAGCTATATCCCAAACCTTCAGCGTCATCAATTCGAAATTCTTCAGATTCGGTGCGAGCCGAAGAAATTTGTTGATGGACGCGCTGTGCAGTCTGCGATAGCCGCCATGGAATTCGTCATTATAGATAGCCACTTCGGCTTGCGATGTGCCGTGTGAAAATGACAGGGATTCTAGTTGCAGCAGAGGGTACCACGAGATTTCAGGAGGATCAACTGGTATCGAGTAAATAATATCGGCTTCACTGACATAAGGAAAGACGTAGATATCGAGCTTCAGAAGATTCGGAAATGAGCCGCGGCAAAGCAGCGGCACGACTGCTCGGGACTGCTCAATAGTGATCAATAGCCTAGTCAAGCTTGGGAATCGACTGGGCCACTTAAATCGCGTACGCATGTCAGCGATTAAGCTAAAGGAGACAGATTTAATTCCCATCTCTTGAACTGCTTCGGCAATTTTGAGCACTGTCTCGCTCCGGTACCGCATGAGTCCTTGTTCTGATACTCTGCCATGCCAGAAGCAAGGAACGTCCCTTAGCAGCGCCTTCCATTTCTTGCTAACAGTTGTCAGTGCAATAGTTTGGTCAACCGTCAAATTGCATCCCTTAAAAATCTCGATCATAATTTCGCTTGGAAGGCGGGAAGCTGGGTCTTTTCGCTTTGGTAGCCAGTCTATTCGGGTATCCAACGCTTCAGCTAGAGCCTCTATTTCCTTCACTGTTGCCTCTTGTTTCCACTTCTCCCTTTGATAGTGCATGACTTCATCGAGAAAGTTAGGTCTGGTCTGCATGCTGTTATTATCTAAAACTTTGGAGGAAAGATATAGATGTGACTTAATGACTATATCCTTCGAGGAGAACAAGGAGAGCGGTCAGACGCGATGAAAGTTTCTTGACGCGTAAATGATCGCCGCACGGCGCCAACCCCAATGCGGCAATTATTGTAAGATTAGCGTTTTCAACGGCGCGTATATTTATCCATTCCGAGCATTGTGCGGCTCAAAGAAAATTCCGTCCTAGGTTTAGTCCTAAGAAATAGCGCCTATTTTCGCGCGAAGTAGGAACGGTTTAGGCACTGATAGCCTCCCAAGAAGTTGGATTACCTAAATCGGCATCAACTTGTTTCAAGTCTGTGACCCTGAGCACGACAGGTGCACTGCGATAAATCAAGTTTTCAGTCCTGCGATGGGTGAACCTGATCGATTCCTCTTATTACGACGTATTGGGGCGAGACTAGACAGTTGAGGTCAATGTCTACGAAAATTATTCGCTCGGTTGCAGAGCAGGCTAGGAGCCCTCTTGAGGAACAAGTGCCCTTGCTCCAGGAGCAGCAGGATGTCGTGAATTCGACGAATGCTTCAAGCGTTGAAGGAAGCAGTACAACTGGCAGCCGTCAGAGCACTCCACAGGTGTGTCGTACAAGGATTAGCTACGGTTCCAGGAAGACTAATGCTTCTATTAGCCTCTAAGAGGCAAGATCAAGAAGGACGGGCGATTTAGTTTCACCGACAAGTACGAGAAAGGATCGCTTCTTATTGCGTAAGTTTATCGTCAATCCACAAACGCATACGACATATTAACAACGACAGAATCAATTTCGTCGCCGGTCTTTCCATTTTCTTCTTCGGTTCGTGAACACATTGCATATTGAGTGATAGAATAAGATACTAACGACGAACGACGACAGGATATGATCAAGGTAAATCGACCCTCTGTAGCTAGGGCTAGTCTAGACAATTCTGAATAACCTTAACACCAGGTATGATGAGTGGCGTGAACAACTCTCCGGACTATGTGAATCACATGGGATTCGGTTACGTGGATGCCGATGGCACTGTTCACGTCACAGACAGCGCTAAGCAAGGCGGTATCGTTGCGATCTACTATTTTGGCACGCTCATAGGGTGTTTCATTGGCGGTTATCTCGGTGACAGAATCGGCCGAATAAACAGTATAGGAGTGGGCTCTGTATGGGCGATGATTGGTGCAATGCTGCAAGCCACTGCCCAAAACGCTAAGTGGATGTCCTTCGCGAGAATCTTAAATGGAGTCGGGACCGGCATTCTCAATACTATTGTGCCTGTCTGGTCGGCAGAAACGGCCGAAACTAAGTCTAGAGGGCAGTTCATTGCGCTTGAGTTTACGTTGAATATTTTTGGAGTTGCGGCCGCGTATTGGTTGGAATATGCGTTGTCATCTGTTGGTGCCGGTTTCTCGCCTATCCGCTGGCGAGTGCCGATTGCGTTCCAGATTATCCCGTTGTTCGCACTCAGTGTTATCATTTGGGCGTTCCCAGAGTCACCGCGATGGCTGGCCATGGATGGTCAAGACGAGGAAGCACTATACATTTTGCAAAGACTTAGAGGCACAGACACCAGCGAGGCGGAGGACGAGTTTCATGATATTGTGAGTACGGTTGAATTACAGCGCAAAAACTCAACCAAAATCTCGTATTTCCGTATGTTTTTTGGCATTGGTTCAGGAAGTTTACATCTCGGTCGTCGCGTGCATCTTGTCGTTTGGCTTATGATTATACAAGAATGGATTGGCATTGCGGGCGTGACAGTGTACGCGCCGACGATGTTTGCCAACGCCGGGTTCTCGACGGGAACGTCTGAATTGTTGTCGGGACTGAATAACATATTTTACACGCTCTCGACGATTGTCAATGCGTTTACGATCGACCGAATCGGACGACGGTGGACATTGTACTGGGGTGCGGTCGGTCAAGCCATCACGATGTTTCTCGCGGGTGCATTTTCCAGATATCACGAGCTAAATCCGGCGGATGCGGGCTACGGCGGGTTGGCTGCGACATCTATCTTCGTCTACACGTCGATATTTGGTGCCACGTGGCTTGTTGTTCCGTTTTTGTACCCGACAGAAATATTCCCGCTCGAGGTTCGCGCGCGAGGAAACGCGTTTGGTGTGTTTGGCTGGTCGATTGGTAATGGCTGGCTGACACTTCTCTGTCCCGTCATGTTCGACTTGTACGGGTACAAGACGCTATATTTGTTCGCACTAGTTAACATTCTGGCGATTCCCGTCGTATGGGCGTTGTATCCGGAGACAAATCAACGAACGCTGGAAGAAATTGATTTATTGTTCGCTTCCAACTCACCGTGGGTGTGGGATGCTGAGAAGGAATTCGAGAGATTAAAGTCTCAGAATCCGGAGATTTTGCATAATGCACAAGACGCACCTCATGATGCACCGACTGTATAAGTCTGGTGGGGAATACTACTTGGTATGGAATAGAGTTTGGAATTATAGATGGTATAGAGGGGGTTATTCATTTGTGGGATCGTCGCCGATGTCAGACCTTTGCAGCCCGAGGTGATTAGCACCTGTAAAATGGTAGTAACAGATTACTGTGAGTGAAATAAGCATTTGCAGGTTTGATGACTATCACGTTATCAACTTAACCGTTTCATGTGATAAGTTACAAAAATTGTGCCCCTAATCGATTAGATTGCAAATAGTTGATTCGAAGGCGATGGCAGAGCACAGTCTTTCGTTGGCCAAAGAAAATTGAAATCTTATAGAAGGCTAGAATTGAGTGTCTGCGAGGTACTGCACGCTCGCCTGAATACATTCATTCACCAATTTCAATTCTAACTGATTACGAGGTGGGTAAATCAACGTAAAACCAGCAGGAATAGCTTTCACCTTTCCTGCAAAAGGATGGAGTTCTCCCCAGCGTCTCTCAATCAGCAAGCGTGCATCTGATGGGTGCAAGTTGACATGGATGCTGCCATCGACAGGGTGCTGATGCGCAACTTCACATTCCACAAGAATTTCGCCAGCGAATAAGGCATCGTTATGTTTTTCAAGAAAGGATCTAGCCACTTTCATTGGCAGGCGCTTACCGTTGGCAACAACAATATCTTTGATTGAATAAATGGTTTCATGTACTTCTATCTTGAATTCTTCCGGTGCGATCTGGTTGAGAACACGATTCGGAACTGGCCATGGTGCGACGACGGGATAGTCACCGGTGCGATAAGGAACTTTGTCCGAAGACAGATACTTTGCAACCTCTTGCGAATTTCCCGAGACAGATCTGAAATCTCGAGGATATCTAATGGCGAATAGTTTCATGAACGAGGTGGTGATATATCCGACAAGATTGTGGGGTAGTCCGCCAGGTCCTAGACTCATCCAAGCCTTGTAATCCTTGTAGCCGAGATAGGCCGCAAACGTGGATAAACTGGCCAGAGCAATGGTCAAGCCACCCTTTGCAATATTGGCCTTAAGCATGGTGTGTCGAGTTGCTAATCCAAGCGCTTTCGAAAAGGAAGAGTGCGCATGTATCACGCCAATGTGGTGACGGATTGGCGCTGCAATTTGTATGGCCGCTCTCGGTTGTCACGTTGGACCCCAACCCGGGATGCCGGCGGCGTCAAGAACGTTGGATCTACCTTATCACTGAGGAGAGCGTTTTGAAAATAAAAGGACTAATAGGGCTTTTTATGAATACAAGTAACAAACGTGCACTGATAGGACCATACACTCAGTGGACGTTTAATAGGATATATAATTTCCTGAGATCGTCGTTATCAGACGTCGTATAATTGAGCGATCATTCGAGGAGCGGAGCTTAAGTTGCCTACAAATTCACTTGACCGATATGATAACAGCTCGATATGTGTGTGCTCGTAAGTGATGACGTCATTGTGTCGCTAGGCAGGAATTTTGAATTCAATTACAATACTTTTACAGTTTAAACCTACGGTACTTGATAGTCCGAAATTGAAGAACAACAACATTAAAGTGTCTGCTAGTTTGCTCCATCCTAGGATTCACTTAACTGAACGTCTGCTAGAGGCCGGAGGGACGCGGCTGTCTCGGACCAACAGTGACAAGATTTCTAGATGATTCGACGGAAGAACCATAAGTCCGGATATTAAAATTATTCATGAGCAGGGCAAGGATCACCTCAGCGAGGTATGATGGGCGCTTTAATTATTACGTCATAGAAGCTATCTCCTGTCGACGAGCACCGGCTGGAAGATTTGCTGAGTGCAAAATTTTGCAGATGCGGCGCAGGCACAAAAATTTGACGCGGCTTATTGCTCGAAAGTCGAAAACACATAAATTGTTGTGCAGACATGAAGCTGACTAAAGGATGCCAGCCGGCACTTGGCCCAGAATGCTGTGCGACGCTCACAAATTACTGTCACACCATCAGCAAGGGGTTTCCAAAGCGGGAGAAAGTAAACAACGCGGCGAAGTCAGCATTTTGGATTCGCCGAGTGCCACGACTGCATAAAACAAGCACGCGCAAATGTGGCTCGTGCGGCGGTGCGGGGACAGCCAATCAGAACGCGCTGAGGCTCGGTGTGTGTGAGGATTGCGTCACGAGTCGCGCTGACATGCGAAAACGTTGTCAAACAAAATCTGCTGTGTTGGATTTGGCCCAACCTTCCTTAGGGGCCTTGCGGGCCCTTCGGCCGGGACCCTGGCGCGGCAGTCACTATTTTGTATATTTATATGGCCGTCCCTCGTCCTGCTGTTCGATTTTTTCATTATCATCTTCATTACCATCGTTATCGCTACCGCAATCGCTCGTTAAGACTTTGCTCCGCACGTCGATCTTTCATCTTCCTACGTCGATCGCTTCGATCATATCTATTCAGGTCGCAGTTCATTTTACAATGCACTCCGCCACTTCTCCGTCGCTCGCTGCTACCGCCGTCCCAAAGGCTCCTCAATTCCTAAGACTTTCGGCTCCTCTCGAGTCTGAGAAGCGCAGCTTCCTTGTCCTCACTGCCAAAGTCACCCCTGCGGCGCCCACTGAGGACCAGCTGGCCGCTTCTGCTACCGACAGTCGTCCCCGCTCCGAGTCGGTTGTATCCACCTCGTCCGATGTTTCTTCTACTAACGGCATCCAGCGATGGGTGTCGAACATCGACGTTCCTGAGGAGGCTACCTTTTGATTGCAAGCCTACTGCGCATTTTATGACATTCTTGTACTATATGGCATGTGCACACTCGTGTACTGCGTGATCTTCGGTTGACGTCTGGTTTTATATATATATGGTGTGTTTCTTACGACAAAAAATGAGGAGTATCGGACGGTCAGCTTGGGCATTTGGTTGTTGTAAACGGTAGTTAATGGATGCTATACTTTCAATGGTTTATCAATTTTTTGTTTCGGGCGTTATTGTTTGATGGGTGTGATATGCATGTGAACTGTATAAACGAATTGAATAAAAATTTGCTAGAATGGGCAGTATTCTCACGACATTCCTAATATTGCCGATATATTGTTATCGTAGATGAATGTTCCTCATGGGTCTGGCAAGCCATATCAGTTCTTGGAGTTAAAATACTCCCATAGCGACAATAAATTAAATAATAATAATAATAACTAAACAACTGAAGACAATGACATTCGTTATTTGACAAACAGACATCCAAAATAAACCAGGGACAAGTGATAAACCAAAAAAAAGAGAAATAAAAAAGGCGGCGAAAAGAATTGGGCTAACTAATTAAATGAAAATAATACATAGCATGCAAAATACCTGTGCCCAAATAATGTGAAAGCAAAATGAACTTAAAAATCAACGATCTAAACTACAGGCATAGAAAAAAAATTATTTCGCCAGCGTCAGTAATATTACTGCTTCAGTGTCTCCCGGTACTGCTTCGCACAGCCATAGTGCACAACCGCCCGGTTCGGAAATACAGATATGACGCTATTCCCCAACCGCTTCACACACACGGGACATACCCGCGTATCGGAAATCACAACATTCTTACTCCGGAGATCGACCAGTAATTGCTGCGTCCTGACTAATTCCGTTTTCAAAAGAGACGCATACAAGCGGTCGCGAGTAACGCTCGCGTTCGTCGCCCGCAAATGTGCTTCGAGAAACGGACCAAGTGACGCCATCTTAATATCTGACGGGAGCAACTCCAAAGCGTCAATAGCAGACACCCGCGAGCCGTGGTTCGACAGTAAATCTAACGCGGCTTCAAGGTTCATTGGCGGGAGCTCATAGCCCACTTGCGGAACCGATGCCGGCGGCGGCATTGAACTAAGGGACGATGACGATGACGACTTCCGTACATGTTGGAACGCACTCGGCGCTAGAGGGGGCGATGCTGATAGATTGTACGTTGACGACGAGTTGGATGATCGTCTTGATGAAGAGATGCGGCTTGATACGGTATATCCATTGCCTACTCGAATGCCAGGCGGTCGTAGATACAGTTCCAGGAGAGTGTGAAATACACTCTTGCTGTTGGGAGCATCAGTGTCGTAAATATTCAAGCAGTACTCCTGCGCCTTGTTGTAGTCCTTCATACTGAAAACATATATCTCCAGCGCACGTTTGTGTTCCCCAATGCGACTGAACAAGATCGCCTTGGCTTCCAGGAATAAGCTTGCTGCAGTAACATTAGTATCATTAAATTCAAAGCAAGAAAAGACTTAGTAGTAGTACATACAGTCTCGTGGAATAATGCCGAGGATCTTCTCAGGCTTATACTGCTTCGACTCCCGCAACAATTTGAGCAACTTATCTAAAGGTCGCTGAAGCATTTCGTCGTCCAGAGCATATAGTTGTGCATTGGTCTTGATATCTTCAAGGTACGCTAATGCTAGTTCATTATGAAAATCTGGAGAAAGATCACCTAGAACGAAGACTAAATGCTCGAGATATTTGATCGTCAGGATCCGGGAAATCGGAGCCAAGTACTTGACGACTAATGTTCGCGAAAGGGACTCCGCTTCTAGAGTATTCGCCATGAATATCTAAGAAACGTTAGCAAATTCATTGTAATACAAACACTCCAGCTTACATCAATTCCGTATTGCTCGTCCATACGAATGGGTCCGGTTGCAAACTCAAATACCAAATTAAGATGCTCGTTACCAAGTTTCTGCAAGTATTGAACTATCGGTTCAGGTCCCGAAAGTTCGGACATTTTCTTACTCTCACCAAGCTCCTTGAGAAGCTCCAGAGCATCTCTGTGCAGCGTCTTCGTATAATAGAAATCAACCAGTTCGGAACACATTCCATGCGACAGTAGTTGTTGCCTGACAACCTCCTTGTCGCAGTGATTTGGCAACCGAACGAGTGGGCCCACCAGTTGTGGATTGATCAGCATATAACATCGAAGTAACGCGGTATCAACAACCGTCGCTTCCCTCGTAAGGTCAGCACCGAAAGTTATAGAAGTCATCTTTTCGGACGAAACCAGCTCAAGGTCTTCTTGCGTGATAGTGCCAGATTCGACTGCTGCTAGGCGAGCAATCTTCCTCCTCGTGTCGATAAGATATATCAACAAGCATCGGACAGCTTTATTCAATGTCTTGCCATCTAATGACTCTGGCGCACCGAAATCAGAAACGCTGCCAATATCAGATGGCGCAGCGATCTTATAATTCTTGCCGATCGACAGAAAGTTTACCAAACTCCCTGCAAGCGACATGGTGTCTGCCGTCGAACTTGTGTTTTTCAATATGACGCCATTACTGCTAGTTTTCGACGACAATATGCTAGGCCGCAGAAATCGATCGAAGAACTCAAAGTCTCTTTGTCGCTGGACATCCGGATTCGTTGAAGCCACTGATGCTCTGTCGGCATGATCAATACCACTAGCGGAATTCCCATTCACCCTTTCGACAACTTTCGGTACGCCAGCAATATTCCCACTTGTCCCGTTGCTCTTTGCTGGCGACGCCGGCTCTGACTGTGATTCATCCCCGTCATGGCCATTCTCGGCCGGCGGTTGCTCGTCGTCATCGTCATTCTTCGGTGCAACGTCTCCAGCAATAACCGCAGGATACAGCGAAAGTACTCGTTCTGGTGGCGCCGACACTTCTGAAAACATGATCATTGATAGCTGAAACTTCAAGCGCTTAAAAAGTTCTTCCGCCTTCATCATCTTCAACTCTCTTAACATGTTGGTCCGATCGGCAACAAATATATCGTCCAATCCTTCCACTAGGCTAATCGCTTCATCCAACTGGTCCTGATCGACCAGAATCCGTACCTGCTCCTCAAACGATTTGATACCAAGCTGCCAAATTTGCCGCGACGATGCAACGAATGGATACTTCCCATCGTGTAAATGAGAGAGCGCGGGAAAGTTGATGGACTGTAGCAATGTGTATGTCTTTGGACTTCGTACTTCTAAACGCTTGCTATTGGCCGCAATAGAGACAATGTACGGGTACGTATATCCAAGCATGGCAGGAACATCCTTCCACTTTATCGGTTTCTTCTTTGTCATAAATTCACCCGTCTCCGCTGATAAGAAAGCTGATGAGAATTCATTGACAAGTAATACTGAATCATCTTCCGGTAGTAACGCAGCCAATGCGCACCCTTGCCGTCGTGCAGACGCTGATGCCGATGAAGTTATATCGCCAATATTCGCAGCCACGCCCGCGATGGCTCCATTCAGAGGTCCAACCGGACGTCCAGCAGCGAAAACAGAGGAGACTGTCGATGATGAAAGGTCCACCAAAAAGTATTCAACAACCATGCCGCACAGTACCTTATCTGGTCGAATAAACGTCAGCGAGCGTGGACGCTCAGGAATTGCTATCTCGCGAGACCCAATCAATTCCCCGCCTTGCCATTCATAACAATGCAATTTCTTCTTGGCCGAAACTACTAGTCGGGAGATCGTCCCTTGAATATCCGCAGCTAATGGTTTTGGCAGCATGCCATCGCTTGACGGCGTAGCAAACGGTTTGTAGAAGTCAAGATCCGAGGACGTCGCCAAGACAAATGCACCTTTGGTTCGATGTAGTCTCTCTTGTAGAACATATGTATCGAGGTCATAGAGGTACACATAACTGTCACTTAGCGCAACCAGAACTCTTGCTTCCTCAAGAACGGCCAGTTGTTCAATAGCCCTCTTTGCGAACTGGTCGATCGTCGTCAATAACTTGGCCGGTGCCGGTGTTCCTCTGTCTGGCGCAGACGATGACCCTGTCGACGGTGGCACTGAATACACCTTTAATGCTCCGGACGCTAAGCCGACATACAGTTTGTCTCCTATATTTAATTAGCAACATTGCTTGTGCAGACCGAATAGTGGCATCTGGACAACCCACTCGACGCGAAGATAGACTGTATCCGCTCTTTCGAGCTCAACTCGACAACGGGCACCGGAGCAAATGCCCGTAACATCGAGTCAGAAGTACTTGTTATATCAAGCAATATCGCAAGCACACAAAATAATTGTCAACAATGAGGATTCGAGATGTCCACGGCTCCCGAAATTTGCTCGACTGCTACTTTGTGGTCAGTGTGTGAGGCAAAGGCAATCTCTAGGCCGACGCCTGAAGTAACTGTGGAACCTTCCGCTTTGGTCACCAAGCGAGGCAGATTTGCCGAAGGAAGGAGTATATCGACTGCGGCTCGCAGCTTAACCTTCCTTAATTGTCGGTTAACAAGTTATATGCACGTGATAGATAAGGATTAGGGTACTGAAGACTCTTTAGCATTACTTTCCGTGCGGCTTGCTCCTCAGCCCAGACCTACGGCATCTACCTCAGTCGTTCCCCACACTATAACGCATCCATGGTCACGATACTTGAAGCACTGCTTTCCGTTGCACTTATTAGTGCTGTAATTTTGGTTAATCGATTATTGCCGAGTGTTACTTCACAGGAGACCGAGAATCGGAATCACAACGTCCCGGGGGCACTACCTAAAGTGGCAGAGAAACGAAAAAAGAAGAGAAAGGCAAAAGATCAACCTCAGTCCCTTAGTGGAAATGCTTCATCTAAGGACGAGAAGGATGAATTTAATACGACGGGCACATCTACGGTTGTAGCAAGCACACTTTTGGCGCATTGTGCGGAGAGTAAAAAGTCATTGAGCGGCGCTACGGATATCCAGTCCATCGCGAAGGCACCTGCCATTAGTCCTGTTGTGATTGCTAGTAAAACACTACCGGCTCCGGTGTCGAATGAGAAGGTGGATTCCAAGACCGAGAAGGCCACTAAATCCAGTCGGCCACACTTGTCTGAGCCCGCGTCTGAAGCAGCGCAGATCGCTCGCTCGGTTGGCGATACGTCGGATGTACTAGCAGCTCGAGATACTGAGTCGGACAACGTGTCCGAACCATCAACCGCCGAGAGCGCCAGGTCAGCACATGCTACTGGAGTACGAGTCCTTAGGATCGTCGGTGCAAGTGACAAAAAGGCCACCAAAAAATCAAAGAGCTCTGCGGAGTCGGTAGAGCTCACGAAAAAGCAAAGACAAAACAAGAAGAAGTACGAGGCGATGAAGGAAACAAAGCTAATGCAACAGGAAGAGCAAGAACGACGGTTACGGGAGTTTAAGCAACAAAAGGCCCGAGAAGCCATAATGGAGCAGCAAAGATTAGAGGCACAGAAAATCCCGAAACAAGAACCAGTTAGGCCTGCGAAACAGAAACCTAATCTGCCTCCTGTGCCGGCCGAAGCCTCGAAGAATGAAATTAGCCCATCCTTCAATACTGTCAAGTATGCAGTTGAGGAACAGTCTTGGGAGTCGGTCCCTGTTCGGAAAGGGCCGAAGCAAAATAAGAATACTTCTCGAAGCGTCGACGACGTTCCTGATATTCCAGATAGCAGGTTTGCTATTCCATCAAATGCAATGTCTTGGGATTGATAAACCGGAAATGTACTATAGGCAATGGATGTTTGATAAGTCCTTTAGGATGTTTGATTGATTGATGTCTGATTGTTAACTTGGCATGTTAATATCAGAAGAAGTCGTTGTATGTATGCGTTGTCAAGATAAGTATGTAAGTAACACAAGAACACCCAAATACCAACATCTGCACCTCCAACAAACAAGTACAAGCTACAAATACAAATCACAAATATCCTATTGTATATCAACGAAAAATGAACCCATGCACAAATTCCCAAATAACAAGTCAACTAATAGTTTGTCTCAACACCGGACCCACTACTATCGTAGCTTAGCCTCGAACCGTCAACAGATGCCGACTTTTTGACCACCGGGGTCCGCAGATCTCTGCTATAGTATTCACTAGATGGACGGGTCGATGGCGTGGCCGTACGTAGAGAATTTGATTTTCCGTTCTTTTCCTCGTCCGAAGAGACTTCGGTCAATCTCTTGATATCGTTATACCAAACCATCATCTGTTCATAAGACTCCGCGCGGAACATCCAACTGTGTCCGCGATGAAACTGGCCGGTTTGCTTTCCTTTCATCAAAAATTTGAATGAATGTGACGATGCGTCAGAATGGTCGGACAGGTGACAATCTTGAAGCAGGAGAGACATCACAGGCGTAAGGTCGTTCTTGCGATCCGAGGTCTTGAACTCATGCAAGTATGTTGGAGTTAAAACATACCAAGCGCTTGTGTACGATTTCAAATATTTTGTCCGCCGTTCTAGCGGACCCGCTCGTATCGGATTGGTCGCACTACTATCGCGACCAGGGTAGACGATGTTCTCCAATTTCCGGACTGAAATTGTCGGGTCTACGAAATTTGGATCGCGACGGACAAACTCATCCCACTCTTTCGCAGGCGGTAGTCCAATAAGATTGATGGTGAGATTGTGCGAAAAGTCGAGAGTGTCCTGTCCTTCTCGGTTTAACAGTCCACAATATGTATCGAATGCTTGTTGAATTTCCTTCACGACGATCTCTTCCAAGGCCTTTCCAGATGTCTCAATATTCAAGTATGCCTAGAAAATATTAACAAACTATATCAGAATTCATATAAAACAAGCACGCACTTGATGCAGATAATTTTCTTCCTCAATTTGTTTCCGAAGCTGCTTCTCAACGGCAAGTTTGACGATATAAGGATCGTATTTTCCAGACACCAGGTGTGGATTAACGGCCATGGCGTTCAGTGCTTCCGTCAAAACCGCAACTTGCTTCTTCGTAAGGTCCTGCTCTTTCGCAACCGAGTTCTTAAAGTCTCCTGATAGTCCCTTGATCTCCTTAATTTTTAGTGCCAAGTCACGCCGTAGTTCCTTAATCCGTGGTACAATCTCGTTGATATGTCTCGCTGCATCAGCTGCATGAAGTGTCGCCTGTTTGTGATAATCCCGCAACATAATGGTGGTATCTTGGATTCCACCTTGCCGTAGGAACATATCACCTGTATCACGGAAGGGAACTGCTACGATCCCACCCAGCCTGAAGCACTCTTTGGACCTTGCTTCTTGAGCAGATGCGGCTACCTCGAAATACGCAATCAATTCTTTTAAGATTTTCCTCCAGACCGAAAATCGTTGTGACAGTACGTCAGTCGGATTACCATTAATTGGTACAGGTGTGAAGAATGCTGAGTTCTCATCGGACTGGCCATTTCCACGCATGGCTTTCGCAGGTACCCGCATGGATGCTCGTGCTGGTGCGAATGTGTGGGCGGCTGGCTTGGATTGTTGTACAGACTGTGGACTGATTGGTGAAATTGGTGAAATGGACTGCGGAGATATGATAATAGACGGGATTTGCTGCTCAAGCTCAAGCTCCTGATGCTGGTGCTGGTGCTGTGGTTGAGGTGCTTCAGAAATCGGAAAGTCAGCAGATGATACAGCGCCC
Organism: Lipomyces starkeyi; assembly: GCA_018804115.1. NCBI lineage: Eukaryota > Fungi > Ascomycota > Lipomycetes > Lipomycetales > Lipomycetaceae > Lipomyces > Lipomyces starkeyi. Next base: position 345,243 of record JAGJTG010000012.1, read on the forward strand.
GGTGGAGACTGTGCGCCATATCCATTGAAGTAAGGTGCATTGGCAATGACAGGTCGTCTGTCTTCGTCGACTCTGCTATCCATATCGTCGTCGTCGTCGTCGTCGCCCGGGCGCCGTATTGGCCCAGGTTGCGCCTCTGGAAATCCACCAGGCATCGATGGTTCTGCGTATCCAGTCGAAGAAGACGAGGTCGATCTGTCCATAGATGTCTTTCGCAAATTGGATCCTTCGGCGGGAATGTGATATGCAGACCCGTTGGATTGAGCTAGGGTCGGTGTGTGCTGGCCAAGCATAGACCGTGGCACTGAAGGATGACGCGACAAACGATGCTGCGAGCTGCTTGCGCTCGCAGGCACTGTATTTGTGGATGAGGCTGCGGATGCCATACGTCGAATCACCGTGTCGCTTCGTTTGACGTGTGCTTCGTTATGCATGGCCGCTGCTCTGTGCAGGCTAATCTTTTGCTGTTTGTTCCATTGAGAGAGCACTTTCGCGATGGCTGCGTCCCCCGGTGTTGTGGCGGTGAGGCGGTGCAGCTGGTGGCGGTGCAGCGCGGCTGTTCTGACCCGGTTCTCCTAACATGAAGCCATGGGCTGGCAGTCAAGCTTAATGCTGGGTCCGTATATACACGGACCTATATCTAAGCCTCGTGGCGCTATGCCATTCCGAGACTAGGAAAGATGGCCGCTAGCCACATGCGGAACCGTGTAGCAGAAATCGCGATTTTGTGCGCCAAGGGTTCTGCCGATCAAGCACAATGTCCTGTCCCTGAAAAGAACATTCGACAGTAAATGCGAGTTACATTCCAGACCATCTACGTGACGATCCACTAGATCGCGGGACATTTGGTCGAGATAGCATTGACTAATGAGACTAACAAGTTGCCGGTCCATCGCGAATCGTGGCACTAAGCTTAGTGATACTAAATATTTAACGGCCAACGATGACGTGCCTAAAGAGACGACACTGACGACAAAATATACGAGAAAGTAGTGCAAAATACGTCAACTTTTGGTGTCTACGTAAACACTTTGTAGTGGCGCAGCCTGTGCATGTATCTTGCGTTTCTTGTTGGTCGTGACGGCGGATCACGCGCGGACAGATCATACGTCATATCCAGAGTCGAACGTGACGGACTCATCCATGAAATAATGTGTCACATGTCGATCTAAGGCATCAAGAGCTGACTAGGATATCTATTTTTTCTGCATATTGGAGACTAGAGCTCAAACTTGCCCCCTCCTCCGGGGTATCGCTGTCAGCATCCGCTGCGGCGCTGACGGAGTTTTAAGAATTGAGGGCGGTATTAACTTTACACTACAGAATCCATTATGGAACCCTAGGTACAAAAACAAATTCAATAAGTTAATACAATTAATAATTTAATTTGTACAGAAAGTTGTCTTTCGTATATTGTCAAACAGAAACATTCGCAAAGTATCTACCATAACCTGGTCAACCTTCTAAACCGTCTAGAGCTTGTTCTCAAGCTGGCGCGATTCCTTAAGGGCTATCATTTTGCCAATGACATCTTCAAGACCAACCATTTCACCCTTGCTCTGCGAAGACGGGTCGTCACGGTTACGTACATTAACAGCCTTGGCATTCAACTCCTGCTCTCCGACAATGAGAATGAAGTTGTATTGCTGGAGCTGGCCGTTACGGACTTTCTTCATGAGCGTGTTTCCACCAAGGTCCGAGTCAGCGTACATGCCGGCGTCGAAAAGAGCCTTGCGGACTTCCTCAGCGTAGTCGTTGTACTTCACGCCGACAGGAATAACGAGAACCTGGCGAGGCGACAACCAGAACGGCCATTTCCCGCCGAAGTGTTCCGTAAGAATGGCAGTCAGTCGCTCGACACTACCCAGGATGGCGCGGTGAATCATCACCGGTCGAGCGTACTGCGACTTTTCACCATCCTTGTCAGCAGCTTCCTCAGACGTAGCGATATGGTATTCGAGATTGAATCGTTGCGGCAGCTGGTAATCCAGCTGAATGGTGGCACATTGGTAGTGTCGTCGCAGAGCGTCCGAAATGGTAATATCGATCTTAGGACCGTAGAATGCTCCGTCACCAGGGTTCAGCTCCCATGGAACTCCAAATTTATCTAAGGCGGCACTAAGCTTCTTCTCGGCATCATTCCAAGTCTCGATTTCTCCCAAGAACTTCTCAGGCCGGGTGGAAAGCTCCAACTTGAATGTAAATCCAAAGATGCCATAGATGTGCTTCAGGAAATCAAACACTCCTGTAATCTCGTCCTCAATTTGCTCTTGGGTACAGAAGATATGAGTATCATCCTGCTGGAATCGACGCACACGAGTGAGGCCGGTCAAAGCACCAGAAAACTCGTTTCTGTGGAGCACGCCAAAGTCAGCCATTCTCCATGGCAATTCACGGTATGAGCGTTCGCGCGACTTGTAGATTAAGCAGTGACTCGGGCAATTCATTGGCTTCAAAGCAAAAGTCTCCTTCTCGACACCAATAGTAAACATGTCATCCTTGTAGTGCTGAAAGTGACCAGACATCTCCCAGAGCTTGGAATTGAACATATTCGGCGTGATAACCTCCTCGTAACCTCGCTTACGGTATTCGGACCGCATAAGCTCAAGAAGACTGTTGTAGATACGGGTGCCATGAGGAAGCCAGAAGCAGCTACCGGGTGATAACTCATGGAAGAAAAATAAGTCTTGCTCACGACCAATCTTCCGGTGATCTCTCTTGGCAGCCTCTTCCAAGAATTTCAGGTACTCGGTCATCTGCTTAGGATCAGGGAAACTGACACCATAAATTCTCTGCAGTGAATCGTTCGCGGCATCACCCAAAAAGTATGAAGCAGAATTCTTCAGGACCTTAAACGCTTTGACACGGCCAGTGTTGGGAACGTGGGGGCCGACACATAAGTCAATTAGAGGACCGCATCGATATACAGTGGTGGAGGTTCCGTCCGGGATTTTCGAGCCGATGATAGTCTGCTTGTATTTATTGTGGCTAAACATCTTCAACAAGTTCTCCTTGGAGACAATTAGACGCTGAAATGGCTGACGCTCCTTGATAGCGCTCTTAGCAATAGTCTCGAGAGCCGAGAAATCCGCCTGCGACACAGCTCGACCATCATCAAAAGCCATCTCGTAGAAAAAGCCATCCTCAGTAGGAGGACCCACGCAAAGATGGCAGCCGTAATGTCTCTCAGAGGCTTCACCGAGAATGTGAGCACTGGAATGCCAGAAAACGCGTTTGCCTATGATTTAGTAAGCATTACTCATTTTCTGTACAGGCTTACATCAAAGTTGACACATACCTTCTGGCGTATCAAAATCAAAAAACTCAACGCTGCTGTCAACCTCAAACGGCCGCTCCAAATCCCACAAGATATTGTTGACCTTGGAAATAATAATCCGGTCTGAAAGAGACTTGCTAATCTCGCGCGCAATGGTCATAGGAGTGGTTTCCCAGGCAGTTCCGATCTTCGTGGACCCGTCCTTCAAAGTGATAGTGATTTCAAGACGAGGCTTCTCTGCAATTATGAATTAGATACTACATCTATACCGCAGTCGCAAAAGGCTGTGTACTAGCAACTTCTTCATCGTACTGCTTCTTCAGCTCCTCAAACATCTGGATACGATAAGGAATGTACTGAGGAGCCGGTACGATCTATCATTCTCCATTAGTACAAATCTTCCAGATTCACGTAGTTCATCACCAAGTCAGTATATACCTCAAGAGGAGAAGACCCCTCAGCAGTACCATCCTTAGCCTTTTTTGTCTTCGGCGCTTTCGACTTAGTAGGAGCGGACTCAGCAGGGGCAGTAACAGGCTTCTCAATGGACACAACCGCAAGTTTCGCCGCCAGTTCCTTGACCACCTCAGACGCCATTGAATCAGTGTACAGTTAGAACAGAAGAAAAAGTTAATCTATAACGAAGAGGGCAACCGCCGAAATATAAGGCGCGTATGAGGAAATTGATTTGACGCAAATTTCACTAGAAATTCACGATGGGATGTCTCATAAAACCCTAACCTTATATGCTAACGATGAAAATTTAGTCATAGAACCCCATCGCCATGAGTCATGTAATCGGCAGATATCATTACTGTATCTCGATAACAGCCGTTGATACTACTTCAGACTTTGGCGTAGTCTAAGTCAGTGCAAGCTTAAACTAGAGAGTGCATCAATTCGACATCGAAGTCCACGTCAGAGGAAGAAAATATAAGTTAAATACATTACAGTGGCCACCCGCAATGATACGATTTAAATTTTCGTTTTATCGAAGGAATTGCAGTTGGATAATCTGAAATAAACAGAGCCTCCCAAAGCGACATAAGGAATGAACTATTACTAATACTCTTTGAATAGGGCGCTAAGAAACATTCCTATACTACATCCCATTTTATTCCGAAATTCAATTAACAATTTCCCGTACAAACGACAAACTTCTCAATTTTTCATGATAACGTAGACATCTATCATACCTTCGGAATATGGAGACTCTTACTGATCATAGCGCAACCGCTAATGAAGAAGAGCCCAACCGCAGGATGAACTGCGTACCAAGTATCTCTACCAACAACGCCGTATGGAATATCATCTACAATCCACTTTTGGTGCACCCAGTATGCCATTAAAAATACGAGACTAAGAGTGGTCGGAATAGGAGTACCTTCAAAATATTTGGACTTTCCAGATTTGTCCTTGGGCAGATTCGCAACTGTAACGTTAAACCGCGCTAACCGACTCAATCCACAAAGAACAAAGTAAACCAGCACGGCATTGTCAATTGCGGTGCGGAAGCCGATGGAAAACGCACAGCATGACGGCGCGACACCGAAGGAAACAAGATCAGCAAGTGAATCCAGCTCCTGACCCATAAGTGAGCTTTTCTTCCTCAGACGGGCAACTTTGCCATCCATAAAATCAAAAAATAGGCCGAACGGTGTGAAGGCAATTGCGAGCCACAGATTGAAATAGTCATTTGGATCACCAAGACAGTAGCGAAGTGAAGAGAAGATGCTCATGAGACCACATAGACCTTAATTTAAGCAACAGTTAGAAAAATTTGCAATAGAAAATTATGATTAACACTACCTCAACCTACCGTTTAATAGAGTGATAAAATCTGCCATATGCAGTGTTCTAAGCCATTGAGTGTTAGTGGCAGTATTTGACAGAGGTTCTCTCAGAGCATTCGAAGCAGCCGCGGGGTCTGCTTCTAGCTTTCTGGGCATACCGTATTAAACTAAGGTGTCTATGATCTGTCGTGAATGCCAGTAACTGCGCTTCCTCTGAAGTTGACGGTTTTGAGTCTTAGAACGACACATTAGTATACTCCATCAAAAATGATCCCATCCATAGTGCTCCGGTTAAAGTAAAACCAATAATGACATTAATCACGGGCTTACTATCATCTTTGCAGACAATAGTGAGCGACAATAATTAACCGGGAAGACTTACTACCATTGGCTTGGACATCGACATCGTTCTGCGGTTTTCGCGGACGAGGCATGTCGTCGGATGTTTTGGAATAGTTCATGGTGGTAAAAATATTCCTGACTTAAGCCTCTCACTATATCCAATAAGTCGCGACTTTTTATGATCCGACAGAGGAGCAGGCGGCAGCTAGTAAAATGTGATCAAGATATATTTTTGTTAGCTTGGGCCTCGGGATCCCCAAAATCGATGACGAGTCGTCCGTCTGATATATTTCGCGGCGATTTTTTGGGCCTTCACGTGCAGCGTGCTGTTTTGGGTGCTGCTTATGCATTCGACGAGGCGCAGGCCGTTGCGCTGGAGTATTGATACGACGACACGCCTGTCAACACATCAACACAGCCCACATTCCCCCGACCGCCAGCCAGCCAGCCAGCCAGCGCATAATAATCACAGGCATTCGCGGGCAACGTTGCTGATCATCTGCCGACCGCGTCCATGTTGCGAGGCTGCAAGTGGCCCATGACCTTTGGTTATCCTATTGCTGTCGTTTAAGCAGCTTGTGAAGACGTTGAAGATCGAACGGTCGTGTCCGCCTTGTCCAGGTCACTAAATGTACGGTCCTGTAATTCGAAAAGCACTGCTCTGTTTACCGTTGCACTGATAATTACTTGTTTTGATCGGCCTCTGACATTTGCATTTGATATCGATGGTTCAGTCCGGCGTGATATATGCGATCGGACGGTATTATGGCGACGCCTATGACATGTTCCTTACCGAGGATACCTGTGAATGCCTACTCTACGTTAGCAGGCTTCAAACTAGACACGTATAAACAGATGCTGTATTCGGAAAGGTCTCGTTGGCTGCATGCTTGAGTGACACATGACGGGGGAACTTCTTATGATACAGGACGTGCTGTGCTAACTTTGCCCTTCCGCGCATGTTTGAATGAAGCTTACTACGCCCGGACATTCACATAATTTGCTCTATCCACAGCTGTTCTGATTTGCTTTTGCGTTCGTAAGACGCTAATTGGGTTAAGTACTTCCTGGGCAATCCATTGTTTGAATTTTAAGAGCTTTTTAGTTACTGGCAAAGCAGACATATGCACTCGTCGCGTGCTCAATTGGACATGATATCAAATCACTCTACTCGTAGCGTTTATACCTTATTGCATCTACTACAAGTTACCCTGGAACGTAGTTGTTATTGCCGTCAATTACAAAACTGGCTGTCATGACGCATTTTGCACGAGATAGCTGCCGTCTCGCAACGAAACTGGAGCATTCGCGTTTCGAAATCCGGAGCATTATATTATAATATTCAGGCGATTTTATTCTAATTAGTCGACAGCTCCAGGGAAAGGATGTGATTCATTTGTGTGCTTCATAGATCGCACTTAACAAGGCCGACTCAGGTTCGCAGCGATTATGCTGTAAGCGTTGAAGTACGCATGGTTCCGCCTTTTGGGCATTCAGGTTTGATTGTTTATGCCTTAGACACGCATAAATTATGCGCGGACAGCTTCATTCATTTGACGCGCAACAAAAAAAGGGGACAGTGACCACGCGTGATTTTTTGTTCCTGAAAATACCTGCAGCGCCAGGCTGATATCAACTCCTATAGTAAATTAAAGTTTTCTGCACGTGCTTGCTACTTTGCCCTGGTTTCGGATATTTCATGCACGGGCCTGTTTTAAAAGATACAGCCCCTCTAAAACTCTTGCGAGCTGGTCCCCATTCCGCTTCCTGCCGTGGCATTTGCTGACTCTCGATCAACTCTCCTGAATTCATTGCCAGCCTTATTTTTCGTATTGTGTCACTCGTTTATTACCTACATCCTTTCAAGCTGCTCTGAGAGGGACCAAGGAATCGGTCCTTTGTTCGTCCTCCTGTTCGGGTTTCCAAGGGCTTTTTGAGGGAAGTTGCGACGCGCGCTTTCTCGTTGCCACCAAGTCTCGGCAAGTTGCGGAAGGGTTAAACAAATACGCTCGTTTCACTTACATTCACTTAATCATTTGTATCCATCCAATATCAAGATGTTCTGGCAAATAATGTCGTTGTCACTCGTTCAACAGATTTCGTTCGTGCTGTTGGCGCGTGTGTCTGCTGTGGACGCGGCAATCCTAACAGCAGTTGGATGCTACTCTTCTTCAGGCTCATTAGTATTCAACGACACGTACAAATATCAAACTCAGAATTGGTGTCAGGGACTTTGCGCACCAATGGGTGACTCGGTGCTTGGTTTGACGAATGGCGGAGACTGTTGGTGTGGAAACGCAATTCCGTCTGGTAAAGTCGATTCTAGCTATTGCAACGTCGGTTGTAATGGCTACGGCCTGGATGACTGTAAGTGATGGACGTGAACATCTTTGTGAGAAGACGATTGACTTACGCGTGATTAGGTGGTGGAGTTGGATATTACACCATTTATCTGACCGGTGTCGGCACCCTGCAGAATCCCAGCGAGAGTAGCTCGTCATCCTCAGCCGAATCGTCCAGCTCCAGCTCCAGCTCCAGCTCTACGTCTAGCGTTACGAGCACGGAGTCTTCTTCATCTAGTGACGGGATGTCTACATCTGAGATCCAATCCACTACAATCGATAGCTCCTCTTCCACAACATCGAGCTCAGCTCAGAGTACCTCGACTGACACCATGTCTGTCACTGCTGGCTTAACAGTTACCACTACTGTCCCAGCAAGCCAATCATCTACTGGTGGCGCAAGTAACGCGTCCGCAGGTTCTTCGTCCGCAAATTCCGGCAATTCCAGTTCTTCCCATGGTATAAGCGGAGGTGGTATAGCCGGTATTGTTATCGGTGTCATTGCCGGCCTGGCAATTATCGCGGCCCTTGTCTTCTTTTTCATTCGGCGTCGACGTCGTGACGATGACGACGATTGGTCAGATTACCATGGTGGCAAGGGGAAGTCGCGCGGTCTAGGAGGTGGCTCCTCCAACAACCCAATCGTTGCCCCAGCCATGCCGCATGAGAAGTTGTCGTCGAACTCGTTCAATTCTGGCCGGGTTGCTATTGTCGACCAGCGATTAAACCCTGTTATGATGGAGAGACGGTTAAGTGACGGCAGCTTGTCTGACGAGCAAGACTACAGCCGGAAAATTCTAAGAGTAGTAAACATGGATTAACTGCGCAAGTTCAACAGTCGCATCCATATCAATTGCGAGGTAAGGGTTTAGAATAACGAGCTAGGTTTTTTTGGGTAAATGCTTTTCGCATCTATTTGTGAAGGGTGTGGTAAATTTCACATAAAATTAGATCATATCTATTATTTGCGCACGGTCGTTGTGTTTGATACGGAGTTACTGCATGTGGATTTCTTTTTATCTACTACCCTATTGTCTGTATTTGTCCACATTTCTATTTCTTTTTAAATCTATCGTTCCAAATGGATTGTATTGTAGTTATTACATTGTGTATAGTTACTCAAGCATAACAAGAACTTGTTCACTGATAAATAATGCACTTATGATTTATTAGATATGTATATGCTATAGATATGTGTATACACATCGACTTTTTCATATATCCCATCGGCTTACATAAACCTTTTGCTTGCCTGTCCATCCTATCTCCAAAATATGTCCCAAATGCTATACAAATGCACGATGCGCTGGCTGGCGATCTGACAATGCATATACACAAGTACTAACAAAACCTATAATCCAATCCGCACAGTATACGCCATCCAGCTATATGCAAAACAAAATACTAAACTTTTTCCGCTGCTATGAAATGGCAAGAATTATATACTGGAATAATTCGACATTCTATGGCGTCTGATGCTTAGTTCCATTAGGACGGTGGCGCTCGCTGTCTCACCTGTCGTCCAGTCGATAACGTTGCAGAGACGATGGCCCCGGAATTTCGATTTTCGCTTCACACGACGGCCGCCTTCGAGCTTGTGCAATGACTTCCAATCAATGAATTTCGCCATTTGCTGGAGTACAGTTTCGTCAGCTGTATGTGGCTGCGTGCATGATATGTACACTTTCAAGCTCGTTCGGACTGAAGAGATAAACTCCGCGAACCATGGCCATTGTGTAGCTTGCAGTGACTGTTGCGGGTTATGTTGATGTAAGAGAGGCGATGTCGATGTCGCAGCACTCTGAACAAAGGTATCATTCACAACACTCTGAACAAGCGTATCATTCCCACTCTTTATGGCTGTTGTCGGCGGCGCAAGCTCAATAGCAAGGCACTTCAGACGAGGCAACATGGGCACATAGCTCTGGAACAACATATCGAAATTCCAGTTGCCCAAGACTAATTCCTCCAATGTCTGCGAGTTCTGTTCAAGTAGCATGCGAATAGCATACAAAGTTTCCCAAATTACTGACTTGCTAAGAATAATATTGCCTGAGCCATTGACCGTCTCATCATTGGTAGGTGGCGCCCGGACAGTTAGTCGTCGAAGCTGTCGGAACATGTATATATCCCCAAACTGGAGTCTCGACAACCGCTCTAACGACAACGACATTATATTCTTCGGCACACTGTATATGAACGCTGATAACTGTGCCGAATCGCCTTGAAAAGCGAGATATTGTAAACTGGTGAGATGGCGTAGTAGGTTGCGCACGCCTCGAAAAGCAGCATCTGGTGGCATGGGAAATTCCGCCATGCCGTCTTCTGTGGATGTAATATCCTCGGGTTGTAAGTCATGGCCGACGACTGTAAGAACTTTCACAAAGCTGGCTAATTGCGGATTTCTAATACAAGTTAGCCGGGTCGTGGCAAGAACGTCAACAATCTCTTACTCTTTGAATGTTCTCTTCAGTAATGCACCGCTTCCTTTTCTATAACATTTAGTTGCCGGACTTCCGAAATGTCTATCATCAGGTGGTAATTCGCCATTCAAAGTATCGTCATGTAGCGTGTATGTATCATTGTGGACAGAAAAGTTCTCAAACAAGTCCACGAGTCCATCATCGCTATCCCAAAAGTCGGCATATTCATCTGACACTGTTCCACAGGGATCTCTAATCGAACCGCATTTCGGAAGAAACAATTTCAAATGCCGATACATTTCAACGGTCAAGAGACCGTTCAGGTGCTTATTCACAAGCACTGAGCCGTAAAAGTCACTGCCACGAAACCCGCTGTAGATCTGCAGCAAGATCTCGTTCGGCAGCGATAATAGCGCCGGCATCGTCGATATATCTTTATATTGTTTTCAGTCCCGCGATATTACGTTTCACACGGTGCTCCACATATGGTGCTCCAAATGAAGGGAAATAGAAATCCGTAATCTGCGGAGCTCGTGCCTTGAGCAAAATCTGCTTAATGTCTGTGTATCGTACCGTGAGCGGTGGGGGACGGCTCAGGCGCGGTAACATCATTGCCCCCTGAAATTTTGGGACTTACCCGGGCTCCGAAAATTTGGCGATCGATTTTGAGTTCTCAAACTTTTTGTATGCATTTCTCAAATTCGAAAGTGAATAAAAGTAGGCGACTGAGTATTCGACGTGTGTAAGTTTAAAGCCGTAGCAATTGTCTCTGTTCCGAGATTGTTTGGCACGCATTTATTTTATGATCAGGCAAGTGCGTGCTTCAAGATTCGTTGATCATTTAGTAAAAAATTGTTATCTGTACTCTCGACAAGCAGAGGTGCAGTTCGCACACGTATTGACAGCATTCGGCCGACAACCAGAATTAATTGCTAATACCAGCATGGAGAAGCCTGACGGATCTAAATACATTCTCCTTACGGAAGGCCGAGCGACGGTATTATATGAAAACGAGAATCAAGTATTTTATAATCCAGTTCAGCAATTCAATCGTGACCTCAGCACATGTGCAATTCGGGCTTGGTCGGAAGAGTATACGGAGCAGAAAACCGCTGCGAAGAGAAATCAGCGGAAAAAGCGCAAGTTGCGGAATGACAAGCGGAAGATGTCTGGCAAAGAAAATCTAAAGACTCAGGAGGAATTGGAGGCGGGTGAAGATGTAGCTCCCACAGATACGATGGAAGAGGTGCATGTGACTGATCCAAAGACTGACGAAGTCAACATAGAGGCAAGCGAGAATGCTGCCAAAGCAGCTCAGAGTGAGCGGAAAAAGGCACCGTTTATTACAATATTGGAGGCGTTGTCTGCAACTGGTCTTCGAGCCATCCGATATGGTCTCGAAATTCCGCTCATCAAGACCGTTCTCGCAAACGACTTCTCACCAGCGGCGGTCAAAGCAATTGAAAGAAACGTCGTGTATAATGACGGTGCACCGGGTGTTGTGGTTGCTTTCCATGGAGATGCCAATGCAGTTATGTACTCTCACAAGACCAAGCCATTTCACGTTATCGATTTGGACCCATACGGCACTGCAGCGCCGTTCCTCGATGCAGCTGTACAGGCAGTTTGTGACGGAGGACTGTTGCTCATTACGTGCACTGATTTGTCCATTTTGGCTGGCACAGGCTATCCTGAGAAATGTTTCACGAATTATGGTGGCATGACCTGTCGGACGGAGTTTTCTCACGAATCTGCACTCCGGTTAGTATTGAGCTCCATTGCGTCAGCTGCTGCACGCTATGGAAAGGCTATTGAGCCGTTACTCAGTCTATCGATCGACTTCTATGTCCGAGTGTTTGTCCGTGTCAGAAACTCCCCGATCCAAGGGAAGTTGCTGGCTAGGTAAGATACAGAATATTACTATGTGCCTGAATGCTAACTTCGATATAGTAAAACTATGTTGACATACACTTGTAGTGGTTGCGGATCAACATCATATCAGCCACTAGGTCGAGTCTCGATCAACGAGGATGGAAGCCAGAAACATTCATTTGCGCAAGGGCCACCAGTCTCGTCTCACTGTGAACATTGCGGATTTGTCCATCACGTATGTCGCGCGTAGTAATTTAATATATTTATGGCTCTAACAGGCTATGATATAGCTCGGTGGACCGATGTGGGCTGGGCCTCTACACAACAAAGACTTTATTGATCGTATCCAGAAAATTACTGAAACACTAGATCCAGTGATTTACAAGACAATTCCACGAATCAAAGGTATGCTGACGCTTGCGAAAGAAGAGCTTGACGATCCGTTCTATTTCACCGCCGCCCACGTCTCTTCGACGATGCGTTGTTCATGTCCGCCAATGACAACCATGACATCTGCTCTATTGAACGCGGGGTACAAGGTATCCGCTACCCACGCTGTTCCTGGTGCCATCAAGACCAATGCCAACTGGGGGGTCATATGGGACATTCTGCGGGAATGGATCAAAACAAATCCTGTGAAGGAGACCAATATCAAGGAACACTCCCCAACCAAGAAATTGCTGGAAAGGCGAGAGCCAAGGTAGGCTAGGCACCTGAAGCAGAGTTTATGGAGATATCGTCGATTACTAACGGCATATTTCTTATAATATAGCTTTGCAGTCGACTTCACCATGCATCCTGAAGCGAATCCGCCGTCTCGTAGAATTAAGATCGCCCGATATCCTCTGAATCCACCAAACTGGGGCCCGAAGGCACGGGCTAAGGGCGATAAGCCATTCAACAACCACAAGATAACAGGCCCAGGTTCTGAACCTGTACCAGACGCTCCAAACGAATGGGAAACTGGAGATGAGAATGGAGAGGTTGATATGAAGAAACAAAAAACAACATAAACAAGTCAACTTTTGTATGCGCTATGTAAATGCATGTGTACAATGATCAATACAGCAGAAATTGTACTATAATACAAGATAACTATCATCCTGTGATGCCCACTAATCTAATCTCAAAAACTTAACAACACCATTGCAATATCCAACCAAGTCATCTAATCTCTTCTTTTCCTTTTTTTCAACTTCCTGCCATCTAGTCAAGGCGTCATTTAGGTCAGTAACTTCACGATTCTCGACTATGACATCACCATGGATCTTCAAAAACATCGACATCCAAGCTTGAACCAATTCATAATCGTGCTTCATTTCCATGTGGGCCGTCAGTGCGGAGACAAAGTATGCAAATTGATCGATTTCTAATGCATCTAATGACCGAAATTCCAAATCTGTAGCCGATGGAGAGAGCGTCTTTAAATAGGAGACGAACGCGGTATCTGAGTCACAATTATTACCAGATCTATCAAGCCAGACTCAATATAACTTACAATCGTCAATTGCATGGCCCTCGATCAATTTCCGTCTAAATTCGGTAATCTTATATGAACCGCTTTTCATACGTGCCTTCGCAGGCGCGTCCTCCTCCTTCTTAGCAGGCTGAGCACCTGTCAGTGTCAAAAAGAATGGCGGTTGCTCGGGTGCCTTAGGCGCCTCCTTCGGCTTGTTCCGTTGCTTGATGATGTCCAAGTTTACCAACGTCATATACCTATTCCTAGGAGCTACACTAAGGGTTAACAGCTTCTGATTGAGCTGCTCGGGTGATACGTAGTTTCCTGAATCACTAACATCTCCATCCTCAGCATCAATCCCGTCAGAGCTGAAGGCGCCTTCCAATAGACCACCTGCTCCTTCACCTGAAATAGTTGGCATAGCTACCAGTTCAAGTTCTTGATTTGTAATTTGGCGGAAAGCAACTTGCTTAAACATCGTTCGGTTGGTCCACAAGTTTATGCCGACACCTTCCTCATGAGCTGTGGCAAGCCATTCTCCATTCCCGGATAGTCGTAGCGCGGTCACGATTGAATCAACTTTGACTGCATCAATGCATGTTCCTGTTGGTAAATCCCAAGTACGAATCGTACTGTCCAGGCTGGCCGACACGATCCATCGTCCGTCAGCAGAGAAATCAAACGCAGTAATTGCCTTAGAATGGCCTTTCAGTTCACGAACGACCCGCATTGTGGTGACGTCAATGATAAAAATCTGGCAATTCTCCATAGCTACCGCGAGCATATCAGTCGATCTATGCAGTAACAATGACGTTGCGGGGTTCGGTAAATGAAGCTTGTAATTCAAAGCCGTGGTCTTGAAATCATGAAAATGAAGCTCGCTATCAAGGCCGCAAGAAATCACAGTCCTATTGAGACTATCTAGAGCCACGCCCGTCACCGCTCTTTTGTGTGACCTGAACCTTTTCCGGTGTATACCACTCTGGAGATTGTAAGCATCGACAGAGCCATGAGCAGATCCAACAAGTCCAAAGTTGCCACAGAAGGAGATCCCAACTGATCTCACTACCCCCTTGTCTGATGTCTTGAGTTGCCACCGACCTACAATACCCCGTTGGCCGTCCCACGTTCGAGCGAAAGCTTGATCTTTATGGGCGGTGATAATGTTTTCCCAATCACCTTGCTTATTACCTTCGTATGCCATGGCCGTAATTTGAGGAAATTTCTCCCGTAGCGAGCTAGTCAACCCTGCCTTGCGAGAATTGGCACTGCCCTTCTCACGCTGTGACAATTCGTGGCTCTGGGCATCCTTTCTGAGTGAAAACGTCCACAGTGATCTATCAAGAGATGCTGATAACAGAAAGTGTCCGGACTCTTCGGTGAAGAATAAGCACATGGATGGTTGAGAATGTCCACCTCGAGATCTAAGGTGACGAGGAGGAGAAATGACTAGAGTTGTTGAAGTGCTTATCTCCGGATCAAACACATATTCCTATCCTCATTAGTAAGACATTTAGATGCTGTTTAGCACGGCCTTACATACCTTCAGCGAGTTGTCGCCACCAGAAGTCACAAAAACCGGCTGTCCGTTGAGGAATGATACGCACGAGATTCCGCCATGAGCTGCAGAATGAACATCTCGGAGAATGTGCACTCGTCGTTTTCGGTTCAAATCATAAAAATATAGGTCGCCATCTGCAGTACCCGCAGCCAAGTGCGCATTTCCATCTGTTCGGAACGAAATCGATGTAACTTTTTGTCGACAGCTAAGCTGACACAACACTTTGTCGTACCTGAGGTCGTAAACCTGAATCTTTCCGTCGCTAAAGGCAAGACCTAGAGTGTCCAACACAGGCGCCACGTCGATATCGGTCAGTAGAGTCTCAAAAGGCTTGCTCTGGAAGACCAGATTGCCGGTTCTGATATTGAATAGAAGAACGTAAGACGTTGTAGCAACTACAATCTTGTTGAGATAAGTGTGAGGATGAACTAGTTTGACGATATCGCCAGCGCCGGGAGGCAAAGTTATGGATGTGTAAAGCTCCGGGGGAACAGATTTATCCGGGGAATTAAAGCGGAAAACGTAAACAACCTCATTGCTGCAAGCGCACACGTAATCCCCGAAGATTAACAGCTTCTTCAACGGGGAATTAGAACCAGACTCTACTGAATATTCTAGCCGTCCACGTCGGAACACGCCAACAGTAGTCGCCCAGATCGCGTAAACGAAGTGGAAGTGAGTTGAAATGGCACTGATCGGAGCACTAGTTTGTGGGGTCGAAACAAAGAGCAAGTGTAGTGTGCCGGCCTGTTATCATTAGCCAAAAATCAGACTAAATGCCAATGGGCACTCACATCGTAAATCTGGAACGAGTTTCCCACAACCGTCGTAATGATAAATGTTTGACCCAATGTCGAAATCGAGAAAGGTACTTCGTTAGTAACATATCCAAGACTCTAACACAACACTTCATTAGTACGTGCATATTGACAAAATTTGAATATTGGGCAGCTTCATTGACATACCCTGAATGGAGAGAAAATTCTTGACGCCGGCCTTCGAGCCGATCGCGCTTTATGCTCCACCAAATCAGAAGCTACCTTGCGGCGCTTTACAGCATCTGTATCCAAGGTAACTGATACAGAAGGCATTCTAGAAATGAATCTAAATCCCTGATCGAGTGGTAGTCAATGAATCAAGATTGAGAAGTATATCCTTCGACATATTTTTGTGCCTAGACAAAAAAAATTCAGGGGCCGGGTAATTCTTTTCTCCCAATTAGCACCTTGGAGCTTTGGCGATTACGGCCGCAACCGCGGGCAAGGTTGATGCTTGGAACATTTGGTCATTGGCCAATGTAATAACACTTCAGTTACCATGTACAATTGCCTGGCGGAAATTCAATAGAAAATCAATAGACAGAATAAACGCAATTGAAAAAAGTATTTTACAATTTAAAGAACGGAAATGAAAGAAAGACGACACAGGCCTGCACCCCGTATAAGCTAGAGCATCAAAGTCTACACAACGCTCGGGCAGTGACAAAAATAATTACCTCCGCCGTCAAGTAGTGGTCGGCAATTATTTCCAGGAAACTTGGCGGCGCCATAAGCAAACCACGTTCATTCCTGCAACGCCCCCTGAGCTCAGTTTTCTTGACTGATTGCGCTCATTATCTCCGATATTTACTCTTCGTCTATCGTAAAGCCGACCAATGGCGTCAGTAATTCCCAGCTCGCCTGGCTTGACGCCATCATCGTCGAAGTCGTCGCGCTCTTCTTCGCCATCTTCTGAACGGAGCGCAATGTCGTGCGCCAGTCCAACCCGCTCAGCAGCCGGCATCGGCCTCACTCTCACAAAGACGATATCAAGAGACTCGAACTCCGGTTTGATCTCGCTGCCCCCGAATCCCATGGGTCCAACTCTGCTCCAGGGTCCACCAACCCCACAAATTGAAAAATATGGCACAATAGGGGTATGCGCTATGGACGCGAAGGCGCGCAGCAAGCCGTGCCGACAGATACTGAACAGACTCATTGCCAATGGACAATTTGAGACTGTGATCTTTGGAGACAAAGTCATCTTGGATGAAGGTACTCCTGCCGATGGTCGTTGTGTGCTTCCAAGCTAATCCTTATTCTGAAGATATTGAGAATTGGCCGACCTGTGACTATTTGATCTCCTTCTTCTCAAACGGATTCCCACTCGATAAAGCAATTGCATACGTGAACCTTCGAAAGCCGTACCTAGTCAACGACCTTGCGTCTCAGAAGCTCCTTTGGGATCGCCGACTCGTCCTAGCTGTTCTGGACAGTATCAGCGTTCCAACGCCGGCGAGGCTCGAGATTTCTCGTGACGGTGGACCAAAAGTGGACTCAGTACTTAAGAAACGATTGGCAGAGACTGGTGTCACGGTCAAGGAGGGCCCTGAACCAAAGTGGGAATTATTAGATCCGGATACATTGGCAGTCGACGGCAAGATTCTCAAGAAACCGTACGTTGAAAAGCCGACGAATGGCGAAGATCACAATATCTACATTTACTATCACTCCAGCCAGGGTGGTGGTGGCCGGAAGTTATTTCGCAAGGTTGGCAACAAGTCCTCCGAATTTGAGTCTACACTCTGCTACCCTCGCACATCTGGAAGTTTCGTTTACGAGCAGTTCATGGACACCGATAATTACGAGGACGTCAAAGCTTACACAGTCGGTCCTAACTACTGCCACGCTGAGACTCGGAAGTCGCCAGTTGTCGATGGCCTAGTTCGACGGAATACGTTCGGTAAAGAGATCCGATTCGTCACCAAACTTACTCCCGAGGAAATCAGAATGGCAAAATCAATTTCAATTGCATTTCACCAGGCTATTTGCGGGTTTGATCTGCTGCGCGTGAACGGGAAGTCATACGTTATCGACGTTAACGGCTTCTCATTTGTCAAAGAAAATAACGAGTACTATGACAACTGTGCGAAGGTCCTTCGGAGTATGTTCACCGCAGTTAGAGACAGTCAGAAGCGATTACCGCCCTCATTGAGCGTTCCTAAGCCGTCTGCACAGAAGCAGCAGAGTTGGGTGTTAAAGGGTATCGTTTTCGTTGTTCGACATGCAGATCGGACGCCTAAGCAGAAAATCAAGTTTTCATTCTATTCCCCTATTTTCATTGCCTTGCTTAAAAGTCACAAGGAGGAGGTCATTATCCGTGGGAGAGAACCGCTGCAGGAAGTTTTGGATGCCACGAGATTAGCTGAGAAGGAGAAAGTCGAAGACATGGGCAAGCTGGCTCAACTGGCCCACGCGCTCGAAAGAAAAATGGATTTCGCTGGAACAAAGGTGCAAATCAAGCCTGTTTTGAATGATAATATGGACGTGGAGAAAGTCCAGCTTATCATAAAGTGGGGTGGTGAGCCTACACACTCTGCCCGTTACCAGTCCAGTGATTTGGGCGACCAGATGCGGAAAGATATATTACTTATGAACAGACGCGTTTTGGACGACGTGATGGTGTTCACTAGCTCTGAGCGCCGTGTTGCTACCAGTGCTCAGATCTGGGCCACGTCGTTTCTAGACAAAAAGGAGATTGATCCGGATTTTCTGATTATCAGGAAAGACTTGTTGGATGATAGCAATGCGGCTAAGGATTTAATGGACAAGGTGAAGAAGAAAATCAAGCCGCTCCTTCGTAAAGGTCTCAAGCCACCGCCTCAATTCACGTGGCCCGAGAAAATGCCGGAGCCGAGTGTCGTAATTCAGGGCGTGGTCGAACTGATGAACTTTCACCATGAGGTAATGGAAGCGAATTTCAAGTACCGAGATGTGAACGCTTTCCAATCCCGATGGTGCTGCGGCGAGGATCCGTTATTGTTCAAAGAGCGGTGGGATAAGCTTTTTGCTGAGTTTATTAGCGTGGACAAAGTAGATCCGTCCAAGATCTCTGAGCTGTACGACACAATGAAGTACGACGCTCTTCACAACAGACAGTTTTTGGAGAACATATTCTTGCCGTACGAGCCAAAGGATGTCAGTGCCGCGGCAATGAACGCTTCTGTGAAGTCTAATTCAAGCAGTGTGAAATCATCCCCATTGCACACGGCTGACGAGTTTCCTCGGAAACAATCATCAAGTAACTCTTCATCCGACAGATTCCAGGACGAGAGGTTCAGCAAGCTGAGAGAACTTTATAGACTCGCTAAAGTATTATTTGAGTATGTTACTGTTTGTGTCCTGACTTTGATTTGCTTTGCGTTAACGATATGTTAGCTACATTTGTCCTCAGGAATATGGAATTGAAGATGACGAGAAACTTGACATTGGCTTATTGACGAGTTTGCCGCTTGTTAAGCAAATACTTAATGATCTCGACCACATGAAGGAAACCGACACTGGAGCATGCTGCGCCTATTTCACCAAAGGTATAATTTATTTTATGTTTCTATTTTCGGCGATATTGGTTAACAATTGTAGAGTCGCACATATATACACTCTTAAACGTGATCTACGGCTGCGGCATCCCGACCAAGATGTTACGGAATGCGATCCCGGAGCTCGACTATCTGACCCAAATCTGTTTTGAGCTGTTTGAATCCGCAGACACGCAAACCACTCAGAAAAAGTACTCCGTCCGCCTGAGCATATCTTCCGGGTGCCACTGCTCGGACCCGCTTGACATTCACCTCGATTCGAAACACTGCATATCCTGTATCCCGCGGCGCTCCTTGACAAGTCACTTGGACATGGACGAGGTTAGTCGGATGTTTCGGGACAACTTCTCACGAGTGTGTTTGCCGAAACGGTTTATTCCCGTTAATATATCGTCCAAGCCGGTGTCCCCGATTGAGAATTCGCCGACGTCAACTAGTGATATGAAGACCCTGTTGCCGGAGGAGGTGTCGAAGTCATTGGCTAAGGTGGATGCCGACAAGGAAACGTCATCTGAGGAAGGGGTTAAATTAGATGTATAACGGGATAGATCTCTGGTAGCTGAATCATTTCTTTATAGATATCTCGTTCAATGTTAAGTTGCTGAAGGTAATAGAATGGACCATTGATTCGATTTACTCATGATACAAGGACGTTCCATCCAAAACACCACAGACACAATACTAGTCATTAATCTTCTCCAGAGCAAGTCAAAGCCTATCAAAAAAAACCTAGCAAGACCCGCAATAATGCAGGGGACGCGATCTAATCTAACAAGGCAAAGGCTTGTGCGTACTGCGCCAGGCCCTCCCGACTTGCGTCCGGTTGGAGGGGTAGCGCCATCAGATGAGGCCCCGCATACGGTGACGTGAAACCCTGGGCGAGTTCGGGATCAAAGCCCAACCTTTTGTAGTATGTAGGATCGCCCAACACGAAGACAATTGCCCATCCTTCCTGCTTTGATAGGTTCAAACTTCTTCGGATGAGAGCGGCCGCAACGCCTCTTTGCCGGTGTGATGCGAGAACACAAACAGGTCCCAAGCCAAGGGAGCGCCTTGGGAATTCCATGCGCGAAAACACGACATGACCAACAATATTACCATTTTCTACGGCAACAAGTGATATGACAATACTGCCATCTGCCCTGAGCCGGTCCACCAAGGTAGCTTCAGCTTTGGTAGGGAACGACGCCTCTTCCACTTTACGAACGCCGGCTATATCGGCTTCGACTTCAATCCGGATTTCCATTTATAGTTCCTGTCGCGTCCGAGTCTTTGTTTCTTCAATAAGGCTCCGGTCGGGACAGTTGGTGTTCTGCTGGTCTGGGGAGAGCATGGATACCACCACACGGGATTATCGGTTGTTATGGAGCGTAATGTAATCGCTTCGAAAAGTGCGGTGCTCGGGTCGGGGTGGCTGGCTCCCCGACCGTCATATTTGGCGTCTGATCAATACGAAAATCAAGTTTGTTATCTAAGGTCGCCGTCCTTCGCTTCGGAGTGCGCTAAAGTGGCGGCAACCGCCAACGGCAATCTTTAGCTAATAATCGACATCTCCGACTTCCTAAATGGTTCCCAATATGTCCCACACGAGCGAACCCAACGATTTACCAACATGACACCTGGCGCCCGGCGCTGCAATTTATCATCGTTGTAATTATATAATCCCTTTATAAACCATTACTTCTGTAGGAAAGGGGAACCTGTTAATGAGCATGTCAGATGTACCATCTGGATCAACAGGATATGGTTCTCGCGACTGTTTGGTCCCATCAATCATCGGCGTTCCTCTCTTGTTCGCGTGCAAAAGAGCAGTCGAGGTTTTCCTCTCCCTTTCCGTTACCCGTAACTGCATGCAAACCGCCATTGTACTGCCTAGGACTCTTTCCGTCTCACAACGTAGTCCTTAGCCACGTCTCTGCAAAACAAGTTCCGTTTGAGCATGTTCATCTTTTCTTTCTGGGCTTGCAGCATTGTCTCACGAAAATGAATAGTAAGGGCTGCGCGAGCAGGCCAATATTAAGAGCCGAGACTTGGAAGATGGGATCGGGGACTGCTTCCAGAGTACGGCCATGTGCACTTAACTAGAATATGAAGATATTACATTCATTATTTAAGTAATGGTATGACAATCCTATCCAAAACACCACAACAAAGGAGACATTGACTGTTCTTCTAGACACACGCCAACGTATCATGCCAACAAATGTAATGCTCAATATTATGCTACTCATATCTTAATTGCTTCCCTTCCCACTCATTATGGCGCCGGATTCTAGAGCGGCTACGTCGTCTGGTTTGGTCGGTGTTCGTGCAGGGGTAACTGTGTGGTCGCTCTTAATACTTTCTGCGCCGCCTGCTATGCCGGAATATAGCCGCATGGGAGACCATTCGGAGATATAGCTCACCAACTCCGAAAACGACTGCGGGTAAGAATATTCCCCGGCAGTCGCATCATCTAACGGCCGCTTAGATGATGAGGCAATGGCGTCGATATGAGCGGCTTCCTCATCGTCATCATACTCGTCTTCGCTGACCACGAACGCGCTGTCGTCCCAACTCGTGAAATTAGTTTGCGCCGATGATAACGAGTCATGGGTAACCCCGCGTTCCAGGAGCTTCAACATCGCTTTACCCTGATCGAGATCTCCGGCATCACTTTTCACCGCGCCCGCTTCGATATTCTCCGGCGGCACCGCACACTCGGCATTCCTGTCATTGCTTGCCTCTGCCTCATCCGGATCGTATGGTTCGACGAAATGATGCTCAATCAAATGATGAATAACAGGCCACCCATAAGCATTCGCAAACGTCCGCCGTACAATAATATTATTATGTGCATCAGGCTCCAACTGCACCAGCACCTTCCGCCAAGTCATATTATCATGCCAGGATCTCGCAATTTTCTCCTCCACGCGCGCTTTTTCGACCTTGCTGCTCGAACTGTCTGACGCGAATGGCGCCGTGTCGGAATTGCTGGCCAATTTGGACGACGCGCGTTTCTTCAGTTGCCGGTGCGGAAGGTCTTTCGGAGAGTATATCCGATCGTGAAATATCGCGGTTGGTCGAGAATCGACATCAAGGATAAAACTTTCCGGTGGTAGCGGGGGATTTATAAGAGACGAAGCAGACTCCAACATCGACGTCTTCGGCAAAGGGACTAGCCTGTCATCCTCACCATCGCCTATATCATGGACATTCACCGTCTGGCTGCGGTTGTAGATCCTACTCGGCTTGCGACGGATCATGGCCTGTGGACGGAAGAGCGACAATGTAAACTGCAGCGGCTTCCACGCGTCTGCGACGATATTTGAGTAATTAGTGTGCTGCCGCTGCATAGGAGTCGACGGGACATCGTGTACGTTCTGGACTTTGCCGTCCTCCTCGATCTCACCTGTAGCGTCCTCCCCGCGTTCAGTTGTGACGTCACCAGAATTCGCAAGGTTGACTTGACTGGAGCTATGGCTATCCGCCACCTTCACGCCTCGTTGCGCCTGGTTCGCTTTAGCGAGACCCCGCCAGTCGAGGTATAACAACGCTGAGGTGCGCAGCGGCACGATACCATCGTTAACAGCGTTGGCATATACCGTCCGTCGCTTAAATCGTCTCAAAATCTCCGCGGCAGGGCCGGTGGGCAAAATCCGCAACAACGGCTTCGACACGATCGAGGAAGTGAACGGCGACGCAGGTTTCCACGTCAATCCCAAGTCTTGGCCTGTCTTTCCGACAACGCCAAAATCGAGGGCGAACTTCACGTATAACGGGTTTTCGTTTGACAGTCCGAGAAACGGCGTTGCGAGAGCGATGAAATTTACTGGTTCGATCATCTCAAAGAAATCAGGATAATGCGCGTGTAGAAAAGCAATGGCATATGTCATGACTAGACCGCCGAGAGAGTGTCCGATAAACGAGATTTTCTTGACATTCGGTTCTCGTAGGGATGTTGCGATATGCTGCGCCAATCGTTTACCGAGGTACTTTACGCCTCGTTCAGTTCGACATACGTTGTCGAAGTATCCCCTGACAATGACGTTCTCACCGGTAATCCGTGCCGCTTTGTCGATCTGCTCTTTTAAAAACAGCATGTCCGCACCGGTATTTGAATGCAAACCGTGAGAAACAACGACCAAATGCACGTCCTTATCCGGATCCGGTTTTGGGGAACTCCAAATCGCAGCAGTGTCAAAATGGGTGACCTTCAAACATTTTGAGAAAATCCCATCTTCAGCGTCGAGATGCACTGAGTCGTAGTTCCGCCCAATCGACACCTCGAAGGAGATTGTCGCAGAGGAAGAAAAGATGAGCTGACTCACGACGTCGATCGTCCACGTGTGCTCTGTCCTGCTTGGATCCAATTTCAGTTCAGCATAGTATGACTGCGCGGCTTTTATTTGCGGCTCGTAGGACGGCTGGTCGTAAGGATTAGTAACAGTCACGGAAGGATCATAGTGGGATGGTATGACGTCGACGTAGAGGATGAACGGGCCGTTGAGGTAGGCTGCGCGCAGTGGGAACAGCTCCGTATTGCGCACGCGGAGATAGAGTGAACTCGGCGACGGCACGACATTGTCGTGAGAAGGAACGTAGGTGATGATGTAACGGTGTAGTTGTCCGACCTTTACGCTGCACCGCGTGCGGAAGAGAAGCATTCTTTCGGCCTATCAACCTGGCTGATCGTATCCTCTGGTCAATCAACCGTAAATGATGAGTATTTCCTTTCTATAGTGGTGTAATCATGAGATCTATGCCAATAGATGGTGCTTTACGTAGCTCGTCGCAGGCTAGTCTGTCATTTGTAAATAGCAGTGGATTCTGTAATAATACATCAAGGTCATCATCTGTAGATGATCAGGTGACCGTATTATGAAGTGTCAGTCTCGGATCGAGAGCCTTAATTGGGACTCGAAATCGGGCGCCAAAATTTCGGATTGCTGCTAACGAAAGTTTGCCCAAAACTCGCGCCGTCGTAAGTTTTTGGGTGCCAGGCAGCCGCAGACCTAAATGTCACCATCGAAGTTGTTTACCTCAATCTGCCTTCACTATTTATATTTTCATCTGCCAATGCTTTAGATGACGACACTAGGCGAAACGTCCTGGAACGCAATCTAGGGATGTTAACGAATAAAATATTTCGTTATTCGTATTCGATATTCGTATTCGTAAAATTTCTTTTATTCGTAACGAATAAGGCTTGAACGGTCGAATACGAATAGCGAATATTATCCGCAGTTTATTCGTAATGGAATGACCCTAACCCTATGTGTCAACTTTATTTTTAGTTGAACACGACGCGTAGTAACTAAACGCGTCTCTTACACAACGGCGCGTTCTATTCTACCAATATTCTTCAATTCCTTTGTAACTAATCTATACGTATCTACAGCAAAATGTCTGACAGCGGTCGTGAGATCTCCACCATCAGCGGAATGGACGAGGACGAGTTGTCCCTTATCATGTCTAGCCGTTTTCGTCAGTCCGAGAGAATTGACTATCACCTCCTTAATGACGGCAGTGACGAAGAGGCAGGTCCTGAAGACCGGATCGTTAAGAAGTTGCGATTGAATTTATCAACTGAAGGCGTTGAGCCACTTACAGCTAATAATTCGGCTATTCAATGGATATCAATTTCCCCTGCTCCAAGCGAATCTCAGACGTCTGACACCTGTCACGAAGAGACTTCGTCGGTAGAAGAACTGCCAGAATCTTCTGGTGTCTCGGGTGAGTCGTCAGCACATCTCGACAAGAACCAGAATCTCTCACTGTGGTCAAACTTCAGCGTCTCTGAGCTTCCCGGAAAGTTATGGTATCCGAAGCGAGGCAAGAAGGGACCAATCGTGGATCGTGAGATTCGATGCAAAATGTGTGCTTGGAAGACGACGGATTCCGCCCGAGCAACTTCCACCAGCAACATGAAACTTCACCTTGGCAAGCATGGCATCCCATTGAATGGCGGTGATGGCCATGGACGGGATGAAGGGGAACCGAAGCAGCAATCGCTTACTACGATGTTCAAGAAGAGTTTTAAGGATGATGTAGCGAAAAGATTAGAGCAGAATTTGGTACGTTGGATGGTCACGGATGATATGGCGTTCCTGGCAATTGAATCATCGTCATTCCAACAAATATTCAACGATATAGGTGTTTCACTTCCATTCCGTTGCCGGCAGACTGCAGCTAGTCGAATTGATGCGGAATTCAATTTATGTCGGGCTCAATTGGTTGATGACTTGGCGCTAACGTGTCAGAGTATTGCATTGTCGCTGGATGTTTGGACCAGCAAAAACTCGAAGGCTATGTTAGGTGTGATCGGACATTGGATGACGGCTGATTTTCAATATCGGGAACAAGTTCTTGAGTTTGCAGAAATATCTGGAGCACACACCGGGGAAAACATGGCCGATATGTTGCATAAGACCTTGGTCGAGCTCGGAATTGAGCGCAAGCTTCTCACTATTACGGCGGATAACGCATCAAATAACCAAACACTGGTGTCTGACCTATACTTGTTACAGGAACAGCTCTTAACAGATGATACAACTGGGCGTCCTGAGGAATTTCGCTTTCAAGGTACTGATAGCTATGTCAGGTGTCTGGCACATGTGCTGAATCTCATCGTCAGCGATATTCTATCTGCCTTGAGATCAGGAGATCGCAAATCGGCAGTCGATGCTTGCGATCTCCTGCAAACAAATCAAAACCTGGATATTGACTCGCATTCGGCATTGTCTAGACTTCGGATCATGGCTCTTTGGATAGCCCGCACGCCACAACGAAAGGAACAGTGGAAGGTTATGTGCAAAGCAAACGGATTGAAATCTAAATTCATCGAATATGACGTGGATACCAGATGGAATTCCACCCATAGAATGCTCCGGGACGCCATCGAAGCAAAGCAACAAATAAGAAGGTGGGTTGCACAGCAGCAATATCTTCCTCCTTTTAGTGCCCAAGATTGGCATCGTTTGCAACAAGTCGAGACTATTCTGCAAAAATTCGAAGAATTTACTTTTACCGTATCCAAGAGAGAACCTCAGATCAGCCTCGCGATCCCAATCTACTATGAATTGCACGATATGCTCAATGATGCTGCTTCCATGGAGGGAGAATTTTCTGAACTTGATGTTGATATTGCCCATGCTGTCAAGGCAGGCTTAAAAAAGTACCAAAAGTACTATAACTGTATGGATGGGGTAGACGCATATTATATAGCTCTCGTCCTTGATCCACGCTTCAAAGCTCTACTTTTGGAGAAAGAACTTGGAAAATCAACTGCCGCGAAAGTCATTACTCATCTGAAGGAGGTTCTACATCGACAGTACCCGCTAACAACAGACCCTGTGTCGGTTTCTGCAGACGACAAAATAGTCACAGGGTACAGTATTGAAGCGCGAGTTCTGCAGAAATTGCAACCGCGACAACGCCGTGTATCTGATATTGACCGGTATTTCGACAATGAGGTAGTTGTGGTCAACGACGGAGTGACCATGGAAAGAGGTTGGCTGTTTGAATGGTGGCGAATGAATCAGGATGAATTCCCTAGAATGGCAGCCGCAGCAAGGGATTATTTGGCAATTCCTGCCTCTGAGGTGGCTGTCGAAAGACTCTTTAATACGGGAAGAGATCTTCTAGGTCTACGGAGGCATTCATTGAGTGCTGAGACAATGAGAAGATTGATGTTGTTGCGAGCAGTGTACAAGAGGGACCGGGCAGGGAAGCCGTGATTTTATGAAGTATATGTCGTGTAAAATTGCTGTTACCTCAAACGAGCGAAACATTTACGAATATTACGAATAATTTGCGAATAAACACATTTTATTCGTATTCGCATTAGTAAGCAAGAATAATTGAATTATTCGTATTCGAATTACGAATAATTCGAATATATTCGTTATTCGTTAACACCCCTAACGCAATCGTATTTTAAGCTTCGATAATGTATGTTCTGGCATCATTGAGCCTACTTAGCTGCTTTAGCACCCATCTAAATGAGCTTGTCTGTTCAGTAGTAATGAAGTAGAGTGCCATACGGATCGTTCGAAGATTGTTGTCGACTGTCACAACGTTGACAAGGCGCAGACGAAAAAGATTTGTCTTATACCTAGCATCTATCAAAAGTAGTTGACCTTACAGCCGTGCTTTCGCAATATCGTCAGGATGGAGCACAACGAGTGATTCGAGAGTATTGTCAGCGGCAATTTTCACTCGATAGACCATGCCTTCCTTGCCTAATGTCTTTATGCACCTGGCAGTTGACTTTCCCTTTTTTCCCTTCTCCTCTTTGCGGTCTCTGGTCCGTAGTATACGTGACATTCCCGATGATGGCTATCTTCGGCGGGTTCGGGTTTTGCTGTAGAATTTCTGGGTATGATAATAACTGTCTACTACCCAAAGAGGAATGGTTTGGTTTACTCCCCATGAATCTCCTTTGTGTAAAATTTCGTTTTGCGCAAAATTCAAAATTCGAAATTCGGGACTCGAAATTTTGGCGCCTATTTAAAGACTCGCCATGTTCCGGGGTATGTATTCTCCCCTGACCCTACGCCGCTGAAACTGAGGCACTGTCAACCTGAGTCCTGATCCCGGGGAATATACGCATACATGTGAAAGCACTTTCCTTGGTACCTTATCATTATATTGAATATTATCGTTACAAAACGGGCACTAGTTGACGCTATACCCTGGCTGTGGGAAGTGGCTCATTTGCTTGATGATGACGAGACAGTCATGACGTAGCTGGACTGTCTAGTCCGAAAAATCATTAACTTAATTATAATGGGTGGAAAAGCTATAATATTTACAACACAACAATAAACGGCATCTACATCTCTTACAACACACATGACCCTAGAAAATACTACAATGCGTCGTCGAAGGAACGGGCTGCTCTATGAAATACTAGATATAGCACCAAGAAAGCAGATTAAAACGACCATAACAGTAGTAATTGACTATCATACATCACCGGCTACTTATCGACATCCATGTCGAAGTCATCCTTTAAATTTTCTCCACCATATCGCTCCTCTCTCCATTCTTTGCTCACTCTCCACTCCTCCAACCGCCTTTTTTTCATCTTCCAACCGCGATCTTCCGCTTTTCCCGGTCGGATAAAGTCCACTTTTTCGATCCGAAAACTCACCCCGTCGTGCCGGGTTAACCATGACCGGGAGTTAATCCCATGTCGAAACGTGCCTTGGTACTTTTGCAAAAGTGGTAGTATTCTTAATGTAGCAACGCAGTCGCCTTTTTCGGCATTCGAACCGTCCGAAGACTCCGCTAAATATCCACTGTGATAAATTGCGGCGACAACGTCGGAATCGTCGGTGTACACATCGGTCCCCCATACTTCCCGCCTGGTGACATGGGGATTGGTCCGCCGCGACAAAAATCTTCGAGCTATCCGGATCTGAATGAGTGAGTTCACTTTGTCTTCTAACCGCGGAATGATCGGTTGATGCGAGTCCGGGGTCGGAGTGTATACGAGCGAGCCGAGATTATAACTCGGGAATACATTAGCTGCCTTGAGGACGTCGGTGCTGTCGACTCGTAGCTGGTATCTAGTCGGCATGCTGTCGTAGGTTGATGCTGGTGGTGGTACTGGTGGTGGTGACGGCGAGTTCCTTTTCCTGAGGCAATATTAGTCGACGCCATACGATGAGGGTAGCAATTTCAACATACAATCCGCCCAACCCACTCTCGAATAGATGAGAATGATTCCGGTGATGATGGCGTCTCTTCCGAGACTTGTCACCGTCGAGGGTTGGCGAGCCGATGACGGACGAGTTCGTGGATCCGCCACTGGCAGAGTCGGCGATGGATTGATCAGCTGAGAACGAGATGGTAGAGGCGGCAGCGGCGGCGGCTTTCTTTACTACCCTCGCGACAGCGTCTTCGGCACGAACGGGGGTGGAGTCCTGGGGCGCCGCCTGCGACTGCTGCCCGACTTGCTGAAGGCTCTGGGACGACTGGGGATACGGGAGGGTAGACGGTGGTTGGGCGGGGTGGAGTTGTTGCTCAACGGGGGCCGTGTGTTGAGACTGGGGCGTCGACGGAGCGGTGCGGCGCGGGGTGGAACTCGGATCGAACTGGACGGGTGGAAGTGTCGGCCCGACCGTGAAAGGCGACGCGGCACTCATTCTCGAACGGTATTCAAGTTCGGACGGGGTCGGCGTCGTGCTTGCTGGCGGTGGCTGCTGCTGCTGCTGCTGCGGTGATCCTGTCGCGAATTGAGTTTCGGGGGAGAGCGAATTTCGTGATCGTTGTGGTTGTAATTGTTGCTGTTGTGGCAGCTGCTGCTGCTGGTCCGCGTCGTGGGATATTTCAGGCGGCAGGGTGGGCGAGACAAGGTGGTGATGATGGTGCCTGTGGACGTGCTGGTGCTGGGGCTGGTGCTGGGGCGAGGGGGACCGCCCCGCCGCAGCGGACCCGGCCGATACCACAGAGCCAGCTGCCGACACCGGTGCAGACGCAGGCTGCTGCGTAGATTGCAAGGTCTGTTGAGGCAGAGGAGGCGGTGACGACGCTCCAAGGATAGAGGATATGGAGATACCACCGGAAGCCGCGCGGTGGTGAAGGGGGAGCGGAAGCTCCCGGCCAGGCCTAAAAGGTGGGAGGGTCCGACTCTGGGAACCGGGGCCGAGCGACGGCAGCACCGGCGGAGATGGCCCAGAGCCGGGCGTAGACTGAGACCTGGAATGGGATTGAGTCGGGGCCGACTGCTGCATTATTTGGTGGTGATGGTGGTGATGGTGATAGTGGGGAATATGGTGGTGATGGTGCTGCTGTTGCTGGTGCTGTTGCTGGTGCTGGTGCTGGTTATTGTGCGGAGGCGAATGAGTGAGCGTGTTGTGTGCGGTTGTCGTCGGCGACAGCGGCGGGCCCATTGGGCGGACAAATGAGGACTTCGACCTTATTTACTGCGCTAAGCTGTGTAGCAGGCTCAGTAGAAGAAGGCAATAATGGGTTGTGAGTCTGGGGCAGTCGTATTCTTTACCCGCCAGCCGACTAAAAAAGCAAAGCGAACGGCGTTGAATTCATCGCCCAGGGTTAGGGGCACCTACAGTCAAGGTTAGGGACACCTTCAGTCAAGCACACAGCACTTCTCGCCGCTATGAACTAGCGATAATTTTCCCGTATTATATTTCGATAATTAATATTTTGCAGTATGTGTTTTGCTAACCCTTTCGTCAGATATCCGGCCTATGTGGATTTCCGATGTGCGGTGCAGAGGCAGTTTTCAGGCAAATGCGTTGAATATATAATTACGGTTCTTGATGGACCAATAACTTCACGTTGAGACAAAAAAAATGCAAGCTGAAGGATAGTTAACTAGTATACTCTAGATATGTGCTCAATTCTTGCACAGTAGATAGATTATGTCATAATATGCTTAGCTCGTGGGGTTAGGGTCCTGTTTCTGGTTCGTACCATACAATTTGATTGTCATTCTTGGCATCCGTTTGCCATTATTACATCGAATGTTGTTATAAGCAACTATAGTGCGGTGATAGCATCTGAATATAGATGGCAAAAGGGCAACCGACAAAAGTGTCGTGCTTGGCCAAGATCTGTTGTGTATTCTCCGAAGAATTCGAAACAGAGTACTATATACTAACTACAGCTGATTACGCTATTGCTCTTTATTCATGCCTGCAAACAGTTTCTGCGTCATGTTATTTCAGCGAACTTCGCGGATATATAGTTGATGATACGCAGTTGCATAATTTGGGCAATTACAGACGGAAAAATGTCCTTGAACGGCCGCCAAGCTGTGGTTGGTGGTGTGTCACGAGACCCTTAGGTCTGTTTGCTGCGGGGTCTGGGCCAGGTGGTCTGTCAGCTTAATTTAAATCAAGCTCATTAACCAGCCAAGTCCAACTTCGCGAATGGTCTTACTCCTGTAGTGTAGTGAATTTAACTAAATAGTTTCTTCCCGCACTCTCTACTCTTATCAACACAACTGCAATAATGATGGAGCAAGTGGCTCCTCCTGCCGCTACCACTTCGCTCACCACCACTACTATGAACAGCGGCGCGGCTCACGCCGGTGATTGCAACTCGACGCCGTCGTTGACCTCCAAATTCCCGCACAGTCACTATCGACTGTCATTCCTATCCAACAATATCATCGCCTCGTGCTCCAAAACCAAGCTGTCCGCAACAACAACAATCCTCACCACAACTGCCACTCAATCCTCGAAACTCCGCTGTTCAGACAACGGCTGCCTCGCTAACCCCCGGTGCCACTTCTCTGATCTCGCGCGTGCCGCTGCGACACCAGCGAAAGGCGAGGCCGCTCCGCCCGCCATCGGCACCTGCATAGTCGCCGCCTTCGGCCTCCCCGCGTCCGAACCGGATTCCGGTTCGACGACCTCGTCACGCGCTTTGCTCGACGACATGTCCCTCCGTCGGAACCGTAAGCGGGACATTTTCCTCACCGAACTCGCCGCTTGGAAGTCCCAGGTCAAAGACGCCTTTGGCTCGTTTCTCTTTCTCGAGCGTGACAACTCCATAGAGCCGGTTACCGTGGCGGCGCTCACGACATCGACTACATCGCATGTGTCTCAGGCCACTGCTGGCCTCGAAGGTGATGACAAGACCTCCACGACTGCGACGAGCATATCCAGTGGCCGTGCCGCCTTGACTAAACCGACCACAACGGCAGTCCAGCAGCAGTCCGCACTCACGTCATTCCACAACCGCGTGCTGAAACGGAAACATAATCGCAAGCAGATCGAAGAGTTGTTTGTCCCTATCGACCTCCCGCCATCAGCGCAGTTGACCCGGCCAATAGGAACGTCTCCGGTTGTGTTCGCCCCTTCAGCATCGGTTGGTCCTGCTCCTATGCGCGAATCAAGTGATCGCTCCGGAGCAAAGCGGGGTGGATCCGGCAATGACCTTGCTGGTCCCACCGCTTCGCTGACTCTGGACAGCAGACAAGGTGCAGGTGGACACGGCGACGACGACGAGGACAAGAACCCACATGATGACGATGTGGACGGCGATAACGTGGACGATGAAGACCGCGAGTCCGATGTCGAGGACGAGGAAACCTGGAATGAGGGGTACAGATACTGGAAACAGCTGCGCCGGGAATGGACTTCGCCTTCGGGCGAGAATGACTCAGCCACGGCGCAAGTAAAAGCGCATGCAGTGCATCAGATTCCACCGGATCTGTATCCCCGCATTTATCATCTGCTCGTGAACGAAGGTCGGAGGCTAAGAGAACCGGTCAATTTGTCCGACGCGACAAAGATCCTTGTCGCAGGCTGGCGTTCCACCGGTCAATGGCCTCCCCAACCAGGACCACCCGATCCTCTCATAGCTACGCGCAAGAAACTGGCATAACTTTTTTGTATACTTTTTATTTTCGGTAGTACGTATGGTGTATGGCGCTTGCAACTAGTCTCATCTTTCATTTGCATTTATCGGTATGTACGATTCATGTGGCGTGTATTATAATTGTGTAAGGGCCCGAGAATAGTCTGATTTGTAGTCAACTAATTGTTATATACATTGTACGATAATTGTTATCGATATGCTGTCTGCTATACACATCATATGTATCAATTGATACCGCTGTAGCCTGTCTATGCTAAGCACGAGCACTGCTCGGTCGCGCGAAACTGGACTATTTTCTCGATCGCATATTCCTGCGGTTCGGAATGAGATTCCGCGGCATTTTATAAGTCCGACTCCTCAATGCCGCCGTTCTGCGTCGATTATGCAGCCATATTAGGTCGCAAGGCCGCCCATCGTGGGTAATCTTTAACCTCACACTGCCTTACGGACTACGTCACCGACTCGTCATTCTCCCTGCCATCCACAATCCTTAATGTCTCCTCCAACGCACTAAGTTCGACCTCCAATATCTCCGCCCAATTCTGCACGTCCCCCGCCTCCTTCAGGATCGCACTCGCTTTACCGGCAGTCTCTTCCCACTTCCGCGTCTCCTTCACCAGCGCAAACGTTTGTCCCCGAATATGTTTCGATTGCGCAGAAATCAGCTTTGCGTTTGCGTGGATGGACGTTATCCGTTGCCGGAGGTCGCGGTCGACGTAGTGCGTTAGGCTTTGTAGGTCTCTGTAGAATTGCTTACGGATGTCGGCTGTTATTGGTACGTTAGTATAAGCCCCCTCCTTCAGCCTAAGAGACCACATCGACAAAGTAAGGTACATACCTGGAAGCCGCGGGACATCGATTCTGAGGACGCCAGTGTCAAGAGCCGGTGCAGATGCAGTCATGTCGGTGGTGGTGCCGCTGCTGCTGGCGGTGGTGGTGGAGTTACTGCTGGCAACTGCGGTTGGCATCCACATTTCGCTTATCTCCAATTCCTTAACTCTGCGGCGCCCGTCACACCCGTCATATCCGGGGTTCTGCAAAACTTACGATTTCCAAAGAATGCCACCTCCCAGTCAAAAATATGCGCCTCAACGACTAATCTCATTCACGGTACACGCTGACCCGGCAGAAGAGGGGCGGCGAACATAAGAACGGAGCTTAGAGTGGAGCGGAGTTAGATTATCCGTGACGTCGATGATTTGATAGCATTGACGGGCTCGTTATCTTGGCCACAGGTTACGCGATGAGCTTACCCGGCTTCAAGCTCGGTTGCCGTAAAGGGTTTGCACAGTCTATCGAAATAATATGCGAAATCATGTATTCATATTACAAAAGTCCAGATTACAAAACAACTATCAAGTATATATCCCAATTAACAAAAAATAAACTGAAGTAAATATAGCAAGAAACCAAACTTGATTATCCTCTTTTACTCTATTCTAGAGTATGCCACGCAACCATTCAAACATACTCATTAAACCAACTCTGCAACAGCAACCGCGACCGCCTGGAATTCGTTATGACTGATACTAACACTGACGTCCTTGACGCCCTTTTCTTCCGCCCGTTGCTTCGCAACGCCTGAGAACACGACCTCGGGCTTGCCCGATTTCCGAACGATCTCGATTTCTTTCAACGCCGCACCCGCGCCGTCGGATTTAACGCCCAAGCTCTTGAAGACAGCTTCCTTCGCGCACCAAGTGCCAGCAAAGCTTGCCCGGGGATCAGCAGAAGAAGAGCAGTAACTGATTTCGGCGGGAGTGTAGTTACGCTCGATAAAGGTCTCGTTGTCAATCGGGATGGCCGACAAAGCCTCTACGTCGACTCCGACGTTGGTGCCAGTTGACGCGGTGGACTGGGTTAACTTCAGCAACACATCCTCAGTCTCCTTATTGGATGGCTGAGCGGGCTTCTTTGCCGGGTACGCGTACGTGCCAGCCTTCTTATCCGGCTCAACGCGCACAAGCGGGTCGAGATAGACAGTGCTCTCGAGGTCCTTGGCATATGGCGGATCGTTCTTGGCGACGAACATGGTGTTAGTGGCCATGGCATGATGGATGTATCTGTACGCCCTCTTGTGACGCGCCACGACCTTCGCGGTGTAGGCGTTGTATGCGTCCTCATCGAGAGTGGCGAAAAGGTAATCAGAGTTAATGATGATTGCCTGGGCACCCTTCTGGCCGAAACCGAACGACGTCACGGACGCGGCCTTGATACCGTCCGTTTGGATACTGCGTGACGGATACAAAATCGAGTCGAACTGTTCGAGAACCTTGTCAACATTGTCGGCATTGCGGTTACCGGGCACCAGACCAGTGTTGAGGACCTGGAGCGCACCGTTCAACATCCACTGTCATTGTTAGCCCACTCCTGAAATGTAATAAAAATGCTTGAAACTTACAGCACCTGCGGCACCCTTAGGGTGACCGGTCAAATACTTCTGGAAAATGCCGAGGATGGCATTACCCTTTGATCGTCCGAGATGAGTCATCATGTTGGCAATTGTCATGCTCTCGTTCTTATCATTTGCAACAGTGGACGTGCCATGGAACGACGCAACACCAAGATCATCAACCGTAAGATTCCAAACAGCAAGCGCACCACGCAGAGGCGCGATTCTTGCATCTTGCTTGTAGAAATCATTACCCCACTGCGCCAAGGCGTCCTTCTCCTGTCGCGCAGCCTCACGCTCAACATGGGCAAGGCGCTCGGTCAAATACTCCCTCTCATCGAAATTCTCATATTGGTCGCGCATGGAATTGACTTCCTGCTGCAAATACAAGATCTCGGACTCGGTCCACTCGCGGATCTGGGACTGACGCTTCTCAAGCTGGCGGCGTCGGTACTTGATGTCAAGCAGTGGCGACGGGAACTTGGACTCCCTGTTCTCACGCGCTGTGGTGAGGATACCCTTACCAGGCGCCGGCACGGATCGGCCGATCTTGTCGGTCGCGGTGGCGGTCATACCAATGATACCGTAGACCGGGACACCCATTGCGAGAGCGAGCTTGGCCGTCATAATCAACTGGATACCAGCACCATGGGACTCCATGAAACCGGCACGCGTAGTCGTCGTCGGACGGGACATCTCAGCTGGGGTACGCCCATGGGCAATCTCGGTCTCGGAGTTGGATGTGGCACCCATGTTGCCGAACTCGAATGAACCTTCTTCCTGGAAATCGTCGTAGCCGCCGACCAGACATATCTTGGCCTTGCCGGAAATGATGGTCTCGTAGCCAATATCGACAGACTCAATGGAAGTAGCGCAGGCACCGACAGGAGTCTTGATTGGACCGGACGAGGAGAGGAGCAACATGTTAACCCATGCAGACATAGTGTTGATGAAAGATTCCTGAAGAATATCTTTCTGGACCGGCTTGTCCATAAATCGGTCCTTGTACATGCCGCGAAGAGCGCT
The DNA here is from genome assembly GCA_018804115.1 of Lipomyces starkeyi. Lineage (NCBI taxonomy): Eukaryota > Fungi > Ascomycota > Lipomycetes > Lipomycetales > Lipomycetaceae > Lipomyces > Lipomyces starkeyi. The sequence goes on from JAGJTG010000012.1 coordinate 381,425, forward strand.
CATGCCACCGACACCGGAACCGGTGCAGTTACCGACCTCAGAAACATGGACGTACTTGTAGAACTCGTACGGGTCGGTAACACCGGCAGAAAGCAGTGCCTCGACAGTGGAGACAAGAACATAGAGAGTGATCGGATCGACCTGCGAAATGATGTCCTCCCCGATACCGTATCGTCGAGCGTCCCAGCCGGTCGGGATCTGACCAGCAACCAAACGATCGAACTGGAGCGCCTTGGGAATTAGCAGACTGGCGCCCTTGAGCAGTCGGACAGTCCACTGCCCTGTCTCAGCAATCTCGAAAATCTCGACCTTGTCGCCGTGCTCGCGCTTAAACTCGTACGCGGTCTCCTTCGAGGTCTCGAAAGGCTCGAGATCATGCTCGATAACAACTTCCTGAAGCATCTTCTTCTTCTTGGGGTCATAGCCGTCAAACAACTCAGCCTCAATCAACCGGATGCCGGAGTGCTCAAGAATATGTTTCTCGTACTTCGACTTGACGTCAAAGTCGTCGACAGGCTCGTTGCTCTTGGTATCGACCCAGCCAGAGTACATCTTGCCCTTCAATTGACCATTGTGGTGCTTAATGAGACCCATAATCCAAGCCATTTCGATGCAACCTTCAAGAGAGAACTGGCCATAGGCTTCCATCTCCCACCGCGTGCGAGCGTTGCCCCAAGGACCGACTTCGGCGAAACCAGTGACGACGACGACTTTCTCGAGGTCGACCATGCCCTTGAGGTTTTCGGCAAGGTGAGCGATTTCTGAGTACTCCTTGAGCCTCGGGAACTCGAATTTAATATTGGCACGCGGCTGGATGACGACAGACTTTTGCAGACGCTCAGCTTCTGCGCCATTGACAAGCTTGTACTCGATCGCACTCTCTGCTGAAACTGCCCGGCGAATCTCGGACGTCTGGAGGAGCTCCTGACGAATCTGGGCTGAGGCCTCCTTGAGATTGGGAATATACTGCATGCCACCATTCAAGTCCGCGAAAACAGGCTCCATCTGGCAAAGGTTGACGATCGCGGGGGACATAAGACCGAGGATGTTGAAAGCCATCTCCTGCTGAGAGAAGGTGCGGACACCAAGACTCTCAATACGTTCAGCGATCAAGTTGTTCTGGTTCATAAGACCGGTGCCACGAGTCCAGCCAATGACGGCACCGCAGATCGTGAGGTACGGACCCCAGGACTCGGAGTACCATCTGTTGAACAATGTCTCGAGTGCAAGCTTAGACTCCGAATACAAGCCGTCGGACCCGAAAGTACCGTGGTTGGGGGACATCGGTAGGATGACCTGAGCCGGACGAGTCGCGTAGCCGTGAGCGAGCTTCTGAGTCTTAACATTGCCGAGAATGCGGAGTAAGTTAGTAAGCATCATTCGGTGAGCAAGCTCGGACTTGGAGTCAATGCCGTCGATCTCACGGCCGTTCTCTGGAATGGCGGCAAACGGAATGACATAATCAAGATCCCAGCCGAGACCCTTCTTGGTGTCGTAAACGTAGTCAACGAGAGCGTCAACGTCCTGCTTAGAGCCTGACAAACCTGTCAGCAACAAATTTCGATAAATGAACTCTTCAATAAACATACCCTGATTGAAAGGAACGACAATCAATGTACTGTTGCTGGCGCCGTACTTCGCGTAGATAGATTGATAGTACTCGGTCACTTCCTTCGAATATCGCGACGTAGTGACAACAACCTTCGCACCACCGGACAAAAGTCCCTGCAAGACAGCGGCACCAATAGAGCCAGCGCCAGCACCGGTCATCAAAGCGTACTTGTCTTTAAATGAGACACCGGACTAGATAAGTAAGTATGATGCTCGCAGTATACAAATGTGGAGAAAACTTACTTTTGCGGCCTGCTCGAGGCACTCGAGATAGATGCCAGTCAGAGGCTTGCTGTAGTCCCAACCGTGCATATCCTTCTTCTTCAAGTGCAAGAACGGAATCGTTTCGGTGTATTTCTTTCCCTTGCCGCCCTTCCTGCGCTTAGGCGAAGTTGGGCGGCCTGTGCCATCGGGTGAGGGACTGCCGTTGGCAAGACCGGATTCAAGCGAGAGAGATTGGATGACGTCCTCGTACAAGGTCTTGATCTGAAGCTTGGAACTCTTGCTAAGCTTTTGTTGCTGGCGGATTATTTTGTAGATGCGGGCAAGGCCGGCGTGCAACTTCGTGCGGCTGCGATTCTCCGTGATCTTGCCACCGGCGGCCATTTCCTTGACGTATTGCTCGAGCTTGCGGACTGCGACACGAGGGACTTCGTCGTACTTGATATTTCCTTTAACATCAATGGCGGTCTGGGGAGCTGTTGGGTACATGACGTCCTTATAGACTGGCTCCACGCCGAGTGCATCTCGGCAGTTGTCGATGAGCTGCTGGCCAAGCTGCTTCGCGAGCTGGTATGTGTCCCCACGCTTCTCCGGGCAATGGTCGATATGATACTGCATGAATTCGAGTAAAGTAGGGTTCGAGCGGTTCATGAGGAGAATGCAGTGGGACACAATCTCCCTATCGACAACAGAGAGACGGCCAAAGATGATGTCGTAGTACATGGTAAGCGCATCCTGGCGAGCCCAATTCCAAGACGAGTCGTACACGCGGGCCTTGAGCGGCGAGAAGGAGGGAATGATGCCGGTCGCGTAAAAGTCGCCATGTTCGGCAATCCAGAGGTCAAGTTCCTTGCGGAGTTCGGAGGACGCGTCCTGCTCGTCGACGAAAAGCTTATCGCCGGCCCGGAGGTCGACCTTGAGGTACTTGGCAAACAATTCCATTTGCTGGCGAACGAGATGGGTTTGGTCCTTGGTGAGCTCCTCGAACGCGGCAGAGTCGATGGCAATAGCGCCGCCTCCGGCACCACCGGCACCGGCGTCACCACTGCCGGACGAGAGCGAGATGCCGGCGAAGGAAGCGTACTTGGCAGCGACTTCGTCGAGATATTTCTTTGCATCGGCTTCGGCCGCGAGACGCGCAGGTGGCTCGATCGTGATGGCGAGGAGCAAAACACCGTCCTGGCGACCAGGTCCAAGACCCCATCTGTCCTGGAGATACTTGCGAGTGGAGGTGAGGTTGAAGCCACCAGGCATCTTAGAAGCGACTAGTCGACCGATGAGCGAGAGTGACTGTTTGCCGAGCTGGCCATTGAAGCCGGAACCCTGGATAGCGGCGCCTAGCTCTTCTAGAGGAGTCTCCTCTGCCTTCTCAGGAGCCGAGCCGAACTCCTTGCCCAGATCACCCAGAATTTCGTTCTGGAGAGTGGACTTGCCGCCGACAAGATCTTTAATGGCCTTTGCAAGTGGCACCTGGTCGTAAGGCTTCTTGAGTTTCTGAGCGACGAGCGAGCGCAAGATTTCGACAGCCTTGACAGGCTCATCAGAAACAGCGGCAACTGGTCCGGATGGAGCAGCTGCAACGGCTGCTGCAGCTGCAGCAGGAGCAGCAGTAGCAGGAGCGCCAGCAGTAGCCGCAGCAGGCTCTGGAGCGGCTTCGACGACGACGGGATCTGGGGTGTAGTAGATCTCCTTGGCGTCCTTAGAGTAGCAGAGAACCTGGCGCTGAAGTGAGAGTGCAGCATCGTATGACTCGTATTTTGCCTTTAGAGTGCGCTGTGCCATTCCCGCAAGGGTCGGGGACGGACCGATTTCGACGAGACGCTCGGAGTTGAACTCCTGGAAGATGACATCCTGAGTTTCGATCCAGCGGACGGGGGACGCGAACTGGTAGGCGAGTAGCTCGACGAGTAGGATATGGGCGAGCTCTTGCTCAGTCTCGGGACGCATCGTGGTCGATGGGCACGAGAGTGGGGTGAGGAAGGAGGAATTAGGTGGTGAGAAGGGACGAGGAGGAGGAGGATGCGATGGAAGAGAAGAGTGGGAAGCGAGCGACTAAAGATTTCGAATGGCCGAAGCTGAAGAAGTGGAAGGTCTAGGGCAACTCTCAACGACGCCATCCGTATTACCAAAGTTACGCCATAATCGGCAGTGCTGTGGCGCCAGACTTAGATTGCCACCGAAGTAGTTAGGAGCAGGCTGCCTGTATGGGACTAGCGCATAATTTGATTGTGAAAGGACGGTGGCTAAATAACTCACCTGGGTACCCCCCACACCAGTTGGTAATTCTACAGAGACCGTGGTATTTGAGGTCCAAACTTGCACGCGCACCAACAAAGCCGCATGTACGCACTCAATGGCTGCTCCAATCGAGTCAAGCCACCCGACAAGATTACTGCAAGAGAATGAATACTAATACTGATTAGTAGCATTTCTGGCGGTGGTGTTGGGCGGGGGGGCGGCGATCGACGTCTGCGGAGCAACTGTTAAGCAGCGCACGCGAGGCCACAGAGTTGGGGCGTGAGACCTAACCCTGAATCCCCTGAGTACCGCGTGTTGCTTTTTGCTTGTTGACTGTTGGGGCTCGTCGAGGAATCGCTCTTTGGTTCCTACGCGCTCTTTTGATTGCAACTACTACACTATACTCCACTTTACCTGCGTCGAGGCCACGTTCGTGCACCGCATATTTTCATTAAATGCAAGACTATGCTGATCATTAACTATAATCAGGCTCACCACACACGCTGTTTCAATCGCCACACTTGGGTCTTTGTTGGTGCACAATCTTGCCACCGTATGATAGATATGCCAACCTAATTGTATATGTCTCTCAATCTTGCACTGCGATAGTACTTTAATGATTGAAGTACGTGCATCAGTACTGGTCTGTAGAGCTCTCATCGCAAAATTATCATGTCATAGTTGTGTATTGTCGTGATTGGGGCCCCCGGGACTCGGAAGAAGGTGCGGCGCCGCACGAGTTCCTTCGAGCGAGCGGCGCCCAACACTTTGCCCGCGCCATTCTCCCAACACTCAGCCTCACCACGTGGCGGTGCACTGCTGCCTCGTACAGCTTTTGATATCCGATACGAGCAAAATATATCAATTGACCCACATGGACTACACTAATAACTTACAACCGGCCTGTCCAAGTGCTAACTCGAATCCGCCACAATTCGCAACTCCAAGTTGACCGGTTCCTCTCTCCTCGTCCTCTTTTCTGTTCCATTGGCCCCTTCTCTTTTCCTTCCGCACTCCCTCAATTGATCTCTCCTCTCGCCAATTCGCACAATGTACGCTGGCGCTGAGACTGGCGTCGCAACGCCTCACACTCAGGCCTCTCTGCGTCCGCTCTCGCTCCAGCATGGCTCGCTGGAGCACACCGTGTTTGTACCAACCGCGCTCTATCTCTCAATCCTCCATCTACGGGACGAATTCGCCGCCACTCTTCCTACTCCAACTGAAGACTTCGCCGGAGACGAAGAGCCTGCATCCAACTGCGAGCTTGTTGCCCGATTCCTCGCCTTTTTAGTCGCTCAGGTCGAGGAAGAGCCAGACCAGTATGATGACGTTCTCGCGCTCGTCCTTGCCGACTTTGAATCTCGCTTCCTCCGTGCAAATGAAGTCCATGCCGTCGCAGCTGCGCTTCCTGGGGATCTGGCCAAGCGTGAGGTCGTCATCAGCGCCTACTACGCAGCCAGGCTCGCTGCCAATCGTCCAATCAAAGGCCACGATTCAGCGCTGCTTCGTGCCTCCGCTGACGGTCGTGCTTCCATTTTCGCAATTTTCGGCGGCCAGGGAAATATCGAGGAATATTTTGATGAGCTCCGCAATGTCTACTCCCTCTATCATGGTCTTATTGACGACTTTGTTCAGCACTGCGCTCGCGACTTGCTCAAGCTTGCTTCCGACGATCGCACCATGAAAGTCTACTCGAATGGCCTCGACATCATGCGATGGCTCCGCGAGCCCGAGTCGACTCCTGACCTCGATTATCTTGTTTCGGCACCTGTCTCACTTCCTTTGATCGGTGTCACTCAGCTCACTCATTACGCTGCCACTTGCAAGATCCTCGGCAAGGAGCCAGGTGAATTTAGATCACACTTGTCCGGTATGTATTGATTAGTCTGACAAGTGACATTTGCTAACGTCGACAGGAACAACCGGTCACTCTCAAGGTGTCGTCACGGCCGCTGCCATTTCGGCCTCGACTACATGGGAGTCCTTCTTCGACGTCGCGTCCAAGACTCTCCAGATCCTGTTCTGGATCGGTTGCCGCGCTCAGCAGACCTATCCTCGCACCTCTCTCGCGCCTTCCGTCCTCCAGGACTCGGTCAACGAAGGCGAAGGCAAACCATCGCCTATGCTTTCGGTGCGCGACCTTGTCAAGTCCCAGGTCCAGAAGCACGTTGATTTGACAAATTCCCATCTTCCACCAGAGAAGCACGTCTCGATCTCGCTCGAGAACGGTGCCCGTAACTTTGTCGTCACCGGTCCGCCTCAGTCGCTCTACGGTCTCAGCTTGTCGCTCCGCAAGTCCCGTGCGCCGCCCGGACTCGAGCAGAACAGAGTCCCATATTCCCAGCGCAAGCTCAAGTTCTCCAATAGATTCTTACCCATCACTGCTCCTTTCCACTCGCCGTACGTTCATGAGGCATACGAAACTATCGTCGATGATCTCAAATCTGCCAATGTTTCGTTTGCGCCGGAGGAGCTCGGCATCCCAGTCTACGATACATACGATGGACATGACTTACGCAAGCTTACGGACGAGGACGGCTCCGTTGTCGAGCGTCTCGTCAAGATGGTTACCAGCCTGCCTGTCAACTGGGAGCAAGCCACAGCCTTCGGCAAGGTCACGCACATTCTCGACTTTGGGCCTGGCGGTGTGTCTGGCCTAGGTGTCTTGACACATCGCAATAAGGAGGGAACTGGTGTCCGTGTCATCTTGGCCGGCACTTTGGAGGGTACTCTATCGGAGCTTGGTTACAAGTCCGAATTGTTTGATCGCGAGGACGACGCTGTCAAATTTGCCGCTGACTGGGGTCTTGAGTTCGCACCCAAACTTGTCAAGACTGCGCAAGGGCAGACCTATGTTGACACGAAGTTTTCGCGTTTACTTGGACAGCCGCCCATCATGGTTGCTGGTATGACTCCGTCAACCGTTCCGCCTGATTTCGTTGCTGCCACTATGAACGCCGGATACCACATCGAACTTGGCGGTGGTGGCTACTTTAACGCCAGTGGTCTCACCCAAGCGTTCTACAAGATCGAAAAATCTACTTTCCCTGGCGCCGGTATTACAGTCAATTTGATCTATGTCAACCCCCGGGCCATGGGATGGGCAATCCCTCTCATTCAGAAGCTCCGCGCTGAAGGCGTTCCGATCGAAGGTCTCACCATCGGCGCAGGTGTTCCATCGACCGAAGTCGCGAACGAGTACATCGAAACTCTCGGCATCAAGCACCTGGGTCTCAAACCTGGGTCTATAGACGCGATCCAGCAGGTCATTACCATCGCGCAGGCCAACCCAACATTCCCGATCGTCTTGCAGTGGACAGGTGGTCGTGGTGGCGGTCATCATTCGTTCGAGGACTTCCACAGCCCGATCTTGCAGATGTACCCGCGCATCCGTCGGTGCAGCAACATCATCCTCCTCGCGGGCTCAGGTTTCGGTGGTGCCGAAGACACGTACCCGTACTTGACTGGTCAGTGGGCGACCAGGTTCGCGTACCCGCCAATGCCATTTGACGGTGTCTTATTTGGCAGCAGAATCATGACTGCGAAGGAAGCGCACACGTCACTAGGGGCAAAGCAAGCTATTGTTGATGCGCCTGGTGTGGATGAGTTGCAGTGGGAGAAAACGTATAATGGTGCTGCTGGTGGCGTCATTACAGTCTTGTCCGAGATGGGCGAGCCCATTCACAAGTTGGCTACGCGAGGTGTTGTGTTTTGGTAAGTTCCACAGTTTATATACCTCCCTGGGAAAAATAGCTCTGACGTACTTGTGCAGGAAGGAGATGGATACCACGATTTTCAGTCTGCCCAAGAACAAGCGCGTCGATGCCCTCAAGGCCAAGAAGGACTACATCATCAAGAAGCTCAATGCCGACTTCCAAAAGGTTTGGTTCGGTAAGAACTCTGCCGGTGAGGTAGTCGAACTCGAGGACATGACCTACGGTGAGATTCTCAAGCGCCTTGTTGAACTCATGTTTGTTGCCCACGAGAAGCGCTGGATCGACCTTTCGCTGCGCAACATGACCGGTGACTATATCCGCCGTATTGAGGAGCGCTTCACGCATGAGACAGGTCGCCCATCGCTCCTGCAGTCGTACACCGAGCTGGATGAGCCGACGCCGACGGTTGACAGAATCCTGGCGGCGTATCCCGAGGCCACTGAGCAGATTATCAACGTGCAAGACAAGGAGTTTTTCCTTATGCTGACCCTCCGACCTGGTCAGAAGCCGGTTCCGTTTGTTCCGGCGTTGGATGATAATTTTGAGTTGTACTTCAAGAAGGACTCGCTCTGGCAGTCTGAGGACCTTGCTGCCGTCGTCGGTCAGGATGTGCAGCGCACATGTGTTCTGCAAGGTCCTGTCGCTGTCAAGTACGCCAAGATCGTCAACGAACCCGTGAAGGACATTTTGGATGGCATTCACGACAAACATATCGAGTTCTTGACCAAGGACATTTATGGAGGCGAGGAGTCGAAGATTCCGGTTATCGAATACTTTGGAGGCAAAGATATTGTTCCATCTGTCTTTGAGACCGCATTGAAGGTAGACAGTTTGACTGTTACCGAGGCCGACGACTCCATCACCTATGTGCTCGATGCCGGTGTCAGCGGCAACGCTACTCTTCCCGACGTTGAGTCGTGGTTGAGTTTGCTTGGTGGTGAATGTTATGGCTGGCGCCACGCATTCTTCACCACCGATGTTTTTGTTCAGGGCACGAAGTATGAGACGAGCCCGCTTAAGCGGTTGTTCAAGCCGGCTTTTGGGGTCAAGGTCACCATTCAGCATCCGGAAGATTTGGAAAAGACTCGCATTATCGTTTCCGAGAAAATCAACGGCAAGGATGTCGTCGTTATTGACACCTTCAAGCGTCCGGATTCTAATACCATCGAAATGACGATTTATGATGATCGTACTGCAGAGGGCAAGTCTGTTGGCATGCTGCTGTTGTTCACATATCACCCTGAAGTCGGATTTGCGCCAATCCGCGAGGTCATGGCCGGCCGCAACGACAGAATCAAGGAGTTTTACTGGAAGCTGTGGTTCGGTTCTGAGGAGTACCCGGCCAACTTATCCGTCACCGACGCATTCGAAGGTGGCTCGACCACCGTCACTGGCAAGGCAATTGCTGACTTTGTATATGCTGTCGGGAACAACGGTGAGGCATTTGTCGACCGGCCTGGTAAGACTACATTCGCACCTATGGATTTTGCTATTGTAGTAGGGTGGAAGGCTATTACTAAGGCGCTCTTCCCCAAGGCCATCGACGGTGACTTGTTGAAGCTGGTCCATCTTTCGAACTCGTTCAAAATGTACCCTGGTGCAGAGCCGCTCAAGAAGGACGACGTCGTTACCACCACTGCCAAGATCAATGCTGTGTTGAACCAGGATTCCGGTAAGATGGTTGAAGTCAGCGGCGTTATCTCCCGTGATTACATGCCAGTCATGGAGGTCACCTCCCAGTTCTTTTACAGAGGCGCGTACACCGACTACGAGAACACGTTCCAGCGCAAGTCGGAGTTGCCGATGGAGGTCACGCTCAAGTCTCCCAAGGATGTTGCGGTTTTGCGATCGAAGGACTGGTTCGAGCTCAATGACGATCCTCACGTTGACCTACTCAACCAGACTCTCACATTCCGGCTCGAAACCTTCGTCAGATACAAAAACAAGACTGTCTTTTCGTCTGTCCGCACCACTGGTCAGGTTTTGCTTGAATTGCCTACGCGTGAGATTATCCAGATCGGCACCGTTGAGTACGAGGCCAGTGAATCCCATGGAAACCCGGTCATCGACTATCTTGAGCGCCACGGCAGCACGATTGAACAGCCGATTATGTTCGAAAACTCGATCCCATTGAACGCCTCGACGGAGCTTGTCTACCGCGCGCCTGCTTCCAACGAAGGCTACGCTCGTGTGTCTGGTGACTACAACCCGATCCATGTGTCCCGTGTGTTCGCAGAGTATGCCAACCTCCGAGGCAACATCACTCACGGCATGTACTCCTCCGCTGCCGTCCGGTCGCTCGTCGAGACCTGGGCAGCGGAGAACCACGTCGCACGCGTGCGTGGGTTTAATTGCTCTTTCGTCGGTATGGTCCTGCCTAACGAGAATATCGAGACGAAATTGCACCATGTCGGTATGATTGCGGGCCGGAAGATTATCAAGGTTGAGACCACGAACAAGGACTCAGGTGATGTCGTCTTGATCGGCCAGGCAGAGGTCGAGCAGCCCGTGTCGACGTATATCTTCACTGGCCAGGGTTCGCAGGAGCAGGGTATGGGAATGGATCTATACGAGTCTAGCGCTGTAGCGCGTGAGGTTTGGGACCGCGCTGATAGACATTTCCTCAATAACTATGGTATGTTTTAATCCGAAGTAGCTCGAAGGTGAATTGAACTAATGTCGTGAACAGGCTTTTCAATTATCAATATTGTTAAGAACAATCCTAAAGAGTTTACTGTTCACTTTGGTGGTCCACGAGGTGCGTATTCTCTCCTTTGATAAAATTAATGATATCTGACATTTCGCAGGCAAGGCAATTAGGCACAACTACACATCGATGATGTTCGAGTCTGTTGATGCGGACGGTCAGCTCAAGTCCGAGAAGATCTTCAAGGACATCACGGAGAACACATCTTCTTACACCTTCCGTTCGCCTACTGGCTTGTTGTCAGCCACTCAGTTCACGCAGCCGGCTTTGACGCTTATGGAGAAGGCTTCGTTCGAGGACATGAACGCCAAGGGTCTTGTCCCGGCTGACTGCTCGTACGCAGGCCACTCGTTGGGCGAATACTCTGCGCTCGCGGCACTCGGCGACGTCATGCCGATCGAGTCTCTTGTCGATGTCGTGTTCTACCGTGGTATGACCATGCAAGTCGCAGTCCCGCGTGACGCGCTAGGACGATCGAATTATGGTATGTGTGCTGTCAACCCGTCTCGTATCTCGCCGACCTTCAACGATGCCGCACTCCGCTATGTCGTCGAACACATATCCTCTCAGACCAAGTGGCTCTTGGAGATTGTCAATTACAATGTTGAGAACACGCAATACGTCACCGCCGGAGATCTCCGTGGACTTGACTGTCTTACCAACGTGCTCAATTTCATGAAGGTACAGAAGATCGACCTCGACAAGCTCATGAAGACCATGTCGATGGAAGACGTTAAGGAGCAGCTCACCGACATTGTCGAAGAAATAGCGAAGAAGAGCATCGCAAAGCCGCAGCCGATCGAGCTCGACCGTGGTTTCGCCACTATCCCTCTCAAAGGTATTTCGGTGCCGTTCCACTCCAGTTATCTGCGCAGCGGTGTCAAGCCGTTTAACCGGTTCTTGATCAAGAAGTTGCCACAGCAGGCGCTCAAGCCGGCCAATTTAATTGGAAAGTATATTCCCAATTTGACTGCCAAGCCATTCTCGATCTCGAAGGAGTATTTCCAGGAAGTGTATGACTTGACCGGTAGCGCCAAGATCAGGAGCATTTTGGACAACTGGGAGAAGTATGAGACTGCTTAGATGTGACGACAAGTTGCGGGGGGACGATAGAGTTGTAAATGGGATGGTGTATAGATTTTTTTTCTTTCACTGTTATGTTTTGGGATTTTATTTGCTATGATATACTTTAATAGCTTGTACGCATTGCTTTGATGTTCATATGTTCTTTTTTGTTTGATTTGATATGATATCGATTTCTATATATCTATAGTATACATCTAATAATGCAAACTATGGCACGCAAACCATCGCGGTCCTCCAAAAGCTGCGTATGCATACACTTATGTAAGTCGGTTGTGGGCCCGACGCCAGTGCATTGCCAAATCGTTCACACTTAGCCACCAGCTCTCTTCCCTCGTCAATCCGTCCTCCAGTCTTACTCTGACCCATCCCGAATCGCTGCCATTGTATTTTGTGCTTTGTTCAACTTCGTAGCCGTCATCGTCACTAGTGTTGTCGCGATCGCAACTGATCACTATGCTTTTCAGCGAAGCAAATACCAACTCCAGCTCCTCCTCTAATCGCTCCTTATATCCCAGGACGTCATTTCCAAGCACGTATTGTACACCCTCCAGCCCCATAATTCTATCGACGAGAAAAATCGGTGCGTGTGGCATGTAATACAACGTCTGGCTCCGCCTCTTGATGAGCTCCTGGTCGGGAACATCGTCCTCCTCATTTTCGCCAGGTTCTTGTGCTATTCCGATACTAAATCCGTACAAAATCTTGTGATCCATAGGTACAAAATCTGGGTCGTAGCATGTGACGTTTGCATCTGGCACGCCCAGTTCATCACGGAGAGCGAGAAGGACGGCTAGTTGCATCCGCGATATGTCCGAGTCTGAGACTCGTCCTAGTGCCAAACACCGTATATATTTAATCTCGTGCCTTAGGTCATCCGTTTCCGTATCTTTATCGTCGTCGACGTCTTGAACTGGTCTGTTGCTAGATCCAATTGCACGAAAGAGAACACCACGAGCAATCGGTGAGCCAAATAACCACTGGTAAAACTTTCCTTGTCGTTTGAGAATATCAAGCTTATACGGTATCGATCCAATGTGGTCTTCTGCTGTCCTTTCCGGTGCGACTTTGTACTTTGAAGACTGTGCCTTTCGGCGGCGGTTGCTCCTTTTGTCTGAGTTCAAGACACTATTGAAACCAGATTTGGAAGCGTAGCGGACTGTGGTGAAGGATGCCGCTGAGGCCAGAGCATCGGAGTCTAGGTCTCGGGAATGCGAGAGCAATTCTTCATTGACAGAATGGATCGTGGGATGGTTTATTCGTGGCGACATTGAATTGCGAGAGAGAAAATGCATTTCGCCGCAAAGATTTTGGGACTTTTGTGACTGTCGGGGGAGTTGTGGTCGAGCAACCTTAAAACTAACGCTACACCACAGTTATGATACATTATTATACTTCTATGGAGCACTAACTCTGAACTGAATCTCGCTACATTGTATGTATGCTTTCCGCCGGTATAGCGTAAGATAGGTCACTGGCCGAGCTGTGTGCACTCTTCACATACCAAGGTGTATCCATTATGTTCCTGGCGGATGAGCCGCGCAGGCCGAGTTGGTTTAGGGTCCGAAATTTTTTTCTCCCAACGATCGATCGAGCTGGCGTACGTAAATAGGAATGCTATCCTAGTGCTTCAGTAGTCGATTCACATAGTGAAGTACGAATCTAGTGTTGACTAGAGAAACTCTCCGTGGCCATTATTTGCTAATGGCTGTTGGCAGAAACGAGGTCGGGCACTGACAAGATGCTTCATTGCCGCACTGAATTGTTCCGGAGAGCGGTTGCGTGCCAGCAACGAGCAATTGCAATAACGGTGTATGATAGATACACTGTATATGGAATAAGGCGTTGCAAACAACAGCAGCTGTATAATGGAAAACTTGTGGGGCGGAATTTTAGCGCCAGCACAATCCGGAATCAAACGAATCCCCTGGAAAAACCTGATCCAGAGTTAGAAGTCACGGACGTGAGCAGAACTGCGGCCGACAAGGTGGGCGCGGTCTCGTCGTCTTCAAGGGGCGACGCTGGGGTCATGAAGGAGTCAGCAGATGCAGTCCACAATAATGAAGACGTCGCGTTCATGATACGACAGGAAAGCCAGGCTTCGACTTTGGCAACTCAGCAGCTGGAAGGCAAGGCAGATGTCGGTAAGTGGAAGGATCGCAGTATGATTCGGCCACTCTATAGATCAGGTAATGCCCAAGACCATCGACGGCGGGCACCAGCTCCTCGGTCTCCTCGGCAGGAGGTTACAAAGTTCAAATTTTCGGTGGGCTACAGTTTGTTGTATGATGAGATTCTCAATATAGGCTGATCAGATATAGGACTTCAATATTCAAAAAGCAGTGTTGGATAGCTTCCGCTTAAAATACAAGCAGGCACACGTTCCGACGTCCGTGCAGTCTGCTCTGCTTGGTGCACTTCAGCATCAACATTCGTTCATCGGCGTCTCGCCTGCCGGCACAGGAAAATCGCTAGCACTGGCTATGCACCTACTTTCCGAGCCACGATTCAGGACGCCGCTTCCTAGTATTACGTCACTCATCCTCGTCCGGACACCAGAACTAGGATTTCAGTATATGGAGATCTTCATCTCACTTCTGCGGTCCGGAAATGCACCAGTGCCGACGCCAGATATCGTGCAACTGTTATATCGCGGCGGGCCAGAAGATCATAAGATGCAAAAGAGGCTTCTCGCTAAATGCGGAAATCCACATATCCTGGTTGCAACTCCTGCACGGTTGCTAGACATGCTTGCTGACGACAACGAACGTGGACTTCTTAATCTCAGTTTTGTGAGAACCGTTGTATTGGACGAAGCTGAAAGTCAACTTCATCCGGAAGATCACAAAGACGAATTGTCAGGTGCACGAAAGCTGAATTGGAGGAGCTCGAACAAAAAGAAAACGAAACATATAAGCTCGGCATATCAGGCAATGGACTATATCGTGCGCATGCGTGACGCTGCACTGAATACTTATTCGTTGGATGTACCGCTTCAGGTCGTTGCGTTGTCTTCGTCTACCAAATTCGGAGACGATTTGTACCAATTTCTTACTCGTACTCAGTGGATGAAGGGGACATTAGTGAAGACGTATGGTGCGCCTGGATACTCTAATTTACCTGTGAAAACGCCGCATGTCGAGGTATCATGCATTGCCTATTATCCGCATATGGATCTTATGAATGATGTGGATTTTTCAAGCGCTTGGAGTCCTGAAATGATACCACGTCTAGAAGATGATAAGAAAGGTAGGAAAAACGTGGCATCCGTTGAGCTTACACAGTCAATTACGCTGGACCATCTTCTTGCCATCAATGCTGCGCGGGAAAGAGATAGTATTAAGAAGGGCCTCCTCATAATTCCATCTAATGCCTCAAGGTTTGAGGTAGTGCGCGCGTTAAGGGATATCGGGATAACAGCTTGTTCTCTCACCTACTCTGGGGGCACTCTAATTGTGGATCAGGAACCTGATGGCTACGGCATTATCAATACGCAAAAAATATTTACAGGTATTCAAGACCCGTCGATTACCCCTGATTTAATTGTCGCCACCCCTACTCAAATCGAAGGTTTGAATTTCCCTGGCTTATCGCGAATTTATGTGGCCGGCATGCGCTGCTTGGATCATATTCCGGATCCTGCAAAATTGTTTCTGCGGACACGCGTGACCGAAGCGCATTTTGTCGAGCAAACCGCCTTCGCTAACACAATGGAGACCTTGCAATCATCTTGTGATGGAAGTCAACGAAAGAAGGAACGCAAGCCAGCTGATGCGAAGATTATCTTTGTGACCGCATTTAATGATCTATTTCCAGAGGAGTTTGCTGCGTATCGAAAGTGGTTTAAAGAGAGTTCGATACGACTTACGCGCTTGTATCCTGAAGGGCCGACGAAGATTGCGGAATAATTGTCATTGTATGTAATATATTGGGACAGAGTTTATAGGATGTTGAAGCTATCTGAGTATCATTGAAAAACAGATTAAAGCCAGACAAGTATAGCAATATTGCAACATGAAATCTAAACTACAACCACGTACTTTTCCATCCAGAAGCAGTATTGCAAAATATTGGTAAAACAAACCCTTGTTCATAAATTACATTTCTCAGCCAGCCTAGTTATTTTGGAAATACATATAAATACAAACAATGTCAACAATGTCAGCACGCCATCAGCAACTCTTGACACTGTCATCAGTCACCTAATATCGCGATCGCCGGCGGTCATTGCTTGGACTCCTATACCGCGAACCATTTCTGCCTGAATCGAATCTTTCTCTGTCGCGATAGGATGGCGGACTGCGTGAACGACGTCGCGAAGACGAGCTAGGTGGAACATATGAATCGCGTGGTCCCCATCTCCCACCGCCGTTACGGCCACCTCGGAATCCGCCTCGACTGGGACCACCAAATCCACGACGCTGTGATGGTGGCGGCATAGCGTGCTTTACTATGACTTGCGCACCATCAATATAACCTTCATGCATATGGGCAATCGCATTATCAGCCTCGTCTTCAGTGTCAAATGATATATAGCAAACACCCCGGTTTGTACGCACTATCTCGTTGTCAATATTCAAGGATCGAAGAGGGAAAAACACAAATCTCTCACATTTCTGGTTCATTGGTATAAGCAAATTAGTGATGGTGCCATAAGTTGAAAATATGTCGCGCATATGAGCGTCATTTACATTCCTTGTCAGCTTCTCCACGCTTATCTAATTGGACAGTGTCAGAAAATAATTAAAATTAAAACATGCAGCATATATCGCGTGATTACGTACTCGCTTAGGCATGGGTTGCGCAGGCTCAGGGCTGCGTCGTCTGTCGCGTGCTGGGCTGAGTGACCGCGAATCATAGATGCGATTGCGGCGCCTTGGGCCTGGACTTGGGCTTCTGGAATAGCTTGGACTGCGGCTTCGTCTTGGAGTGCGACTGTAACTCCGGCTGCGGGAACTGTATGATCTAGAGTAACTGCGCGAGGACGCCAAGGAATCGTAGCTGCGAGAACGTGACCTCGATGGTGTTCGCGAGCGAGACGACGGCGTCAGTGACTGCGACGCAATGGATGGTGATCGTGATGTTGCACGGTTTGATTTAGATCCAGAAGCAGATTTGCGAGGAGCGGGGCCAATTGCATGGGAGGGTGAAGGGGTTGGCGTCACAGAGCGTGAATTAGACCGATAGCGACTTCGGCCACGCTCTGGCGATGGCGACCGCAAGTCTGGAGTCGGACTACGTCTTTTGCGAGGTGACGAAGCTGAAGAAGGTGCTATTCGCTTTAGTGGAGGTGACCTTGACGCAGTACGAGAAGGAGAACGCGAGTCTGGCGCCCTTGGTACGAGTTAGTGAGCCATCTACTTCGAATCCAATTGTTCCACAGTTAAGATAACGTATAAAAAGATGCTTACATCTTTGTAGTCGGTTTCACCGATGCTTGCAGTGGCTGAATGCTTTATGTTCGAATATATATTTTCCTCCCGGCGAGAAAGTTCGTTAACGATCTTGTTGACCGGCGAGCAAATATTACATGACGTTTTGGCATATATGTCACTAATATGACCGCATATATGGCGTGAAGCGACCAACATGCCATCAGCTCCTATAGCAAGACCCTATCATACTAAAGTTTCGCTGTCACAGGATTTTTCCCCTCGTGAAATTTTCCTCACCCCGACTCGTTTCATCAGCTACCTGTAGAACACCGCGCTCAAGCTACAAGTTCTAAATAGTTGTTTCATGTCTTGAGCGGTATACTGCTCTGCAGTTTATTTAGCGGTTTCTCAAGTAGCTGACGGCAGGAACCGAACGATGCGGAAGTCGAAGGTGTTTGTAGGATCATCGCATCCTGAGCTGGGAAAGTTGATCTGCGACCGGCTTGGTGTTCGCGAGGGAAAGTGCACATTACAGAAATTCGCCAATGGAGAGACGTCCGTGTCTATCGGTATGTTGGAGTTACACGTCATCCTGGCTAATTGCCGGAGCACGTGCTCGTGCTTGGGGACAACGAATGGAATCTGATCCAACTTTTCTAAGGTGAATCAATTCGAGATGAGGACTGTTATATTGTGCAAAGTGGGAGCGGCCGGTATGTTCGGATTCAAGTATTCAGTCCGAGTGTTCGTAGCCACTTACCGTCTTAGTATCAATGATCATATTATGGAACTTCTAATTATGATTTCGGCTTGCCGAGGGGGCTCTGCGAATAAGATTACGGGTATGTCAAGATGCCGATTGGAGAGTTGGGAAGTCCGGTCTGATGACTTCTCTTGGTAAAGCTGTTATTCCATATTTTCCTTACTCGAAGCAAAGCAAGATGAAGAAGCACCGAGGCGCTATTACAGCGAGAAGTATGTAATTTACACGGCTACTTCGGGAACCTATATTAACATGCATCCAGTGATTGCGAACCTTTTGACTATGGCGGGTGCGGATCATGTTATTACTATGGACCTTCATGTAATTAGACTTCTCCCCTGTGGATGACTTGTTGATAATTAACAAGATACAGGCGGCGCAAATGCAGGGGTTTTTTACAAAACCTGTCGATAATCTTTATGCGGGTCCCACACTCGCACGATGGATCCGCCTAAACATTCCCGAATGGCGCGAAGCAGTTGTCGTGTCCAAGAATCCAGGCGGTACCAAGCGTGTGACTGCGCTTGCTGATGCTCTCAAGATTAACTTCGCAATGATCAACACTGACCGCCGACGTCGGAACGCCTTCCCAATTTCACGGGCATCTCCAACGATCCTGGCTGAATTTGATGACGATGACGACAATGCTGCTAAAAATGACCCGATGTCGCTGTCTGAGATAAGAACGGCGCGAGTGGTTCAAGGACATGTTGTTGATGACAATTATGAGGCACCTAACGACGAAGATGCTGATACATCGCACGCATCCCAAGACAATGAGGCGATGTACTCGTCGGTATATTCACTTACATCGAATCACGATCATGCTCTTGGAGGCACGATTGACGCGACAGGATCAGACGACGAGGATGAGCATGAGGTCACTGAAGAGCGGATGATTACCTTGGTCGGTGACGTCAGAGATCGGACGGCCATTATAATAGATGACATGATTGATCGACCTGGGTCGTATATTGCTGCAGCGGAGCATTGCCGAATGAATTGTGGAGCAAAAAAAGTTTATGTGATTGCAACTCATGGCGTGTTTGTTGAAGGCTGCTTGGAGGATATGGAGAATTCATGGTGTATTGATCACGTAAGTTGGATTAGAGTGTAAATGGACAAAGTTGATGTTAACAGTTTGCAGATTGTTGTGACGAACACGTTTCCCATTCCATCTGAGCATCGTACCCGATCGAACAAGTTGACAATTATTGATATTTCGCCGCTTTTGGCGGAATGTATTAGAAGAAATCACTATGGCGAGAGTATATCGCAGCTGTTTGATCACATGATGAATATCTAGTCTGGTACGTAGCTACATCTATAGCATCTATGAATAACTTATAATGTTTACGTGCATCGAAATTAAGAAAGCCTATGAAATTGGGATACGGTGTCTTGGTTATAAAAAGATTTGGGAGATTGGGGTCGTTTTGCGTTGTTAGTTTTGCTCAATAGTCTAAGAGATTACGATTTTGACGATCTATTTCACGGGACGCCATCGTAAGTAGGCACCAGCGATGCAGTCATACGGGCTGCAGGATCTTTCACTCTCTACGAGGTCTGTGTCCTAACGGAGCGCTTGGTAGAATAAACTAGTGACCGGAGAGGATCAAAGTTTGCATACAGAATTGCGACTGCTTTATTGCCGGAGCGGATTGTTTGCTGATTTGGTTGGATCCGAGTTCTCGAGTCAGCTAAAGGCATGCGTTTGTATTGTTCCCTTCTTTGTGGGCAACGTTGAGACGCTTGTAAGAAACCTTTCTCACATGTCTAATTGTAGTTATGGGCCCTATTTTATTATTTGGTAGATAATATAGCGTTTCATTTCGGATAGCAAAATTTGGAATCGTCAGTCAGTAATAGTTTGTAGACGCGACGCGTGCGCGACAAGTTGCGGAGCCATCCAGGGTGCGGCGGATCGGCAGTTCAAAGTGTGAGACTTGATCTACGCTAGCCATTAATTGACATAACCAAAAATAATTTTGTGATTTGTGACTTTTGACTTGTGAGACTGATTAACAACCGGGTAACCTTTGGGGCTGAATCGGTCGATAAGCTGGCATATGCCCGGCAAATACTTTCCGCTTAACGCGCAACCGTCGAGCAACGTGAACATTGTATCTCCGTACTCGTGTTGGCTCGCGATTGCTATGTTCGTTATCTCGCGCATCAAAGACTCAGCGGCATCCCCTCCTCGGCCAACCAGCTACGCCTCCTAAGGCGTTGTGTTCTTCTTCTACTCCCTCTCCTACTCTTCCTCCCTCTCCCCATCAGCGCGAAGTGCGGTTCCACTTTTCATCGCAATGTTCGACCGAAAAACCGCCAGATACGTCTCTCTCTTGGCAGATTTCTGGGTCTGTATGTACTCTTCCGAATTTCCCATCGCCATTTCGATAATTGCATTTACTAACTCCTGCACAGCCCTTGGATCTGGAACACACTACGTCTATTCTGCCTATGGTCCTCAGTTGGCAACCCAGCTGGGCTTCACGGCCACCCAATCTTCCGTGATTGCCACATTGGGAAGTGTTGGTGTCTACTTGTCAGTAACCTCTGGGCTTACTTACGCCGCGTGCTCATACTGTGACCATGTGCTAATTTGTAGTATAGCACTGGTCCTCCTGCTGGTATCGTTATCGATCGTAAACCTCCTCACATCCCTATCATAATTGGTGGTTGCTTGATTCTCTTCGGCTACATGATGATGCGATTCGCCTATGTCTCTGAGCTCCGGTCAGTTGCCTTCGTCGGTATTTTCATGATTGTCGCCAGTGCCGGGAACACCTTTGCGTACCACGCCTGCGTCAAGTGCGCCGCCATGAATTTCCCTCATAAACGAGGCACCGCTACGTCAATACCTGTCGCTGGGTACGGTTTGTCCGCCCTGTTCTTCTCGCAAATAGGCAACGCGGCTTTCCCGGGTGACACTGGTCGGTTCATGCTCATGATTCCACTTCTCGCTTCTGGGCTTGTCTTCTTAGGTCTACCTTTTGTTCGAAACATTCCTCTCGACAAAATTGCTGACTCTGAGGTTGCTGTCACGCCTGAGATTGAGGACCTTGAGACCGACGCCCTCCTTAGACACACGCACACTAACGAATCGGCTTCTATCGGTGACATGAAGAGCAAAGAAAGTACTTACTCCGCTATCACTGAGTTTGAACGTGAGGCTTCTGTCAATGGTGCGTCGTCCAGTGGCGAGTCGATGGTCGACGAGATCATCCTTCCTATCGATGAAGAAGTTGATATTCACGGTTGGGCTCTCTTCAAGGATCTTCGATTCTGGATTCATTTCACCATTTTCGGCCTTTTGTCAGGCTGTGGTCTTATGTATATCTTGTCTGCGGGTTACGTGCTTCGTGCTCTCTACACCTACAGCAACCCTTTCATCTCGCCTAACGATCTCCAGACGAACCAGGCCATCCAAGTCAGTCTCGTTTCGTCTTTCTCCTTCATTGGCAGAATCGTGGCTGGTTACAGTGCCGATCGCCTGTCGCGCAAGGGATGTCAGCGTATGTGGGTTATCGTCGCCTCTTCGGTTATCTTCTCTTTTGCCCAAATCGGCGGTCTTACCATCACTTCATCGCGATTCATGTGGTTCATCTCAATTTTCAATGGTATTGGCTACGGTTTCCTCTTTGGCTCGTATGCTTCCATTATTTCTGAAATATTCGGTTTTAAGAGATTCTCTGAGAATTACGGTTACATCACGGTCGCTACCGTCGTGGGTTCCGATGTCTTCGCTTTCGCTTTCGGTGCCATCTATGATGGCAACAGCTACTTCATCGACCCCGCGACGTCGGACGTGTTGCCTGAGTACGACTCCACTTCGCCGTACAACTCGACCTACGAGTACTTTAACGGCACTATGCGCCGCTTTGGTAGCCAAGTTGGCCAGGTTTGCGATCTCGGACGTGATTGCTACAGAAATGCGTTTATTATCACCCTCCCTGCTGCTATTATTGCGGGTATCTTGGCTCTTTGCGTCATATACTACGAGAACAGACGAATTGTTCGGGAGGCTGCTGCAATCGACGATGTTGCCGAGACGGAATCTGTCACCGTTGATGCCGAGTAATTACTTACTATGATCATCTTTGGGGGGAGGGGAGTTTTAGAAAGTCAGTATTAGAGTCATAAATTCACTATCTGCATATTCTCAGCTTGTTCGGGTCGTATGGTTTGATTTGTCTGCTGTCACTGAATTCGGGACAGGAAGGAGGGGTTAATTTCTTGTTTTTAATGTGCACATTATAATCACCAAGTCTTCTGTCGGGGAGACGAATTCTTCCATTGCATGATATTTGTTTAGTTTTTCTCGTCATAATGTGGTTTGGGGGCTTGGAGTTTTTGCTGTATTCTAACGGTGAGGTGTTTCATTCTCTTTTTCATGGTTAGAGATTCGTTGGTATATGTTCAATGTAATAATATACAGCATGGTATAGAGATTATACATATTTATAGGTATGGAGCAGTTTTCGCGGTCGGTTGATGAGCTACTTGTATTAGGTGTATGTATATTTTGTATTACGCATATTTTTTCGCCATTTATGAATGGAAAGAATTAATGAGGCAAAATCTCAAATAAAAGTTTTATCATGCAGCATATTATATATTGTTTCACTTGAAGTATGAAATTACTGCAAATTGTGAGGAGTAAGACTGGCTAAATAGTTCCACTTTATTCATAACCAATATAACAAAATCATCATCCCGTTTGACCATCGTAACCAAAAACTCTAAGTAATGCATGCTCGACGATGCCACAAACTCCATGCTTATATAATATCAAGCATAACAGCAAAACGGGACCAGAAGCAAATCAAAGAAACAAGGTAACGAAAAGATTAGACGGTGTAGAATCCATGCAATGGGCACGAAATTGAAATGTGAAGGAAGAGAAAAGTAAAGAAACTGTGTGAATAATCAAATCGGAGAATGCATTCGAAATTAGGAGATTGCAAGGCGGAAAGGGATCCAAATAGAAATATCGTGGTAAGGTACAAAAGAAAGAGGTTTACTAAAGCCTCATTTCCCTGGGCTGCTCACTTATCGAAGACATTCCCTCATTAAATAAATCAAAAATGGAAGCATCGGTAGTACCGAATATTCTAGCTCTCGACCATCTTTACTTTGCTCATACTAACGTTCCACGCAAAATAGTAAAGTAGCACGCCCAGAGGCTGACCGATGAAGAAGCTAAACCAAAAGATACAGTTCCCTATTATTCCAGATGTAGGTCCATGCATCTTCTCCAGAGGCGCGGTTACTTGTATGAGTGGGATTTGTAGAATCATCGACGAGAATGCAACTCTGTTATTAACTCAGTTAACAGCAATTTTCATACTATATAAAGGCAATCGTACCCAATTACGTTATGCGTCGGAACTCCAACAACTAGCTCATGCAACACCGCGCTGACGAAAAATACCATGACACTGGCTGTCGCAGAATTCCACCCGCGGCGCACAAGCGGTACGTAAATATGACGCCGGAAGTAATTCGTAACCGGCTTATTCCACAGACGCCAATACTCTCCCACAGATTTGCTGTTCCACCAGTCGTCGTAAAAGGCTCTGTCACCAAACCGCATTACCTCCGCAAGCGCATTGAGTCCAGACTGAAAAATGCAGAAAAAACTAACGAAATTAGTTTATCATCACGAGACCAAAGTTGCTATCCGAACATACCCAGCAAGCCAAATAGCCATGCTAATGCTAGCAAGCTTCATGAGTCGCTCCATAATTCCCATGAATTGCAAACTGTGAAAATGCACCAAACTATTTTCTAGCGTCGGCACAGCATATTGAGCTGACAAGAACCATATTAAAAATGATAGGCCCACCATCTCCAGAATCCGCTTGACAAAAAACAAAGGCCGGAATGAAGGCGATCGCGGATAGACAGGTTGATAAACAAGAGTCGGCGCCCACCAAAAGTATGACAAGTTCTTGAGGGTTAAGTTTTTTGGATAAGGGGCCAAGTTGTATATGGCTGGCACAGGTTGAGAGTTCAGCATCGACTCCCGAAGATCGCGATTGGTAAGCGCAAACGATGCGACCTTAAGACACACAATCACTGTCAACTTGTTAGCGGTACAATGCGTACCACAAATTAGAGTATAGCTCACCTGCATGAAATTCACAAGCTGTCCCAATAAGGGGATGATAAATAGAATTGTAAACAACAACAGTCGTAACCCACAAGCAAGCCATTGCGTTTATTGAATGCAATAGGACGATCAGGCGCCACATATATTTTGGCTTAGGACGCAAAATCGATATACTGCCCCCCTTCCGTCCCATTTTGGGGTTGGAGCGTTTTTTATCCTCGCTCTCGCTGAGCGAAGCGACGTAGTTTACCGTCGGAATCGCAACTAGTCTTTCAATGACAATAGCAATAAATAGGTGCAGCGGGATGGTAGCGGTCAAGAATATGCAATACAGAATGTCCTTTTGTGAAATACCGAGTCGGGCGAATCGGATCAGAACGCCGTACTGTTCAAAGTCAGCTCGTCATACAGCCACAATTATTTCTGTCGAGCAGGCATACCTTTGAGTAATTTTCAATCACCAATCGAAGATTGCTGACGGCTGTCGGAATGTTAGCCCGATCGCACCAAAAGAATAATGAATACTGTAACTTCCCTAGCACTATCATGGCTAAGTTTCGAAACCCAACAAAACTCGGTGTAGGAGTTGTCGACTCTCGTGACAGAATACTGCCTCGGCTAACGGCATGTATCGGGTATATGTGACTTAATTTTATGGGTCCCTTTGAGTCATCCGGCTTCGTCAACTCCTCCTTCTCCGATTTGCCTCCAGACGGATGCTGTGTTCTTGGCTCGGCGTCTTTCCCGATTAGTCTCCGACGCGATTTTTGCTGTTGCAACATAACATTTGAAGATGTGTGAGTATCTGCACGAGAGTCAACCAAATCGACAGTCGATATATCCTCGTTGTCTGTATCAGATTGTGCAGCGGTCGACATGACTGTCGTTGTTGAGGCAGTTGCTGTTCCCGAGCTGATGTGATCTAGCATTCCTAGTATTATGCTCAGGAAATAGTATGAGACTGAACTTATCCAATCTTCAAGTTTCCGGGTATAAATTATAGGCGACGATAAAGCGAACTAGTTGTGCAAAGCAAAGCGTTGGGAGATCGACCGGAGGTAAGCCGCGTCAACCAAGAGCCGTAGCGTGATTATGCAGCGTGGTCGATCTTCCGTCTCGCATAATAAGAAGTCAGCAATCGACGGCCATTAATTGAAAGTTAGAGCAGCAACGCGGGAAGAGCGGCGACCATACTCTTTTGACCCTGTGATTTTATGCAGTCAAGAGTGCCTCGAACAGCACGGCATCTGAGACCAGTCGTGTTTCCCGGTCGGCAATGACACAACACAATGTTGGCTGCCTATCAAAGCCCTTACCCCGAGCTCAACACTTTTACGTAAGTTCGTCCGTTAGTTAACAACATTAGCGGAGTAAGGTTTAAGGCATTGACCCGAACCCCATGGGAATCAAGATTACAGATCAGTACCTACCAAGACTATCAGAAAAGTATTATGAACACGTAAATTCCTCTATTAGCTTATACCTCAAAACGCCAGAAATTGGTACGATACATTTATCCAAATAATTTTCGCTGTCCTTTCTCCAATTTTGGTCCCTTAGACGAAGGTCCATTACAAACACTGTTTCCTGCCTTCCGTTTCACTGCAGTATCCCTTTTCTCGTTTTGACTGATAGGTGGTGGTACAGATGGTTGAGATTGATGTTCCTTTTCCTGTCGGAATTTCTTAGCTACAGACAAGGCAAAATGCCAATCTTGGTGTTCCTCGGCATCTTCGAACTTTATGCGCTTGGCACAATCGCTACAGACAAACGAGTCAATATCAGAGTCTGATTTTGAACTATCGCCTATTGCAGAAGCAGTCTTGCCATCAGCGGTGTCTTGACAATTCAGTCCAGCATCCACGTAGCAATTATTCGATAGCTGTTGCTCTCGACCCAGAAACTCGTCAATGCTGCCTTTCTTCGAAGGCGAAGATTTCGCAACACTAGTCTCCTGGGTTATTTCTCGCTCCACACTCTCTTCCACATCTTCAAATTTCGTGGCGCTCTTTACAAGAAATCCCTCAATGGCATGATTTCTCGAAACGGTTGAATCAAACCCACTCACTGCCATGCTCATTTGATAACACGGGTACATGGACCCCTCTTTCTCCTTCTCGATCTGTCTGTATAGAACTTTGGCTGTATGGAACAGAGTATCCTCCAAATTAGAGGACTGGCATGCAGGTATGGCAATCTGCCTGGAACTTGAGCCGGCATTGGCATGCCGGTGATGAAGAACCAATGTCTTTGGAATTCTAATGGCGCCACCTGGGGTGCTATTACCGAATTCAAGGATACGGCCCATTATGTCCGCAACGAAAATCCGTAGCCATTTCTCAGCTTGCTGGTATGTCACGATATTTGGCCTGAAATTCTTAGCTGATAACATGGACTTTATTTCGGTCCGTGGTTTGACGTCACTGGCATCTCGACCGCGAATGATATTGTAAAGCCAATTTCCTGTTTCGTCACCGAGAGCCAAAACGAAGTCCTGGAGTGAAATTTGCAAAAGAAAGGGAATCGAACCATCCTCAGGTACACTAAAGTGACGGGATATTTCGTGGCCCAGCTTGCCTCCTAATCCGCGAATCTTGGAAAAATTAAGAGTTGCAATAAATCTTCTGACAGCGTCATGGCGAAGAATGGTCTAAAAAAATGAGTTTGATCATTAAGAGGAAGGGGAACGCAAAAGTACCTGATTATTTGGCTTCTTGTATGCACTGCATAACTTGCCGAGCACCCTATTCTGTGCTATTCCAGCCGAGCAAGTATACTTCAGCTCATACCGTACTTTATTCCTCACGCCTTTAATAATTTTACTACCCAGCATAAACAAAACATCGTCCCAATCTACTGCTCGATCTGGTGTATCCTTATCCGGATCTAATGGTACCAGCTCACCGTCCCACGTCAGTCCCTCTTGTGATATCTCTGGCAGAGGCATGAAATCGTTCATTCTACCTTCCTCCTGCTTGAGGTACAGCAATGCTGCCAGCTTCGAATACTCCGCGCACGCTTTCTCATACACGAGCATTGACAAATCCAAAAAGGCTTCGTCTAGACCACCATACTCGACCTTTCCACACGAGTCGTAAAATATCTTGAAAATCAGCTGACTTTGGCGGCGATAGGGATCCAAGGAAACCTTATGGGTTGCGATATCCGGGTTGTCGTGATAATCCCACTTTGCATCGCCCTCTTTCCACGTAGCCACATGTGCTAGTACTAGGCCGGGACATTTTTTTCTCGCTTCCGTGATTGTCTCGTGTCTGCTGATGCCAAACTTGCGTGCGGCGCTGTACGTCGTTAGAACTGTATGGCATATAGACATATAACATACTAGTTAACTGCTATGAGGCCTTGCCACTGTTGGCAGGCCAGTGGCACATTAGGATCCAAGCCGAGTCGAACAGTTTCGCATTGTGCCTATCGGACTATAAGTCAACTTGAATTGTTAGTTGCTTACGAATCCCACGTACATAGAAAGCATCGAGATCGATATGAGCAATTACGCGTAGTGGATTTGTTGTACTATATTTCCGAAGCGATTCAAACTGCGCGAAAGTGAATTTGGAGTGCTGTCCGTCGCTCATTGTGACGGCAAAGTACGAATTTTTATATAGACAACATTGACGGTATCAGGTGGAAATAATCAAAAGTAATAAACTCACACCACAGATAGTCACCGTTCGACGCCGAAGACTGGGTAAGCTCCAGGGTTTTGTACTTCCATTGAGTCACTAAGAACTAAAGAGTTGCTGGCGAATTGACATTACTTAGCCATTAAATAAATATACATAGGTGAATTTGAAATTCAGCTCTGCAAGCTTTGGATCATTTATCAGTCGAGGAGCTGGGCGAGGTGGAGCACAGTCAAGGCTGATTCAGGCGACGACTTCGACTACCCCGCGCTCCTCCTACGCCGCACCGAACTCCACATTGTGCCAGCGGTTCCTCACCCAGGTAATCAGGAGTTGCCGTAATACGGGTATCGCATATGCTGTGAGTCTGCGCTGCCCTGAACTTGCGCGGAATTGATCAAACCAGCTGCGCTCTCGATTACTGTATACATGTCTTGCTTCTCGAGCAATTATCTCAGAGCACCGCAGATTTAGGAGTTCTCACCGTCTTCCTTCTTGAGGTGTGCTCGGACGGACCGCAATGCTAGTTTTCTCTCGGCTACCCCGGAAGTTTTCGACTACTTCCCCGAAACTAGCGCCTTCCGCCTCGTTCTCGTGGTTCTCATGCCTCTCTCTCGACCAGGAATCAGCATATCTCAACGCGGAGATCAAGCAGATCGAGGAATGGTGGGCAACTCCTCGTTTCAAGGGTATAAAACGCCCGTACTCCGCAAGGGACGTGGCTACTAAGCGTGGAACGCTTGCCGCGCCGGCACCGTATCCGTCCTCTATCCAGGCTGACAAGCTCTTTGCGCTGTTCAGTGAACGCGCAAGCCAGAAGCTGCCAGTGCACACGATGGGAGCGATTGACCCCGTGCAGATGACACAAATGGCTATGAACCAGGAGGCTTTATACGTCTCGGGCTGGGCCTGTTCCTCAGTCTTGACTACTACAAATGAGGTTTCGCCGGATTTCGGCGACTATCCTTATGACACTGTTCCGAACCAGGTCGATCGATTGTTCAGGGCTCAGCAGTTGCACGACAGACGAGCATGGCATGAGTGGATGTCCATTTCGCCCGAAGAACGCTCGGTTCGTGTTGCAGCGGGCAAAGGACGGGTTGACTACTTGCGTCCTATTATTGCGGACGCGGACACAGGCCACGGTGGTCTATCAGCTGTCATGAAACTTGCGAAACTTTTTGCGGAGCGAGGAGCCGCGGCGATTCACATGGAAGATCAGCTTCATGGTGGCAAGAAATGCGGTCATTTGGCTGGCAAAGTGTTGGTTCCACCGTCCACGCACGTTTCCCGCCTGATCGCGACGCGCATGCAGTGGGATATTATGGGTACAAACAACCTGCTGATTGCTCGAACTGACGCCGAATCGGCCAAATTGCTGTCATCATCAATTGATATAAGGGATCATGAGTTTATATTGGGAGTTACGAAGAAGATGAAGCCGCTCGCACAGGTGCTGGCGGATGCAGAGCAGAAAGGGATCACGTCGGCGGAGCTGAATGAGCTTGAGAGCGCTTGGATGTCCAACGCTGAACTAGTTACATTTGATGAAGGTAATTTCCTTCGTGGTTTATCAGTCAGAGCTAACTGATAGTAGCCGTGACCCGTGCACTCATTGACGCTGGGAAGTCAGACCAAATCGAATCTTATCTGTCACAGTCCAAAAATCTCTCTAATTTTGATTCTCGCGCTTTCACAGATTCCTGCCTTGGACCGAACAGCAGTTTCTACTTCGATTGGGATGCTCCACGCACAAGGGAAGGTCATTACCATGTCAAGGATGGCATGGCACCGGCTTTGAAGCGCATGCTGTCATATGCGCCGTACGCAGAATTACTCTGGCTAGAGACAAAGAAGCCAGACTTAACCCAGGCCAAAGCAATGGCTGCCGCGATCCACGGAATGTTCCCGGGCAAGTGGCTTGTGTACAACCTCAGTCCGTCTTTCAACTGGAGTGCGCATGGATTTGATGACGAGGACGTGAAGAATTTTGTTTGGGACTTGGGCAAGGCAGGATTTGTACTGCAGCTGATCTCGCTGGCTGGCCTGCACAGTGGGGCGATGATTACTTGTGAGCTCTCAAAACGATTCAAAACGGAGGGTATGAAGGCGTATGTGGACCTGATTCAGCGGCGGGAGAAGGAAATTGGATGTGATGTCTTGACTCACCAGAAGTGGTCTGGGGCGAACTATGTGGATTCCATATTACAGAATGTGCAGGGAGGAAACTCGAGATCGAGCAGCATCGGCTCGGATTCGACGGAAAGTAGTAAGTTGCTTACTGCACAGTGCTGTATTAGATACTAACAGCATCTAGGCTTTTAAACATGTGACTGTGATGATAGAGAGCAGACGTGATCTCTAGTGACATTTCTTATATGCTTATTTGTACAATGGTGAAGTACTACACAGTGACCGCATGGCGCATCCAAAGCCGTATCTATGCCGCTCTAGTTTGTACCAAAGTATATCCAAATTGTATGACATCTACCGCACTACTTCTTTGTGCCCTCTGCACCTTTGCGCACCTCTTGCAGGAATTCGAGGAGTCGCATGCGCAACTTCTTTGCAAGGTCATCTGCGTCGGATGCTGGTGGCGGCTTGTGGCGGTCAGTATTATGCTCAGCAACGTACACAATGAAATGAGAGTGTAGTACTCACCAACTGGTCGAGAAGATACTCTGCTTCCTCGATGGTTAGAATGAGTGGGCCTCTGTTCATTGCGGATGTGGATGTTGACGTAAATCTAGCCAACAGACAGTAAAACATAATGGATATGTCATTTCAGGAGACGCCAATGAATGGTGGCTGAGTGCGCCACAGTGATGGTCACTGCCACAGCGATGGTCACTGCCACAGCGGCTGTGCCCATGGCCTTGTTGCGGGGGTACACTGGCTCCTCGCTTTCTTTCACTGGGCAGCCGGCACTAAATTGGCCGCAAGAACATCTCGTTTTACTTCATGAGCCCCGGTCAGAGAATGCTTCTGGGGTCATTTGGTACTTGCTACGTTCTGCCCGCCGATCGCGGCTCGTCCTTGAACGACCGCAGCTCACTGCTCAACGCAAAGAAGATCAACTAACGTCGTATAAAATCAATGTTGTCGCTCAGGAGTGCTACTCTCCGTGTGCGGCCCACAGTCGTCGCTCCCGTCTCACTTTCATCTCGCCGCAAGTTTGCCGCCATGTCCGAGGTCCGCTCGCGAATCATCACTGACAACATCCGTCCCGAGCCTGACAAAGTCCTCCAGGAGATCGCCGACTACGTTCACCACTACGAGATCGACAGCCCTGTCGCTGTGAGTGTCCTGTGTCCGTCTGACATTGTCCAAGCTGACAAAAACCCACAGATTGAGACAGCCCGTCTGTGCCTTCTCGACACCCTCGGCTGCGGTCTGGAGGCTCTCAGGTACGACAACTGTGCCCGTTTGATTGGCCCTGTAGTGCCCGGCACCGTCGTCCCCAATGGCACAAAAGTTCCAGGCACATCCTACCAGCTCGATCCCGTGCGCGGTGCGTTTGCGATCGGCATGGCTGTCCGCTGGCTAGACTACAACGACTGCTGGCTCGCAGCCGAATGGGGCCACCCCTCCGACAATCTTGGCGGCATCCTCGCCGTCGCCGACTGGCTCTCTCGAACGTACCGTGCGTCCGGTACGTCCGTCGTTTCATTCGCCAAGCAATTCAAGATTATGGACGTTCTCAAGGGCATGATCAAGGCACACGAGATCCAAGGCGTTCTAGCCATCAAGAACTCCTTCAACGCTGTCGGCCTCGACCACGTTGTACTTGTCAAGGTTGCCACCACTGCCGTAGTCTCGAAGATGATCGGTCTCTCGCGCGATCAGACCGTTGACGCTGTCTCACAGGCCTGGGTCGACGGCCAGTCTCTGCGCACCTACCGTCACGCTCCCAATACCGGTTCGCGGAAGTCCTGGGCCGCAGGTGATGCTTGCTCTCGGGCAGTCAATCTCGCTCTCATGGTCCAGAAAGGCGAGGCTGGCCTGCCGTCAGTCCTGACTGCTAAGACATGGGGCTTCTACGATGTCTTGTTCAAGGGCAAGCCTTTCAAATTCCAGCGCACATACGGATCCTATGTAATGGAAAACGTCCTATTCAAGATTTCCTACCCCGCCGAGTTCCACGCTCAGACAGCCGTCGAGGCCGCCATGACACTCCACAAGAAGATTGCTGATCTTGGAAAGTCCGCAGCTGATATAGCGTCCGTTATGATCCGTACTCAGGAATCTGGTAACCGAATTATTAACAAGAGTGGTCCTTTATACAACTACGCCGACAGAGACCACTGCATTCAGTACATGGTCGCTGTTCCACTTTTGTACGGTCGATTGACTGCGGACGATTATTCCGACGCCGTCGCGACTGATCCCGCAATCGATGAGCTCCGCGCGAAGATGACTTGCACAGAAGACGAGTCATTCACTGTCGACTACCACGCTCCGGATAAACGTTTCATCGGCAATGCGGTCAAGATCATGCTGACAGACGGTACAGAGTTGGAGGAAGAAGTGCACTATCCGATCGGGCATCGGCTGCGTCGCGAGGAAGGAACTCCCGTGCTCCTTCAAAAGTTTGAGAGACATGTGCGTGGCAGGTTCGAGGACGAGCAACAAGTCCAGAGCATCCTCGAGAAATCTAACAAGAATATCGGCGAGCTTGATGTTGATGAATATGTCGACTTGTATGTCAAGAAGGATAAGGTTTGTTAAGGAGATTGTAGATGTATTGGTACGCCCTGCCACAATTACATAGGCAAGATCCACAATCATATGGCCATTACAATTTAGACTGTCGCCTTCTCAAAAATTCTAGTGTCTGTTCAACACCGCCCGCGTTAACAAACGTATCCTCCAATCTCAATGCCAAATCGACGTCGCCGGCAATCTTGATCTTTCCCGATGTGACGCCTTTCAACCCTGTCAAACCACCGGTAATATACTTAACAAGATCGCGATCTTCTAGCTCAATGACCACGATTGGCAATTTGCGCGCTTTCTGCGAAAGCAGCGGCACCGCTTGGTGATGAACTTCGGGGGCTTTGTTGCGCGCACTGAACAGGAGCGACCATTCATCAGTGATCTTGCCCCGGCGGAGAATTGAAAATATGAATAGTCCGAGGAGCGATCCTGCCGCTGTAGGATTCTCTTTGAAACGTTTTAAAATTTCCGGAAAGAGAATGCTTGATGTCTAGTGGATTTCTATTAATGGACTAACGTGACAGTTAAGAGGCTACTTACCAACGGCTTTCTGTCGTCATTCTGACGCTTGGAAGCATAAGGAGACTGCATTGTGATTTCTCCAATATGGAATATCGCGATTGAAATTGACGGCGCAACAGAAGAGAGGAGCAGTCAGGAAAGAAGGCGTAAGTTGGTCAAATGTGACGTAATTATTCATGAAGCCAGCCTTGGAAAACAAGGCCGGCGCGATGTAAATTTGCGGGGAAAGCCGCGATGAGTTGGCACGTGCTCAATCAAGCCCTCGACGCTCGCGCGGGCGCACGAGAGACGAGAATTGTTGTATCTGTAACATTATTTTGGCACTTTTACTTAGCATAACAAGGCTCATCAATTATAATCTAACTAATCCTGAATCCACTTACACATCCATATCTTGCGCCTCGATCTGTCAACTCTGAGTTCGCCACCATCCTTCGTTTGGTCGTCATTTTTGCCCATACAATGGCAACACGTACAGATTTTGACTGTTTAAATACCATCAAACGTTGAAATTGATTCGCCTAATGTACATATGAAACAAAGCTAGACAAATATATGCAAAACTCGGAAGTAAACTAAAAAACGCGATAAGCATCCTATAAATAGCACAAATAAACCAAACTCTAGCCAATGACCCACAACCGAAATGCACCTTTTTTCTGAAGTGTAATATGCTTCTACATGTTCTTCATCTACCAAAGTTGTCATTTCGACTTCTAATAATTAATCGAAAAGTTCGTCAAATCTGCAGAGAATAGACTTATAGCGCGATCCACCATGACGAACCTAGCATCATCAGCAATGCAATGCTGGTAAGAATACCGGCGCCTGCTCGATCGCCTGTGGTAAGGACTTTCACGTTTCCTCCTCCAGTAACATTTGTGATACCGGGCGATGACCCGCCAGTAGCCGCAGTGTACGGTGCTGGAACATCTTGAACGAGTAGATTCTGGACGACTTCCAAGGCTGACATCTGCTGACCCAGACCCCATGTATTGTCCCATCCCACTTCTAGCCATGTGGTTCCACAAGTGACATCATCTAGACCGCCCACACACGATTGCGCGATACCAGGGACAGTTTGGACCAAATGCTCGTAGATAGTGTTGTAAGTAAAAGGAGCCAATACGGCTGTGAGACCCATAAACCTTGCAAGAATGGCCTTGAATGCTTTCTCGTCTATGTCACATGTTTTTGATTTCTCACAAGCTACCTCGTACATGATTCCCGTGTCCGAATCAAAGAATATGGTAATACTATCCAAGATCGACTGCGTTCTCTGGGCCCATAGACTTGACCCTGTGTAATTGTAG
This sequence comes from Lipomyces starkeyi, assembly GCA_018804115.1. Classification (NCBI taxonomy): domain Eukaryota; kingdom Fungi; phylum Ascomycota; class Lipomycetes; order Lipomycetales; family Lipomycetaceae; genus Lipomyces; species Lipomyces starkeyi. Next base: position 415,453 of record JAGJTG010000012.1, read on the forward strand.
AGATACGCCGAACCAGCCATGAATATTCCTGCGTTATAGGTCCACTGGTATTTTGTGATATTCCACTTCGCGCAATTTACTTCCGTGTGCGCGCCGTCGTAGAAGTAGTAAGATTCTGTATCTAGAAATCCAACGCTCTCAGTCCAGTTCCAAGTCGTCTCTGCCCAATCCACGTAGGACGAGTTGTCGGTATATCGCGCCAGTCTGGCGGCCATCATGAATAAGCCTGCATTTGAAATAGTATTCTTGTAATCGTATCCATTGTTGAACTGGAAGATCTGCCAGCGGAGACCACCATTGCATGTCGACATATCCCATCTGCTGGCCATAGTATTGAAGACTGCCTGCGCAAGTGCGAGCCACTGTGGTTGATTGGTGTCCGGATTGCTGAAGTTACGCTCGGCAGCAGCCATCACTGTAAAGCCCCAAAACGCCTGATCATCGTTACCTTCGGATGTGCTTTCATTTGCTGGCATGTAGTTGTTATCAGTGCCCACTTGAAAGAGCAAAGACGACTTAACTTGCTCGTTGTATGTGTCGTCGCCGGTATAGAACCAGTAGTCAATTAGGCTGCCCCAGGCAGCACCGGCCTCCCACCAGTAGTACGGGCTCACGAACTTGCCAGGCGTCTGGCCAGTTTGGTTGCCGTTGTAGTACGTCATGAGACCGTGCGCGAAGACCCAGGCGGCATGAGTTATGGAATCTATTGTCGTCAGACCAGCACGTTGAAGTAATACCAAGAAGTATTACAAACCTTTGTTGTTCACATCAATAACTATAGCGCTAGCATGATTGATAAAGTTGGCCACAAGAAGCAGGATAGATAATGGAAGAGACAACAGAGTGCGCATTGTGACAGATTTTTGGCGAGATGTCGCGGATTCGATAGGCGCGGTTAGTTCCAGCAGACGGGGACTAGCTGAGGACGGATTTCTCTACAAGCCGATGCGTGTCGACAGAGATTGTCGCAAGACGGAAGCAGACGTAGGCCAGGAGAAGCGGATGACGCGGTAAAATATGATACAGAGAATTATTAACGGAACGAGAGAGTGAGACAGATAGGGCCGTAATCAGCGACAGTTAGCGTATTCTAACCCAATGGAGAAGCGAACAAGTTCTGATAGTGCTGGATGCTGGTGCTGCCCAATTATGTACTTGGAATAATTGACTATGGGATGTCGATGTCGGGTTCGGCGGCACAGCAAGGGGGGACCACAGCGCGGCAGGGGCTCTTGGCAACGCGTGGCCGGCCCCTGGACGGCCAAATATAGCAGCAACCGGCCGGGGAACCCTCGTGCTTACGGATTTAGACGCGATGTCGCGCAACGTTTGCAGCCGCATCTGCAGCGTGACCGGGCGAGCCTGAGAAATGTCAACCGACCGGAGTTCACTTGGATTAGACAGCCACCAAATCCCGGATTTTGAAGATCACGAACGAAATGCCGCGATCTGGTGGTTCCGCCCTGCATGCCATCAGATGGCAAAGAGCAAGTCCCAACGCACATGCTCGCATGTGTTTATAGAGGATCGCGGTCTGTCACAACTCTCCTCTTGACGTCTGTCGACAAGGTGCGCTGGGACCGGTAGTAGACCAAGCCGCTTGGTTCTCGCCGTTCTTCATCCCGCTTGGCTTTGGCTCTATAAGATGGTTGGAGACGACTGCTCTGTTGACGATTAGCTCCCACTTATAATCAATTTTAATACCACTTTCACTTGTCGGCGGTTTTTGAAACCCGGCCCACGACTGCGACTACATCACCGCCGCCTTAGAGACTTATGGCACTATCCTCCAGGCAGAATTTTCCCGTGTCGAAGACAGCGCCATTCATGAAGATGCTCTTGAAATCACTTTGGCGCTAAATGCGAATCGCATTCTCCCACCGCGAAATCTTGTGAGCCCCGCCCCTCACTTTTCAAGTTCTCCTCGGATGTCCGTATACGTTACCTCTCCGCGACATGGTGTCGTCATGCTGGCCATCGTCGTGAGGCCTGTACGGAAGTTGCCAGTGCCTCTCGACGGCCCACCACTCCAGTTGATCGCCTTGTAGAGCCCGTTCTGCAGGCCGCCGAGTGGGCGAGTTTCTGGCCTCGGTTTGCACGGGTGTACCTTCGAGATCCCACCGCTGCCAACACGTTGCACCTTTTTCAGCTTGGCTACTTACACCGCGCCATCCACCAGGTTAGCGCCTCTTTCTTTCCCGAGCGGCCATGGCTTCATGACCTGGCGGTTGCACCGTGTTTACTGTGTGCCGTATCGCCTGGAGCCGCGCCCGATCGCCTTTTTTTCACCTGGACCATCTCCGCAGTCATTTGGACCACGGTGGTGGCCTGCCTACCCCGCCGGTCCTTCTCCGCTGAACTTTTGGCTGACTCGGTGCTCTCGGTCCACATCATATGGACGAGCTATCTTCGCTGTCGCCGTTCCCGGCACCCCTCGCGTGCCCTGCCCCGTTATTCTGGAGGCGGCTCCGCCGTGTGCTCCGCCGTGTGCTCCGAACCCGCTCCTACGACGCTCCCTGAGAGTGATGTGTTTCGGTTTCGATGTGGTGTTTCTCGGATGGTGGCTTTGTGTTATGTCGGGTGTTTGTTTCGCTTACTTGGGCTCGTCAGTCGTCTCTTTCCTTTTCTATTCATCTCTCTCCGACTCAGCCACTGTCGCGCTGGGTCACCCTTCCCGTACGATGTCGGGTTCGTCTTCCTTGCCCGGCTTGTGAGGACAGCTCTGAGGGACTCTGGCTTTGTCATCCAGAAGTACGCCCACGTTAGTCCCTGGCTTCGTCTACCAGGTGTACCTTGGTTCCCGCGCTTCGTCCTACCTACCAGTTGCCTTCCCGGCGACGTAGGGTCCATCCTTCTATCCACTCCGTCCGTGCCTGCTCCGTGCTGTGGATGGTCCTCGCTGCTAGCGGGCTGACGTTTGTTTGGTGTCGTGACCTAAGGGTCCAGCTACCTTTCGTTTGATTTCCCCATTGTGTCTTGTTTCGCCCAGTCTTATGCCCTTTCTTTGTTGTTCAATGCAAAGTATTGTAGCACTAACAAACGGTCTTTCAATTGAAAAAATAGTTGCTGACTAATCGGCGTCGCTATACATTGATATCATATGTTTTTCTTGCGAAGGGCTGTGATTTGTAGGTAGTTTGGGACTTACAGAATTCTCGATACAAGTTGATCCCACTACTGGGCTGTTGCGAATACGAATATCGGCAGTTTTTCGCCATATTCGGATTCGCTATTCGACCCTTGAAAAGCCTCTTCGAATAATATTCGATATTCGTAGATGCGGTCGAATAATATCGGCCCTAACAGAGCCGGTAATAGGTATCTGTGCAGATATCGGCCACTAATCTCACGTGAAATTGCCTAAATTAGTTAGTAGACGTCCTATAGAAGCCTAGCCTCTGAGATCCCAAAAACTGTATCGATTATCTGTAAACCAAAAAGTACTCTCCTGGCCCCGCAGTGTTCTAGTAACGCTCGATTCTGTGTAAACCCTTGTATAGCTTTATATACTGACCATCCAGCGCTTACTAGTTATCATTAGCCAAACGGAAACCCGAGGGAACCGCCAAAACTATCTCGCTCCAACGAAGTCTAAGGCATTCTATGAAGGCAGAAACAATGAGGATGCTGACTGGTTAATGGATGACATATACAGTAATTAATTCTTTGTGGTGGACAGGGCAGAAAATCTAGCGGAGCCTTAGAATAATCGAAAAATATGAGGGAAACTTTGCGAATTGGATATAGGCAGTAAAGGCATATCAACGCTGTGTAGTTCTAATTATATATGTAAGTTATACATAGCGCTAAGGTTCCTGCGACAAGAAGGCATTCTACTGTGCAAATTCCTGCATCACTGATCTCAGCCTGGCTGGGAGACGGCGGTGGTGACAAGGCCGCTCAAATCTGACCACTATTAGTATATTTCGGCAGAGGCCTGTATATGAAGGGTTATCTCTTTCTGACTGCTTGAGATCCCAATTTATCATTTCTATACAGATGATTAGGTAATAGTGTGTCGAATATCGAACATCGGCACGATATGACGAATATTCGATTCGACGGTCGGAGATGATTCGAAAATATTTGCTATTCGTATTCGAAGCGGAATTGCCGATATCGTATTCGACGCCGATTCTCGGTCGAATATGCCGGGGCCACTAGTACATTCATAGGCATCATAAACAATAATTATTTATATTATCTTACACTTCAAACTAAAACCGTGTGGAAGGAATGGCTATCTTAAAACCGTTGTCTGCGAAATTATATGCGCTCGACAGTATGGCCAGAGAGTACAGTCTTAGCGTGGGAAAGCCTTTGTACAGCCACTCGCCGAAAGTATGCGTACTACTTCTCTGGCACTGGTTGCGTTCTAATGCTGAAAGTTACCAAGGTGTGCAACTGAGACTGGTATGAAAGACGAGGATTCAAGTTAATTTAAGCGCAAAGATAGCTATTAACAGAAGAAACTTGCCGGCAAGGTGTGGCATATCCCGGCAGATTTTATGAAGAGGAGTGTCCCTTTCAATTTCACGTTGCCTGTCCGTTTTTTCCTCACATAACTTTAATACGTCGGATTGATTCAGGTAAGAGACCGCGTTACTTAACTGCGCGTAACTCAGTTTATTATACCGAGTTATCTTAGGTTACAACACATGCACGACATCAGCGGCTTTGAGTTGCATAAATCTCACAAGATTCGCCCCGACTGGGAATATAAACTAGCAAAGAAACCAGATGGCAGGTTATGAGGACGACAAGTTTGGCATCCTGTAAGCATTGAACTGACAATCAGAAGAATACTATATGATCTTTGAGTTTTGGCCTTGATTCAATACATTTTAGAATCTTAACTATGCCGGAGAACTTGTTTCCAACTCTTCGTTTTATACATTTCTTCGACGGAAACACAACTTCCTCCGCGGACAAGACCGCGAGGAACATCCTTAAAAATCTAGTAAATCTTCGTTTGGAAAATACTAATATTATATATTTAGTTAACGTAATTCATAAGCGAGCTGCTGCACTTGACCACATACCAGAACGTTCGAAGTTCAATAAGTTCATCATAACAAAGAAAATCATTGTATCTACTCTGAATCCTCATTATTAGACTCCAATACTTCTTGGCAAGTGCGCGCATTATGTCCAGTATTTCCGCAGACACCACATCGCCGTGCACGTACTGCTCTCCTCGGCTGGCAACTACTGTTTCGACGTATTTGTTGCTGTACCTGTTGTTTTACGTCCCTCTGGTGTATCAGATCTTGTCCGTCTGGTAGATAAGTGATCCCTTGCCGTAAACGTGTCTTTTTGGCTCTACGACGTTATTTAGTATCGAATTGGCCTCCCGGAGTTCGGACACTTCTCCGCGTCGAAGAGTAACCTCGTGCATAATAGCTCGAAGCTTATTAAAGTGCTGGATCCATTCCAGCCCCTTTCGTTCGTTGTCCAACCATTCTCAGTAAGAGCGATTACCGAGTCGTAAGGTATTGTGCTGTTTTCATACCAAAACTATAGGTGATTTTTGCCCGCAACGATGATAAACGGCGGGATCTCTGAGCCGCGAGAATTGATCCGCTGGATTACTTTATTTCCTTGATGAGCCATCTTGGTCTTCCACGTCGTTCGGAGCTCGTAACTACCGTGCCGGTCGAGATGACGCCCATCATATACCCAGTCTCGTCGAAGTTGTATACATCATCCTCCCCGATGGCGTATTTGGTAATTGTATTCCGCACAAGTTCAAACCACGATCGAAACACATCTGGATCCTCGCATTGGATTCTCTGATAGTCGATTCTTCGATTTAAATGCGTCTGGAGCTCTGGTTGTCGCTTGACAAAGTTCCAGCCCAGTTCTTTCCGACTCGTGACGCGTCGCAGTCGCGTAGCAATCTATTAGCCATATCTTCAACACTAGACAGTCTAGGAAAAAATGATCGCGAATCTAGGTCGATTATATCGGAGAATGATAGTCTCTTCTAAGTTTATAAGGTTTCGCGAATTGGCCGGGATATCGTGTCGTGATGGTATGTCAAACGCGACCTCAGAGTAGATTCGCTAACAGAGTAGATCGCTGCGGCGCGTCTTTTACTAAGATTTTTTGGGTCTCGTTCGATGATGGAATGGTAGCAAGTTTCAATCTGGCTTCGTTTGAAGTTGATTCCATCCTGTTTGTGGGAGAATGAAGGGTTTCAAATTGGAATGTGTCAATTTCTATGAAAGTGCGCAGCTCGCTCATGGATTACGTTATCCATAGTATAGCCAACACGCTCTACATGGTGAACTAAGAATAATTTAAAAATGGCAGAGGCGGCTCCTATTACCGATGATCGGAAGGACACCGTGGTAAACGTGCTGAGGACCATCGGCCCGTGCATTTTGTTCGAAATCTCCCACGAGAAATGTTCGTCAGGGGCCCAGGGATATTGAGCAAGTAAATATTCATCTTGTTACCAATATCTATTGGCACATACTGACTGTATGAAATGACTACCACCTCATTCGAAGCATTTCAGACTCTAAATGAAAGACACGACTTAGAATAAAAGCCGCATTTGCTGTACAAAGCAATAGTTTCAACTAAAGCCAGCAGGTTGAAAGGCATTATTACCTTCATGAATTGTGTTCTCGCTCTCTCTAATAAGCTAAAAGCTGCACAACTTCCGGTGCCTGATCGCTTGTTGACGCCGCTCGTCATGTATAGACATCCTTCAGGTCGGCCAACGACTATCTTACCGGGGAGAAGGCCACCGCAGGCATTTTGCAGCTTAAGGGTCGATAATAGTTATATGCGAGAGGCGCCAAGTAGCAACCAGACTTATATTACCTATTCACTATGCAAAATCTGTAAAAAGACCCGCAACGGATACTGTCGGACTCTCGAACCTCGGAACCAATGACGGCATCGCATTAAGAAACAAGATCGCCAAAGCTTTCCAATATGGACAGTTATTCTCACTGCCCGACGACCGGGAGATCTTCCTGGTTTAAAGACCAGTCGAAGCAACTGGAACAAACAGGTCGTCGCCATGACGATGAACTAATGGTGGCCTCAACTCCACTCGAGCGAGGGATTCCGTATTACAGGCAATTTCTTGGGGGTTCCACGAGGCTTAGCACCCACTACCCAAGTATTATAAGGGAGTACTGAATTCACCATGTGCTCGATACGGATATGGCAGGATATGGCAGATGTGCCAAGTATAAAATGTGGAATGCGACAATGGAGTGCAGAAGCTAACGGTTAGTTGCAAGATATGATGAGTATAATACCACATAATTCTGCTTCCCCGCACGGAAATTAAAGGCCCATGCCGAACAACAAATTAAAACAAATTAATTATGCTCCAAGCATAGCACTGCTCTGTTACTATGTAATTTAACTTCACATAACATGACAACATCATCAAATGTAAGTAAGTTCATCAATTTGGAACTTAAAAATGGCAGCTACAGCAGTGAACCATATATGGTCCTTAGGTGTTATACACTGCTCGACTGTCAGACTGGCTCGGCATTGCGCGGCTCAAGCATGGCATACACCTCGGATTTCTAGTGGATGACTTACTTGAGCGCAGTCAAGGACCACCGAGCAACCCCGACAAAGTGCATCTTTAGCAATGGCTTGCGATACCGTGTAGGAAAGAATTGCTCGATGATCAAGAGTCTCCGTGTAAATGTCCACGATTGGCAATTAGGTACCAACAGTTCGATTTGCAGTCCTAGAGCGAACACTCGGTGCATGGGCACGCGTCTCAATGGTGTGATCCGTCGATGAATCACGATTGGACAAGGGAAAATGATCCAGGAGCAACGGTAAAATAATTAACAGTAGGGGAAGGGAAATCTGTTTCAATTTGCTCTAGTTTCGCACGCACGAGTTCCACACTGTGGCAGATTACACTTCACAAGCTGCTTGACTGACGCCAATGAAATTTTCGAACTCCATCATGTTGTTGAACACTGCTCGACAGTTCCTGATGATGGATGTGCCAGAGGCACAGTTGATTGAACGTCGGCGGAAAACCTTCTTCCAAACATTCACCAACGCCATATCTGAATCAGTTATGACTACAGCCGGCGCGTCATCTGGAAACACAATCCATTCTAAGGTAGTATTTGCTCAATACTGGATGCTGTATCGCAAAGAAATTTCCTCTTCCCCATGGTGACGGTTGTACACATCTCTGGCCAGGATGTGTACTATCGAACGTGAGAAGCGCAGACGGTTGGAGGTTGACATATTGCCGGAGTACATGCCGCTGGCCTGCCGTCGGAGTTCAGTATGGGAACATGAACTTGCACTGGCAAAGTTTTTGCAGCGGTTAATCCAAAGAGTTTGAATGGGGGCGATCCTGCTACTTTTAGATCAGAATAAAAGGGCGAAAAATGCGAGGGAACATTGGAAAGCGGCATCCCTTAACGATATACGATCCGAAGAAAGGACGATAATGTTAGCGAAATGCATAAAATACAAAGAAAGCGACTTTAAATCGATAGACAGCAAACTTCTTGCGGGTGAATTTGTTGTTACGCATCCATGACGCTGACGTCTGGATTGTTTGTTCTTGTTTTCTTATTATATTTTGTGCTACATGATCATGTGGGAGCATCTTAATTACATTTGTGCCTGAACTTTCGTTTTCTCGTTCCTCTAGCGGTCTCCACTTGCGACGACTTTTCCACTTCTGTCATCGATTCAACGATCTCCAACGGAATGCTCTCAAGAATAAGGTGTTGTCTAACCCTGACACGTCTTGCGCCAGTAGTGCGATTTGAGTTTGCTTGCTTACGCGACAATGAACGGTACGGAAATACAGCAAATGTAAATGGAGAAACTCACAGATGAAATATAAATGCAGCTGCCGCTGGGATTCAAGGATGCAACAAATCCTAATCTTATATAGCCGCTTCAACGAAGTTTGTAACAATTGAAAGAGTTGTTAATTTCAAACAAATTATGTGATCACGCTTCCAAATGGATATGGAGATCTTGAGTACCCCAAACGATACACTAGGGAGGTAATAATGGAAGAAATGGTATGACAGATTGCAATGCGATCTCGACACGGTCAGAAGTGGGAGTGCACCAGTAGAATGAGTCAGAAAACTAAACAGGAGAGAGAGAAGGTAGTACAACCATAGTATCAGAATGTGATCCGAAGCTTGCATTATCTAGTTACAGCACGATTTGCAGCAAACTACGAGGAACGGCAAGGGTGGCCGTGGGGAATAGCGAGATGCATTGAAGAAGGCACCAAAACAACTTAAGAATATCTCATCTGTCAGGAGCGATCGGAGAGGCCGGTACGCTAACCCAAACTGGACCGGAGATGAGATGTTATGTACGTCAGAGCCATAGTTATGGGAAATACAAGCGGCATAAAGCAGTCGCTCAGATATAGTATCAGCAGCTAAAAAGCGGTCTAAGCCCAAGAGACTCTCAGCCCAAAGAACAGGAGCTAAGGTAATGTGTCCGATCAGGTCAATCACCCTGCATAACATCACCCTCTCTGGCTGTGATATCGAAATAGTCATAGATAGTGGTATCTGCCAAAGGGATGGCAGTACCACTGCCGAGAGTTTCCAACAAGTGAGAATTAACCGAGAGAGCATCATTTTGAAGCTTCACGATGGGCAGACATGACCAGTCCTGGTGGTTGAGCTGTTTAGTAATATATCTGGGGCTAGAGCCGGAAATTTCGTTCTAGTATTGGAACAGACGGCGCATGCTACATCATAACCTGACGCAGAATGTGACATTCCACGAAAGAAGGTGTCCGCTTTCATTTTACACGTCAGACAATTTAGGATAGGGATGGGCAATTTGGCAAACTCAGAATCGCTTCAAATCTCCAGAAGAAATCTGAACCAGCATCCAATTTCTTATGTGGGATTAATTTATTGGAGAAACCCTTCCTTCCTCTTTGAGACTAGCGTAAATAGCAATTTTTTGTACCGGTCGCGTGTGCTCCCTGACCAGCACCGCCACACAGCTATGATTCTGTAATCATTCATGGTCGAGGATATAATATATTCATATATAGTTCTCTTTACAGCGAAAATTTAGTTATTTGCACAGAATAGATCAAGCAGCAGCTTCAGATATACCGGGAGTCGATAGAGCCCATGCTTTGTATGTTGGTTTAGTATTAGAATCGGTGGATCATGCCAGACAATTTGTCACGCTATTCTTCCATAATTTCGCGGTGAAAAAAGGCGTCGTGAAGAACAAAGACAACACACTGCTGCTCTTGTGCAAATGTGCTAGGAAGCCGTTCAACACGCGAAATCTCCCGTTAGCAAAGGGAAGTACCGGTGACAACGGCCTCACTCGACAACAAGATGCACGCAGCATGCTTTGTGATTGTCCGTGACGGGTGCGCTGGAAGAGGCAATGGAATGATACCTGGATTATTACAGAGCTAGTTGATCAGCATGAAAGACACTAGGTAGAAGGAATTAATTCTGCAGCCTATCCAGAGAATCGACCGTTGCCTGCTGAGGCAAGGGAATCTATGCTTGATCTTGTTCAACACTCGACTACATCATACAGGACCGTTGCCTCAGTGCTGAACTCTACATACGGCCTTTTCCGTTACTAAGTAGAGATGTCTATAATCAATCATACGATTATACACAGAACAAAGGAACATCAACGACAAAGCTCATTGAGACATTGCGGGACGACGGGTTTATATATCGAGTCAAAGTGGACGTCCAGAACTCAATTGAGGTCCTGTTCTTTTGCAAGCCTCAGGATGTTCAGATGGCACGTATTTATGGACAAATGGTGATCGTAGATGCCACGTACAAACTAATCGATTCCGCAAGCCACTCGTGAACATTGTTACAGTCGCCAACGACTTGCACACGGTGAGAACCGCCATGTGCTTCGTCCGCAGCGAGAAGACGAGTGCGTATACATGTGTTCTGCAGCAACTAAGTGAGACGAACTGAAAATTGAAACTCAAATTCGAGTCTAACATTTATAACAGAGGAAATCGTTTTTCCGGCGGAGGCACCCAGCGTGATAATGAAGTCCATAGAGGAAGTCGTTCCTACGGCTATCAATCAACTCTGCAGATGGAACATTGAACAAAATATCATGAAGAACTGCAGGAGATATTTTGACACTGTGGCAGATTTTGACAGCTTTATGAAGCAGATTCAGAAAGCTGCAAGTTCTACATTAGATCGTCAGGAGGAAGAGCTAAACCAGGTGCTCGACAAGTTTCCTGCAAAGGCAGCAGACTATTTCGTCACCCAATGCTGGGCAAATGGTATGTGTAAAGCCTGGACAGAGATTCATATTCGCAACTACCTGAATTTCGGCGTTAGCACCACGTCCTGAGTCGAGGGCAGTCATGGCGCCATGAAGACTGCGTTGACTTCCTCTTCTGGAATGCTCCACACAGCGACAAACAAAATAAACCGACGAGCCATTGAACGGTCACAAAACCTGAATGTCGTCGGATCCAACCAGAACGTACACGTCAGACTTGAGATCAGAAATCAGGTCGTGACATCAATGCTGTGTACGGTGATATCACGATCTGCGCTGGAAATGGTATATGCAGAGGTGGTAAAGAAGTTGCAACATCACGAAGAGGAGGGCACAGAAGGGAGATGCAATTGCACAATCAGGACTCGTTTCCTATTGCCGTGCTCTCATCAGATAGTACTTGGCCAGCCCATTGATGTGACCGCCATACATCCTCGCTGGATAGTTCAGCCTATACCTGTTATCGACATGCCTTCACAAGATATTGATTCCGCTATGCTGTCTGTCCTCCGGGACCCACCGTTAGCAATTCCACGAAAAGGGCGTGTCCGAAAGGGTCACAACGACTCCAGACGTCGGCCGAGAAGATCCAAAAAGCGGCCGACCGAATAGAGAATGTCAGACGATGTAAATCCTGTAGCAAAGTCGGGCACAATCGGCGCACCTGTCCAAAATTGAAAATGGACGATACGCAAGAAATTGAACGAGGTAGTAAAGTAAATTAGTTCAGGGACTCAAACCATTCCCCCCCCCTCTCTTAGACTTGTATTCTGCGCAAAACTGTAACCACAATTTGCAGTAGGACAATTTTCCTCATCCCTATACAGGACAAGATCGTAGTTTTTAAAGGAGAAACATCAGAACCGTAGCTATTCGGGTATACTCTGCATAATTGCTCACAAACCAATCGCCATGGAACCAAAAACGGCCGGTCTTCCACAATATGAATTTCGCGCTCACTATTGGTCAGCACTTTGCAACTCGTTCAAAGCCAGAAGCTATGTGCAGCAGTGTGCCATACGCAATAACATTGCAGTAAATGATGGTCGCGTAAAGAACAAGACAACATAATTTTACTTGTATGCGAATGCAGCGGCAAGACGCGAAACACGCATCATCTTCCAACGGTCGTCGGGACAAATGGAGAAGACGAGGCTACAGGTCTTCCGAAGCGTCCTCTCTAAATGCCCTTGGAGAATGTGATTTCAAGAATTTGACCAGTGGGTGACCACTGATTTAATCAATGAGCATCTTGGCCACCAGTTTGAAGGGCTAATCATTATTATGCACATCCAGAAAACAGATATTTCAGCGGAGAGGCAAGCAGGCGATGTTCTCCCTCGTGAGAGACTGGTCCACAATGAACGTCACGTATGGGACACAAGAGATGCGTACGACCTCACGCACAATCATCCTGGAAAAGGGAATCCTTGCCAAGTACATTGAGTCTTTGTGCAAAGAAGATATAGTGTATCGTTTTCAAATTGCAGCAGACAACACCCTCGAGTCGCTCTTTATCTGTCATCCTGACGATGTTGCGAAAGACGTGTCTATGGTCAACTGCTGTTAATTAACGCGACTTACAAGACCAATCGTTTCCGTCTTCCACTAGTCAACAAGGTGATCGTAGATAACTACCTCCGCACCATCCCCGTCACGCTGTGTTTAATTGCTAACGATCTGTTCTAGTTCCAAAGAGGGAGAGCGGGTACAATTCCAATGCTTCATAATAATATATTGTGAGCAAGGAATCTACGGACCTCACGAATCGTGGATTCGAAATAATCTGATCCTCCGAGCGACTTTGTTATGGAAGCAACCGGATAGTGACTGACAGTATTACTTTTAACACTTTCATCGCATTTGCCTTAGAATTTCTTCAAATACATGTAGCTATTCCCGTAATGTCTCGCAGTCACAAAAGGTGGGGGAGGGGGAAGAGGGCTCTGATAGAATTAAGTGCAGTGGAATGTGAATGAACTGTTGCAGCGTTGCCGAAAATTTCCGGAAATAGACAAAATATACCTATGTGTACGGATCCACATCTAGCCCTTTATATATTGTACTCATGCTTGAGGTTTAATATGTAGTGTTCCAGTAATATAACGTAGAACACGTGAGATATAAAAATTGTATTTCCCTTACGGTCTAGCGCAGTCGTTGTAGGCATATTCGCCTGATACTCAGCTCCCCGCCGTAGACACTCACCTTTTATTTCTCAGTATTAAGTTATTAGTGAATAGTCAAGCTAACCACAGGTCACGGTTGGAGCATGGCGGATCCTAATATTATTCTTAAGGTATGGATTTCTTATTTGGCTACCGTTATTATTATATTACATGTATGAAGTGGGAAGCCATTCGTCTAATGTAGATTTGGGTCTGAACCTTCGTTTTCCCACTCTTGCTTTTGTTACGCCAGAGGGACTAAATGACAATAGCTTGTTTTGATAGTTAAACGGTCAGCCATGATACAATGATTTTTGCTTAAAGGCGGCTTTCTAGATGCGGGATGTACCTCCATTATATATATACACATCAAGTCCCGGTTATTCGCCTCGCGCTCATCTTTGCTTATCATCTAAGCACCATTCTCACGGTGTAAATAGTCTCATGATCCAAATCGCCATGTAGCTAACCAGTTCATCCCGTGCAACTCCCTGGCGCACTTTCTTCCTCGAGCATTTTCGCCTTGTCCAATCGAGATTCCGTCGACGTACGTGGATGAACGAGGCGACTTCGCACCGAGCGTTCTGTATGGACTGTCAAGTCCAAGCACTGACTATCTAATCGCCGATCATATTGCTAATGGGCTTTCTCCTGTCATGACAGGTGCTCGAGTGCTGGACCCTTTGATCATTGAGATATTCTTTCCTGTAGCGTATAGGAAGCTATTACTTGAGCGCATGCACTTCGTCGGGTTTGCTCACAAGTAGTCTTGCCTACTTATTCGAGTAGGAATACGAAAACACCTTAAATGGACACCGACATAGATAAATTGGTTCCATGACAGACTTTGCAAACATTTGGCATTACATACTTCTGCAACTCCTGTTGTATCAGGCATCCTTGCAAGAAGCGTAAGACTAACTCCCGAATAGTATAAGATATACTGCGTCCAGTATAGTAATAGTAGTAACTCTGATCTCCTAACTACAAGAGGATGTAGAGAACCGCGAACCTCGTACAATAAGTAGTATCATAACCTTGCGCTTTTATCTTTTCCAAGGTAGATTCCTGTTGAAATAAATGTGCTCTGCTTTACAGATGCCCTATAGTTCGCATCAAAGTAACAGACACTCCTGTAAATGATATATCTACGTCATAACACTCGACGTGAAGGTGGGCTGACGAGCTAAGACTTCATTAAGCGAGTGCGGGTGATTGAAAAGCGCGTGACGAGAGCCAACGGCGCTACAATATCCATTAGAGTTTGACACGCCCCTGACTCGGGTGCACCGCACCATTCATTAGGCGATTGCCTATTATATGATGCTCGATCGAGATGACCGTACTTTATTAGCAGCACATTGCCGTGGGGGTCCAAGGACAGAACGCATGAGCAATGCAAATGTCATACTGCAATACGCTAAAGTGCGTAAGCGATACTGCACTGCTATTTGACCGATGATTATGCTTGAAGAAGGATAGTCTAAGGACTATATTTTCTACGTACTATATGATATTCATAAGCGCTTGCTAATATTTACTTATTAAAGACTAGGTACAGAAAATACAGCTTTCGGGGTATCGGATAATGAGCAAGGCATAAGGCTGTCAGTCAAGAAGCTATGGATATAAAGACTTCGTAATCCTCTTGGAAACGGGATAGGATTAAGAAGACAATCCATTACGGACTTCCACCAACACCTTCCATTCTCCATGTTCAATTCAAGACGTACTAGTCCTTTATTTAGATTCCATCCCGAACAATCATTTCTGATGGCGACATATTCAGCTTCAGCTGTTGAGCGTGAGACAACATTCTAAAGTGGCGACTTCCACTTAATGAGACCCCGGGGAAAGAAAAATGCCTATCAGCCCAGGCAGAGTCACTTAGCCTCGCAGATTTTCCAGAAGAAGAGCAGGTCACTATGGTCTACCGTCCAACGTGCCCGTCGTGGTTCTTCCGCTGACCCATGTCAACCGCGTAATCCTGACGTGTCTTTTAAGACCACGACATCCCTATGCCAATTTGAAGAAATGTGAGTCGATTTGTTCTCACTTACGTAAGTCAGGAAAGCGAAGAGAGTCGTTGAAGAATAGACATGGAAGTTGATCATGTTGCCAAATGGCCAAATAATGCTGATCGAATTGCGTGAAGTCAAAATTCAATGACTGTGAGTGCATCAAGATTGTGCCAAACAATCAAAGCTAGAGATGGGAACACTTGAGTTCACTGCACTTGGAACCGCAAGTCAAGTTGGGTTCAAGTTGATGCACAACTCAAACTCTCAGTTTTTAACCCCAAGTGAAGTCAAGTGAAGGCCCGCTGGGTGGGTTGATTTCGACTGAAGTGAAGTCAACTGAGCTCAAGTTGCAAGTTGCAATTTACAATTTTTTTGCTGTTTTTCGCTTATACAGACCACATGTAAGGAAAATTTACTTGTAAACTTGCAATTGCTCATCACTCGAAGTGAAGTATTGCAGTGATAACAAAAGCCACTCTAGTGAACTCGCGCTGACTCGCTCAGAATCCGAAGCAGAGTGAAGTTTGTCTGACCAGGTCGCAAGTGAAGTGGAGTTTTGCCACACTTAAGTGCACTCAAGTGAACTCATACTCCAAGTTCCCATAACTATTCAGAGCACGCGACGTTCCTGCGCTAGTCTCAAAGAGGAAGATCCCTTTACTTTCCATAATATCCATTGTTTTAGAAGAGTTTCGCGTGAGTTTAGAATTTATATACAGAATCAGATCCAGCAGAGTGAGGAAGCGTAGATGTATGGTGTGTTCCTCAAAACATTGTTATTAGTTTTCAGCGAGCTGAACGAAATATGTGCCAAATCTTGCAAAATCCTAACAGCATTCACTCACACCCTGTGTTGCCGCAAACTATGGCACATTTGCAAACAATGAAAAAAGCAATACTGAATATGCATGTTCTTTCTGCCTTGCAGTTACTTATTATTCGTTGGTGACTTTCTTCTAAAAAAAACTCCAATAATAGAGCAAAACGGTTGGCAGTCGGTGTGTTGTTACGGCAGCATCTGGTGACTTGTTCGCCTGACGTTAACATGTGCCACGTGACCACTGTCTAGACGGGCTAGGGTAGGTGACCCCTTGTTCTTCCCTTGTAGCTTAACCTTATTCGTGGAGAGCTCCAGATCACTGCTGTGAACTAAACTGTCTTCCTTCAAACAATATCGAAGGACTTGTGATCGCCTCTGGTTCTGGTTGCAACGGCAAGCGACGCTTGTCAGTAAGGTACGAAGAAGCATAGACGAGGGCAAACTCGAGTTCCGGTGTTCGCAGAGAGATAAGAATTATCCAACGTTGGTAGGTACAGAATTACGACGCGCGAGACAAAATGAGATAAATCTAACTCTCCGAAAGTCCGCGGAGACATCAACTGCGACACTTACAATATATATACATTACTTCACCGCTCTTACTTGGCGACCTCTTCCTATCAATGACACCTCCATCGAAAGACGCGCGAATTGTGATCGTCGGCGCTGGTGCGTTTGGCTTGTCTACGGCATACTACCTACTTGCGTCCGGCTATTCATCCATAACCATCCTGGACCGCACCACGCCACCAGTTCCCGACGGATCCAGCGTCGATATCTCTCGGATAGTCCGCGCTGACTACGACGACATTGTATATGCTAATATGGTAGTCGAGGCACTTCAACTATGGAAAACTGAGTACAAAGAGTTCTATTATCCATGTGGATTGCTCAGCATGACTCCTACAGATAATCCCAAGTACCTCGCCGATGCACTTGCAAATGTTTGCGGCATTGGATTGCCAGTCACGCAATTTAGTTCGGGACAGGAGGCTGCCCAGTATTTGAAGCTGACACATGATAAGCCGCTGGACGGACTGGCAGGATATTTAAGTCACGATGCTGGCTGGGCATACGCTGCGAAAGCTACAGAGCATCTGTTTCGTAAGTGCATGCAATTAGGTGCCGTATTTATCAAGAGCAAGGTCGATGAAATAATATACTCAGCTGATCGCACCATTGTTACTGGCGTCCAACTGGATGGCGGCAAGATGCTCCGGTGCGATTTTGCTGTCATCGCCGCCGGCGCATGGACGGATACCCTAGTGCCTAGCGAGTCACGCATGCTGGCGACTGGTCAACCAGTAGCATTTATCCAGCTCACGGAGGAAGAGTACGGCAAGTACAAACACCTACCGATATACATCAACTTTGTGTCCGGCTTCTACGTATTTCCACCACATCCTGAGTCACATATCGTCAAAGCCGCGCGACATTCTCATGGTTATACGAACTACCGAACAGTTGCTACATCATCTAGTTCGCGCGAATCGTCACAACCACCAGAAATTGACTACTCGAAAGGCGCGACTCCGCCAGTGCGAATCACTTTGCCCAAAGACGCGGACGACTGTCTTCGTCTCGGACTAGCAGAGTACTTTGGCCGAGACATTGCAGAGCGTGATTTTGTGAAGGCCAGGATATGTTGGTACAATGATACACTGACGAAGGATTTCTTGTTCGATTATCTTCCTGGCGTTGATAACCTCTTTATTGCGACCGGCGGCAGCGGCCAGTATGTCAATGTCTCTCACATGCACGAGTAACAGAATACTAACTATGACATAGTGGATTCAAATTCCTGCCAATCATTGGTAAATATTCTGTCGGAAGCATTGAGCAAACATTGCCAACAGATTTACTGGACAAGTTCAAATGGCGCACAGATATTCAAAAAAAGGAGGATCTGAGTCGTGGTGGGACTCCGCTCATGACACTGCAAGATGCTGATGCTGGGGTGTACCCTGTCACCAACGCGGAAAGTACATAAGGTGTCAATATATCTACTTTGTAAAACATATAATATGGACAGTTAGAATAAGAACAACGCAATGCATATTTCGGGCCTTACTGCCTTATGTTGTATGAACGCTTACACTTATACTTACTATTGCCATTCTTCATTCATCATGTAACTACAGACATATTCATTACAATATTAACATACAGTGACTTTCTCCTCCATAATACAACATGATATGCAAGCAGATAGCCAATTCTTGTTGAATATATCGCCAGTCATCAGTGTCATACGTTTTTATATAGATGCACAATTTTAATGGCCACTAGAAATGCCTAAGGAGATAAGTGGACTACTTTTCATCGCTTGATCCACTAACAACACTGACCTCTCCGGTACTTTCCTTCTTAGCATGCCGCAACATAGTTCGCTTCTTTAGCTCTTGCCATGTATCATGCATGCTACTACCCCCATTGGCACTAGAGTTGACCGCACTTTGACTATTGCTAGAGTTCGCTGCATTGGCAGTATCGACATCGTGGTCCATACTAGCAATTGATTTCTCCTCTTCTTTCCTTTCAATTTCAGGCTTGTAGTCTTCGCTATCCCCTTCAATTGGGACGTGTTCTAACACTTCTGTCTCGGTCGCCAACAACTCCTCGTCCTCAACCAGTTCTGCATTTCGGATCCACCTCCGCCGACGGGTGTACTTGCCAAAGGCATCCTCCTTGGATGGTTTCTTCCACGTGTTATCATAATACAACCAGCCTTCCTCGTCGCCATTGGATTCGTCAATTCGCCACTGGTTATCAACCCACTTCCAGCGCATGCCGGTGCCTTCTGCATCCGGCAGCGTAAATTCATCAGGCGACGGACACTCATTAAGGAACTCGTCTGTCCAAGCCGTGCGTTCATACGCCAATAAGTTAGCCGTCCATCCTATGCCGAGCCATTTGCGCTGATTCTCGTACACGACGTATGTGAATCTGACGCCATCCGCATGTTGATTCTGCACGTGGGCATTGGATGGCCGCTGATTGATGCTATGAGCCACGTCTTCAGCAAGTGAAGTCGAGTAGCTCTGTGGTACCGTTGCGATCTCTGCAGATAAATGAGATAATGATGATCGGCTGGGCCTAGCTGTCGACGGAACCACGAGCGCAATAGACCGCGAGCGTTTCCGTCTCGAAAAATCGAGACCGGTGAGATAGAATGTGATTAATCGTGCAGATCGTGACCGCCACAGGATCGTCCGGGTCACGCGGGCTGGTAGAGAGTGGTAAGTTAGCACAAAGACACCGACAAGCAGTAAGATGATACGCGGTGTCAAAATGTAGAATGTAAGCATGATGTATAAAGGCGACAAGAACAATGTCGTAAATAACAGGCGACTGAGATCGCGTGTAGTCAAGGAGAGGTTTGTGACAGGCAAGAAGAACATGTCGAGGCGAGTAGTCAGAGTTGTGAGTGTGTGGATGATGGCGTCGAGGGTCGGGTGTTCCTGCTGCTCTTTGTCGACTGCGCTGTGGAAGTAGACATACGCCGCCACCCCACCGACCGCTAGAAGATGACCGCCGTACTGTACCAGAGTCTCCCAGTGCAGAACTATTCCGCTCCAGGCCGCGACGACCAGGAACGAGGCCCAAATATCACTTGACGTCCAGGTGAGCAACGCAGCGGCGCGATCGGCAGCGACTATGTACGGATACGCTAGCGACAGCGCTCTAGTCACGGCTGGCGGTGTCTGAGCCAGTAGAGGCGACGTCTGATGGATGTGAGAAGATCCTGGAGCGACGAAAGTAGCATAGGTCGGCGAGGAGGAGAGTGCTGTGGTGGGCGAGCCGAAAGGTGCACCTGCAGGCGCAGCGGCTTGGGCGGCGGCGGGAGACATGGACATGAGCCAGGGCGTTTCAAGCGCGGCCATGCATCAGCATGGTGTAGAAGAGAACTGGTGAGGATTGTGAATTACCGAGACTAGCTGATGGTTAGCCTAGTGTAAATGGTGGTGCTACTACGTGAGGTAGACGGGATCCGTGAGGGCTGGCCCGTGGAATGGCCCAAAGACCGGAACGATGACGAGCAGAGCTGAACATGTGCCGCGCAGTGATCCCGGAGACGTGCTTATGACGTCGTCGGCATAGCGCATGCAACCAGCCACATACGCCACAACCTTCCCAACAGATGACAGTCAATTAATTATGGATTAAGTTCTCAATAATAGTCCACTCGTGATACTATACAAGATACGCTCGTCTCCGGTTCGCTTCCTTCACCGTCGAAATAGCGTCAAGGCACACAGCGTGCAGCACCAGTCTTTTTTTCAAAACATATAATTTAAACTGACCATTCTGAACCGACAGGTTCGTTGGAAACGTTGCCTCAGACTGTACAAAGTCTCCAGCGTCTACCCGTCTTCGCTTCTTCGAGCTATGCTCATCAGCAAAAGTATCGACAAATCCATCATCAGACACTTGAATGTCGACTTCAGAACCGTTCACATTCACTGCAGCATCACGTAAATCTACTCGCAGTCGCAACGGCCCATTTTCATCAGTTTCATCTGCCACTTCTGACAGCTTTTGCATCAGTGCCCTTAGCTTCTCCGCAGCAATGCTTCCTTTTATGACGTCCGCACCCCAACGGCATTTACCCTTTATTGACCCATTGCCAGCGATTACATCATGAGCACGTAATATAAACTCGTTCTTCTCAACTTGAATCACTAATTCCCGAGCTTCATCATCCACAAACGGGCGTTTATACTCCATTGTTCTTCTTTCTGTGTCCGAGTTCTCGATGCTGGCACCTTGCGGTTTGAAGTCTTTTAACCGTATTGAAATATCCTCGCGCCCGGTAAGCAAGTTTTTCGATATGGCAAACGGAATCAGTCGCTGCTCCAAGCCCCTGAAATGGTAGTAGCGGCATTCTCTCAGCAATGCATCTCGGTGTTCTGGCGACTCAAACTTAATTGGTGTGCCCTTGAGCGCTTGTAGCAGCTGCGCGAATAAGTCGTTTGAATGAGTCGGGACTGATGGTGGGGCCACTGCTGGAGGTCGAATCAGTCCTCTTGTCCCAGGAAACACTTCTTGAGGTGATGCAAAAAAAGATGAAAAGCCTAGTGTGAAGAAATTCGGAGAATCACCAGGTTTTGTAAGCAATTCTCGTGGGATATTGAACTGGCAACTGCCGATGCGCACAAAAATCTCCGAATTAAACAAAAGCTTGGCGAGTTTGGGCAGCTGGTAGTAATGAGCATCGGCATAGAGATACACAAAATGATATGCGTCTTTTGGGACGACGTAATAGCCCTGTAAGTGCCTCACAATGTCGCGGAAAACTTCTGGAGACCGGTCTATATAGAGTACCGGATACTCCTTGAAATTGCTATGCCGTTGGGATTTAAAAAAGTGAGTAAAGTAGGAAGGTGCATCAGAAGATAAAGATGCGCCGGACAGACGGAACAAGGTGTCGCCCACTTGTATGGAGAACACCTTTTCATGCGGCAGGATTTGGGGAATATTCACGTTCAACATTGGACCGTTGAAGTTCGCTGTGTGACTGGTTGTTGCTGGAGGCACTGCTGTACCCAATGCAGTCGTCACTGATCGCATTTTCGGACTTGCGACGGCACCGGTTGCTACTGGTGAGACAGATGCAGCTTGAGATGACGCCAGGCGCACACTATCACTCTTGGAAGAGGACATCGTGTCGCTGTCGACAGATTGCAACCCAGGAAAACAGTCATCTGGTATTAACCCCAAATCGGCAAAAATATCACCGTAATTGTCAGGCGATGGCTCCTGTGGCTCTCTCGATGACTCGGCTGAGGACAGGCTACTGGCTCGGTGTACACTTTGGTCCGCCATTTAATTCAACCAATCATTAGATATCCGACGACGTTCAGTTACGCACAATGCTATCGGCTTAGTATATCAGTACTGGCTCGCATCCACTGGCTCGTGACTCGATATTGACTGATAACGATTGGGCACTCTCGAAAACATCAAATAGCGGCAAATCTCGCGATGGGTCAAATATCTGCGGCTCATTGGAGGTTTGTCATTGAGCAATTCTCGGCCGGGTAACAAATTTTAAGGCTGACAGGTTTACCCGACTATTCAAAAAAAATTTGTTAAAAGTCCCAACGATTTCCCAATGGCATCTTAAGTGAGACCGTTAGTGAACCAAGCTTTCTATCGTCGATCACCGTCAGCTGCGTAACGAAGGCCTGTTAGGTGTCCAGGAAATGGAGGAGGACATTGGAAATAGTGTGAAATTTCGTATTGATATATCTCGCGCTATTCGGAGGCTGCAGGAGTCAACTAGCAACAGCAATGTCAGCTTGAACTTCAATTCCTTCGTGAAGAGTCACGATGGCAACGTATCGCTCGACCTACTCCGTTTAGCTAGCTTATCGATAAATCCAACGATTACGAGTTCCGTGCTGTGCGCATTTTATCCTTTGTTTCCGGATATAGCGGCGCGGTGGCTTGCAATAGCGGACGACGCGTCTGTTACATCAGCTTTTGCCCGGGTAGTGTCAGTCAGTCCTCATATCGCCATCCATGCTGACGCATATTTTGAAACTGGTTGGAAGGGCAGCTATGATTTACAGGGACTAATAGCATTATACCGCCTTTTAGTATTTGACAAAAGGCGTTTTGGCAGACTTGTCTGTGCGAAAGAGATCCTATCGATCATTATGGACCAAGCGGTCGCTGGTTCCAATAAGCTGGTGGGCATTTTGATTTGGGCGCTGCACTTGGATTTATCTGATGCTGCAACGAATGCGATGGTAGAGCGACATCTTGCTGGCCAGACAATGATGGGAGAGTTCGAGGGAGAGAAGAATGTTGACTTCTTATTTTTCACGTGAGTACAAGCTATTAACCTCCTAAAATTGTTTTAATGGACCCATAGGCTGTTCGAAGCGAAACGAATATCGCTGTTGAATAGAACCTTATCTGACATGGACTACTCGTTCGATTCGTCGTCCGACTCTGTCATCCTGGATGATACAGAATTGTCATTACGAACGGCCAATCTCTGCGGCGTTCTGGTCCCACGGTACAAACGTATGTAACCATCAATAATGCCCAGTACATTTTACTAACGAATCTTAGCATTATCGACGTCAGTATCGCCTCTCATCTACACCCGTGCCACTATCAATAACGTTCGCTCACTGGCTATGGTCCTTCGTACGGCGTCACCTCTGCTTATCACTGGACCTCCGGGAAGTGGGAAAAGCTTCCTTATTGATAGCTTATTATCATCCCTATCTCGCACATCCAATGACGTTGTAAAGCTACACCTTGGTGAGCAAACAGATACAAAGCTACTGGTTGGCTCGTACGCTACAGGCGAAACTCCGGGATCGTTTATGTGGAAACAGGGAATTCTCGCTAGCGCGGTGAAGCAAGGCAAAGTCGTTGTTGTGGAAGACATCGATAAAGCTCCAAATGAAGTCGTGAGCGTTTTGCTCTCGCTTGTTCAGAAGCGCGAGATATCTGTACCTTCACGAGGCCAGATCATCCGGGCGGCCAATAGTTTTCAGATTGTCGCCACAATCACCGAGCAGAGCTCGTCTCATGCTAAAGACTTTATTGGAAGACAACTGTGGAGCCATATCAGGTTAGAAATGATAAACGACGATGAACTACAGCAGATTGTCGCTCTAAAATATCCGCGTTTGCGAAGTATAGCTGGAATGATGCGACAAGTGTATGCGGCTGTGCGCGAGGCGTACAAAAGTCCTAAATTTGTGGCTTCGACTCGAGGTGCTCAATGCCGGACATTCTCGACGAGAGATTTGATGAAGTGGGCGAGACGAGTGGATGTGTTACTATCAAGATCTGGCGATTTAGGATCTTCGGAAGCGGAGAGTGTATCATGCCAAGTTTTTGATGCTATATTTTACGAGGCTGTGGATATTTTTGCTGGGAGCATTAGAATTCCCCAGGGGCGAGTGCTGGTCGTGGGTGTTATTGGTAGTGCAATGAACGTAGAACCACACGTTATACAGCACTACCTCTCAAGCCACGTTCCGGGACTCGATGATACCGGGAATTCTCTCATGATTGGCCGAGTTGTGATCCGTAAACCTCCCACATTGAAGAAGCGAAATACTGGACTATCTGCATCATGGTTTGCGCATACCAAGCTCACGCTGCGGTTATTAGAACAAATTGGAACTTGTGTTAATATGAGAGAGCCGGTACTATTAGTGGGCGAGACTGGAACCGGGAAGACTACTGTCGTACAGCAACTGTCTTCCACAATTGGTGCACGCCTGACAGTGATAAACGTGTCGCAACAGACTGAAGCCGCAGATCTACTTGGTGGCTATAAGCCCGTGGATGTCAAAACTGTTGCTGTACCATTACGTGAAGAATTTGACAATCTATTCGAGAATACATTCTCCAGCAGAAGGAACGAGCGCTTCACTACTGTCTTCAGCAAATGCTTTCTAAATAATCAGTGGGCGAATGTAATTCGGCTGTGGAAAGAGGCAGTCAAGATGGCACAGGATGTGATTACGAAACAGCTAAATCTTACCCAAGAGACAGGAGAAGACAAGCCAAGCAAGCGGCGACGCATTGATCCCTTGAGAAGCGCAAATCTGTTACGATCATGGGACGATTTCGCACAGAAAATTTCTGCATTTGAAGCGCAGCACAAAAATATTGAGAATTCATTTGTGTATAGATTTATTGAAGGTGCACTTGTTCGTGCTGTTCGCAATGGAGATTGGGTACTACTTGATGAAATCAATCTTGCCGCACCGGACACGTTGGAGCACATTGCAGACTTGCTCATGGAAGGTGGAGAAGGTGCATGCATTCAGCTTTCAGAAACCGGCGACGTCGGTGCCGTGCAAGCTCATCCGAATTTCCGGCTCTTTGCTTGCATGAATCCTGCGACAGATGTTGGGAAACGAGATCTCCCGGCAGGGTTTCGGGCCAGGTTTACTGAAATCTATGTTGGTTCCCCTGATCAGGATCCGGCAGACTTACTTTCTATTGTGGAGAAGTATATTGGCCAGCTAGCTGTTGGTAACGATGGCGAAGGAGCATGCCAGGATGTCGTGAATATGTATCTCGAGGCTAAACGGCTGGCGGAGGATCATCTCATTATCGACGGAGCCAGTCAGAAACCACATTTTAGCATTCGAACATTGTCACGAACGCTAGTGTATGTGCGTGACATTGTATCGTCTTATGGGCTCCGGCGAGCACTATATGAAGGGTTTTGCATGGCATTCTTAACTTTGCTGGACAAAATGTCTGAAAACGTTCTGTTGCCAATTATTATTAAGTACACAATTGGAAAGTTACGGAATCCGCGATCAGTGATGTCAAAAGTTCCAAATAAGCCTGAAGTTGGCAAGTACATTCAGTTCAAGCACTACTGGCTTGAAGCTGGCCCTTTCGAGCCGGATGACCAAGGACATTACATCATAACTCCGTTTGTGGAGAAGAATATGCTTAATTTGGTACGCGCAACTGCGACAAGGCGATTCCCGGTGCTGATTCAAGGTCCTACGTCGAGTGGCAAGACCAGCATGATCAGCTATCTTGCTAAGAAAACGGGACACAAGTTTGTCAGGATCAACAATCACGAACATACGGACTTACAGGAATATCTAGGATCGTACGTTTCAGATGCACAAGGAAATTTACGTTTTCAGGAAGGGGTATTGGTGGAAGCTGCGAGAAAAGGGTATTGGATTGTGCTGGATGAATTGAACTTAGCACCGACCGATGTTCTCGAGGCGCTTAATCGATTACTTGACGATAATCGTGAAATTTTTATTCCTGAAACACAAGAAATTGTTAAGCCCCACCCGCATTTCTTACTATTCGCATCTCAGAATCCACCAGGATTATACGGAGGCCGGAAGAATCTGTCCAGGGCGTTCCGCAATCGGTTTCTGGAGCTGCACTTTGATGATATTCCAGAAGAGGAGCTAGGAATCATTTTGACAGGAAGATGCCAAATTCCTCCATCTTATGCAAAGAGAATTGTCGAGGTGTATAAGGTATCGCATTCTGCATGCTACATTACTAAAAATAGAATTAATGTTCTAACGTCATTTTAGGAGCTTGCGATACGTCGTCAATCAACAAGACTGTTTGAAAAGAATGGATTTGCTACTTTGAGAGATCTATTCAGATGGGCTAATCGCGAAGCTGTAGGATATGAACAACTCGCATTGAACGGTTATCTTCTTTTGGCAGAACGTGTGCGCCGGACGGAAGAACAAGCCGTCGTGAAGGAAGTTATCGAGAAAATTATGCGTGTCCAATTGGATATTCCATCATTCTACAGGTCATACGAAATCCCTGAAGACAAGTTTCCTGAAACTGTTTGGAACAACTCAATGCGAAGACTATTTTGTCTTGTGAATGAGGCACTTAAGAATCGAGAGCCAGTATTACTAGTTGGAGAAACCGGCTGTGGGAAGACCACTGTATGCCAGCTTTTAGCGAAGTTTTTTGGAAAAGCATTGCACATTGTCAACGCCCACCAAAATACGGAAGCTAGTGATATTATTGGTGCCCAGCGGCCTTTGCGAAACAGATCAGAGATACAAAGTTTACTAGCAAAGGAGCTTAAAAACTGCGTCGTGTTCGATAATATCAGTGATGTCGATGTGGATCTCGACGAACTTATCGAAATTTTCGATAACTCTAAGGTCGGTATCGACAGCGACACTATCAGACGCATCGAGGACCTCCGAACTCGACTTAAAGTCCTTTTTGAATGGTGTGACGGTAGCTTGGTTCAAGCTCTTCGACAAGGTGACTTCTTCCTGCTCGACGAAGTGTCGCTGACGGATGATTCGGTTCTTGAACGATTGAACAGTGTTCTAGAGCCCGAAAGATCGATTTTGCTTGCAGAAAAGGGATCACAGGACAGTAATGTGTCGGCTGCGGATGGGTTTCAATTTCTTGCGACAATGAACCCTAGCGGTGATTATGGCAAGAAAGAATTATCCCCTGCACTGCGAAACCGTTTCACGGAAATTTGGGTGCCGGCGATTACGGATATTGATGACGTCTATCAGATTGTAAATTCCAAGCTTGGCGAGAATGATAAATTGTTCTTCAGCCGTCCGATTGTGATGTTTGCAAGATGGTTTGGAGAAACATACGGTGGTTCTGTCAGCGGCGTTAGCAGCGGTATCGTCTCTATTCGTGAGATACTATCATGGATCGCGTTTATAAATGCCACAGATATATTGAGTCCCACTGTTAGGTTGGTACATGGCGCCTCTATGGTCTTTATCGACACGCTTGGAACAAATACTTCTGCATATCTGGCCGAATCTCCCAAACTGTTGGCTCGCGAGCGTTTGCGATGTGTTGAGTATCTATCTAGTCTCTCGGGCAAAGATTTGCGCGGTATTTATGCTACAGCTGTTACCGTAACAATTACGAATAATATTGTGCAAGCGGGCGTATTCCATGTTAATCGAGACTCAACGGATATAACGCAAGTTCCCTTCAGCTTTTCGGCACCGACCACGGCATTCAATGCGATGCGGATCATTCGAGGCATGCAACTCCGAAAACCCATCATGCTCGAGGGAAGCCCTGGTGTTGGCAAAAGCAGTATAATGATAGCCCTGGCAGCGGCAGCTGGCGTGGAGCTTACACGCATCAATTTGTCGGAGCAGACCGATTTAATGGATCTATTTGGGTCCGACAGTCCAGTCGAAGGCGGCAAAAGTGGTGAGTTTGTGTGGCGTGACGCTCCATTTCTTCATGCTATGCAACATGGCCACTGGGTTTTATTGGATGAAATGAATCTGGCGTCCCAATCAGTTTTAGAAGGCTTGAATGCATGCTTGGATCATAGAGCGGAGACATACATTCCAGAACTGGATCGCACTTTCGCTTGTCATCCGAAGTTCAAAGTTTTCGCTGCGCAAAATTCGCACTACCAAGGCGGCGGACGAAAAGGATTACCAAAATCATTTATTAACAGATTTACGGTCGTTCATGTCGATTTGTTGACACCAATGGATCTCAACATCATCACTCGCCAGTTGTTCCCAGACGTGAATCCTGAATTAGCAGAGGTAATTGTCGATTTCGTGTCCGTTTTGGAGGCAGAGACTACGTTGAAGAAGAGCTTCGGTCGT
Source organism: Lipomyces starkeyi (assembly GCA_018804115.1). Classification (NCBI taxonomy): domain Eukaryota; kingdom Fungi; phylum Ascomycota; class Lipomycetes; order Lipomycetales; family Lipomycetaceae; genus Lipomyces; species Lipomyces starkeyi. Next base: position 443,864 of record JAGJTG010000012.1, read on the forward strand.
ATTGGTTCCCCGTGGGAATTCAATTTGCGTGATACGATTCGCTGGTTTCAGCTACTCCTGCGACAGAGTAAGAGATGCTGTGCCAAAGAATATTTAGATATAGTCGTCAAGCAACGATTCCGCACTGCTGAAGATAGAAGCGCGGTTGATAACTTGTACGAAAAACATTTTCACGAAGTGTATTCGCCACGTTCGCTTGGATATACATTATCCGATAATTACGTACAAGTGGGTCATTCCATTCTGCCGCGAATGTCGAATCTTGGTGGCTGTGCATTACCATCAAACGATTTAGTTATGTTGCATTGCAATATGCTTCCAATGGAGTCGCTCATGACTTGTGTGGAGATGTCGTGGCCCGCAATTATAACCGGCCCTCCGAATTCTGGAAAGACGAGCTTGATTAGATTGCTTGCATGTCTTGTCGGTGCACGACTCGAGGAGTTTGCGATCAATAATGATATCGACAGTATGGACATAGTTGGTGGATTCGAGCAAGTAGACCTCAGTCGAAGGGCTTCTACAATTTGGGACGGTATTCGTCAATTTGCGTCCAATATGTTGGCCGATGTTAAGATGACTGAAAACTACACGACCACGGCCGTTCTCGAATTATTTGATCTCGCTCGAACCGAAGAGACGTCTCTTTCTCATCTTGATGAAGCACTACAGATCCTCTACAAGCTGTACGACGACGTTGACAACGCTCACCAATCCGAGATTAAGTCCTTCGTTTCGGAAATTGTTAATCTCAAAAAGGTCGCCAGTGAGCCTACAAAGCAACTAGCAATGTTCGAATGGTTCGATGGGATTTTGGTTCGAGCGGTGGAGGAAGGCTATTGGTTAGTACTTGACAACGCAAATTTATGCGGCCCATCGGTTCTTGACCGTTTAAATTCTCTCTTAGAACCAAATGGGGTCTTGGTGATCAATGAACACGGTCTTGAAAATGGACAGCTGAAAATTCTGAAGCCGCATCCCAACTTCAGGCTATTTTTAACTGTCGATCCTAACCATGGTGAACTCTCCCGAGCGATGCGTAACAGAGGAATTGAGATATTCATAGATGACTTGCATTATCGTGCCTCGGCTTGGGACAGAGCTGTTCTCGAGTTGTCGGCTCGGAACTTCGACAATAGCGTTGTATTAGAGCATAACACGGTTCTTAATACTTTCCATAACCTCTCTTTAGATTCTATTCAACGGTCGTTTAGTCGCTTGACCAGACATATTCCTGTCACATCGTCGCAGATGCGTGTGTATGGGCTATTGGATAACCTGTCAATGATTGATGAATCGGTCTCGGATAAATACCTAGCAATTTGCACTATTGACCAGTTGCCAATAGCTTACGATCGGACTATTACACGATGGGCATCCGCAGTGCACGATCTATCTTTGTACACAGATACTGAGAAAGCATATTGTATGTTGGTCGCTAAGCTCTTTGCATCATTCAGTCAGTTTGCGTTTTCTAAAGAGATCGCGGATATATACCGAAGCTCTTTGATTCCCAATTTTGGCAATTATCAGGTAGATTGGATTGTTCTTTTCTATCAAACGATTAGATAGATTTGCTGATCGTAAATGTTCACTAGACCTATTATACGCTATCTAATCTGTACGGACTTGCCTATACCAAGTACGAGGCAGATGCCTTCGATGCTACCGAGCTTGCGCTTGCCTATGACACTATATTCGAATTGATACTTATTAAAGAGAAGCTTGACGCAATTGAGTCACAATCCCGAACGGTGAAAATTTCGAAATTGAATTATATTGAACGTTCAGCAGCTGTCGTTACCAGATCCAAGTCCATTAAATCGCCGAAAGAGATTTTTCTGTTACTGACCTCAATGTTTCGTTTCATGAATGCTATTTTTGAGGGGACGAAATTGAGGAGTCTTCGAAAGGTTCGACACTGTATTCCACTGACACATATAAAAGCTAACTGCGAGATTCAGGGAACGATAGAGAAACTTGCAGAATTTTCAAATACCTTGGGAGATATTATTATTCTGACTGATCAGATGGATGTCGATGAAAGTCAGTTTCCTGTCTATCGAGATATTCTGGACGCCTTGTTCTCGGATATCGAGATATTCGGTACAACTATAGTCACTTTAAACGAATGGGACTTCTTACAGCGATCGATAAAGGCGTTCAGTTCAAGGATTTCACTGCGAAGTGGCAAATCGATGGATCTTATTTGGCAAAATATGCGTCCTGCGGTTCCTACGTCATCAGAGGCTTGGGATGCGTATTTGGAGTTATTTGAAATATCGGAGAAGTTGGACGTGATTTCTTCGACTATTGATTTGGGTATGTTGAGCAAACTGTTACCTTGTAGCCTTGCTAAAATATCTTCAGATCGGCAAGAACATTTGGTGTTGTTGCAACGGAAGCTACTCCGGATGGCCAGTGGTGTATTGGAGGGTGACAATTCATTTTCAAACGTTATTAAGGTAAGGTTACGGCACCTGATGCACCAATGAGCTGTGCTGATTAGCTCGCCATAGGCGTTGAGAAATGAAATTGAAGAGTTCATCGCATGTCTACCTGCTAGGTCTATTGGAAACGGAAACAAGAACAAATGGTTGGCGATCATGGACGTGGTGTTGAGAAGTGAAGAGCTGTATGCCATGGCACACGACAAGGTCAGAATTCCTTCTTGCACATAGAATGAATCCAGCTGACATCCATTCAGAAGTGGGACACATTAAGTAGTCTACGATTAGCAAATTTGTCCGGACGAGCCTTAGAACTGGGTATCAAGACCTTGTGCTACGCCAAGGCCTGTGGTGAGTCTATACTCTATATCAGTGGTTCATTATAGAGCCTTTTTCTAATTGGTGTCTCAGTACCAAACATACTGGCAGTATTCGGCTCATTGTTTTCTGAAAATTCATCGCCGCAAAAAATTTCTGAATCGTTTAGTGGGGGGATAGTACTTGAGTTGATCAATACAGTGTCAGTAATTTTAACGTTGTTTACGTTGGTGAGTTCATGACTAACTTGGTGTAGCTCGTCCGCGGAGTATGGTCGAGTAGCAGACGTTGTCGAAATACGTAAGGAGATTGCTCTAGCGGGTGGCATCCTAGGATATTCCAGTAATAGCTTGTGCCAAGAAAAACTTGGTTTGCTGTTCGACGTGCTCTTGAAGCATATACATCAAGTACGTTGATGTTTACAATGCCCGATTGTATACTTTTGCTAGGAGGAATATAAGTACTAATGGATGCAACAGATCATGCGTATTCATGAAGATGACGATATGGGCAAGATTAACACTGTCTTTGCAACTATCACAGCTGCAGGCTCAGAAATCGATCAACAGTTAGTGCAGTTAGAGACATATCTCCAAGCGTCGGGAAAAGAAACAGTACGCTTGATTCCACTTCTGCAAGGCCTGCGAGCCTTGGCTCACAATGGGACTTGCTACAGCCAAAGGGATCTTGGAAGGCTTTTCATTAAGTACTCAGAAATTCTGTGGTACCTGTACCTTCCGAGCTCTCCGCATGATCCTGCGATCAAGCCTTATGTCGAAAGGAATCGTTTAAGGAGCAAGAGATCGAAGTTGTCGTCCTGGCTAAAAGCTGCGAAGATTGTTGGGGATGTCTTTACTGGTCCAAATGCCAATCTTCGCGTTCAGTCATTGGAATCTGAGCTCAGCGTGTTATCTGTGGCGCTCCCAGTGCCTCCGTGCTTCCGCCCTGAAGTCGCGCAATCGCACGAACTTTTCCAAGAGCTAAACAGGTATTACGAATCGTACATAGCTGAGGGGAAAGTAGATAGCCTTCTGGCCAATATCGCAAGCTCGACATCCCGAGCCGCCGACGTCGCAGGCATGTTTCAAAGAAATTCGTATCAGCTGATTTGTCGATTACGTTCACAATTCCCATACTACACAGATCTATTTGAACCTTTGGAAACTTATTTATACTTCATGAAGGTTGGCGTTGGTTTACTCACTAGTTCCTGCCAGAATGAGACCAAGTTCCACATTGACGTCTACGAATGGATAGTAGATGCTTCCGTTCTGAAACCAAGTAGCATTGCTAAAACTGCGGAAAATACTCAGATAGCTATTCTAGAACAAGGCCTTGGGCAAGATTTATCAAGAAAGATCCTTCTGAATTTGCTGGAGTGGGCGGCTATACGGCTGCATGCAATCGGCGACTACGATGACAATACGCTTGACGGCATCAATAATGTTTTGAAACAGTTCTATTACCAATGGTCCTTGAATAAGAAGCGAGAAGACGCGGAGAATCAAGCAGGATCTAGTATTTATAAGCCGATGACCAATGAGGAAGAGCAGGACGAAGATTTCAAGCAGATGTTTCCGGATTATGATGAGATAATTTTGCTAGATCCTTCTGACAAGAGAAAAGAAAATGAAGATCTCAACGTACGAATATTCGACGCATATGTCAAATTATTCGGTGTTCCTCACGGTCCAGGCTCTTATCCGGAGCTAATGGATGATTCTATTTCTACTTTGAATGAGGTCGCGAAAAGTAGTGGCCTGGTAGCTAGCGACCGCGATATCCAGCATGTCTTACCGGCAGTTATGATTAGAACAGCGACGCTTGTTGATAGGTTGAATGGTTCGAGCGTATCACCAAAAACCAACTTTTATGTTGATGGAAACATTTCTAAAGCGGAGGAAGTCGCGAAAATCTTTCTATCTCTTCAGCTCAGGTTGACGCAGCTAGTGGAACGCTGGCCTGAACATGAGACTCTGCGAGATGCGTTGGCAGCCTGCCAAGAGCTTTTAGGCTATCCAACTACAACTCCCGTTGCGAAATTTCTAAATCAAGTTGAAAAGGAGCTGAGCGCCTTGCATGAATGGCAGAAAGTTGCAAGTCGTGAATTCTCTGTGGTGGATCATATCGACGTTTTGAGTAAATTGGCCATCGAGTGGCGAAGATTGGAGCTGGCTTCTTGGTCCTCCCTATTTGACAAAGAAGCTGACAGCATAAAGAAGAAAGCGTCGGAGTGGCTGTTCTATCTCTACGAAAATGCGATTGCAATTCCGACGCGATTGTGTGAAGATTGCAAAGGTTTTGATTTGCATGTTCACGAACTGGTGCAAGCTGTGACAGCGTTTATAGGAAACTCTCCAAAAGGGCAGTTTCTGACCAGGTTGCGACTTCTTCAGTCTGTCGCAACTCATGCTGGTACCGTTAGAGACCCAAATTTTGCGCGGGGACTTTTGAAGGTTGAACATGTCTTGCGCAATGTCACTCGGTTATATGAACAATTTGTGCCGATCGTAGAGGAATCGATTCAGGCCCAACGCAGGACGCTAGAAAAAGAGATTTCAGAAACGATATTACTTGCGAGCTGGAAAGATACAAATTTCCTCGCTTTGAAAGAAGGCGCTCGGAGGTCACACCACAAGTTGTACAAGTCAGTTCGAAAGTTCAGAGAAATCTTGTGTCAACCAGTACGATCAATTCTTGATAGTGGACTCGGTGATGGAATTCTAAAGGAGGATATTCGCACTGTTCTCGTCAGATCAGATATGGAAGTCACCGAGCCACCAGGATCATTCACCGGTTACGTGGACCTGTGCTCCAAAATTACTGATTGGACTAGTCGGCCAGAGCGATTAATAGATATTGCGGCAACGTCTCAACGGCTCAAACGCATCGTGTCTGAAATCCTGGAGATTGAGAGGCCGTCATTGATCAACTACGCAGCGGATTTGATCGACGAAATGCAACAGCTCAGGAAAGAAACTCCTAGCACGCTTACAGAGGCGAATAAGAGCAATGTTCAATATTTGAAGGCTAGAAAAGCCAAGCTTCTCAGTGAGACCTTGAAAGACCTCAAGCGTATGGGTCTCAAGTTCCGCGTGCGCTCTGATATGTTGACCAACCAGGACAGCGTGGCAAAGATTCTGACACGAACGAATCTATTTGACGAAGCTATCTCACACAATTTCGATGACTACTTCTTCCGTGTATTGGAGATGACCCCCCGTGTCCGTTCTTGCACGTTGAACCATTCCGACGACCTGACAGTGTCGCAGGTCCAACGTGGGCTCGGCTGTGTGGAAAGTCTGTTGTATGTTCTTATATCGCAGCGTGAAGCCGTGACAGCCGCAATATCGTTGTATGGCCATTTTAAGGGTGTGTATGATGAGTTATCAGCCTTAGCGACTGTTTCGGCGAAGAATAATTTGCAGCAATTGGACTTAAGAGGACAAAAATTGTCGTCTTTGTCACAAGCTCTCAAGCTATGCTGCAGTACAATCGATTTTGGACATTCTGCAATATTGGCACATATGAAGTTATGTCAAGACGAAGACAACAGCGCGGCTTCATTGTTCACAAAATGGAAGATTTCGCTGAAGATGTTGGCATCTCGGATCGACCAAATTGCAGAGCCAAGTATTATTGCAGTGTCGACACGCGAGCAGATTGAGGTACTGAATGAAGTATATAGCACGGTTGAGAGATTCTACAATGAACTTAACGAGATTGCATCTACGCGAGAAAAATATCGATACATAATTAATGTTCTCGTGTCATTCTTGACGACAGAGTTCACGGCGGCCAAGGTCGGACAACAAATAGCAGGACCTCCAAGGTCGACAATCACCGAGCTGGACCATGCACTTCGTACAGTGTCAGATTCAATCTTAGTCGTCATTCAGAATATTCGACGAGAGTCACAGCCTGCCATTACGATTCAGGACGATAATTGGGTCACCGAAACAACTCAGCGTGCGACCAAGATGTTGCAGTCGCTTCACTTTGGTAGTATCATCACAGCAGTCAAGAAATGTTTGACGGTTATCAGCGGGCTCGATGTTGACGATATGACGGGATCAACGTTGATAGGCGCCTTGGTCTCTCTTACGATGCCGTTTATGCAGGCTTATTCCTCTTTCGCCGAGAAGTTAATATACAACGCTGCTGCTGATCATTCGACAATGGCAAAGGGGAGCTTGATATTAATGAAAGCATTCTTCTCGGTTGTTTCATCGGGATACTGTGCCCCACAGGATCAATCTGACGGTCAAAATGATTCCGAAGCACAAGGCACGGGATTAGGTGAAGGCGAGGGCGAGCAGAATATTAGCAAGACAGTAGGAGACGACGATGATTTAACAGATCTGGCGAATCAGCCAAATGAGGAGAAAGAGAAAGACGGTAGCGACGAGCAAGAACATGATGATGCGGTCAATATGGCTGGCGAGATGCAAGGTGAAACAGAAGAGATTGAAGGCCAGAACAAAGAAGGTGAGGCGAGTGACGTTGACGATGACGATGACGATGACGAAGAAGAGTTAGACGAAGAAGTTGGAGATGTAGATAACCTAGATCCTTCGGCAGTTGATGAAAAACTGTGGGATGACAGCAATACCGAAGAGCAATCCAAGGAGAAGAACACGAAAGAAAATCTTAAAGACTCTACCAGAACTAATGATCTCGCTGCCAAACCAGACGAGCAAGAAGGAGACGACAATACAGAACAGGCAGAAGACGGCAAAGATGATATGGATGGCGAAGATAAAGACGAAGACGAAGGATCAATGGAGCAAGATGACTTTGTGAAACAACAAGATAATCAAGATATCGATCCTATTGCGCCTGAGGGTGAGGCCTTAGATCTTCCGGAAGATCTCAACCTGGACAAAGATGAAGATGACTCCGCAATGGACGATGAAAACAACGACATGCCGTCGGAGGGAGATCCGCTTGATAACCCGATGGATGTCGAAGATAAATCGACTCTGGCGGAGGAGCCGGCTGTCCAAGAGAAACAGACTGGGAGCGCCGACGACGAGGATGTTGAAATGGCAGATCAGGAAGAGAAAGAGAGTCAAATGCCAGGTATGCTGCTGAACAGAGTCTGTCTCTTGAATGCGTCTAATGTCGATATAGATATGCCAGACAATGAAGATGACGATAATCAAGCCAATGACATGGACGCTAATGAAATGGACGCCAATGAGGAAGAGGCCGATAATCGTTCAGTCGACGACCGATACGAAGTCGCTGAAGAAGATCACGAGAAAGAGCAAGAGATCAATCGCGATTCGCAAGGCATAGGTTTGCAAGGTCCCGAAGATGCATTGGACGAATACCAGGAAACAGAAGCAGCGACTAAAGGCTCTGAAGGTAGGGAAGATGGTGGTCAAGATGCTGAAGCACAGGAAGCCACTGAAGAGTCGACTGCTCAAGATAAGGGACCAGTGGCCGTGAACGAAGAAAAGCAGGAGTCGATAGCTCCGGAGAAATCAGATCAGACGAAGGAGCATCAGCGCAGACTTGGCGATTCGTCCGAGGAATGGCACCGTAAGCATCGAGAGATTCAGGAGGCAGACAAAGATGCGGAAGAGTCTATCCAGAATGATGCAAAGGTGTGTGAGTCCAGTGCATTTTATTACGGTATTGGCTAATCAATTGCAAATAGAAGTTCTCGGATGACTACAGGCATATGGATGAGTCTGAAGCTACACAAGATACTCAAGCGCTTGGAGCAGCCTCGAACGACCAGCGACAGACAATCGAGGATGACTCGATGGCGATTGACGATGTACAAGAGCAGACCATGCCGGTACCAGACGTACCACTAGTGCCAGAAGAAAATGCACCCAAGTCGGAAGAATCGTCGGCTCGTCAGCAGAGTATGGGAGGCATCGTAGGCGACCGCAAGCTAGTTGACGAGGTTGGCCAATTCGAAGACAGTGTCATGGAGGATGATGACCTTGAGCCCGCAGTAGAACTACCGGTTACTATGGAGCTACAGGTGGACGCTGCCAAGGACGAGGCGTACAGATCGGTAGACGAAGCTCGAGACCTATGGCAACGACATGAGCGCGCAACGGCAGACCTGTCAAATGCACTGTGCGAGCAACTGCGACTTATCCTGGAGCCGACGTTGTCTACGAAACTACGAGGAGACTTCCGCACTGGCAAACGTCTTAATATGAAGCGAATTATCCCATATATTGCGAGTGGATACAAGAAAGACAAGATCTGGCTGCGACGTACCAAGCCGAGCAAACGGGAGTACCAGATCATGATCGCTCTCGATGACTCCAAGTCCATGTCTGAGTCGCAGAGTGTGGAGCTAGCTTTTGATACGTTAACGTTAGTTACGAGGGCACTCGAGCGACTCGAGTCAGGGCAGCTGTCGATAGTCCGGTTTGGAGAGACATGTGAAGTGGTGCACCCTTTCCAAAAGCCGTTTACATCGGAAGCGGGCGCACAGATCTTTCAGTGGTTCGGATTTACGCAGGTGCGGACGAATGTGCATGCTCTCGTGGAGAAGTCTATGGCGTTGTTTGACGAGGCCAAGTCAGATACGAAGGGGGACATGTGGCAGCTGGAGATTATCATTTCAGACGGCGTGTGCGGAAATCACGAGCAGCTGCAGCGGCTCGTGAGAAGAGCACGAGAGCAGAAGATCATGCTGGTATTTATCGTCGTCGACGGCCTGCAGAAGTCTGCAGGGACAGATGGGCACAGGACAGTGTCGCAGTCGATTCTGGATATGAAACAGGTTTCTTATGAGACCGACAAGGAAAGCGGACAGATGAGCCTGAAGATGACCAACTACCTAAGCTCGTTCCCGTTTGAGTTTTACGTGATCGTGAGGAGTATCAGTGAGCTTCCTTCTGTGCTTGCGTTGGTTTTGCGACAGTATTTTGCAGAAATTGCAGAGGTGCGGGAATGATCTGCGTTTATGTATGATAAAAGTTATTGTTTGTACTATATGATGTATCGCAGATATGATGTAGCGTAATGATAGATTGTGCCACATCCCTGCTCCATTTCCATTATTGCGTTGAATATGATACCATGCGAATGCAATTATATAAGGCATGACAGAGAATATTGTACGTTGATACACAAGGATCATTTCAAGCATGTCCCGAGTGAAGACCACTGTGGCGGGTGCGGCGCAGCTCGGTAGTCGTTGCCGTTTCCGTGATTGCGGCTGCAGCAAGCAGTCAGAACGAAGCTGCGCCGTTACCTTGGACTACTGTGCAGCAACAAACAGCCCTAACCGTGGCTCGTTGTTCGCTCGCCGTTTCTCGCCAGTTTTCACTACTCCATCATCACTACTCTCGTTACCACTTCTCCTCCTTCAACACTGGTTCGTCTCTTCTCACTCTCAAAATGTCCCGATTGAGCGCTGGCGCGAACACGACGTATGTCGTCGGCGCGTTACTCGTGCTCTTCGTCATTAAGTTTCTGTTCTTGTCCCATATTCCTGCGCCCACCGACTCGGCCACCGACTCGTCGTCGTCCGGGTCGTCATTGCGGTCGCCTGATCTGCACAAGTTCCGTCACCCGCCCGGTCAGGCTACATCCGGCGACTTGCCTGGTTATGACCCGTCACTCCAGTCGCACCCGATCCGCGACAAGTTTGACTCTTTCGCAGAATACAAGTACAGAGAAGTCTGCAAGATTTCGTCGCTTGAGCTCCACAAACCGTTCGAGCCCCTCTGTGCCGATAAGAAGTCGCTCTTGACGGCTATGTCCTCTGGCGGTCGCATCGGCATCGACGCCCCCTACATGCCTCGTGACTGTGACATGCGGTGGTACACCACCGAGGAGGCCTGTACCATTCTCGAGAGGTTCGACCGTGTGGCCGTCATCGGCGACTCCATGATGCGCCAGATGCTTGGCGCCCTCTACGTCCTCCTCCGCAAGGACATGGGATACGGCGGCGTCACCGGCTGGAACTTTAATGACCAGGAGAAGGCGGACTGCTTTTGCAACGCGCAGAACAACGTTAAGTCTTGCTCTGTCCAGACAATCTACTCGTCCAACGACATCATGAAGTGGGATCCGAACTCCTTCGCGTGCGATGCGTCAAAGGTCAATATCTTTATCTCGCTTCAAGTTCGCTTTCCCCAGGAGGACGAAGAGCTCGAGCGCTTCGCCAGCGACCTCGACGGCGTCCCCACAAATAAGAAGGTCGCCTTTGTCTTTGGCCAAGGTCTTTGGAACGACCTCGACGTGCAGGCGGCCCTCAATTACCTCGACCGCTCCGCTTCCGCCATCAAGCAAAAGCTTCCAGACTACGACGCCGACACGAATACGTATCCTCGTCTTTTCGTCACACCAAACGCTGCCGGCCCAAGGAAACAGGATGCGTTCATCCTCACGCAAGGTAACAAGCCGCTCATGCTCTTCGAGAATTCCATGTACTCCGTCCTCCCACCGAAGGGTTTCGACGTCCTGGGTACCTGGAATATGTCCATCCAGTCCACATCCTACGACGGTGTGCACTGTGACTTGAAGGCGAATCTTATTAAGGCCATGATGGTCCTAAACTGGCTCGATCGTGCGGGCAGCGAGTAAATATAATCATATTCATGGATCGGTTATAAAAGTACTTTTTCTTTGTGTATTAAAGTTTGGCTTTTTATTTTGGTTTGGCTTTGTCTCATTGTGTTAGGTTGTTCGTATACACTGGATTTTGCTTTTTGAGTCGACTTGTGTTTGTGCGGCGAATCGCATGGGGGTGACGATCTCAATGAGTTGACTGATTGAATTTAACTAGTATGTATTGTTGGGTTTTGTGCTAATATTGACAATATGGTGTTGAAGTCTACCATCGACGGGCGTTTTTAGATTTGCGTTTCTATATTGTATTTACTCGACTTGTTAATAAATACTCATCCTACTCTATATGCCGGAGATCACCACAAGTTGACGAATTCGACTGGCACGTGTTCCTCATGATTGTAGTCTTCCGCGGACTCGTCGGCAACCTTAGCCCCCAAAGTCTCCACCTCTGGCCATTGGAAGCCATATATGCCTGCATGACGATTGCATTTGACACACACCACTTGAACCGCTAATTTGAGATCATACCTGCGCACGTACTCCGCACAAGCCGTCTCCAGCGATCTGCCTCGACCCCCTCGCGCAAGTAAGAATCGGGCTTGGCAATTTTTGTTTGCGCATTTCCGTGTCTGGAACGGCGGAACTATTATGTCTCTGTTGTCTTCTAGTGCCGAAAGGTCCTGTTGATTACGCGGAAATTTGCCGTTCGCGCTGACGTTGTCGCGCTCCAACGTACCCCAAAATGCATTGTAAATAAGATCCGGTGATGCCTGAATCCTATTTGTCCATGTATCGTACAATTCCGCGTCAGCATCAGAGTCCCATTCTGTATCACTTGGATCTATCTTACGTCAGAATGTGCCATACTCAGACTGGTGAAGTTCTTACCATCATTGCTCTCTGACACACTGAGAGGCGGGGTCGATAATCCTCTTCGACGATCTGCTAAATCCTGTTTCCTTCTCTGCGTTCTAGTCTGCGACTTCTGCGCAATCATGCAGACCGGCTGCTGCCCTCTTCGTACGATTTGGTTCACTGATCCGGCGGCATTTTGCGCAATGGCAATCTGCACATTCTTGCGAGGGCTTCTCCTCACTGGTTCACCAATGTCGGGCTTTTTGGCCGGCTCTGTCGACACAGGCGTCAGTTTGCGGCGGTCATTTGGTACGGTGACGCTCTTCACTGGAGCACGAGCCGTCAGAATGCGCTGTGACCGACGACATCCGTCTTCAAAAGTATGCCCAAAGTTCCTGATGTCGTCTTCTATCTTGATTGGCTCCTTCTGCGGTGATAATGACAACAATGATCTTGACAGTGACGGGTGTGGTGACGCTGACGTCGGCGTCGGGTATGGTGACATTGAAGTCGGGGTATCACGGAGCTCCAGCATTTCTCGTCGTTGTCTTTTCCGTGAGCGCGTGCCATGTCTTCGTATGCCATTCTCATCCTCGGAGCAAATGCTGTCCCTAAAGTCGCTGTCCAGTTCGGTCTCGCTCCCGCTCTCGCTGGTGGCCCCACTCTCACTTGCTGATCGGAGCTCCCACATGGTTTTCGACGACTGCGCTCTCCGGGACGGTCCAAAAAAGCCTTTCCCTCTGCGCTCGCACGTCGCACACATACACTCACGATTCTTTTTGCCAAAGTAGTTGTCCGCATAGGATACGGTAATCTCCTCTCTGACCTCGATCTTGCGGATCGCAACTACGGCCACCACACCGTGGCCGCCCTGCGCAATGAACCGTGCATTGGGATCACAGTCATGATTCACGAACCGACACGGCCCGAGCATCAGGCACGATTCTCCCAGTCTGTGTGAGTAAATTATTGAAAAGTCCCGCTTGAGACCAGTCTCGTCTTGTGAAGACAGAGCAACCATCTTGCCTGACAAATGCTGGATCGTAGTTCCTGCAGGGATTGGCCTCCGAGCCAAGATACAAGTCTCTGACCGTCTGGAGACGGCACGGTAGCGCTCAGTCGTGCCGAGCTCGAATGGGACGGTCGGTGCATACATTGCGAGATATCTCCGAGCATGTGCCTCGAACTCATGTCGCAGCCGAGGGGTGTGCGATAGACCGGCCAGGAAGGACTTGATTGAGGGTAGTCCCAGGAATGCAGAAAGCAGCGCGGTCGGCGAGCTGTCGCACGCGTGTGCACGCAAGAGAGACGTGATTGTTGCTGGCGACGGACCACGTGGTGGACGGCTGCCCGGGTGAACTTTGTGGACTGGAATCCAGAAGTAGAGAGCATCGATGAGAATGACAGTCAGGTAGTCGTCGAACGTCGACAGATGCGTCGACAGAAATGCGGCGCCGTTCGGCGCCTGCAACTGTGTCATCCGAGTCTCGAATGTCTAGTGTGAGTGAGAGTATCAGGAGTTAATGTGACCAGGAAGAGAGCTAACAGGCTGTTGATTCTGATGGGCTGCTCAGAAAGGGGCTCGAGGGGTCCAAACTGCTGTGGGTAAGGGCTTTCCTGAGTCCTAACGGCTAGCAACCCAGAACACTTTACCCGTCCCAACGTAACAGGTGTCTGTCAATTTAGCCGCTTTTCCCAATTGTCGAGTACAACTAGCTGCGTGAATAATTGTATATACATGTAATCTGTATTCTCTATCAATTGGCTTATTGGCAAATGTCAAAATGTTAGTTTCATTGTCTTCCATTTGAAAGCTTCATTTTTGACATAACCATTCATGGTTAATATACCCTTAACCTATAGACATCGGCATTACTTGCTTGTCATCGTCTTGGGCTGCCTCATTGGTTGGATATTTCGCACAATAATAACCAGCTGTTATTATATCTATCAGTCTAATACTTCTCATGATCATTAATGACGGACGAGCAATGCCAGTATGAGCGACTTTCGCAGTATACAAGCTGGTGACATACTTTCTCTACGAACTAGTAATGGCGCGTCTGAGCAGATCGGTTCTCGCAAGCGCCAGTTACTAGATATCGAGGGTATTTATAACGTTCATTCTAGCTAAAGGTCCTAATATTGACAACATCGCAGATGATGATTATGAGCGCACGGCAAGCACGACTAGCTGCGGAGACGGAATCCGATTATCTTGGAGCTCTGACTCTGATGATCGTAGATCTGTCCAAAATATGAGGGAACAAGCCGCGTCTGGTATGCTATCACTTGTCCATATACATCGGTTGTACTCTTTCTTAACGCTACGCTAGTTGTAAAACGTGGCAAGAGACTACTCGCACGCAAGAAATCGCGGCATGAGGAATCAACAACCGTCCCGACATATATTAATGCCCGACGTCAGAAATTCGACCAGGCGATCAAAGACCCACATAATCTCGCATTACCACCAAACTACGACGGTATACCAGACCTATCCCACGATGTTCTGGATGCGGAGGATGTTCGGCCGCAGTTCAAGATGGCACCGAACGGTGCTTTTCAAGATATCTGGTTGAGTAAGAGTTTAGGTATTATTCCGGCGCCGATCGCTCAATTTTTGCGGTCCTATCAGGTTGACGGCGTTGCTATGATGCACGAGAAGTTTGTGAGTGCGGATGCTGTTGTAGAGACCAAATTAATTGAGGCTGACTTGACAGGTCTATCAACAAGGTATGATTCTCGGCGACGACATGGGCCTCGGCAAGACGGTTCAGGTTATTGCCTTCCTGACCGCCGCTTTTGGCAAGTCTGGTGATTCGAGAGACCGTCTTCGTATGCGGCTTATGCGACGGCATGAACGATGGTATCCGAAAGTTTTGATTATCTGCCCCGGCACATTAATTCGAAATTGGGAGCGAGAACTGAATACGTGGGGTTGGTGGACTATTGAGGTATTCCATGGCACAAAGAAGTATGATATTCTCAGTACCGCCAAGCAAGGTCGACTAGAAGTTATGCTCACAACATATAAAACTTATGATATTTACGAGAGCGAGATCAACTTGATCGAATGGGATTGTGTAGTGGCGGATGAATGCCATCTAATCAAAGAGTCGGAAGCGGATATCACAAAGGCTATGGCAAAAGTCAACAGCTTGTGCCGAATTGGATTGACCGGTACCGCCATACAGAATTCGTATGAGGATATGTGGTCGATCCTTAATTGGGCTAATGTATGTTGCCGTATCGTTTGCTAATGAACTCCCTGACAAAAATGTAGCCCGGAATGATTGGAGACAAGAAAACATGGATTAAGAAAATCAGCAAGCCGCTCAAGGCCGGGCAGTCCCATGCTGCTACATGGGCTGAATTGAAACTTGGTCGTGTATGTAGTGGGCAAATGTGCTATATTATATAATACTGACCAATTGCAGAGTACCGCTGCTAGTCTTGTCACAAATCTGCTGCCGCGATTTTTCCTCCGTCGGTATGCTCGCGTTCTCAACATATTCAGCTAACAATGCTAACAGCCTCAGAACCAAAGCGCTGATAGCAGACCAGCTCCCGAAGAAGCGCGACATGGTCGTGTTTTGTCCATTAACAACCCTGCAGACCGAAGCATATGCGAATTATATGCAACCTGGTGACGGCCAACGCTTCGCGAAACTCGTATCGCCATGTATCTGTCGCGACAAGAAAAACCTAGATCCGAAGTGCGAGTCCTGCAGGACTGCCAAATCTGATCAGAATGAGCATTTTTTTCGTAAATGTGTTAATAGCTTGCATCTAGCCAATCATTTAGCTTATGTTATTCCACGTATGTCCATTGAGTTGTTCTATGAAACTTATGACTCTGACAGGCCATAGGGAATGAAGATTCTCCACTGGAGAGGGAGAAGGCGATGGCTGTGCTGAAACAGTGCCTGCCTGACAAATGGCAAAAGTATTACAAGCGCTCGCCGTTAGTAAATTATGCTGATCCGGAATTATGCGGCAAGTGGAAGGTAGCTCCGTCTTTAATTACAGATTTCCTGTACTTCTACTAATAATGCCAGGCGCTACAAAATATTCTGAAACTATGGAAGAAGAATGGAGACAAAGTTCTAATATTCAGTTACTCTACCAAACTACTGAACATGCTTGATACATTGCTTACGTCCAATGGGAACTACTCATTTTGTCGTCTAGATGGCAGCATGAATTACGAGGACCGTACGTTCTACCTGTGTGTTTGAAATCTTTCTGATGCTTATTATCGAGAAAGGCCAAAAGCAGGTCGACAAGTTTAATACAGATTCCAATATGTTCATCTTTCTACTTTCCACTCGTGCTGGGGGCCTAGGTCTTAACATTGTGTCTGCAAACCGAGTCGTCATTTGGGATCCGAATTGGAATCCAACGTACGACTTACAAGCGCAGGACCGCGCGTTCAGACTTGGCCAGTACCGCGACGTAGAAGTCTACCGACTTGTTTCCGCTGGAACGATCGAGGAAATTGTGTATGCAAGGCAAATTTATAAACAGCAGCAGGCGAATATCGGGTACACAGCTTCCAACGAGCGAAGGTATTTCGATGGTGTGATGGGGGAGGCCGAGAAGAAAGGTGAAATTTTTGGGTCGAAGTAAGGGCTTTTCTGTCGTATAACATTGGCGTAGCTAAAACTTGCAGGAATATGTTTACGTTTGATAAAGAAAATGTGATGTTGAAGAAAATTGTCAACAAAACGAATGGTAAGCAGATCTTTTCGTAATCGAATGATGCTGACAGGTTGCAGTTGCGGAAGCACTGACTGCCGAAATCGCGGGTCTGCGTGTTGCAGAAATCAATGTAGACGAAGCCACAACGGTAGCGGCTGATGAAGCAGAAGTGAAACACTTACTGGAAGACGATACAAACAAAGATTTGGACGACGAAGTTGCCAAGAAGAATTTTATGAATCTGACTCGAAGTGACAAGTCCAGGAAGTCTGAGCGTACAGATCCTATAACAGCTATCCTGAATCATGTTGGTGTGAAGTACGTTCACAATAATTCTGAGGTGATCGGGTCATCCAAGGTTGAGGAGGAGATCAGCAAGAAGGCGTTGGAAGCAGGTCACGAGGGCCAGCAGGTTCGACCTTTCGAAGCTAGTGATCCTGGTGAATTCTTTTTCCGGCCGCCAATGGATGTTCGTCGGAGACAGGTATGTATATTGCTTAATCAATTGATTGATCTAATACTAAGGAAATTCAGTTCAATTCGATGGCCAAAGTATTTGGATTCAAGTCGCCAACTGATTTTGCCCTACATGTTGAGAGGATGAGACAGCATGAACGTCGTGATCTGTTAGAGGAGTTTTACACTACGAAGCTCACATCTATAGAATTGCGCTAATGTCTACCGCGGTGTATTAAATAAACTGACGCCTGTAAATGGATGCAATCACAAACTACCCCTCTCAAGACGCGATTTGCCGTGTTTCCGAACTTCATTATCCATCAAATCACGAACATGATGGCATCCGGACATGGCTGCGGCCATCATTGATTCCAGCCTGTCAAACTGCACTTTCATTTCCAGCTGCAAGAGAGCTGCCTTCCTTGTGCCGCCGATGGTCGCCATAGTCAGGAACGGCATTGCGCTTTCTTCTATTCGGTTTAAATCTGCCGATAAATTTAGTACATTATCTTCGCAACCGCGAGGTATGAAAAAGACCAACCTAACAACACTTCTCGATCAAGCATGCCTGCAGTGCAAGCGCAAATGTAGTCGTACATGGGTACTCCAGCATCGATTAGCGCCAACGTCGTTGCATTAATACACGCTTGCAAAACCCCACCGTCCTGCGCGACTATATACAAATTCACATCGATCTGACTCCGTGGGAACAGGTGCGCAATCACCGCATCTTCAAACACATGCTGTATCGATGAGCACATCTCTTGTATCCGGCTGTCACTCTGGGGACGTTTCCGTCGTTCGATCGTACTGAATGGCGCGACTACTAGTTTCACGGAGATACTCACACGGTCGAGTAGCACTCGCGAGCGCAGTGTTGGCTCTGCTGGACCAATTACATTGCAGATCACTTTGGTGTTACCTTGCTCGATTATCGACGACCCGTCTGATGAGACAGGATGTGTGTTGATTCCGCAGCGAAAATGCCGTACTTCATTCCACCGGCGACCATCTGTAACCAATAACATATTAGCATTGCCTCGATCTCTCAATATTGCCACACCAGTCTATCAAGGAAACATACCTAGCCGTAGACCTTCGGGAGAATATATCTCGATTCGAGAAGCCTATATCGAATCAGATCAAACATCTTCAGACGCGCTCTTTATAGTTCTAGTTGATCCACACAAAAGCGTAAAAGAGCTCTAGCCAGCTAAACACTTACCATTGTTTCTATGTATGTATCACTAAGCTGAGCAATTAAATGCAAATTCTAAATGAAAAGACGAACATACCATTGATTGAATGGACGGAAGATTTTGCCCCTAACCCAATCGCAACTTCTGCGCTGATCTCTGCCGTATATAAACCACATTAGTGATAATTAATTGCACATTTGCGGTATGATATGCCGTGCGATTGTTTTGATTATGCCAAATGTGCTTATGGGACGAATATTTGATCACATAAACAAGAATCGGTTGGCTCGATGGTTTAGTGGTATAATTCTCGCTTAGGGCTTTTAACTCTAAGTTGCTATTTAATAGTTTGCGAGAGGTCCCGGGTTCAATTCCCGGTTGAGCCCAATTTTTTTTCCGGTTCGGTTCCCCAATTTTTGTTGGCTTCCTAAACTATATATATGCTCAGTCATTGATAAATAATGTGTTACCGGTTTCCTTTGTCCTTAATAAATCTGTGTGCCTGATCTGATTCTATGTGAAGGTGGCCCATCGCATATCCATACTATTCTGACTTCCTTCATCTTGTCAAATCAACTCGAAAACCTGCAAAACCATAATGCAGTCCCATTAATCCAATACCAACCAAAATCTGCACCATAAACCATATATATACAATTAATATGCGAGTAGACAAGTATGAACCCAGTACCAAGCCGGTCCCTCTGCCCTCTTAGCCACCCTTGGTCAAGCCCTCTTTTGATTCAATATGAATACCCCGCAAACGATCCTCAACTTTCAAAAACTCCTCTGTGTGGTCTTTTGATTCTTTGCTGCCCGTGGACTGGCTACCTGCCCGCACGCCTTCTTCGGTTTCGGCTTCAGTCGCGCCGTCGTCACCATCATCGGCACATCCACACTGATACTTCTCCGCGATCGTGTTGCAGTCGAAGATCTTTTTGCCGAGCCTGGAATTAACCTGATTGTGTACATGACAGCCCCACTGCGACGCCGCAATTCGACTCGACGTTTGCGGCGGGAACTTCTTTAGGAGCTTTTGGAAGTGGGATGCACATTCGCCGCACGGGTATACCCGCGAGAACAAGTAAATGTATGACGATAAAGCCTCTCGCTCTTCGGCAGTCGGTTTCTCTGGATACCGCGCCAAGATGGTGTGGAATAATTTCCAGGACGCACGTCCTAATTCCGCCTTGATCGTCTCATTCCCAAGGTGTGGCATGATCGGGCCGCCTTGGGACAGCTTCTGAGATGAGACAGGAACGGGACCTTGTAATGGGTCATAATCACTCGCGTCGGCAATGTCATGCACAGTTGTCTCTTTAGATTTGCCGGTATTGCTCCCCGGTTTCAGGATGACGGGGCGATTGGGGGGGAGGACATTGCTGTTCTCAGCCGCGAGTGTCGTGCCAGTTGCTGACGACGGAGACGAATTTGAAGATATTGTGATGATAAATATGACTACTGTCGCGATTATCGAAAATAAGGCTAGTGTCGGCTTGCGAGTCATGATTCTCGCCATGGTGGTGTTTCAGCGATGGTGGTCGTGTAGTAGGTGTAATCTATGATGGTACCATACCAGTTTAGTCAACACCTTGAATTAGGCTGGCGATGCTCGGAAGTTGTGGCGCTAGCCGACCCCTCATTGTCGACTGACATTCACAGTGCACCGCGACAAGAGAGTAATGAACAACTATTTCTGAATCATGGGAATGCATTTACACTTGGTTAACAGGTTTACTCAGGTTGATGTAGGTGGATCAGGTGACAAGATGGATACTTTGCTCAGATCGACTCTCGGCCCCCCAACGACGGATATGCTTGCTGAAATAGCCGATGATCCCTAGCTGACTTAATAATTAATTTTGGATTGCTAGATACCAGATGAAATTACCAATGCCGGAATTATGATATTGAAGAAATTTTATTGGGTCGGGACTTGTGCTAGTCATGCGTGTTCGATTTTCCGCGGCCCACAGCCACTTACTTGGGCAATATATATTGTGACAACCAAGGGAGAAATACTGTTAAATTTGCTGTATAGCCATACAGTAATGCAGATTACGATTTTGAAGACTGTCTGTCACATATGTAAGGAATGCTGGTAATGGCCTTGGAGACTCTGGGATTGGAATTTGCGGCAATGCATTTGATTATTGCCTGGATCATATGTGGCATAAAATAATGTGAGCGAGATTAGTATCGATATAAAGTAAACCTACGTTGTAGAATCGAGAGGGTTAGTTCTATTGGAGGATAGATGTGGGGGCATTAGGACGACGAGAGATACATGCCAGGGGTGAAGATAAATTTTGGATCCATATAGTCTGAACAAAGATGACGAGAATTTACCGCACATGGCATGCTACATAAGCGAATGGTAGTTATCATTTTCGTAATGCTCGACAAACAGTTGACCGTTCATCTTGCGTAATGACTGGAAATATGAGTTATTGGAGTACGTAATATGATAAACTGACAGACATAAACATAAAACATTAACACTCTTGAAAGGATATTATTAGGCTGATATAGATATTTGCATAGCCGTGAAGTGAACATGGCGAAGCGGGCGGTGCAATAGAGCTGCTTATGGACGGAATATTGGCTGTGGGTGATTGAATCTGACTGACAAACGTATTGCGAAAAAGGGCAGTTAGCAATAGCATCGGCTAGTAGGTAAAACAACAAAAACCATATACTCACGCATAATCTACGAAACTGGAACATCCGAAAGCAGGTAGTCGGACGCGAAACGGGTTTGTTGAGGTGGAGATATGCGGTAATGAAGAAGAGCAAGTGCAGATGGGGAAAATTTGGGAGATGTCGAGGCGAGCCGCAGCCTGACGAGGCGAATGCACGTGACTCGACATGCACCGGGCCGGCATGGCGCTAATCCTGATTTGGCAACCGTCACGGTCCGTTGTTGTGGCTGTCGCGAGTTCGACCCGCGAATAAACGCTGTATCTGGTCATTCTGGAGTGGATACGCAGAGATTTTAGGTAAGTCGTTTAGGTCAGAGCCTAAGTTGGAGTGTATGTGGGCGGAATGAGATAGGAAGGATGATTCTATAGCTATATCTTCAGTGGGGGGGGTACGGCCAGCCCCTGAACCGCCGGGCAGAATTACAGATGTGGCGGGTACAGCGATTTAAACGGTGGAAGTAAGTGGAGAACACCTATTCTTAATCCAGTAGGATAGTCTCAAAATTTCCTGCGAATGATGCTTATTGCTAATGTTAAGTGGTTATTGACATGTCATTGTTAGAGAAACCTCTCTCGGGTAGGGTGGACGCAGCGACGCGGCGCGGCGCGGGTCTGGCGATGACGGCGGTTTGTTTGTTCGCGCTTTAGTTTTGCGTGAGCCGGACACTGGACGCCTGGTCCCGTCGGCGACTGCGCACGCCCCGCCCTCCGTCGTCTTCCTCCAGCCTTGCCCAACCCAACCCACACCATTAATGGCGACAATACCCTCCTTCTCTCTCTTTCTTCTCCTTTCCTCCGCTACAAACGGTCACCAGCATTCTCGTCCGCATTCTCCTTCCACACTCCTCGTCCGCGTGACAAATATCAAACATCCTCCTCGTTCGCACTTATTACACTGCATTTTCCTCGTTTGATCGGCCGTATCCATCCCCACCCAATTGCACCGGTCGTGGCAAAATGGTACGTATTTATATCTCCGCAATACCACCCGGTCATTTCCCAATCATCGTAAAATCCCATCGCCATTGCGGTCCAGTATCCTCCTCCGTCTACCACTACCAGTCATGGCTAACGTCTCTTCCTCCAGGTTCTGTTCAAACGTAAGGTCGTCAACGCCTTGCCTCCGCCAACCATTAATGACTTGAATCTGTCCCAGGATGTCTGGTACATAAAGAAGACCGGCGAATATTTTGTTGACTATGAAGAATATTTGAAGCGGATGGATTTCTACAGCCAGGTCCGTTCATCTTTCCAGCTCTCTCCGACAGCGTCCCTAACTAACGAAATTTTGCAGCGACGGTTTATCTGCGAAATCTCAGGCCATTCAAATCTCTCCTTTTTCGAGGCTCTCGAAAGCGAAACCAACGAGGCTCGCGAGGTCGACGAAGCCTTCCCAGAGTCCCTGAAGGAGCCTGTTCTCAGGCGTGTCCAGTTCTCCACCACGTCTCGTCTCGATCATCTCGTCGACGAAATCTTCGAGAATTTCAAAAATGACTACTACCCTGGCGAATTTGTTTATGCGACCATCAGCAGCGAGAAATTCGAGGTCCTCATTCGCGAAAAAGCTCAGTTCAACGCTATACACCTCCCCAACGGCGAGATTCGCCCCGCTTTCGCCAAGTACCGTGTCGAAATTGTGGCTAGCGACAGAATTGGTCAGGAAGAGTTTGTGGACCAGACTCAAATTACGCGCGACCGCAAACGATTCTCAAAGAGCATGCTGCGCACCTTCATGAAAAATTCCATCTCACGTGAACCTTGGTCAGGCGCCCCGTGGCTCGTCAAGAGTAAGTATGCTCGTAAGTACCGCATCGACACCAATGTGCCACTGCATCTACAAAAGAACGGCGGGTTGTCAGATGCTGAGGTGGCGGCCGAGCAAGCTAGAAAGCTCAAAGAGAAGAAGCGCCTGGCCCACCAAGCCGAACGGGAACGTCTCCAGAAAGGAAAGGACTTGCTCAAGGAACAGCACCGCAAAGATAGGGAAGAGCAACGAGAAAAGGAGAAGAGAGAACGAGAAATTATCAGACGCCCGCATTCTACCGAGGATCTAGATTTAATTACCTTGTTCGACCCGCCGTTCATGCGCCCGAAGCTCAAAATAGAAAAGGCGTTCCCACAAGAACAAATTGGACGACTGCTGGAGACATTTATGTTTCTCAACATGCTTCATGAAACTTTGCGTCTAACTCCGTTCACATTCGACGATTATATTGGCTGTCTACAGTACTCGTCTGCAGAACAGCCTTGTGAACTTTTCGTCGAGATCCATTGCGCGATCTTGAAGCTGATTGTCGATAAGGACAGTGATGAATTTATGATTGAGTTCCCACCGAGGCCCACACCTGAAACCGAGCTTGCTGAGCACAATTCGATGGAGGTCGATGTTAAGCAAGAGGAACCCGCTGAGGTCGACATTAAACCTAAGTCAGCAACCGACAGCGAAGCCAATCTCGAACCTACAAATCGACTCAAAGAAATGCAGAAATGGCGCGATGGTGACTGGAAGACGCGTCTGCAGCGTCGATTGTTCCTCAACGGCGGAATGGAAGTTATCATTCTCAGCATTCTTGACAAGGTATCTTACTTTGAGCCATGGAGCGATTTGTGCGAAAAAGTCATAGATTTTGTTGCTCCTCCTGATCTGCCAGCCACTCTTGAAACTGCCCGCATACGGTACGCACAGTTACCGAAAGTTCTAAAGTTGGAGGTACTAGCACTTCTCATCGAACTTGTCAATGACTCTGTAACCATTCGTGAGCGCATTGAATACTGCATGGAGGAGAGCACGCGAATTCGTCGTGAACGTCTCGAAACTCATAAAGAACACAAGGCGCTTGTGGAGCAGATTCGCGCTCTTGAAGAGGAAAAGGAGGAATACCTGCCTAAAGAGGGTAACCTGACTGATGACGAGAATGCAGAAAGATCGAACAAGGTAAAGACGCGTCATAGCTCCACTCGCGAGGAAGTTGAGGCAAGTCTTATGAAAGGCAATGTCAAGTTCAGAAAATTAGTGGACAATCTCGAGAATGCTCAGGCCGCTGTCCAGAAATGTTTGGCGTCATTAAAGCAAGCTGAAATCGATCTCCGGGTTCTTGATTGCCAGCGCACGCGACCTCTTGGCCGTGATCGCTATTATAACCGGTACTGGTGGTTCGAGAGTAATGGTTTGCCGACTGGTTTAGGATCGCATGGGTATCTTATGGGTCGCCTATGGGTTCAGGGACCTTCAGAAGAGGACCAGGAAATCTTTGTCAAGAATGGCCGTGCGATGTACGATGAGATGTCTATTTCCGAGCGCAAAGATAAGGAGGTTGGTATGGAGGCCCAAATCAATGGCACGAACGAATGGGGATATTTTGACGACCCAGTCGACATCAAGGAGCTCTATCACTGGCTCGGGTCAAAGGGCCAAAGGGAGCCTCGTCTACGAAAAGATCTTGACGCCCGACGACAACGTATCGAGGCGCCTATTATTGCTCGTCGTAAATACCTCGGCCTGGAACAGCAAACTAACAAGGAGAAAGAAAAGTCGGCGCAGCCTGAGTCTCAGGACGGGTCTGAATTTGGCGACGACGACGAACCGTTGCGACGGTCGACCCGTCAGCGCGAGAAGATTGCGTCTCAGGAGGAGACTGAACATATTCAGAAGGATTTCCGATTTTTGTCCTGGCGAAACCACGCGGCGATGCAGCATCTTGGTCGGACGCATTACGAGACTAATTACAAGAAAACTGGTGATGTGAATCATAATGCTTCAGTCACCTTTGCCACACCTGCCTCTGCCGCGATGTCTGTCAGTGTCAGTGCGAAGCCTTCGCCACAACCAATGGGCACGCCCAGAACATCGACCCCTGTTCCAGAAGTTAAAGAATTCAAGGAATGCAAGGAGCCAAAGGAGAAGCCATTGTTAAAAAGGTCGGCCAGCGCGGCTAGCTTGAAGGAGCCAGTGAGTAATACCAAGAAGCAGCAACCACGGCCACTGGCATCAGCACCCGTTCATGAAACCCGATCTACGAGATCTTCCGCTGCCACTGCTCCCACTATTGTGGCTCCTACCGTGAACAAGAACGAGACTGAGTCTGTTGCCACACCAGAGTCTGGGCATGAACGACGGTCTACGAGACGTACTGCCATTGCAGCAGTAGCTGCTGCTAGTGTTGCTACCACGGTCACAGTTGCAATGCCTACGACGCCAGTCACAGCGACCGAAGGGGTCCGCCGATCATCACGGCAGACTCGAAGTAGCGCTCGCTTTGAGTAGATTTAAAGCCACACGCAACAAATATGTATTATTTTATGAGTCTTTTTGAAATGTTATCTATATGGAAATTTTGCTTTTGGTTGGAGTAAGCAGGGTGTTTTCTGTCAATGAATGCTAGAGGATACGTTAGATTGTTTACTATTGTAATATAGCTTTTGTGGCGTGTGATATAGCAGAGCTGTAACAACCGGTGGTATTTTGGTTTTGGGATTATTGTGTATAATTACTTTATGGTTTTTGAGTCGAAAAATGGTTGCTTATATACAACATTAATTGCCATACCGCTTGGGGGCCTGACACTCACCGGGTGGCGGTCCAGTTATCAGCTCGTGGATGACCTCACCTACATACCAATACCGCGTACTCCCTTCAAAAAACGCTTTCCACCCAGCAATATCACTCTCTGCAGCAACCGGATCGAGTCCACGCAGGTCATGCGTGAGATCGGTCGTGAAACATCCGGTGACGAACGCGCGAGCCGCGTCCCGGCCGGCAAAGTGGTTATACGGCCCACCGGGCCCGTATGTCCTGCTGTTCTCCGTGACGTCGTAGACCGAGCCATTTAGCCCGACGTAGATCGGCAGTGCGGGGTCTGACCCGTTGTAGAGCGCGAGCGTGGTGTCTGAGAAATTCCGGGGAAATTCAAACGTGAAGAAAGTCGAAGTGAACAATGGCGACGATTCTGGAAGGACATGGAGGAGTACAGATTTAGTTAGTCCCGGCACCTTTGTTTTGTGTAGTGTTTTGAGAAGGACAAATAACAGGTAGCGGAGCCGGAGCAGACGGAAATCGTAGTTCCAGAAGAACGTGGAAGTGATGTAGTATGATAAAAGGAAATTAATCACGAGGATCAAGATCATGTTACGGAGAACCCCGAGGAATGGGTGTTCCCCGACTTCGTCCGCATATGACTCATCTCTTGTTGGCGTGTCTGGGTGCGAAGAACGTAGTGTAGGAGTAGGAGATGCAGGATATGGTTTGCGATATCGCGCGGAGGACATTCTTGCGTCTTGGCTCGTATGCCGTCTTCGGCACTTCCAGAAAGTGTCGGGCGATTCGACGGTTAGGTGTTGCGGCGCAGGTGGCTTGGTGGTGTGGCTCGACCGCCTCTACGTCATCACAACTGCACGTTTAATTCGGAAATTATATGACTCCAATCTAATTTTTTTAAGTCACTATTAATTATAAAAGTCGTAATTTTATTCTCCTATGAACAATAAGTCCTCTATTACCCATGAAAACGCAGACAACAACCCGTATATCCCGTAACAAGGCAGCACTAAATGACAAAAAGCAGAACCGGAACAACATAAAGCACAACCCATGACACACAATATACAACCCAAAATGATACCTATGAACATGAACTTGGACGCGAAAGCAGCAATAAATCCAACAAACTCAATTATTGAATTCTTTTTGAAACATGCACGCAAGACGATTAGTTATCTGAACTAGACCGATGAGGCGCGCCAATATCGACACTTCTGTTACTGTCCGTGCTCCGTCGTTCTGGCGTTAAATCATCGTCTTCGTCTTCATCTTCCGTTAAAATTTCGCCGGCATCGTATATCATCCGTCGCTCGATCTCATCAGACGTAACGACAGGACTCTCGACAACTAATTCATCCAACTCATTTACATTGTCGTCATTATCGTCAACGGTCGTACCGCTGGACATTGCTCGACTGCCGTCTTCCAACCGGATCATCTGATCCCGCTTCGCGAAGCCAACCGTTCGATATCCACGTTTTCGAGCCTGCCGCCTCTGGTACAGTACAAACGCTCCAAACCCAGTTGCGGCAAGAGCAACGATAATGAGTGCAAGCTCGCCCGCACGGTAATACGCTGCTCTTGTAGCATCTTTAACCTTTTTGTCTGCATCTTCGTCCGTACCGCTGCCGGTATCGGGCATCGTGCCGTTACCGCTCGCAACGTCGCCAACTGACGACTTCGGCGGAACAGTTCCAGAGAAACGGTAATCTACTCCGATAAATCGGTGCAGCATATCTCGTGATTGCAATGGCAGGTCAAGAGGCACCATGTGCGACGCATTGTAAATCAGGACATATGTCAAGTTTCGAGCCGACTGGTAAATACCAGCTGGAAGACCGTCATACACCCACGTTTCTCGTGGCGCCCAAGCACCGCCAGGCGCTTCTTCAAACCCAACGCCGCCGTTGAATTTCAGTTGACTAATAAGATCCTCGTTGCCGAGGTGGTTGCAAATCAGGTCCTGGTCACCGTTAAACATGAGTACTGGGATTTGTTCGAGGATTCCCGGTAGAAGATCCACCGACGGCGTAGAATTGTGTGCCTTGAAAGCCCGGCTCACGGCACCAGCACACTCGACCCATCCAGCCTTCTTATCAGGGCTGACGTGCAGTGCGGACAGAAGTTCTGGCTCCCGGAGATATGGAGTAACGTACGCAAGATCGTCAGGCCAATTCGAACCGCACGCTGGGAACGTGTCAAATTTCCGAAGGTCGTACATATTTCTGCATGTCTTGCCATCTTTCTGCGAGCTATCCTGCGTAACATCCAAAATAACATCCAGGATGTTCTCGCAGTCCGGAACCTCAATAACGGGCACGCCTTGGTTGAGAGTGTCAAGACACTTTTTGTACGCGACATCGACTTTCTTAGCCGCATCTGTGCCCTGTTGAAGAATACCCTTTGAGTATGAGAATGGAACATAAGAGAGATATTGCTTGACGGGATCAATCCAACCGTTGCCCATCATAATTCCTTTCAGTGGGTATTGTCTGAGCTGAGTATTGTTCCTTCGACTCAGTATGGCGTCTGCGATGTAGGGAATATACATTCCGGCGTATGATTCACCAGCGATGTATAAGTCGTCGACGAGATATTGCGGAAACATGTTGAAGAATTTATCCATGAAGGTCATAAAGTCGTCCGCCATCTACTCCCATGTAAGTCTGCTACATCGTCTATAACAAGAATAGACTAACCTCATTTAGCTCGTGCAGGTAGCTGTCCGTGTCCGCAAAGCTGAATCCGGTGCCAATAGGATTATCCACAAATAACAAATTCGCAAATTGGTTCCATCGGCCCTCATTGACACTCAACTTACCACCTTCGTTAACCCTGAACGGTCCGACCTCCATCATTGCGCCGTCCATGGATGAGCATCCAGGACCACCGTTCAACCAAATAACTGTCCTGGGCTTGTCCGCAATGTGCTCATTTTCAAACATCCAGAAAAACAAGTTTCCGTGGTGTTCAGGCTTAATCTCGATATGACTGTTCAAATGTCAGCATGTACCGCTTACTGACAATCTCGCCACGAATGGCAATAACAATACATACCCAGCATACATCTTCGGCAGCCGGAAATCGGTGGGAGCGCCTGGTAGTGAAGAAACAAAGTAATCGGCCGCAGACTCGCTTGCAGCTACAAGATCGGCCACGAGCAGGAGCAATGCACCGGCGAGAGTGAGTAGCAGAACAACACCGCCGGGACGCCTTACGGAGGGGCACACAGCGCAGGCCGGTGAGCAAGAAAAAGATCTGATCTGCATGTATGCGCTGGAATGGTGAAGACGAGGGGAAATAGCGGAGATCAGCTCGTGATTCTTCAATTGAATGAATAGGGTCGGGTGTGTGCGGTCAGTTGTTGCATCTCGTGCATCCAGAGCCGTCGGTGTACACACGGCACGCCACTTGCCTATATCGCAGGGACGTTAGAGTGCAATATTTTATTTATAACACACACAACATAAATTTTCCGCCAGCACTAAGGTGGCATGGCAAATTAGCTTAAAACTTTAAAGAGCACTCACCTTACGAACCTCGTATGGCTGAGCCACGTTCTGGCTGCAGCAACACCCTGATACGGAACGGACGATGACGCACTCCGACGCGAACAACCAACCCCTCCACTATTTTGGCAAATCCATAAATTTGGGAATAGTGTTTACGTTGTCCGGAATTATTGCGACCAGTAGCCGCTCTACCTGTAATTCTTGTTTCGAACATATTAATTGGACACTATACTGTAAATGATTTTCCGCGGTCGTATAGGGGCAAGTTATCTAATGACGTCCATGGCGAACTGTGGCAGTTAATGTGACGTTGACGTATGCGACTTTGCCTATTTCGCCATATATCATAGAGCCTATATCTTGCGTCTTTTAGTGCTCAGATGTAGCCACTGTAACCGCCTATATACCTAACCGCCGGTCGTGCTTCATGGAACACATAAGCAAGTCTGGATTGAGAAGTGTATTTCAGATTGCGAATGCAAATAAAACATCACTGACAATAACTCTACCCGGGATAACACTTTGTCCGTTTTCTTTAATTCATAACATGATCGTCACTCAAATTTCACAATAATAAACCAATCCCAACTACCACCTAGATTCAACAAACAATTAACGGAATGATAATAATGACAATTTATGAAGCCCAATATATCCAATATACCCGAGAACTCCGTAAAACCTGAAATAGAATAACAAATTAATATAGTACAAACTATGCGCTTACGACTCCCAAAGAAAGAGAACATATTTGCCAAGAACACTCTAATTCTGGACCGACTGCCTGACGAGCTTTATATTCGGGACGCCGCCGCCTGGAGAATCATAGTGACGAAAGGAAGCAGGCGAGTGGACCCCAAGTGCCTGTGGAGGCGGAGGGGGAGGAGGCATTTGATGTCTGTATTCATTCGCGCTTGCATCACTGCCACTGCTACCATTGCTGCTATTATTCCTACGATACTGATTCACCGTTCGATCCCATCGCAGTGGCAGCCAACGGAACACACGTCCCAAGATCAAGATCTCTCTTTCATCATATAATTCGATAAACTGCTGATCAAGCGGACGCACCTTGGGGTGCGCGAACCGGCGGTATTCATCAAATATCATTGTCAGTGACCAATCCTGCAGTTTCCGAACACAGCCAACAAGGCACCCCGTTCGATGCTAAGAGCAAATATTAGACATTAATCTCTCAGATGGATCAGAATAAACATACCTTTCCACGGTTGCAGTGAATCAAGAGCGGATGATTGGCCGGATTGATCGCAATCTTAAGTGCGGTCGAGATTGTGTCGTCTGAGACATTGACAAACGGTTCCTTGTTACCTGACATGCCTACTTGGAAGAACTGGATATTGTTCTCCTTCATAAACTTCAAGTTCTCTTCGGGGTATGGTTCCGGAACGAGAACGCTAGTACATGTCAGTATTATGAGATGACATGGGTTCGCACAAAGGACATACAGTATACTCTTAAGATTCTTGGTCTTGAGATACTCGAAATTCTCCGCGTGCGGGAAGGAACTTCTGTACATGCCAGGCGCAACAACGGAGAAATTCTCTGGAACCGCATAGCCAGGAGAAATTGTGGTGGAGACTGCTCTTCTCGGTCCCATGTGGTCGATTGCTGGTAATCGTAAGTTAGAATGTGACTTTTATCAATCATCTTGGACAAAAGTTGAACTTACTGGCACCATGAGTAATAGATGGATTATCCGCAACGGGATCGACAATCGGAACAATTTTCTCAGCTATTCCATTTTCCGGATTCCCATTCTCGTCTGCCTCGTCATCCACGGCAACCGCTGACACCGGTACTGAACTCGGTACATGTCCCGGAATGCACCCCCAGTTGCCAACAGCCCCAACTACTGCCACAGATTGTTTGCTACTTTGAGTAGTCGCCGGCATTTCAGATACTCTTACCAATTGATGGATCGAACGAGTTACTCAAAGGCAAGGATTTGCTTGTCTTATCACACGCGGATCTCCTAGGAAAAATGGTTCGATATACTGCCAACAAAATCCGCAGTCTTCGTGACGTTCCTAGCTTCGGCCGTTGCCAAACAACTTGAAAGCCTAAGTGACGAGTAACTAAAACGCAATCATGATCATTATGGGAAAAGGTTGCTGGGGACAGAGCGGGGAGAGTTGCTAGTTGTCAACGATTGCGCAAGAGACGTGTGGGCAATTATTAAGAGGCGTGTGGGCAATTATTTCGTCGGGCACTTTGGGACATAAATATCAACACTCGTTGCTAGATATTTCGCTCGTACCCTCCCAATGAAAGCTACCGACCAGGCAGCACACAAGCGACATTTAACTTTTGCGAAAATGCTCTGATAATCAGATAATTACGATTTCTATCACTATTAGTCCGAAATTTCGCATATGATCATTAAGGCATGCGCAATTCTGGCATATGTGGTCTCGTAGTTAAGAGCGGCCGATGCGGAATTGATAGTTTATAATAGCGTGTTGAAAACTGGGCTGTTTTAAGTTGAGACGATCCGGGCCGTGATGATTGAGCGTTGATTGCCCCATAAATTAGCCGCGTGCGCGCAATCGCCGTGGTCGCTAGACCCGGAGTTTTTTTCTAGCTATTAGCATGTGCAAGTTTAATAATCTTTTTCTGATGTCACGAGATATGCAACCATAAGCGTCTAAGCACATCTTAAATCCGCGTCCTCACTCATCACGGCGGCGCCGGGAATCCCGGCGGTCGCTGCTGCGTATCACTAACTATTATTGCAGGTCGCTGTGTAGCAGGATTGATGGATGGGCACACGAAATTGCCTCTGTCACCTCTATGGACTATGGTCCACATATCGTATATATTGGTCAAACATCTCATAGTCGAGCCACGCAAAATGTAGGCAACAAACATATATCCCACTACAGAAACTACTGAATCCTGAATATGAGCAATGAGCAAAATATATTACATGAAGGGGTCTAGGTAGAGTATTGAGTTCTCATTCTAACACTCCAATCCAACTAATACTTGTAAATTGGAATATATGTCGTAAATTGTACTCTGGTTCATACAGGGTTTGATATAATCGTGTCGATGTAAATCGTTGTGCAGTGCAATGCAACCACGGTCAAGTGTAACTATTCAACTTACGCTCTTCTGACCTTAACATAGACGGACTACTTGGATCGCCCAAAGGATAGTCACAGAACTGAGCTTAAGTATTAAATTAGTCTATCCACAAGCAATAAAGCATCGTTTAGACGGCAGTTCTTAAAAGTAGACCATCCATTGGTACGGCTCTAACAACACACAGAGATGGCGCAATATTCAGCTTCAGCGTGAGACAGATTTCAGTCGTACCGGTGAGACCACAGGCATAAGAAATGCATATCATTGCGTAGAACTTTTTGAAGCAGCATTACCCAATCACAGATTACTGTAGAGTAAACGATGGCCGTCGGAGTCTCTGTTTCAGCTATAAATCGACAAAGACGTCAAGACGTCAATTTTTCGTCAGTATCAGAGTTTGATGCTGTCAAATATCGTTCCTTGAAACGTATAATCATAACAGGATATTGAGAATACATATTCCATCTCCAGTATGGTTCACGATTTCAATACAGAAATGATGGACGCTTCCATCGTACTGTGCTTGTTTGGATAATTATTCGATCTCGAAAATATTTTCTTCCTCGTAGCTTTGCGATATTGCAGTAACAACGTCAACGCCGTCAGTGCGCATTATGTCAATATGCAACTGTAGGTAGGTTGGATATAACGAGGCAAGTTGGAATTGCTATCTTACAGACCGGGGAAACTATCGCGGGTCTCGTACTCAGCTGATAAACGTCACATTGGGAATCATTGCTGTCGTCACTATCCCCATAGTTTGCGCGAAATTGGTGGCGTATCATTTTATGGGTAGATTGTTATAGATAAAGGATAGACAAAATTTCTCATTTCTGATTTCCTGACGAAATGGACGAAGAGTTTACAGAAGGTGTCGCTTTGGAGGAGGGATTCGTACCGTTTCCGCAGGTTGAAGTGAGGTTGACCATGCATAGGCAAGTTTAGGATACTAACGATTTAGCTTAGGTCATTATTGAAGACTTGCCATTGGAGTCTAAGCATAAACTTATTTCGCGCTTGTGGAGGGAAGAAGGTGCGCGAGTCAATACCATCGATGATCTGCCATCTCAACATGACAAAACTCGTCGATTTCATGAACTCTGTGAGGCCTGCCGAGCAGGTGATCTGGAACAGGTCGACAATATGGTTTCTTTCGGTGTTGACGTAAGTATTCTAGGTATTAGCAAATTGGTTGCGGAATGAGTCTAACTTCGTCAGGTCAATGCAATTGATGAATTCGACTACACACCTCTGATTCTCGCTAGTCTCTGTGGCCACGAAGAAGTCGTGAAGTATCTCCTTGAACACGGAGCTGTATGTGACCGTGATACATTCCAAGGTGAACGATGTCTCTATGGGGCGTTGACAGATAACATCCGGTCTCTCCTTCTCAAATTCGACATCTCTAAGGCGGTTGATGCCATCCAGCCGTTCGCCGCACACATCGCGTCCCTGCTGAGCAAAATTGAACCATCTTCGAGCGACGTGATATTCTCTTCTTCTGCAAAGCCTACTTCCACGACATCTACTGGTGCGGCGCCGGCTGAACCGCGGCAGTTTCATTTGCACAGATTTATACTAGCGGCACGAAGCACATATTTCCGAGAGAATCTGGCAGGGCGATGGCGTAGCAAGAAGCTGGTCAAGCTTTCATCGTCAATGGACCCTCGAGCATTTGACATTGTCGTGAAATATTTGTATAGCATTGATATTGCCATCGGCAGCATGGAACTCAACGAGCGGACATCGCAAGTCGCCCGCAAGCTCGACCTGCCGGATTTGATTTCCACACTAGAGAATCTGAAAGCGGAGGAGAGTTTCCGGCGGAAACGCGAGCATCGGCAAGATGACATGCGACGGGCTCAAGCTGATTTCGAAATGTTCGTACAGAAGGACGTGATTAGCGCCAGAATGGAGGTGCGAAAAGACGAGTTTCTGGCCGATAAGGAACGTTTTTGCTCTGTTCCGGCGGAAAGCACGGCGGATATATTGTTGAGCGTAGAAGATGAAGACGAAGATATGATTGTGTTATATCCCACGCACAGAGCGATGTTGATTCGATCAGAATATTACATGACCATGTTCACTTCTTCTTTCGCAGAAGGAGCATATTCCGTGTGTAATTTCGAAGACCAAGACGGGACGAAGAGGTTACCTACGGTTGCTCTGAGTGCGTCAAAAGCAGTCGCGGAAATAATTCTCACATACATTTACACGGACCGCGTCGACATACCAGGCGCCATTGCACTTGACGTTCTGTATTGTGCAGACTTACTCCTGATAGACAAATTAAAGAGTTTGGCATCGGTCGCGCTAACAAACTCTACGGCCGAGGACGGCGACGCGATATCGGATCCGACAGTCGGTAAACACGCGACGCCGTTATACGCCAACATCTACGACATCTTGCGGTCGGGATGGGCCACACGAATGGACCGCCTCGAGCGTTTCGCAGCCAAGTATTTCGCAGATAATTTGGCCCATTTCATTGTTCAGGATGATTTTGCAGATATCGTACTGGAAAGTGCGCAGCGGATTCGGTCGCGTGACGAGACTGACACTATTGAACTGATTGACGATATTCGGTTCTATTTGGCGCAGAAGTACGGTATCCTATTCGAGGACGACATGGATCCCGTGACCGGTAAAGTCCAAGAAGGACCATGGCGCAAGATTACCAATTACGAGCGACAATATAATGCGGAGCTGGATTTGATTGATGGACTGCTGGAACGTTTAGACTTGGATGCTTGAGATGATTTAGCCATTTTTTTTGTTTTTCTTGGGTTTGCATATTTTAGATTTTGTACCGTACCTAGGTTGGTGGCGGATTTGGATTCGACATGAATTGGATATTACACTTCTCACGGCCGTCTAATCATGGGGGCTGTAGGCAATCGTATTTGGTCGTACATCCCTTTATTGTTATTTTATCTGGAATAATCGTCATTCTCAGACAATCAATGCTTTTGCAAGCGGTTATTCGCACTTCCGCGGAGATAAAGGATCGTTTAAATGGTGTGTTGCCCCAGCCCCAGCCCCAGCCCCAGCCGCAGCTACTCCAAGACCAGCGTACAGCGACCGCCCGCCACCATCACCTCATAACAAGGCTGGCCGAATAGTTCGTGATAAAGAGGCTAAACTAATGCGGCTGAGCAATATGCAGGCCGGGATTTCAGTGCACGTGTGCAAGGTGATGGAGGCAGCGTTACCGTTATTTGCTGACGGACGGACGTTCCTACTATGATAGCCATATTTTGTAACTTCACAAGTTGTCGACAGACATTGCCAAATCCTGCAAAAGTACCTATGAAAGCAAGACCGACAAGAATGTTATTTGAGTCAGTATCTCATTCGCCGCTAATAAACACAAGAATTTTATCATACAAAAACACACAGCAAAACACGGGCTCTCCAATAAACCCTCCCAGAAATTGATTATTATATATGCGAATAAGTTTAGAGTGACGTGATGTGGAATGACCGCAACCACTGTCTGTTATTGAAGGATACTAATAATGTCGTCGGTTATTCCAGAATATAGCTTAAAGCGACCTCGACCAACTTCGAACATATTGATAACGGTTTACTATATCGACAAACAAAGTAGGGACGAGAGACGTTACTTCTATAGAAGACGTTAGCAAGTGATTCTCCGCGTCGCATGTCCACTTCACAGGCAGCCAACCTTGTCTGAACCGCAGGTGCAGGTACCGCAAGAGCAACCGCCCTCACAGCCGCAGCTTTCACCAGCCATCATGTTAACCAACTCCCGCTTGTCAGAACCGCAGGTACAGGTTCCGCAGGAGCAGGAACCGGAGCAGGTACAACCGCCAGCCATAAGACGGGCAGAAGAGGAACTGCAGGAGCAAGTGCCGCAGGAGCAGGACGATCCACAGGAGCAGCCGGCCATTGTGATTGTGTATGCAACTGTTGCTTGTAGTGAAGTAAAAAAGTTTGAGAGAGAGGTAATCAATGCACAAGGCCACTAGTGGGCTATGATAACGAAACAGAGCAGGACAGGAGGAGTCTTATATGTATGTGCAGAAAGTGCCAGCGCATTCCTGAGGCTTCCTGAAGATCGGCCATGTGCCCCGCGAATCATAATATGTGGTGGCCATTTATGCGTTATTCTAAAATGGACAGGGGTAGCCTGACTTGGCTTACTTTGCTCTGAGGCTTTTGTGGACACCATTCCCCTGGAGCCGCACGAGTAGTCAGCTGCTCATTGTTGCCACTAGCGACTATAACTATCTTTCTTGGCTTAGTAAAGCAGAGCGGGGTGCAAAGCTCACTCCCAAATATATAAGGTGTTGGTGATGTCACTGCGCGTACTGCATACTAACAAATAGATGAATGTTAATATTCGTGATAATGCAGCAATTCGATTCCACCAGGCCCGCTGGCCAAGCGAAGAAATACTCAGAAGACAAGGAACATGGCATCTTAATGAATCGCTGTTCAGCCAAACCGGACTTTTGGTTCGTGTCTCTCTGCTGAGGACCTGAATTCAGCTGGAAAGCACGTGAATCCGGTAGAAGAAACGATCTACATGGGGGCGCCTATTGGTTCGTTCCCGACGGGACGAACGAATGAGATTATTTGTAACCTTATTCTTATATTCTACCACGTTTACAGATTATCGTGACTGCAAATGTGCAGCATATGTTTGACATGATTACCAGGTTCAATTTCAATATCGATAGATTTTCGCGGTGTACCAATGCTTACTATTGTTCTTGTCATTAAAGTGCGTACAAATTGACTAGTAAACGACAATCTAATAGCAGTAACTGGATCCTAAAAATAACATCTGTGCAATACTGTACACAGGCCCCTGTTAATACAAAAAAAATGACCGTTGAACCATACACTTCACATTATTGCTCAGAGTAACGTTTCTCCCATCGCGCATCTCACGAGACTGCACGCAGCCGAGATGGTAGAAGTGACGCTGCGCTCATCGATTCCAAGCACCGGGTTACACTCCATAATATCCATGCTAACCAAGTTTCCCGTCTCAGCCAGAGCTTCGCAAATATAACACGCCTCTCTGAGCGACAATCCGCCACGTACCGGAGTACCCGTTGCAGGCGCATGCTGGGGATCAAGTGCGTCAATATCGAGCGACAAATGGATCGGCGCGCTGCCGTCGGGATTGACCCTCTCGAGCGCCATCTCGACGACCTTGCCGATACCAAACTTGTCCACGTGGTGCATGGAATACGCCGCGATGTTGTGTTTCTTCAAAATCTCTCGCTCGCCAGAATCGACGTCGCGCAGACCGATGTACGCTAGCTTGTTGGCCTTCAGCAACGGCTTGACCCACTCAAACTGTGGTGGACACGGGTCCGCGAGTCCCATTACAAACGAAACTGGACATCCGTGAATATTCCCCGACGGCGTTGATGCGGGCGTGTTAATGTCGGCATGCGCATCAATCCAAATCAAACACGCGTCCGGAAACTGCGAGAACACGCCCGAGACCGTGCCGATAGCCAGCGAATGGTCGCCGCCAATCGTGAGCGGGAACGAGCCGGATTTGATTATGTCTGCGACCTCTGACGCAACCTTATGGGTTGATTCGGAAACGAATCGGGGCCGCTTGAGTTTGCCTTCATCGGGATCGGATGCCGGTGGAGTAAAAGTGAGGTTCTTGCACGATGTGATTGTCCAGTCAAGCGATTGCAGCTGTTCCTCCAGTCCATGCTCAAGGACGTGGAGAGGGCCTGTTTCGACACCGGACCGTGCCTGGCCACCTAGATCGAGTAAGACAACAGATCAAATTGGATTCGCAGCAAGAACATAGACATACCATTGAAAGGACATCCTAAGATAGCAACATTCTTCCTGCCATAGAACCTGTACGTGAGCACTGCTGTTCGTCAGAACGATACTACGTGATAACTGCCAATAAATAATCATTGCATACCCCCGTCCTCAACGTCGTATGGTGATATCATTGCTGACTGGATCCTTTGGTAAGACGGTCGACTTAAAGTAATTGTCTTGTGTGCGCAGATCCGAAATATCTAAACCTCGACTCAAATTTGCTAATCGAAATCGACGATTCAGAATATGAATGTATTATAATAACGAAAAAGGTCCAAAATTGAAACGTCCGTTGGTGGTTATGAAATAAATTAGAGGGAGGAAGGCGAACAAAATCCTCGAGGTTAAGAATAACGCCGATGAGCGCCACCCCGTCGGGCTCCCGTGCTGCTCAGCCACAAGCATTGCCGCCAGTAACCGCCGTTGTCAGGCGCCTGTCAGTCTGCCCCAGCCACGTTCAGTAAATGACCAATAACAATAATAGCCCACTGTTTATAAATATATCGTTTATGTTAGCATAGCATGCTCAGCACTTGATTAGAGATTGCGAGTTGCTCTTGTTCTTGTTCTTACCGCTGCCAGCTTGGAATAGCTGAAATCGTTGATGGCGAATGATCTGCCTGGAATAAATAACCATGTGGCGTATCAGAGGCGTTGATCGCTTAACATCTGACGCCTCGGCAACCATCTGCAAAAAGACTCGTTGATAGAATAACTCATTAGTGTCTACGGATTTGTAGTGCAAATAATTATGGTATTCACTGCTACAGCAAAATATTATTTTTTTAGATACGCACTGCATCCGCTGTGGGTCCTACAATAGTTTAAACCTATACACCGCTAACGCAATGTCGCTCAACGATAACAGAAAATAAGAATAAATTTAATCTATTAACTAATTGCTATGCAAACCCATATCCGATTATACCACCCAAAATAATACGAATCCCCCCAAAAGTCCAATACAACCACTATGTAGTCCGTACACCATTCTACTTAAAGCATTAGCAATTGTCAAGCTGGCAAGGACACCAACTGCGCACCACAACATACCAAGTAGCACGAGGCATTATAGCAACAATAACGGACAGATTATGTGACGATTATATTATTGAGCATGGCTGAAGATGATGAGGATGACGTATGTTGCAAGTTAAGGGAAGACACCGCTTAGGCCTATCACAATACAGTATTAATAACGACACGTAACAGTCTCATTGACAATCAGGGGTACTTGCCGAACATCCGCACTTGCAGGTTCCGCACGAGCAGGTGTTTCCGCATCCGCATTCAGAGTTCATTTTGACTGTAGTAGTAGTTGTTTGGGGTGAGTGTGAGAGAAAGAAGTTGAGTAGTGAGAGAGATGTAGTATGAAGAAGAACAGAGGGGGGTAGGAGGCGACTTTATATAATTACTTCTCCGGGATATAAGTAGCAGCCACGAAAATTACGAGGCTAACTGGGCAGCCGCTTGGTGCCCAATTTGGAATACGAGGACTAGTTCGTGAGGGCAATAGTCCCTCACCGACCTGGACCACTAAGAGCACCAAGCGGCGCGGGCTCGAGGCGCTACTTCGGCCCACACGGCGGACCCGAGCCGGTCCCGATAATCAAAGATAACATGCCAATCGCCCCACGTCGGTCAAGCTACTGTTAAAACATTCGTTTAAGAATTCGACTAATCATGAGCAGTCTGCTTGTTGTAGGTGATATTCACGTCGTCGTAGGCGGGGCGGTCGTCGGACTTGTTGCAGGAGTGCAAGTGTGCGGGAACCCACGTGGGCCATTTGTTGGCAGGCATACGCAGGGCTTGCTGAGAAACTCGCCGGATGCGGCTTGGGCCCCGCTGGCTCGCTATCTCCATCTGTCCATTACCAGCATCTGCATCCGACTCGTCGCTTAAAAGAGAATCCATCCAGCCATCAATCCATACTGTAGCCGGCGAACCGACCCACATACTCAACAGCTGGCGTCAGTTGCCGCAACGTGCTGGCTGTGATTTGCGGGCAGCACTGGGCGATTAATGCGAAGATATCCGGGTCAGCTTCCGTAGCCAAGGACAAACCGACACGAACACGAACTCCCTAACTTACAACTTCAGATGCCTGAACTCATCTTCCAACTGACTCAACACTGTAGTAACTGCAGTCTCTGGACGCATAGATGGGCGGATTGTATTCTCCTCATCCTTCCACCGACACGAGTTTGCGTACACAAAAGTGGTATTCACGATTACGAACGCTGCATGTTACAAACCAACCACTCACATCCTGCCATTCTTTTACCAGATTAGACCTTTTGAAGCACTCTTTATTCGTATCGTGAGTGCCATCAGATCAGAAACCCGTTTACAGCTGGCCCCGGGAACGCCAAGTCACATCGACCCAAAAATAATCAACCTCATGTGATACTGTACTATAACAACGAATGTAGTCAAACAATATAATAAGGAGACTCCTGGAGAGTAAACCAACCATTTACTAAACCTCAATCCTGTACATACCGCCATACATCTCTGCGGTCGACGCTAAAGAATCTTCATCCGGAAATACCGTCCGCAGCCAGATTCGGCAAGTAGACAGGCGGATGACGTCTAAAACAGAGTTTTCAGATGCAGGGTCTTTCCTTACATTGCTCCTGTGGTGGGCAAGACTGATTATCAATGCGGCCTGGCTCCGCGCGTACGGTATTTCGGATAATCCGTTGTTGTGGTCTAATCGATGGCCTAGACGCCTCCTGCCTTCACAACTCTTGTCACGTGCAAACTATTGAATAAACCTTTAACCAGCGCCTGCGATGTAATAAGGAGGCCACTATCTGCATTATTGACGGCGAAAGCTGGACCGCCTGGACGCGGCTGTAATTGGGGTATTATCGAGAGCTGTTAACTAGTTATATTTACTCACCTTAAGTAACGCATGGCTCGTCCATGTCCCAACCAGCCAAGAAACGGAAAATCCTCCGTAGCTGAGATCGAATTTCCCAATCGATGGGTATGCCAATGTGAATTCCCCTGAGCTGGACAAACATATATCAATGGCGCTAAATCTCACTTTATGCGCCACACAGCTGCTCTGTTGTTTTCGATGAAGCATATGTCGGACAAATAGATAATCATCGTGATTGGATCTGTATTGTGACTCTGCAATGACAATAATGACTAGACTATTATAAACAAAGTCAGGCAATCCTGTTGTTTGTTGCTCAGAACGTCTTGAAAAGTCTGCATCTAGATGTCAGCAATAGCTGTTGACAGAAGAGTTGAAGTGTCTTCACTGTTCAGTCATTCCTAGTAGGTATGGTCAAGTCCACTAGCAAAGCTATATATTTATTCGAGACTGAAGCAAGATAGTAATTGTCCATCAAATTATGACAAGTCTTTCGACAGCACTGACTCTATCACGTCCCTGGTGAACAGTGGGTGCTTTTAAATAATACCAATATCGATTCACCAAAATAGTTGATAATGTGTTTGCATAGGATTCCATCAATAATCTACGGAGTGCCGGTCTGCAAGTCTACAGACTGAAGTGCATTTGTGCAAGAAATAAGGTTTGGTGACCGCCAAAGCCAATCCCAATTTCTGGCAATAGGACTTTTCCTCTGCCGATTTCCCAACTTCCTCCCCCATCTTTAATTTCCATTCGCATTCACATTACGCAACCCATTTGTTCTGATTAGTAGGACGGTCGCAGTCAAGTCGCAGTGCGTTTGCATAAACTACCTCTCTCTCCGTGCTGAATCTGATCAGCAGTGTCAGCTCTTAATTTTATTGTCGACAGCACTGCATTCTCGTTTTCCTTGGGAGATCTGCTCGTGCTGCTGAGTCAATCTTGAACCGGCCGAACAACAGCTGAATCGCCAATATATCAATCCGAATTATTAATTTGACCACTGTACCGCAAACAAACTGTGACCTCCCACAGTCCATATCCAACTTTTAGCTATTCACAATCTATTCGATCGTGTCATTCGGATTGGATTTTCGCGTCAACATAATTTTGCCCGACACTACTTCGGTTTTGCGCCCACGCCACCTTTCATTATAACATTTCAACAATGGTGATCACCACATGGCGGGCCGATGCATCGCCCACCTTCTTCCTTGACACCAAATCGACCAGAAATACACCTGCCTATCTTCCTATTTCAAGCAATAACAATGGTCTGAAAGTAAGTTTTTTGAGATTTTTTTTTTGTCCATGCTCTTCCGCACGCACTCCGGTGGCAAAATTACCATACCGCCACGCCGCCATTTGCTGCTGCACTTGACGAGTAATATGACCATGCGCTTTCTGATCTTGTTACTGTGCTATTCTCATTGGCACCTCGGCATTTTCTCGGCGTGGCGCAGCCTTGGTGTGTTGTGGCACAGACATGCTATTCATCTTCCGCGCACCGCCACCGAAAATGGTGCGGCTTCGAAGATTTGTAGAGATTTGCTAACACTATCAATAGGTCTCGTACCATAACAATGAGGATGTCAGTCGGTATCATTTCGTAAGGGCTCGTATGTTTTGGTTTAAATGGTTCAATGATTGACGATGCAGGGTACTCGGCATCCGATGAAACCGTTTCGGTTGATGCTGACGGATCATCTTGTCCTAGGCTACGGCCTTCACGAGAAAATGGATTTTTACAAGACCCGCCCGGCCACAGAAGAGGAAATTCTACAATTCCATTCCGAAGACTACATTGACTTTCTACAACGCGTCACGCCAGAAAACAAGAACGAGTTCGAAGGCGTATGGTCAAAATTCAACATTGGAGACGACTGTCCGATTTTCGACGGCATTTACGATTATTGTAGCATATACGCGGGCGGATCGCTTGATGCGTCCAGGAAATTGATTGCAGGACAGTCCGATATTGCAATAAATTGGTCAGGTGGTCTGCACCACGCGAAAAAGTTTGAGGCGTCCGGATTTTGCTACGTGAACGATATTGTGCTTGGAATACTCAATTTGTTGCGATATCATCCTCGGGTGCTATACATCGACATCGACCTCCACCACGGGGACGGTGTGCAAGAGGCATTCTATTCGACTGACCGCGTCATGACGCTTTCATTCCACAAATACAACGGCGAGTTTTTCCCCGGCACTGGTAACTTCGAGGAAATCGGCACAGGTCTAGGCACGCATCACTCTCTCAACGTGCCCCTAAGGGACGGCATCGACGACTTTTCGTACATCCAGCTATTCCGAAGTATAGTAGACCCAGTCATCAACACGTACCGACCGACAGCCATCGTCTTACAGTGTGGTGCGGACTCACTGGGATGCGATCGTCTCGGATGTTTCAATCTCAACATCCGGGCGCACGGCGAATGCGTGAGATTTGTGAAATCGTTCGGCCTTCCAATGATGGTTGTCGGCGGCGGGGGTTACACTCCACGGAACGTATCCCGCGCGTGGGCATACGAGACGTCAGTTTTGCTCGACGTCGAGCTCGATCCGACGTTGCCGGCCGAGATCCCCTTTCTAAACTACTTTGGTCCAGATTTTAATCTGCATCCGAATCTCGCCGGGAAAGTGGATAATCGGAATACGAGGAAATACCTGGAGGGCGTACGTGCCCGCGTGCTTGAGCAGCTGCGTTATTTGAATGGAGCTCCGAGTGTGCAAATGCAAGTTGCGCCGCCCGATATCGAGGGATTTCTAGAGGAAGAGGAGGAGCGGCTGCAAGAGGAGCACGAGTCGAGGAATGATGTGCGGAACGAGTGGGAGACCAAAGATCGCGCTAGAACGGGTGAATTATATGCGTGAGAACTTGTTAGAGAATTATTGTAAATATTGTACTTTTACTGCGGGTAGGAGTCTGGAATTTGTTACGAAATTAATTTGGTCTGTTTCGTACCCAATGTTAGTCGTAGCTAGTTGTGTAAAATTTGAACCACGATAACATGGAACAAACTAATACGTCATCGACGCGGAAATTCAACGTTCCCCGCAAATCGACGCGCACACGACCAACTCTCAAAACTTCTCCTACAATTGTCCTCCGTCAGTCTGTTCCCCTCTCTCACAGATTTCTAATATATCTACCTGCGGATTTATCATGGCATCAGCGGATAACGACGACGACATTCCGGTCACTCGATCTGATCTCAGTCAAACTGTGTCTCGGTTTGCGGTCACGCCCTACCCCGCATGGGGATTCTCCGGCGCCTGTATGCCATCTTTTCCCTCTATAGTTCTACACTATTTCTGCTCTTGACTTATGCTAACATTGCTTGTAATAGTATTTGCAACGGTGCCGAGAGCGAGCAACGTAAAAATGTACCTTCCAAGGCCATTAACCTGTGCGTTCTTCGGCAGCGTTATTGCTTTCGGCGGTATGTCATGCCAAACTCCACTGCGACGTCAGATCTTGCGTTAAGGATGAGTACTAACATTG
Organism: Lipomyces starkeyi; assembly: GCA_018804115.1. Lineage (NCBI taxonomy): Eukaryota > Fungi > Ascomycota > Lipomycetes > Lipomycetales > Lipomycetaceae > Lipomyces > Lipomyces starkeyi. The sequence continues at coordinate 488,494 of JAGJTG010000012.1, forward strand.
ACAGGCTACATAATCCACGACAACGACGTCATAAACGGTGCGGGCTTCACATCAGGTATGCTACGATTTTTTTACGACTTACAACTAATAGTCCGAACATCGCACGCTGACATAACTAATAGCATGGAGTACCATGTACCTCCTCGCGAACGGTAAAAGAGGAATAACGCAATTACGTCCGTGGCCAGCGTTTCTGAGCATATTTGCCTTCGGCAACGCGTTAATGTACGGTCGTGAATATTTCTTCCCGGACAGTGATCGCACGAAAATTTAGCTTTGTATTGAGATGATGAGATCTCATGTTCGAAAGAAGTGGCTGATATAAGTGATGTATTATATTGACACGATATTTACGAAGATGTTTTTTGTGGCTGATCATTGATTTTATCCACCTTGTTGATTCGATCGAATGGCGTTGGAAGTCCTTCCGTAGTTATTAATTTTTCGGGTAGCTTAGTAATCATGAATTCCATGGTTTTCGTATTTTTACAAGTCTGTAGCAACTACGAGCTAAGGAGAAATGACAGTGCATACTATAGGATATTTGTAATATGGATCATAGTCGTGGCTGAGTCGTGCGAGCTGTGGTCGCCCAGTTAGGCAATAATTTACAGTCTGACGGCTCGCTTCAATCCGTTTGATACGCAATCATAATATTTTGGTCTCAACACAAGTTGCTCGCTATTAGTCGGAAATAAGCCGGTATTTATAAAAGTTAGAATGCTAAAACGGCAATCACCGACTTCCACCTGCATTCCACTATCATCCAAGCGTCCCCGAGCAGCCCATGGCGTGTCTGCTCGTGGACGACTTGACCTCGCGGCAAATGCAATTCCTTCGAAACCTAAGCGAAAACGCGTCACTCAAAAGAAAAAGCAACCCAGGACAAGAGTATACGACGAGATCAATGAACGGACAGTATTGACAACCGTGCCGGCGTCCGATGAGGATCTCAGTGCGTCTGACTGTGATGGGATCTTTTTGTCGCCTAAATGGAAACCGATTAACAGGACGCCTGTAGCTACGCCTATTGACGAGCCGAATCCTGGCGTGCGGAATGAAATTCGCAAGCAAGTTAGCCTGCTGAAGAATGAGTTACTGTCTGACTTAGTCGTCAAGGAGAACGAGATTCAGGATCAAATACGCAAATCCATCAAGGTCCTGTATCATCCGCTCACCAGCTCATCTGTCACGTCCATCCCGCCCGAGTCATGGACACTCTCGCAACTGGCACGTATTCCCGATGGTTCTCCAACAAGGGACTTCGTGCCACCGTGGTTCGCATCGCACTCCCCATCACCGTGTTTTGGCGCATCGTCCCCGGCGAACCAGGCACCATCGCACACCCACCACAAGACACTTGATCTCCTCCGCGACTTCACGGACGAAATCAAGTCTGAGTTTAAATTGGTGGAAGACGATAATGATGGGGAGCTTTGGACGGATTATTTGCATAAGTTTATTGATCGAGGGTTGGATATAAAGAAGGACGACGGGATCGTTGATGCGGAGCCGGATTTGAAGTTGAGGAGTGGTGGTCTAGATGATGGATCTCGCGATTTGGCAAAAACACACTCGCCGACGAAGATCCGAGCTTCGGAGTGGTGGGACACGGCATCTTTCAACGAGCTCGTTGCCAAAGTTTATAAACTTCTACTCGTGGCGGGCGATGAGATTGTTGCTTAGACCATGGTAGCGATAAGAATACGAAAAACCGAACGAGTTCGTCGTATTCTGAAAGGTTAAATGGCTAGCTGTTTGCAATACCACTGTTGCGGACTTTCATAAGACAGTTCTATACCCTATATTAGCGCTGGCTGATATTATTATTCTGGTTAAATTGATAGAATTATTAGGCTATTACCTCTGTGAATATTCAATATACTTATCACTATCTTGTAAGACAGTGAGGCAAATACGAGTGACAAAATATTGGAACTCATTTCATTTCATTTCATTATTAGCATGTAACAAAAGTTTGAGACTATACAAAACAAAACAGATGAACCAAATACTTTCATCAGGCAGATAGATACGAACACGACAAAATAATACGATTCCGTTTCATCTTTGCTTCTTTTTTTTACTATGGTACCCGTTTTCGACAGCCTTTTACAAGTTGCCATTGACCTTGGTTGTAGGCCACTGGTACATGCCATGCTGCTCGCGTGCGTACCCGTACGACGCAAGAAAGTCATCAAGGAAAGCCGGCCCTCGCGAACCGTAAGGATATTTGGCCGGTACGATATCGGTGTTCTCATCGAGGTAGTGCAGAAATGGAGTGAAAATCTTCCAGGACGCGTCGAGCTCATCGTCTCGAACAAAGTTGGAGTGGTCACCATTGATCGCATCGAGGATGAGGGCCTCGTACGCTTCAGGAATCTTGAGGTCCGAGAACCGGCGCTTGTAGGTCAGGTCAAGCTCGGTGACGGAAGTCTTCATGGTTAAACCAGGGAGCTTGGTGTTCATTTTGACGTACACGGCCTCGTCAGGCTGAATTCGCAGGACAAGCTCGTTTCGGGGTATATCCTTGAAAATGCCGGACGTGACGTCCTTGAACTGAACACGAACCTCGACTTTGGCGGCATCGAGCGCCTTGCCGGCCTTGAGAATAAACGGGACACCGTCCCATCGGTCGTTCTTGATGTACATCACAATTGCAGCGAATGTTGGGCAGCGCGAGCCCTTGGGAACGGTGGCGTCGTCCTGGTAGCTCGGCTTGGTACCATCGAGGGACTTATCGTACTGGCCGATGACAACGTTCTTGGGATCAATGATTGGCATGGCCCGTAGTACACGAACTTTTTCGTCACGGATGTCCTCGGCAGAGAATGAAACGGGCCGCTCCATGGCGATCATCGTGAGAACCTGGAGCAAATGGTTCTGCATAACGTCTCGAATAATACCAAACTGATCGAAGTAACCACCACGACCCTCGGTGCCGAAGGGCTCCTTGAAAGTAATCTGGACTGACGACACATGGTTCTTGTTCCAGGCAGCGCCAAAGAACTCATTGCCAAACCGCAGAATCAAAATGTTCTTAACCATCTCCTTGCCGAGGTAGTGGTCGATACGGAAAATTTCGTCTTCAGTCCAAATCGGCTGAAGAGCTGTCTGCAACTCTCGTGAGCTGGCCAGATCGTGACCGAATGGCTTTTCAATGATGATTCTCGCACCGCCAGACTTGGGGTAGCAGTTCTTCTTAAGGTGCTGGGCGACAGGAATGAAAACATTAGGCGGGAGCGCCATGTAAAATAGACGGTAACGCTCCTCGACATCGCCTTCGAGTTCCTCTATATGCTTCGTCAAGCTAATGAAGCCTTCGTCTTGGTCGTACTGTCCTGATACGTACGACGTCATCGCCAGGAACTCCTTCAACTGCGTCTCGATAGTCTCGGTAGGAGTCTTCATATATGACGATATGCGCTTCTTGTAGTCTGCATCGTCCATCTTTGTGCGCGCATAACCGACGATCTTGACATTCTTTGGCAACAATCCATAGCGATATAAGCCGAACAACGCCGGGTACTATTCGATCAGCTATCGGCATATAAGCAACCAAATAATAGTAACGTACTGTCTTCTTTTTCGCAAGATCACCAGATGCTCCCAGGACCACAATGATCGAGTTCGGAGGTAGTGGGACGGCACTAGACATTGTTAGCAAAAATGATCGTACAGATAAGTCCTTCACATCTCCATCGGCGATTAACACAATCAATTCACACGCAATGCTCTGTAAGTCATTCGTGATAATCCTCGAATAGTCAGAAGTCATCAACGAATGAATTGAGGTGCTGTAGCTAACAACTCGGGCTTATCGAGTAGACGGAGGAAGGCCGTCCGACTGCTCGCGCCGGCAGAGCGCGGCTGCGAATGATTAGGAGAGAGCACACATACCCAGTGTCGGAGGCCTTCGTGGAAGAGATGATAGTATCAGCCATTATGGAATTCTTCTGGGTTGCAGAGAGTGGATGAGCAGGAGAATCGGAGGCGGATGGTGTGACAATTGGTTGATGACCAGGCGGGAGTTGGTGGTTTGGTGACTGGGCGATGATGGATTATTGAACCGAAGTGTTACTTATGCTGTACCAGGCTAGCGCATTGGCGGAGATTTATAAGATGTCCGACACCACCGCACCGGCCCGTTCCGATCCACTTTACACGTCTACAATTTATTTCTGCTTTTAATGTCGTCGGTAGCTCATTGAAGTCCATATATTGTGTATTTCGCAGATATTTGCGAGGTCGCGGATGTTTTGTTACTGACCACCGAATGCGCTGATATAATCATGATATCATCACTTCCTGTCAAGTTGGATCGCGATCTGGCGTGGTAGAGTTGATAACGCCCACATTGATGTTATTAATCGCTGGATGGTTCAGCTACACAGAAAGGAGAGAATAAATAATTAGGTGCAAATGACGGACCAGCATCAGCTGCCGCGTATTGCCGGTCGGTTAAACCTTTGTTTCAGCTGGATCAGTTAGGATAATGCCACTTAATGGCGTAACCCCCACATCATCAGCAGTAGCCTAAATACATTTTATAAAATTATTATTATTATAGAAGTTCCCCAAGTGAGTCACCGAGAGGGAAACTTTTTCCATCCATGGTGATTCTACTTCTTGACGCCGACGAAGCGCTACTAAATAAACCGAATCAGCAATGCACGATAGTGATGACTGCTTGACCAGCGTAATCGTCGAACCTCGACAGCGATATTGCACTTAGCAATAATCGTCTTTGTCCGCGAGTTTTATTCCAGAAATATTTCGGAATTTAGATAATTTTGCTGGTCCGAAAAATGTGGCGTCAGCAGTTTGTTTTCCCGATTGCCGCGCCTTCTAGCTATCAATTAAATCCGTGTGCCGGACCGACAGAGCTGACTACCAATTTGGACACTTCAGGCATAACCAGACATGATCCTGCGCACATCCGGCTATACGTACGGCGCTCAGAATGAGCTTGTGCGTGGCTCGGACGACGCAGGCCCGCCTCCAAAAGAAAACGAAACCGTGGGAAACATCGCCGGCATATCGAGGGAATCGCTGAACAAGGAAGGCAACATGTTATTTCGCAAGTTTTTTAGGAAAGTCCCCATCTCTGCAGTCTGCACAGTGTATATTATATATAAAATGCCAAAATTCTTGATCCACTTTCATATACAATACATATATTTTGCATATTATACAAACAATTTAATCCTACATTAACTTACTCTTGCATCTCATCTCCAGCTTCTTCATCCTCCTCGTCTTCGTCGCCCTCTGCCACATCAATCTCAAACTCCATCTCTTTATCCACATCCACATACGAATCACTCATGCACCACACACTAAGTTTATGTCGTCCAGCCACAGGCACCATGAATTCCAATTTTGTCTTTTGCACAGACTTGGGAATCGTGACTCGTTTGATGGCGAGAAGTTGTTTCGACGACGGCTCGCCGACCACAAGCCACCCTACAGAATATTAGCTTACCATCACAACAAACCATAAACAAAAAAACTCACAGTTTTCAAGCTTCGGATATGGATACAACGGTGCGTAGACCGACAGGTCCACAGGTTCGTCCTCCTCATCTACTTCTCGCTCAAGCGTAACCGTGACGTATGCTGGTTCACCGGCAACGATCTGATCCGCATCTTCAATCTCATACGACATATCCACACTAGGATACTTATTCACGAAACGTGCGACATCAGACAGCTCTTTGTCATCCATCTGCAGTAGCTCATGGCGAGGCTCATCCTCAAGCATCATGATATCAAACACCGATTCCACACTACCGACTCGTTAGTACCATACTCAACTATCTTTGCGCCAAATACATACTCAGCCTTCTTGCAGCGCTCAATCAATTCATGCGTAAAATGAGGAATCTGTTTTAGCGGACTATCCCTATCCCACACGGCCTGTACTACCATCTGGCTCATATCCATCGCGTTCATGGCATTTAGATACCCATCACTCGACATCACATCAACACAAGCAGACAACAGACTCATGACCTTCGAAAGCACAATCTTCTGGTCGGAAACGAGATCTAGCGGAAGTCGGAGACGCGAAAAATGTGCCTGCAGCAAAACGAACGCTTTGAAATGTGGCGATTCGTATGATAAATTCTCGGGTGCCATCTTGATTGGTACGCGGTCGTAGATCTTTTTGAGTGTATTTTCTTCGTGACGTCGGATCGGAACGATCTCGTATTCGGCCGCTGCCGTAACAATTTCCAGAATGCCTTTCAGCTTGGTCTTTGATGTGAGCGACAAAACGAATGCCTGCATAGTAATGAACGAAATGTTATAATACGCCGCAATCATAGAGTTATTCAGTGGTGTAATCTCGTCTTCGTCCTCGTCGACTTCAATCATCTTGGCTTCCTCAAGATCCTTGAGTGTACCTTCAACAAGATCGGACAAGTATTCGCTCAGTCCTTGGTGTGACACATCTAAAACCCCATAGAAACTGGGATTCGCAAGCAAGCGTCTGTAAAAGTACGAGAATGTGAGCCAGTCAACAGCATCTTGCTGTGACCCGATAATCTTAGTGCTAATTTCCGTAACAAACGCGTCGTGCAGAAGCAAATTGAGATGAGACTCGATTGGCAGTGCCTCGTTAAGGAACTTCTTGTAGTATTCTCGTTTCGTAGTTGGGGTCATGATCACTGTTCGCCCCAAGCGATCAATTCCAGGTCTACATGCGTGTCCAAGCATTTTCAATATGTCACTGACTGGATAGTCAATATATCGGTGCTCGCGTCCTTCGTACATCTGTGTGCCCATGACAATGATGAGGAACGCTTTGGGAGCCAAGGACCAGCAAACATCCTTCGCCGCTAACAAGACTTGAATTGCGCCTGATTCAAACAACCTTTCGACAATAACCTTGTCGTTTGTCGAAAGGGACTCGTAGCAATAACCAATGCCGTGGGAAACACTCTCACGGAGGCTAACATCTTGAATAGCGTTGATATGAGGTGCAAGAACGTCCATAGCCGCCTTGCGGAACATATCCTCATCTCCATCAGCTTCGCACAGTCGCAATAGCTCCAACGTCGTATCGATACACTGTTGTCGACTGTGCACAAAGACAATCGCAGGCTTGTTCTCACCAAGTTGCTGGATTGCGTGATATACAGGTTTGGACATCGCTATCACGAGCGACGGGAAATGCGTAATCGAAAAGCCTTGCAAGTGAATCTCTATCGGTGAAGGTCGGTCTTTTGGCGAGAAATTATAAATACTGTGATGATTTGCACCAATCCATTCACCAAGGTCGCGACCATTAGAAAGGCACACGCTGAGACCAACGATACGCAGCGGATTCTCTGTCTGTGCCGCAACATAGCGCATTCGTGACACGACAATCTCGTAAGTCGAGCCGTTCTGACCACCGAGCATGTGCAAATCATCAGCAATAAAGAGTCGAACGCTCTGAACATTCCTGCGCTGCTGCCATCGACGAGAAATCATGTCCCACTGTGTGGGTGTAGCGAGCACCAAGTTCGACTGCTCGAGAATTTTTAGGTCGGCCGTCAATTCGCCAGTAAACTTGCCTATCTTCTTTGTGCCTCCGATTCCTGCCAGGCGATTACCCCAGTCACGATATCGCGCATCCACGAGCTCTTGGAATGGCGCAATGTAGACGGCACGACCTGGATTCACGGACTTTTTCCAGTGACGTAGAAGTGCAAATTCTGCGCAAACAGTCTTGCCGCTGCCACTCGGTGATCCGACAAACACATTATCATCTGAATTGAATAGAGAATTAAATACTTGAGTTTGGATCTTGTTAAACTCGTTGAACTCTGGATAGAGATCAATGTAATCGGGATCTTTGAGAGCTGCAACAGGTAGAGGCTGCAGATCTAGCAACGGCGTGTGGGCTGGGAACTTCTCTGGCAAGATCAGATGTCTGAACGAAACCGCCAACTTCGTCTCTGAGTGTAACCATCTGTCCGATATAACCGAAATAAAGTAGTTGGGTGGCACCGGTTCCGCAATCGGAATCGTAAACTCGACGATGTGCTCCTCCTGCGAGTATTCCCGTCGGACGATAAAGCGGTCATGATACAAGATCGTCTCACCGTCACAATCTTCTGCAATAATCCAGAAAGTCTCTGCGTTACCGTGAATTTTCGGGTCCCATTCAAAGGTAGGCGTAATCGTTAATTCAACACGCAGTAATGATCGGGTGATGGGCTGGACATGGGCTTGCATCTCAACTCGCGGGAACTGTTTGAGCAGATTGAAAACGAGTCGACCTGCACGCTCCACTTTGATCGCTTGACCAACTTCGCCGGGGTCGGTAAGCTCGAAATACTTTGCCCATGGCATCTGCGAAGCCTCCGTCTTCTTGATGACTTCTGCTGGACATGACGGGAATTGGCGAAACGGCGAACTACTCAGCCACATTCGACGCTCAACCATCTTACAGAGATCCAACGCCGTCTTCGCAACTTGCGCCCATCCACGTTTCAAGCAAATTTCAAACAGTGCCCTCAATAAACGACCTGCTGACTGAGTAACGTACACCATATCCGCCATTAAGGCAAATCCTTCCAGCTTAAGGCGTGATATATATGACTGCAAGAGCACGTTAATCTTAGCAGACGGCTCTTCGACAGTCTCCTTAATCGGAATCGGCACACGCTCCAGTAGCTTCGCCAGCTCAAGTTTTTCTTCTTGGCGAACTGGAATGTACTTGAACTCTTCCGAGAGCGAAAATATTCGGAAGAGTTCGATGAGGGTTAGAACTGGTCGAAGATGCTGGTTGTATGTCGACATAGATGTATGCGAGATGTAGTAATGTGACGCGATCCGTCCGAGCTCTGTCGGCTGAACTTTTCCGGTCTTGCGATCATACCGCAGCAGATTACACTTCTCAAGCAAAACAGCTGCCGAATGAGTAAGATCAAGTCGTTTCTGTTCCAGTGCGGCGTCATCCTTATAGTCGACGCCAACATGGTATAATTCCGGAGATCGTAACATTCTCACGTAAAGATAAGTATATCCTAGCCATTTAGCTGCTTCGTCGATCGTGCGTATTGTTCCAAGAACGACTTCAGCATTCAAATTATCCGCCAGTTTAGACATGAACTGACTCTCGATCGGAAGCTGTTGATTCATGAGCGACAAGTAGTACTGGAGCTCAGAGTGCGCTGTGATGATGATACCCTCGCCAGACTCATCATATCGTGGTCGACCAGCTCGACCCAGCATCTGCAAAACATCCTGAGGCGAGAGTTCTACCCAGGTACCTTTCTCTGGAGAGTATATCTGGGTACCTTTGATGATGACTGTGTGTGCTGGAAGATTGACACCCCAAGCCAACGTCGCTGTGGATACCAAAACGCGCACCTTGCCGCCCGCAAATAGATCCTCTGCCGTCGATCGATCACCTCGCGATAGACCAGCATGGTGAACACCGAATCCATATGGTAGCAAATCCTTGAGTTCCGTATCCTTCACGTTCTCTGACTCTTGACGCAAGATCTCACGGGAGGCAACATCTGACTTAAGAATATTGGTAATAGTCTCTTCTTCAATAGCCCGATCACGGATGAATCTTGCCGTCTTGGCACATTCTTTCCGCGAATGTACAAAAATGATTATTTGGTCTTTACTACCCTCTATCACTTTGTCATACGCGGCATCATTCATGGCCTGATATCGCTTAAATGCCTTCTTCTCGGTGATACCGATAAACTGCTGTGCTAAGGGACAAGGTCTATATGACGAATCAAAGAAGAATAGACCATCCTCTGGATCCACACGAAGGAATGTCGCGACGTCAATGTAGTTGGGTAGTGTAGCTGACAATCCAACTAGACGGACAGGCTCCGCCGACGTCCCCTCCATACGGCGCAGAGTGCGAGCAACAATACTTTCAATTACTGGTCCACGGTCATCGTGAAGAAGATGAATTTCGTCGATGATTATCAATCTCACAAGATTGGTATAGCTAATATCGGTTGCCTTTCGCGTAACAATATCCCATTTCTCAGGGGTAGTAATGATCATTTGTGTCTGTGCGATTTGTTCCTTTGTAAGCTGGCTGTCACCGGTTAATTCTTCGACTCGAATACCAAATTGCTGCAGTTTGCGGCCAAACTCGCGGACTTGCTCTTGGACCAATGCTTTCAATGGTGCAATATATATAACCTTGAAGTCATCAAGCGCAACCTTGCCAGTGTCAGGATCGCGGAATTGAGAAATCGTGCGAAGTATCGTAAGCATCGCTACGTTCGTCTTTCCAGCACCTGTAGGAGCACAGAGTAAAATATTCTTATCGTCATTAAATGCCGTTGGAAATAACCGACTTTGGACTCGGTTCAATCTGTCCGAGTCTGGAAAGGCTCCTTGTGCCCATGCGGGAAGCTCACTGATATGCACCAGTTTATCCTTTGAATCGTTCTTCTTTGGCGGTGGAACGTGAATTTCTTCGTATTGTTTCTTCTGGCGTTTGAAAGAGCCCTCTGGTAGCCTGACTTTGGTGTTTGTGAGAGTGTGACTGCCTTGTTCGAATACGAGAGAATCGAGATCAACCAAACGAGGCTCGCGTGTCTTCAATCCAGTGGTTGCTGACTCGATGTCCATAGTCGAGTCGTCCTGAACGGTACCAGTTGCACGTGCAGCTGCCTCCGTATCCCCACTAACGAGTTCCTTAAGTAGTGATGACTGGTCCGCTTCAATCATTTGCTCCTCAATCGACTTCCGAGATGCAGCGTCCGTTGCACGAGCATATCTAGTGCACCAGACTATGCGCCACCTGTTTTTGCATAGAAGAGTAACGAGTTCGAAGTGATCAAAGTCAAACACTTCCATAAGATCGTTTTCTAGTTGACGTAAAGACGCTTCTGACTCTAGGAGGTCCATAACAGATGTCGATTTCTCCTGTGTTGTGTGAGCGTCAGGAAATACCGTCGCAACCTGTCGTTGCAACCAGAAAGCATCGATAGTGTGAGCAGAAATTATGTCTTTATCCTTTGTGGCTTTTCCAGTCGCCGCAGAACCACCTTCAAGAGTGACATCTTCCTCGTCTTCTCCTTCGTCCTCGTCAAATTCGACTGGAAGATCATCACCTTCTTCATCGGCTTCTTGGTCATCACCAGACTCTTCATCTTCATCTTCGTCGTCATCAAGAAGTACGGCAATACCATTTTCCTCGTCGATACCACCCTGTTCCACTGTTTCATCCTCCTTGTCTGGAGTCTCGTAGTCGGTGATCCTCTTGCTGAGGTTCATGAGCTGATTGAATCGTTCACTTGAGATACTTGCGCCAAAAATTCCTTCTACTTCCTTTTTCTTATCATAATCCCTCATGTCGTCGGCTTTGACGACTTCCAGAGCGGCATCTGCGGCAGACCGCACAATGTCATGAGAAACGTCACCAAGTAATTCTTGTGTCCATGACAAAATCAACTCGAATGTCTGTCTAGTCTCTGCAGTCCGCGGAATATATCGTAATCCTTCGATCGCATCCGTAGAATCCAAGACATCTGCTATATCGTCCTTTGGTTTTGGCCGTTTGGTGCGTCGGGTGGCGTCGTCATCAAGGACAGTCTTAGATCGGTCTTTTGAGTCTTTTGGTGCTAGATCGCGAGAAACACGCGTTCCCATATCTGACAACTTGATGCGTCTCGCTAGCGATTCTGGATCTCCTGTACTATCGTCCGATGGTCTGGAAACAAACCGACGATCCACTTGCAGGACCTTATTGGCCATAGCATCACTGTCACGATTGTCAGTGGCTCCCGGTAATCCAGATCGAACATATTATCAGTTCTAAAGAAATATTAAACGTACTAGCTATATTGCGAATAATTACGCTCTGCCATGATGAATGATCAAGGCACAATCCTGTTCTATTTACAACTGGCGCGATGATAATGATGAGGGGAGTGTATATGGTGAAACGGCACAATGGTGAAGTTCCCAGTTCTGGCGGCAAAAAAACTTGTGGAGCATACTCCCAATGCGGTTCGCGCTCATATACCAAAACTACTGGTCGCATCTTTCATCTTAACACAACAACTAGGACATATAAGGCTCTTATCTGTTAAAATGCGCATTATTTACTGGTAGCTGGTTAAAAATTTATCTTTACACATACTAATGTCGACGCATATGCCATACCTATGGTTGCTATAATAATAGATTCTCGCAGTTATTTACTCCGATTTATTGTATACATACAGATTCACGATTATACAAAACCAATATCATACAAGTGATAATATACTAGCGCCATGGACTTTTATATCGAATATTTTTCTGTTTCTTCCATCGCTTTATTGAGATCAACACCAGCTGGCAAAGCGTTTGTTCCCATCAATCCGTTAAGCCGCTCCCTGACAATGCGATTGAGTGCTACATCCGTTTGCCGCTGTAATATTTCCAATTTATCCGTCAGCTGTCGCTTGAGATCCCAATTCACGGGCCTCGGCTGCAACTCAGAAGACTCTAAATCTGCCTCATCTTCGATGCCCTGCTCCTCCTGTAACTCCTCAGCTTCGACCGCAGTCGCTCTCTCAATTCGTGCCGCTTCTTCTTCAACTGTTGGAACATTACTTGCGGTAGGAGGTTCAAAATATCCCTGTCGCGGTGCTTGAGTATCGGGATCATAGTTTCGACGCGGTAAGATACTACCTCACATTAGTAACCGTACATTGATCTAGCGAATCAAGTAGCACTACAACCTAGCTATCACTTGCTCATCATACCGAGCATCTTCAGAATCTTCTAGGCTCGTCGGCCGGTCCTGAACTTCGCCTGGCTGCTCCTCTTCCTGCAGTCGATTCCTAGTAGACCCGGCGTCCTCCTGACGCTCTTCCTCTCTTTTCCTCTTGAGATTTCGAAGCTGCGCTAGCCTCTCCTTCCGCGACAACACTTGAGAATCTAGGGACGACATATTGAAACAATCTAATATGTTACGCGTTGAATATAGGATCTGACGGCGGCGCTCATAATCTATGCTTGATTTTGTCCCTAACCCATGCCACTTAATATGAACCTTAACTTCACTGGCTTGTCCAATGCAGAACGACGAGGACCAACACAGTGCTTCATTCAATAAAAAAATCGTGCTAGATAACTTCTATAAACATATTTTCTGTTCCTGCCAGTCTTATGGAAGGACTGTCAGTAACGAACCGACCGATGGTACCGAGATCTAAGGAGCTGAACTTATTGGTTAGAACTCGTTAAACCGATGTTTACAGCCACTTCGTATCGGCCCAGCGAGATTATCGTTTATTGAAATAGATTTTCTAACATTGGCCTGAATATTTACATGGAAACAAATCGCCTTAACGAGGTTATCGTCTTGCAGCGAATCGTTTTAACGAGTTCATACATGTAAAAGTTGCGCCGCGCGTTCCGCCGCATCCATGGCATATTGCAAGTTGGCCAGTTATCAGAATAATCATTGACGCAAAGCCCTCGTTTGCAATTTGTTCGTGCTATTTGAAATGACTTATCCTACAGTCGTACTCAGCACTGTCGTATCATAGCTGGACTATATATGCACTGAGGGAAGATGCCAGGAGGAGTTGCTGTTACACACACTACAGCGACGCAAAGAGACGGTATTGGCGTCGGTGCAGCATTGAAGCCCCGGGCATCACCACCTCCTGTAGCGGATTTTTTCTTTATCGCCGGTGTGGATCAGACAGCACTCAGTGTGTTTATCAATAGTGCGAATATCTTGGGCTGTGCGAACAAAGTGAATGATCAGAAGGCAAACCTGACAACCCCCAAGAGTCGAGGGAATGGTCTTCAGTCGACTCTGCAAAACGTCATACTCGACGAACATGAAAACGGAACGAGCGAAAGCATTGCGACTATGGAGCCAACGCAAGATCAAGTGTCACAGACAATTGACAACGATATTACGTGGACTAGAAATGAAGAGAATAATCAGGGACACCCTAAAACAGACGAGACTCTCAAGATCGTGACCTCCATATCTACAATGACTAACTGCGAGCCAACGGCCTTTTCGATTCCAGAGAGTCCGAGAGATGACATGATAGACAGAGCAGGCAGGTCGCTAAACGCGATTGGCATCATGAACGTAACCTCAAAGCCAGAGAATGCTATTGAAGCGAAGGCTTCACCAAACAATGATACAGAACAACCTTTAGCTTCAAGTGCACAACACACGCCGAAGCGTATCTCTTCCGATCATTCAACTCCATTTCAACGCTCAACAATGCTCCGGCGCGTCAGTACTTCAAAACTGCGTCAATCACCTACTATAGGAAAGAAAACCTTCGGCCATGCGCGACGAATATCGAATTATGACTCGGTTATCCCTCATCCGGAACCCGTTGATTGGTCTCCTGATAGGCATCCATTGGCTAGAAAAATGGATGCTGTATTGCTTGACATATTTCCTCGTGATGAAGCACAGACGGCGTCTAGAGGTGGCCTACCAGATTACGTGCCTATGTTTGCATTTCCCGATGATATTCAGATTCAAGTATCGGATGAGAGGCCACAGAGCAGTTGGCACCAGTTTGTACGTATATTGCGCACTCAAGGGGTTCTGCTCGTGCACTAACAGCGGTAGGTACTGACTAATCAGAAAGGGGAGAAACGGTACGGAACTTGCGTGACGGTCTGGATTCCGGTGCCGGAGAGCATCGCAGAGGCAATTGAGAAAATCAGTGAGCATTGGCGGTTGAACAATATGTCTGAGCTTGACCGCGAATTTGCATCAAGCTTAAGTTCAAGACTAGTTCATGAACGAACCAAATTGTCACAATTACTGACTGCATTGTCTTTGATTGACGAGGCCGGGGATGCTGATGAATGGATTGATATTAACAACAAGATCACGATGAGTGACGAGCGAATAAATATGCTGGTTGATTTATTACGACCAATTAGACTAGGTGCTAATGTCAACTCCGAATCGCATTGCTCTGCAATGTGGATCCCAAGGGTGTATGGCTTACTCTCCCGAGACGTATACAGTGGCTCATTTAGGTTGGAGTGGCTTAAAGCCCTTCTTCATGGTGAAATAGTCGCTGGACGGGGAGAGCCAGGATGGCTGCAGAACCGGGTGCCGATGGAGTATGCGGTATCTCAGCTACTGGCCGAGCCGCTGATGATAACAGAGGGATTGCAAGTGCGGGTTGATATAGGCGGGGCAGCGTATGTACAGAGTTTGTACCCGAAATTTTAGAAGATACTGATATGGCTGTAGACTATATGCCAGACGCCATGCTGCAAACGAGATTCCAGGAACTCGCGAAGTAAGTCGCTAGTGCATTCTGCTTGACAACAATATTAATTCTTTGTAGACTGATCTCTATCCTCTTTTCCGATGCCTGAGTATCATGTCAATTATCGAGCTGTTTGAAGCTGTTCTCGCCGAGGCTCGTATCATTTTTGTCTCCAGTGATTTGGCCATGCTGACCAGTGCTGCAGCGGCCATTACTGCATTAATATTTCCATTTAAGTGGCAATCAGTCTACATTCCAGTTCTGCCCGCTCGATTGGTGTCATGCCTTGAAATGCCAGTTCCATACATCATTGGTCTTCATCGTACTGAGTCAAAGCTTTTGCTACCACAAGACGATTATGTGCTATGTGATCTAGACGGCGATGCGATCCTATCGACCTCAACCCCGCCATTTTTACCTACAGCAATACGCAATAAGCTTCAGGCCCTGTTGTCATTGTCTGCGCCATTGCATAGCCGGCGATATAACGTTGCTCATGGCACTCCGCGTTACGTGTCCGAGACTTTCCCAGATGAAGCGCATGTACTGAGGGACGCTGATTTTATGCTAGAGGTGCCAACACCACAACGCGTGGACAAACTTGTTGGAGAACGCTCGTCAGCATACCGCTCAGCGGATCCGGATAGTTTACTGCAACAACCGATTTTGAATGTACAAGACTTTGGAACAAGGATAAAACTGTCAGTTGATCCTCAACGGAAGACTGCGGAGTTCCAGAGTTTCGAATCATTTGGTGCTCATTCTCCGAGAACTCGCAGAACTAATACGGGATCTGCACTGAACGTGGGGAAGGCTGGAATTCAGAGCCTTAAATCATCGTTCCGGTCGCGCCGGGCAAGTGCGATTTTCCCGGGTCAGAACATGACTGGTAGAGGTAGTACAGAGAACGAGTATGCGATATGGCCCGCCGGAAATAGTTCATGGTCTCCGTTGAGAGAGACGCCGAATGTTGGCATAACTTTTAGTGCGCCGTCTTCCATCCATGCTGACGAGCCAACGGTTGCACCACCTGATCAGGAACAATCAAGTGAATTCCAGGCAGTGGAAGGGCATATCTTGCGTTTGATGATGTCGCCAGATTCGCGTTGCTCAGTGTGTCTTGACGGCCCATTAGCATCCAATATACTCGTCTGTGAATCCTGTCATATGCAAGTTCACACAACCTGTCTTTCCACGGTTGTGCTTCCATGTGCCCCTACGTCGTTCCATGCATCTCGAGTGCGTGCGGCGTTTATTAGATCTATGGCAACATTACTGTACAACTATCGATGGTTCCAGGATCGTGTACACAACAAAACGAGTGAGGCTGCTAAGCTTTATCGATTCCGGAAGCAGGACTTCCTCACAAGTCTACCTAAAGAACAGATGCCATACACGCGATTTCTACTCTCCACGCAAGCAGGCACAGAGTTTGTCCATGAATTAGAATCGTACAAGGATGAAGATTCTGCACTTCACGTGTTCGACGCGATCGTTGAGGCTCGCAGAAAACGTGGCTTACGATCTAAGATGCGACCAGGGCCAGGCGCCAGAGGAGAACAATATAACACGCATGTGGTCCTGTTGAGTGATAGGGCTACGTGGAGAACGGTTGATATACCGATGCGCGGCAGTAGCGAAGGTTATGTTGCTGCGGTAAGGAGACAGGTGCGAACGTCACCCAGCGGACGGTGGCCCGCGAATTTGGATACCGATGTCTTGAGGATGTGTGGTGCATTGTGTTCTGCTTAAGCGGCCAAGTTCTACTAGAGATATGAATGATGGACTGTCGATTAGAAGGAAACCTGTCCCAGGAGGAATAACAAATATAGAATTTTTTGTATATATTAGTGCGGCTCATTTAGGCATACATAGGATTTTTGTGTTAAGGAAGGAATTTTATTATTGATATCGACGTATTATTCATTGGCTAAGTTATGACTACGAGAATATCTTTTACTCGTATAATAACTTTCGGTTGAATTAGGCCAAATGTGGTATTCGTACGCGCAATTCCTGACTAAGAGTGATGCACTCCAATTGTCATTTACAACTCTAACTGGGTGACACTTTGCTATTGCAAAGCCCTAGTTCCCAAACTGGACCAAGTTCCGGTTTCGGTTTCAAGGCGATGTGTCGGTGCGACAATCGGAGTCAGGGTCTCTTGCTTGTCCTAAAATTAAGGTCGTAGCCCACAGTTGACTCCTTAGCCTGCTTCGAAATCGCAGCTATGTCGCTATCGCCTGCGGAGCAGATGGAGCGTTCGCGGAGCAATAGCGAGTCGATTGTGAACGCGTCGTCGCGGGCCGCGAAGCGCATGGGCTTCGTCGTGCGCAGGAATCAGGATCTGTCGACTGTCGCTGAGTCGGCTGGCCGCTCGCAGCACCCCTTACCAGCATCTGCGTCCTCTATAGCAGCGGTTACAGCTACTCGTGATCCTCCACCACAGTTACCACCTTCGCTTGCAAACGGAATACCGCCGAATATAGGAAATCGACTGAGCAGTGGCAGCGGGAGCAATGGAAATGCGGTGGTAGCTAATGCGCGGCTGCACCGCGGCCATACAAGAGGAGTTTCACATGACTCGGTAATGGAAAGCTCGTACATCAGCCAGAGCATGCCATCTGCAGATCATCTCTCGACAACGTCGTCTACGTCTTCTACATCATCTACTGCTAGTCATTCAAATCATCGCGTTGACCGTGCCGCACGACAACTGAGCGCAGGCGCCCCACCTGCGAGCTCTGGAACCAACGACATTGAGCCACAACCAAATGCATATTTCAGACGCTTATCCGTACTACAGGAGCAGATGTCTCCTGCTGTACTGTCGCAAATTTCATCCGCCGCGTTTTCCAACCAGGTGGTCGAGTCGGCCAGAGGCGTGTTGTTCACGCTCTCCCAAGTTCTTCCTGCCGTGCGTCAATTTCTAGCATTTTGCGACGACAAGAAGCTTTCAGGCACGTTAAGTGGAATAATTTACAACACGAGGTTACATATCGACACTCTCATTCGAACGCTAGAGCATCACGACGCGTTGCTCACCCCGTCCAGCACCGCGGGGAATAGCGCCCGCCGTGCACCACAACTGGCGCAGGCTGTAGCATCTGCCGCTATTGAACCAATAATACACGCGGCTTTAGCGTGTATTGGAGCTTTTCGCCACATCATTTCGATCGTGCATGCCAATGTCAAGACCTTAGCCGGGCGGGCGGAGATTCGACACACACGAGCATTTTTCCTACTTTCTTACGGCGCTTTGGCTGAAGTTAAGAACGCGTGGACGGTCCTTGTTCCCGCTCTAGCTGAATGCAGGATTCCCGTGTCTAATTACCTGAGTAGAGAGATTCTCAGTCCGAAGATGGTCTCACGATCAGAATCAAAATCACCGTCGCTACCACCACATCCTCCAGCTTCAGAATTGATGCCTCCACCATCACTGCCACCATTACCGACTCCGAATTTATGGTCACAAGGTGCAAAACCTTCTGGTATGATGACGAATATTGCGAGTTCTATCGGTAGCTTGTCGAGTCCAATCAGTGCCATCCCGCCAACGCCTGGGCTTGTCCTGCCGTCAGGTTTATTTAGTCCACTGACGACTACAGCTTCTGCGCCTACGACCGAGAATGGACCATACGCATTCCATTTCTCAATCGAGCCATCTGAAACTGATGAAGAGCTATTTGAGCGAATTGCTGTCGCTACGCAGTCGGCGATGAATGTTCTCAAGCTCGTCCTTGAGGGCATCGCAAAGGTGGTCGAGAACAACGACGTGAAAATGCGGGAATTGGCCAATATGTGTGACTACGGGCTTGACGTGACTGGTAGACTACGCGTGCGACTGGGAAATATTCGCGGTGCTGACGCTGCTGAGCGTACAAAATTTGGTGAAGAAACAAATGCGTTTGTTAAGGTGAGTTGGAATTATTGGTCGTAATTGAGACAGCAACTAAAACAATAAACAGGGAATTATAAGCGTTTTGGAATTCACGAAAACTATTTTGAACGATTACCCATTCCTGAACGACGCGAGACCGCAGCTCTCATCTCTCACACGAGTGACCAAGGAGGTTTTGACGGTGACTCTCAAACCAACTGAAAGGACCCCAGAAAAGCCTTCAGGGTGACGGATTGCATTTGTTCCGAGTATGGTGTTAATAAAATATTTCAGGGCTCTGGGTTATATTTGGTTTCTTTTCTCACTTGCTTGCGTATTCTTGGGCGTTTGGGATGGCTTTTGTATGTACTGTACACTACTTGCGTCAGGTTAGATAGACAGACAAATGGACGATATATTGATGAGCCGTAGCACATGAATTTAAGACCTGCTATCACGTATTTTTCTCTGCAGCTCAAGTAGATTATCACAAGGCACTAGACTCCCATGTCACAATTTTGCACATCCAGGAATACACTAATGACGCAGGCCACATGAGAGCTCGGATCCTACAGCACATAGGTAACAACATATACAATGTAAACACAAGCACAGTGACCTCAGACAGGCTAGTCGCGAGTTGGATTGCTGTTCATACGCTGGAGAGCCTCCACGCCGGGCGAAGCAATAGATATCACTTGGCTCCCCCTGCTACCCGATTGGTAGAGGTTGCATCGACCTAAATATGCTGGAACAATGATTACTACCATTATCCCAGCGCGGACAACAGATCGTTTGGGTGTCTCATGCAACGAAAATGTAGCCACCGAGCGAACCAGCCCTGTGGAGCGCTTAAAGCACAAAGCACAGGCCTGGATTTAAATAGCGAGGGCTTAATTGTTTAGTATGCGTCTAGCCATTTGTGCGGTCTTTCGAATAGAGCAGTATTGTCGAATTCGCTTGGTATTCCAGACGGGTGATTTATGTAAGTTGAAGAAGAAAAAGAAGCAGCAGCAGCAGCAGTGGGGTGTAAAAAACATCGGAATTGTGCACACAGAGCTCCGTGCGCAATCATGAGCACGTGCGTATTACAGGGTCCGTTGACTCTTGCATCTGTTACCCGGATGGATGGAAAAAATTACCGCCGCACACGAACTCGAGCTTAAAAAGAAAGGTCGGCCCGAGTTCGCTAGTTACACCGCGATGCGTTCTTCTCTCCACCCTTACAATTTATACTCATTCTCCACCGACCCGCAACTAAAGACTCCACTGGATAGTTTAGACGAGACCTGATGGCAACTGTTGTTATTGGTGCTCAATGGGGCGATGAAGGCAAAGGAAAACTGGTCGACATCCTGTGCGACAAGATTGATGTTTGTGCCCGCTGCCAGGTCAGTATATCCTTTTCTAGTATGCCATTTGCGTCAATGGCTCTTACGTCGGAGTATTATCATCTTTATCGTGTGGACTGACCACGACGATGCTTCCAGCGCGAAATACTGTGTTGGGCTGTCTAACGAGCTATCAAGGGTGGAAACAATGCCGGCCATACAATCGTTGTCAACGGTGTTATGTTTGACTTCCACATGCTCCCTTCCGGCCTTGTGAACCCGGATTGCGTGAACCTCATCGGCAGTGGTGTCGTCGTTCATGTCCCTGCGTTTTTCAACGAGCTGGAGCAGATTGAGACGAAGGGTCTCTCGGCAAGTGGTCGTTTGTTTGTTTCGTCTCGCTCGCACCTCGTCTTCGACGTGCATCAGATTGCTGATGGTCTCCATGAAGCTGAGCTCTCTGCCGGTGCCATTGGCACTACTCGACGTGGCATTGGCCCAGCGTACTCAACCAAGGCGACCCGATCTGGTATTCGCGTCCACCACCTCGTCTCGCAGGAGCCCGGTGCTTGGGAGGAGTTCGAGTCACGTTTCCGCTCTATTGTCGAGGCTTTTCGCAAGCGATACGGAGATTTTGAGTACGATGCCGATGCTGAGATAGAGAGATATAAGGGTTATGCTGAGAAGCTCCGTCCTTATGTTACTGACGCTGTGACGTTCATGCACGACGCGCTCGACGCCAAGAAGAGAATTCTGGTCGAGGGTGCCAATGCTCTTATGCTTGACCTGGACTTTGGTACTTATCCGTTTGTCACATCCAGCAATACCTCGATTGGCGGCGTTTGCACAGGTCTGGGCGTTCCGCCACAAAAGATTACCGAAGTAATTGGGGTAGTCAAGGCGTACACTACCCGTGTCGGCGCTGGTCCCTTCCCGACCGAACAGCTCAACGATATTGGGGAGACACTTCAGACTGTTGGCGCTGAGTACGGTGTTACTACTGGCCGAAAACGGAGGTGTGGTTGGCTTGATCTTGTAGTCGTGAAGTATGCTGCCCGTATCAATGGCTTCACGTCAATGAATATCACCAAACTAGACGTTCTCGACTCTCTAGAGGAAATCAAGGTCGGCGTTGCGTACATCCACAACGGCAAGCGCCTCACTAGCTTTCCGGAAGATCTTCGTGTAGTTGAAGCCGTTGAAGTAGAGTACGCCACTTTTAAGGGTTGGAAGACTAGTATTGCCGACGTCAAAAAGTACGAAGACTTGCCGGAAGAGACAAAGGTGTACTTGAAGTTCATCGAGGATTACGTTTGTACGAAGATCAGCTGGATCGGAGTTGGCCCAGCACGGTCGGCTATGATTCAGAGTTAGAGGACGGTACTGCTAGACTGCATGTTTGTATCAACAGTATATCTTTGGACAAATTGGGATATTATTGTGTATTTGCTGTTGTAGACTATTATCCTCGTATTTTGGTGGAATGCTAGAATGTTACATTGTTTAATCCAAATACATTTTCAATTATACCAGATACTTAGCCGTACAATGTTCAAATGTACAGCAGCAGACCCAAACGCCAAAATCTATCCTATGATGTGACATGCGAGGAATGAACGATTGTTTACGTTTCTATACTGTCCGGCATAAAAGCATTCTTGATCGACAATGCCGTAGATACAATCATAACAGTGACACCAAACGCGACGCAAGCAACCGGGCCTACCCTTTGTTTCCACGAACAATTTGTCGACGAGGCAAGTTTGAGGTAACACATCGGCGGTAAAATGTATGCCAACATGCAAGCAGACGTGGAGCCCACGACTTCGAGCACGATTCCAAGACTATCCGTTGTCAACGCGACCAGCAACGTAACCAACGTTAGCGCGGCTGTCGTGAGTCGATGAGCCAGCATCGACGGCTCTGGAGGCTCTTCAATCCCATGCTCGTTTATAACTTGCTGGAAGAAAGTAGAGTATATGTAATCCAATAGGACTTCCCTGCAAACAAAAATCTCAAGTGGGAACGTCGTGAGCATATTGAAGCCGAAGCAGAACCGGGCAACATTGATAACAACATTGCCTGCCGGGAAATTATTCAACACGTTACCGGCTGTCTTGTTGCGGAACGTGAGAAAGCCAGCCAGTGCCAGTGTCATGCACGCTATCATCGACACGCCGGTACTCCAATGAGTGACCCGTGCGAATCTGTCAATTGTAGGTTTCCTTAATGCGCCATATATCAAAAGCGAATTATGATGGCAAACAAATGCAAATGAAATCACTCCAATGCCTTGGAATACGCCACGATTGACGGTAAGCAGCGGCGGCGTAAATTCGCCTTTCTCGTCCGTGGGTGTGCGAATTCCCTCGACGACAACAGCGACAATGATAACCAACATGCTTATAAGCGCAAGCAACGATGCCTTCGCCAGATTTGCAATATTCTTGCTCAAGCTAAGCGGAAATGAAATAAAAAGAATGCACACAATCATCACCGGTTCTCTGTCGGTGAAGAGACTCACAATGGGCGTGGTAGCTGCGGAAGGGAACAAGGCCGATATAACGTGAGGGATTGTATCACCAATAATCACAGTGAACGCAATTGATCCGCCAAATGCAAAGAGACCTTGTGCTAGAGAAATAGCCAAATATCCAGCACGACCAAAGCATGCCGATACCGTCGCTTGATACGTATTAGTCCCGCTTAACTTGGCATTAACAACCATCAAACTATCAGCCAGTTAGGGGCCTGTCACTCAGCGAACTTTGTAGTTACACATACCGAATAGTCCAATCAATAACCAGCGTAAGCACAAACAGCAATACCATACCGGTCAAAAGACCGCATTGCAGCAAAGCGTACGGCTGCCCAATGATTCCAGCACCAATGATGCTATTCGCCATGTTCATAAATGCCATCCTCATGCCGTTTTTACTCTTTACAACACCAGGAAGTCCTGAATCAGCACTAGTTTCCGTTGCTTCGGCAAGTAGCACAGCCGGCGCCTCTATCCGCGCCAATAAGCCCTCATGTTGTCCAGCATTGTAGTCGTCACTTAATGTGCGCTGCAGCCGAAGCGCTGTAGGATCGTGGTCCTCGACGCGGTATGGCGCAAGATCGTCATCGTCAGAAATAGAAGCTAGACTTGCGAGCGATTGCGACTCATGAAGACTCGGCTGCTCGGATACGGATTTGCGGGTAGCCATTCGTGTGAAGCTGCGAGGTCGTGAAGGAATCTTTAGGACGTTTTGGTGCCGGCCGCGATGCGGAATGCTGAGTTTGCACTGTGAAATCCTAAATTAGCGAGGCGTCGCGGCAAGCATCACACTACGTATCATCAGGAACTTGAAACATTCGTTCGTCAAGTAATTACTGCATTTGAAATTTTTAATTAAGATTTTTACTTCCTTAATCGTTACAACAAAGGAACCTTGTCACAGCGTACCAACTTGAAGTTAAGTCAACGAATGAACACAACGATCAATAATACAACTCAATACTAGTATAACATCTCCCTTCGGTATGACTACTCGTACTTTTTCGATACATGTGTGCAGATATAGGAATGACTCGACACCTAGTAAACCCAACCAAGATAATCTCGTACACCGCCATAAAAATAAGGAAATCTTCCCCTGTTGTCTAATCGTTGCTCTCAGCCTCGACCGTTACCTCGGTGGGCTGCTCAGCAGGTTTCTCGATAAGTGCTTCCTCGGCGACCGCTGGAACAGCAGCAGCAGGCTTCGGTGAAGTCTCAGCTGGAGCTGGGGATGAGATTCCTTCAAACATATGATTCCATAGTTCGAGCATCTTCTTTGAGCGCTCCCTGAACTTGAACTTCTCGTCTAGAGGAATTTCCGTGAGCTTGTGGATGCCCTTCAGAACCTTGTTGATTTTCGTATTCTGCAGATATATTAGCGACACCCATATGGTACATATAGACGTATGATATTCATACCCGTATAATCGAAATTTCGAGACCTTGAAAGTTCTCGAGCTTAGTAAAGAATTTATCCATAGTGTCCATCTCTTCCTCAGCCGGTGGCTTGTCCCGAGTCAAGAAAGCCTTCTGCAATTTATGCCGGACATACAAAACCTGTTTTGTGCGCTCCTCGAGACTTTCCCGCAGCGAAGCAGCTGAAGTCTTTTTTCCCGAAGATGGAGTTTTCTTAGGAGTCTTTTTCTCTTTAGCTGCGTCGCCGTTCGCTTTCTTCGCAGATCCATTAGCTTTTGACTCTCTTTTCTTCCTCTTTGTTGCTGGTGTGTGGGCTTCCGCGTCTTCATCGCCGCCCTTAGCAATTTTTCTCTTTTTAGACTTCTTTTCAGTCACAGACCCTTCATCCTCCGCCTCCTCCATTTCAACATCCTCTTCCTCTTCTTCTTCGCTGGCGTGAACAGAGTTTCCGTGGGCAAATTTCTCGAGAGTTGGCGGATCAATAGCGACCTTGTAAGCAGACACTAGAGATTTATCTTTCTTTGAGGGCTTGTCTGACACTGCGTCGACATACTTCTGAGCCTGCTCGCTGGATAGAGGCTTCAAATCTGATCGGCTTGCCCACATACTATGATCTATTAGTAAAAGATCTGGTATATCCCTAGAATCTGATACATACTAGTTATCATCGTTGAAGAATCGAACGGGGAAAATGCTCGGCAGAGACGCGTCTTCTTCTTCAACCGATGAGCCCTTTCTTTTGATACGAGCAGATCCAGGAGTACCGGTAAATGCCTTTGGTTTTAGCTTCAAGATATGTGGAGGAAGAAATGCATCGGCAAGGACCTAAATGACTAGTCAGCCGACCTCGTATTCAACGACTTGTACATGATCTCCCGGTATAAATTAAATAATACCATCGCGGGCCATGGTGGAAACCCCTTCAGCTTAGCGAGAACAACCGCGCCGGGGAGATAGCTGGCCTTGGTAGGCGTTGACACAGACTTAGAAGGGGACTTCTTCTTCGCGACTTTCTTCACAGGTTGTTCCGGCTCAGCAGCCGCTTCCGCTTGTCCTTCAGGCTCCACTGTAGCTTCTTCAGTAATAGACTTCTTCGTCGTGGGTTGCTGGGAAGTGGATTCATTGACGGCAGGCTCCTTCGATTTCTCGGATGCCGATTCCTCTGCTGCCGGCTCTGCCGATTTTGATTCCTCCTCCTCTTCGAGCTTCTCGGCAAGTTTCCCAGAATCAGTGGTTGCACCTTCTTTCTTTCCCTCATATGCGTCAGATTCGCCAGAAGTTGCTGTGGCTTCTTGGGCAGCGGCGGGCGCGTGCTGGTTGACCGTCTTCGGCGCGTCTACAACAGGCGCGCCATCGACAGGCGGCGCTTCGGTGACTACTGCCTCCACTTTAGTCGCGTCGTTAGACATGTCAGTGCGATATAAATGGATGGATTGTGCCGAGATGAAGCGTGGGTGGCAGCTGGTGGAGTGAAGTGAGGGCATAGAGCGAGCAAGCCAGGGCACATTGACTGGTCGCTGTGCCTTGCTTGGGTTTAGCTGCGTGCGTCGCGTTTGCGTGGTGCCGTGCCCGCGTGTGATGGGCGCGCCTCTCAAGGTGACATAGACCCTCTTGGCCCTAAACTACCCGGAGGTTATGTGCGAAGAATCCGTCGTTACAAGATCGACTACGAAACTATGCCTCCACTGTTCAAAATTGTGCAGAACATAATATAACACATATTCTTCTATATATGAACCCCAGTGATGTAAAGTTACCCCAGCTTGCAACGCGATCCAAGATACATCTGGTGTAAATTCCGGTAGCACAAATTCACTCCACTCTCGGCTGCCAAAGCCATTATCAGAAACCAGATAATAAATCACGGGAACGAGTTCAAACTTGCCTAAATTAAAAGAGTCAAAATATATGCGAAAACAGAGCTTGCCCAATAGGACACAAATAAGATTGACCAGCGGACACGTTGAAGGATGCGGATGAACTGACCACGAGATTCTTAGGAATCATCGTTCAACACAACTTCTTAATCCTGAACGAACTAATAATCATTTGTCTGAGGCACGCCATCGCCTAAAATAACTTCTGAATTTATCAATTAACGTTCCATCTGTCGAAGGCTAATATGCAACTTGAGTGCTTATTCGGCCCGCAAAGAATTATCATCATCACGTCGGAAAGAATGCCGAGAGAATTCAACAAGCGCACAATTCATAATGGGTGTTCATTGCAATCCATCTAGATTTGTCCAGCCTAGACAGCTCTTCGACCGTTCGATATCATGCCATCGCACGTATCAATGCAAATATCAAGCCACAAGAACTCTTGGAATATAACACCTGCGCAAACTATATAAATCGAGCGAATTGAGTTGAAATCAGTAATAGCAATCTTTGCCATTGTGTCATACAGTCATGCTCATAACTTCCAAGCAATATCAGTCCCATTGGTTCGATCCAGTGGAAAAGATCCGACTTATTGATACAAACCCTAATCCATATGATGTTCACTCTGTGGTTAGGGCATTGGCGATATGAACGCATTAACCACCATACTAATTGAGCGGTTTGACTGCTCTCTTGTACTGAATCAGATAATGTATGCAATGTAAACTCGCAGGACCAAAATAAAAGTGCAAGTATCATATCCCGCATGAAACAGACAAATTGTCTTTCGGATGTTCGTAAACATTAGCGCCGGGGCAGGGCGATGGCCATCCGACGTCGGCAGTACGGCATCCCACGTCGTGGTTCGAACACCCACAAGAATGACCTTCCCGAATTTATGCCCTGCCAGATCTCTCCGACTATCTATATGATTGCTCGGATTCCACATACTTAAAAACATCTACTCAGATTGCTGTAAGAAGTAAGTTCACTTTTTAGAGGATGCTGGTTTTGCCAAATGACTGGAATGATCCACGGTTGTCCAGATGGTGGGGATCCGTGACAGTGACCGACGCAAATACTAATTGTTTTTGCCAGATTTAGAACTACTGCGCAACGCTGCCTTACATATCTTCTTTCTGAGCCCAATTACTCAACGATGGTCTTAAAGTATGCAGCTCTGCGTTGTGCGACCGCGCTCCGGTTGGCTCGCAACTTAAGCACTTCTACAACTGCGTGCTTCGCAAACACTCGAGCTCTTCAATTCGTCCCACAAGTGAACAGATCCCCTGCTTCGCCTATGCGCAGAACAGTAACATGGCTGGAAGCGCTGCACGCTCGGGAGGAAGGGCGGCCTGCCTCCATAACGTCCTATGCCAAAGGAGGCGATCTCAATAAGCCTCCGGAGATCTTGAAGCGGTCTATGGATGACAGCTATACCACTATTGTCCGTATTTCATTTCCCGCAGTATATGTGTCTATATCTGGTAGACTGACTGTTCAAATATTAGAGCCTGCCGTTCAAGCAGGATGAATGGCTTCTGGATGCGTATGTCAACTCAAGCGGTCGCCTCAGAATCGGACAGATTTTCCAAGACTTGGACGCACTGGCAGGTGTCATTGCGTACAAGCACTGTGCCCCTGCCGAGCCAACTATCGTGACGGCATCTGTTGACAGAATTAGTCTTCTAAAACGTCTTACAGCCCTCGAGGATATCGAGCTTTCTGGCAATGTCACCTGGACTGGCCGTTCGTCGATGGAGATCACTATTAAGGCGCGGACGGTGCCAGATAATGACGTCTTTTTGACTGCAAACTTTACTTTTGTCGCGAGACATCCCATTACGGGCAAGTCGTTCCCGATCAATGAGCTTGTTCCCCGCAACGAGGCCGAACGCCAAATTTTCGAGCGCGCAGAGTCGTATAACGCTGCCAAGAAGAAAGCAGCGAAGACCGGTGGCTTGCTAACATCTCCGCCGAACGCCGAGGAAGCCGAGATCATTCATGCCATGTGGTTGCGACAACGCGCCTACGAAGATCCCACCTCCGGTCTAGAGCTCCCGGCTGATGTGATCCCCATGAAGGATAGTATGATGCACTCGACCATGCTGATGCAGCCTCAATATCGAAATCGACATAGTTACATGATTTTTGGTGGCTATCTTCTCCGTCAGACATTCGAACTTGCGTATTGTTGCGCTGCTGCGTTTTCCCATGGCCAACCACACTTTATCTCCCTCGACCAGACTACCTTCCGATCTCCCGTTCCCGTCGGATCCGTGCTGTACCTCACTGCAACAGTCGCATACACTCAGCATCAGCCTAGATCAGCTGCGGGATCGCCAGCTGGAACATTCGTGCAAGTCCGCGTGGACAGTACTGTTCGAGACATTGACCACGGCACAGCCGAAGACTCAGGTTCATTCACGTACACTTACTTCGTGGAGAACAAGAAAGTATCTGTTTTACCTGTCAGTTATGCTGAGGCTATGGAGTATCTTGAGGGCCGTCGCAATGCTATTGAAAGTCGGAGCTTTGGTGATGCGTTGAGGGGTTTGGAGGTTTTGGATAGTGCAGTTACTGAGTAATATATTTGTACTTTCAGCGTGAACATTGCATTCTTTGGTTATTTAGCGTGTCATTTGCTGAATTTTTGTAGCGTCGATTTTTGGTAAGGTCTGTTAGTGCATATAGATTATAGAGAGGGAAGTTTCGTTAAATATTTTGAATAAAGCAATCAGTTACGATGATTATATTTTGATTGCTAGCAGTCGCAATGTACTGTTCACGCGTTGTCGGATGCAACAAGTCTTCAAACAAAACTTCTCAAGATTCCAATATATGTGACGTTACCTGCGTGTCTGTGCGGCGTGGGTCCACCCTGTTCTACTTTTAAGAACACAACGCGCTAAACCCTACACAGCAAACTTGTCACGACCGCGGCCCGCATTAGGCATTAAATGTTGGTCCCTATATAGACAGTTGGAAATACTTTGCCATTTGCGCGACCAACACATCTCGCATACAGGAAGCGTTTCATCCCACCGCAACTGCCTTCGTGTCAGCGCCGCCTGACTACTCACACACCCCTCAACAAATATGATCTCGCGCTGCACGCGACTCCGCGTGCCTGCCCGCCCGCTCGTGGGACCAACTCTTGTTTTGCGCAGGTTAGCATCAGATTCGAGTCGGGCACGAGCACCTTCGTCATCGACGTCTCATCGGTCGAATTCCAACAATAACAATAACAAAAAAGCATTCGTAGCGGCGACCGCTGCGGTTACCGTCGCCGCATCAGCAGGACTCTATGTCTCCCACAGCACCGATGCGCGGAACTTCATAGCTCGACAATTCACACCGGCCTTGATCCGCGCGGACGCGCGGCCGACAGAGCAAAGCTTTGTGCCGTCACAGTATGCGCAATTGAACGGCGGGCAAGTCGAGTTCCCCCGTGCCGCCGGTTTCTCGACAAAGTCGACACGTATGCTCACAGACGAAGAAGTCACGGAGAAACTACGTGAACACGAGGAGTCGTATCTGGTTGATCGCGACTTTGGTGTCGCGAGATTCGATATTACGCAGTTGGCGAGTAATTCCCAGATCGAGGATGACTTTACGGCGAAGATTGTGAATGTGAATTTTGCGGACGGCCCGTCAGATTGGTATTTCTTTGGTGTGTTTGACGGACACGGGTATGTCATTGATCAGTTCGACGCTTGCGGAAAATTGCTAATGGAGGTAGTGGTTGGAACACAAGTGCCAAACTACGAGAGCTACTTGTTCCGTACGTCGCAGCAGAACTAATGGACAAAGTGCAACCCGAGCGAGTGCAACGAGCATTCGGTACGGAATCAACGGCGAACGCGCGACTAATCGACGAAGCCATCGAAATGGCCTTTCTGAAACTCGACGACGACATCACTCGCAAGCCAGTCAACTTTTTGATTGAAAATCCGTATAAGCCTGCGTCTGCGGAATTGCTGATGCCTGCCATGTCTGGATCATGTGCGTTGCTTTCCCTGTACGATTCTGCCACTGGGACGCTCAGAGTCGCGTGCACGGGTGATTCTAGGGCCGTGTGGGGACATAAGGATGCCAGTGGGACATGGACCGCCACTCCACTAAGCTACGACCAATGTGGCCGAAATCAGACAGAAATTAATAGATTACAGAAAGAACATCCTCGCGAACCGGATGTGATCAAGAATGGAAGAGTTCTTGGTGGGCTAGAGCCAACCCGGGCATTCGGAGACGCACGGTATAAATTACCGTCGCAGGTGCTTGACAAGGCCGTCAGCTTATTTTTCGGACGAAGCTCGCCGTCGAATTCCGTATCTCCGCCTTATGTCACTGCTAAGCCAGAGATCCTCACCACCAAGGTCTCGCCTGGCGACTTCCTCGTGTTGGCAACGGACGGTGTCTGGGACGAATTGTCGTGTCGTGAGGTGGTTCAGCTAGTTGTCGAGTGGGTCAAGAAGCGCGAAATTGACAGCGGTGCCCCCCCACCAGGGGTCGTTACGCATGTACGCAAAGGCGGTATCTTTTCTTCCGTTTCCGATCTCGGCGACGTCAAAGTCAAGTCCGACACTGCGGAACTCAACGCGAGGTTAGACCAACGCGCCCACGGCGACGATCTCGCCCAGATCCAACTCCGCAATGCGATTGCAATGCAGAAGCATTTCCGCGGGTTATTCACCGTTCAGGATAATAACTCTGCTACTCATATCGTGCGAAATGCGTTGGGTGGCGCGGACAAGGAGCAGACTTCCATGTTGGTTAGTATTCCGCCGCCAATTTCGAGAAGGTATAGGGATGATATGACAGTTCTTGTTGTGTTTTTCGGTGAACCGAAGGATGCAGACAAGTCCGGAAAGATAACTCAGATCCAGGAAGCCACAAAGGGGGGCAAGATATAAGTTAACAGCAAAGTAGAACGATGTCCAGCATCAGTAGACGTGAAACGAGCAAGTCCTTCGCCGACAAATTGTGTACATAGAGCGAATATATGTGTAGATTACAATTCATGTCATTCGGATACAAACTAAACTCCTTATTAAAGCAATACATACAACGAATATCAAACCAAGCAAACAATAATAACCTGAACCCTGCGCCAAAACTAGCACAAACCTGACACAGCAAGCCCACACTTACTAGAAACGAAGGAATGATGTAAGTTAAATACTCATTCATGCCTAATGCGAAATGTATATATTAACCTGAATTTGCATTTTCTAAACACATTTTTGGAAACTTATTAGACTTCGTAAGTGTAATGGCGCAGCACACGGAATCGTAGATCATAACCACCCCTCATCAGAATGAACGAACTCCATCAATTTTGTTTCTCATTTTGGCTCCAGGACTTAATTATGAAAAGCGATTTCTGATCGGACTTTCGGGTGGCCCATCGGGGCTCGACTCATGTAATAGACCGCTTTCTTTCACCGGCGACGCAGACGCCGATCCTGTAGGGGAATGATTCGGACCTGAGAAGTTGCTATGCGAATGGGGAATGTTTTCCGGCACGGGATGCTGTGATCCCACATTCGTCACACCAGCGGAAGACGCTCTGCCGGCTTTTGAGAGCGCGTAGTCGCCCGAATCAAAGTACTTACGATCCTTGTATCGCGGTTAGAGTTAAAACAATCATGACATACCCCTGCCGTTGAGACCTACCTTCAGCTTATTCTGAAGCAAATCATGACGAGATGGCAAACGGCCATACATTCGAAAGATTCTCTGCTCATCAGGCGATAGTGACTAGATTCAATACGTTAGTGCTACTCACCCTCATCATTGGGCAAATCATCCGCATCATAATGTTTTCGAAACTTCTCGGTCGGCAGGTTGAATCGTCACCAATCGAGTAATAGAAAGAATACATACCGATACATCAACACCATTGGCATGTGCTGAACTCGCAGACATTTTTAATTCACGTGTAATCTTACGTACTGTGGTAATTCGATAATCGAGGTCTCCGATCGCTTTGGAATACACAAAGCAAATCTCGATATTTCACTACCTGTTTCTCCAATCCTATGGAGGCGCTCTCAACAGAAAAAGCAAATTATTGCGTAAATATCTCGATCACGAACAATTGGACCTGCAGATGGAAAATGCCGTGAATGACAATATGCAGTGTGCGATTAAATTGAGATCCTGGGCACAATGCCTTACTTCGTCACGTCAGGCCACAGCGCACATACCGTCCCTGCGCACGTCACATCATGCACGTGGAACAGGGTTAGGTGCACTGTCGCAAGTCAAAACCTTTGCGATTGTCGGCAGACCGCACAGTTGTGATTGAGTCTTGACCGAAATTGCCATTTATGTCACGCCCGCCTAAGGGTTAACAGCATCCGATGATGCCAAAAGGTTCCCTTCTCACATAAGTCACTTATTTATTAAGCGCTTGCGGGTCTTTAGTTGCCATATAAGGTATTGCATTATCCAGAGGATCAGCGACAGATTAGGAAACTCTTTTTCAGGCCAGCTTCTGAGAGTAAATACTGTAAATTTTTGCAAACAAGACTCTATACAAGGTACATTACATATCGTAATAGGTAACACAAACATATCACAAAGGATATTAGCCAACGACAATGATAAATACATATAAGGACAGGACTATAAAACAACACACTCAACTATAAAGGCAAGAAGAGAGGTAATGAAGCAGAAAAATTCCAACTAAATCCAGCAAATTATTTCGATATCCTAATACCTTCCATTTGATATCTCGCCAAAGCATAGACAGATATTTTTCGGCCGCCACTCTTTTTAAACAAAAGACAAACTTTTAAAAACAAAGTATCCATAATTAACTCCGTATTAATCAAAATTTAAATCCATGTCTTGATTGACAATAACAATCGCTCTTGACTATGACTGGCCTGCAGGAGCCTGCACAACCATGGGGCTATCTGACGAAACTTTTGACTCCTGCTCGGTCTTCGCAGCAGCTACCTGTCGCCCACTCAAGATCTCGGAGACAGCCTTAGCCTCGTTCTTCTCGACGACAATGTTCTTGAGCCACTTATTCTCCATCTCGAGTTGCATGACCTTCGCCTCGAGCAGTTGAACTTTCTCCTGCAGGTCCTTCGCGGTCCGCTCCATCTGCTGCTCGCGTTGTTTCTTCTTGACACGAAACCGGGCCGAAGCAGCAGTGTTACGTCTTCGCTTATCTTCCTCCGCGGCAAGACGAGAGCCCTCCTCTGGTAAGAGCTGGTGAAGTTCGACGGCCGAGTTCACCCGCTTCATACCGGGAGAGGCGGCCCCGGCCGCCGCAGGGTTACCCGCGTACCCCAATGGTGTGTGAGGACCAGTGACGGGACCGGAAGTGCCATTGAGGAGAGGCGTGTAGAGACTCTGCGCACCGGGATTCGAAGGGTTGGCCGGCTGATGGTGAGGAGACGGATGGTGTGCTAACACTGGCATGGCGTAGTTCATATAGTCGGCCGAGAGGAAGTCGAATTCCACCTTACCCTGGCCATTGGGGGCAGGAGTGTGAGCTGCAGACGAAATGTTGCCGGATGGAGAAACCAATGCCTCTTTCTGCAGCTGGTGCTGCTGGCCATGATGACCGGGTTGCTTGGTGGGCGCTCGTCGGCGCCTGTCGGAGTCATTGTCGTGATCGAATTGGAGGTCGTCGACAGTAACACCAGCGTCGGTGGAGCGACCCATGTCAAAGTCGAAGAACTGAGTATTCGCGAAGAGCGAGAGATCGTCCTGCTGCTTGCTGGATGGGAAGTCGAGCGGTTCAATCGAGTTGAGGTTGGCGATGTACTGCGAGACGTTGAGACCGCGGTGGCTCGAGTACGACATTGCTGCTTGAGGGCGAGGAGGAGAGTGCAATGAGGATAAATTGATGATAACGAATGGAAGAAAGAGGAGTAATAGAAGGAGTAGAAAACGCGGGACGCTATGGCCTTGGGATTGTGGTGCAGGAAAAAAGTCCAATCTACGGGTCGTGATGACTTGGCCGAGTAAATCGTTGTTTGCGAGCGACTTAACCAAGAAAATACTTGCACAGTTGGTGCCGTGACACAGCTGCGCAGTGGCTCATGCGTTTGCGACTGTAAGTGCATCGTGCTTTGGCCATGATTTGTCAGACGTGCATTTGACATAAATGCGGCCAATGAAGACGCACTTGCGGTCGTATACGCGCCCACTCATATGTTGTACCAGGTGCAACACGCGAGAAGCGCGCAAATGACGTGCTTCGCTAGCGCGTCTGAAACGGGCAGCCGTCTGCGCGGCTGCGAAACATGCGTGCTTCCGCTGACGATCCTAACTTTTGGTCGTAAATTCTACCAATAGTTTCTCATAACCGCACCAATGACGTTTATTGGAGTGTAGCGGCCTGCCCTTGCTTCCGCTGACCGAGTTTGGCAAAACAGGTCTGGCAGTCCGCATCGGTAGCGCCTGCGCTCGATCAATATTCTCCGTACGTTGTTCCTCTCGATTCAAACTATTGCGATCTTGACAGGAGAACCTGTTGATTGTGTAATTTTGAGGGCGGACCAGCCTCAACCTCCTGGTCTCATACCTGTTCGTGTTTATTTCACGGCGATTCCCATCATCTTGCTCGCTGTTCGCATAGATACTGTCTACGTGTCAATGAAACATTAAATTAATTTTGTTTACAAGTCACGCTGTTGTATCTTGTAACGAGACCCGCGTGCCAACTGTATTCACAAATAATAATTTTGATACGAGACTGCAA
The DNA here is from genome assembly GCA_018804115.1 of Lipomyces starkeyi. NCBI lineage: Eukaryota > Fungi > Ascomycota > Lipomycetes > Lipomycetales > Lipomycetaceae > Lipomyces > Lipomyces starkeyi. The sequence goes on from JAGJTG010000012.1 coordinate 523,516, forward strand.
TTGGATATCCCTTTTGGAGATGCGGGTCTGCTTCTGAAGCACCCATCTTTCAACACTTCGAACATATTATTGCGAAATCAATGCATGAAGCTAAACAGGTGTTGCTACTGTACGGATTCATGCAGATGTGGACAGCCGACCCTTGCCAGGTCCTAAGATCTGCAGATGTAATACACATCTTGGAGTCGTTGCCATTTATTGACAACCAACACGTCAATGCAGACACCCCTTTACTTTCGATTTAATACTAGTCCTGTTTGTTGGCTACCGCTGTCCTATTTCCGGGACTTCGGGATGTGCCTGGAAGATTTGCAGGATGGGGTACACTCAAGGCACTATGCGGACCGACATTGCCGGTGTGGCACCTTTCGCGCAGGAATCCGAAGTCATTGCAAGCCTTGCCGCCTCTGTTCTGCGACTACTGGGAATAGTCCTTTGCACGATAGTTCTGATTGGGCACGTGGAATTGATCAGTTAAGGGCGGCGATAGGGCAATACCGGCCCTCGAGAGGCCTGCGCTCCGGGCATCCTGTTGGCACCACCCTGGAGCCAACCAAAAAGAAACGTTGCGTCACGAAATATGCCTCTTGAACCATCGTACCTACGAATCGTAAGTATACTATAATACACCCAATGCCACGCATTCATTGGCTTGAGCATTGCTGACAGATATGATGACATCACCCCCGCGTTAGCACAGCGAATCTATTACCAGTGCGCCTCGCGAATCCGTGAGGCGCGGATAATACTTACCCCGTTTGGCTTGCCTACGCTGCTCTGCAGGAGAGGAATTTGGTATCATAGTTACTGTAATTAGATAGAGTTCTCGGTCCCGCGTAGTCTGAACATGCACGTGCTCGTCACCCCATTGGCTAGCCCGGCTTCGAGGTTCAAACTGCCATGACACTCACAACATCAATTAATAAGCAATATGAAATGTCTCTTCATTTCGATTGGTGGAACCAACTTGCTGATGTCCTGCCATAACAGCATCAATAGCTGGGGCATCCGCCTATACCCTGTTATGGTCGTTTAGCCATTTGACTAAATATGCATTCCTCCACAGGCCCCAGCCGCACCAAAACTACACCGTTTCCCTTTTACGTAAATTTTTGAGTACGTGATGCCCAAAATTAGATCACAGCTCGTCTCTGATGTAGATGCCGGCCGGCCTTGTTATCTTTGCAGCTTCATAGCAACATCACCATTCGATCGCTAAATTATAATACATAATAAACTTCCCCTTTTCTACTGCTTGGGCCTCTGGAGGATGAGATATCTGACCTCGACCTCGCGGCCGGCCGTGTCAACATGTTCAGATCCATGCCTACAGCAAGCTCCGAATGCATGATCGATTGTATCAGGGTTGAGTCCCGCTGTCGTCGCTGTCACAGTCACTATTACCCTCGATGTTGCTATGATACCCACAATGCACTCAATCGTATACTTTCTTGAGGTAATTCTTCTGGACAGATGTAGCGGCTTCGCTAGTAAGAGTGCTGGCATGACTATAGCTCGGTATGGGCCCCGATAGCGATTCTCACCCATCGATAAACTCTATCACGGCGTCGAATCACGACACAGTCTCCTCCTTGACGACAGTTGAAAGCCGACAGCGGTTTGTACTAGCTTTCCCAGATTAGATTTGAATCGTGAATTGCATCCTTCGCTGCCATCTGCTGTCTGCAATGTGACGGGAAATCGACTCCCAACGGCACACAGGAATCGGTGATCTGCTATTCCATGTGCATAAATATTAATATTCTTCGTGTAAACTCTTCATGATCGGATTTTGAACTGTCTCACTGGCAACACACAAGCTCCATGGCTAGTCTGAATCTCGCAGATTATGATGACGTTGCCTAGATACAGATAGTTCATGCATACAATCTTTTATTTCGTTCATTCTCGCAATTGACAATAATGCCTTCCGTATCAATATAATCTGTCCAACATGGATGAAATATATTACCTGTAATGACAAACGTGCACGCGTGCTCCAAACAGGAGTGGAAAAGGGTTCTTTTGCTGCACCCCACATAATGAGCCGCGTCTGGCGCACAGATTCACGATCCAATATTCTCGTCAGTTAGTTTGCTATCCGAGTTTCTTGAAGATTGCCAAAGGCTTGCGTACGACATCTTCTGTGCAGTTCAATGGCCTCGCAGGTTTTCCTCGAAGAACGAGACGCCAACGGCAACTTCTCAAAGGCATATTACGACTCCTACGATCATGACGTGTATAGTCGTACTAACATTGCTGGGATACCTCACTCATCCGCTGGATTAGAGAAGAAGAGGGACAGCTTTGATACTAAGGGGTTTGCTGGCGCCGAAATTATTGAAGTATCGGCTGATGACCGGACTCGTCGAGGGCAGCACTACGTTGGGAGACGACGGAGCACGTCGCGGTTGTTGCGGATTTTACAGTTGTTGATTAGTGTTTTTTTGCCGACTGGTTATCCGGATAGCGTAACGTCGGATTACATTGAGTATGTGCTTCGACGGTGCCAGAGTATATTCACTAATTGGTATAGCTATCAAATTTATGACTCTATCCAGGCTTTTGCTAGTTCTATCTCTACGTTATTAGGAAATCGCGCAATTTTAACATGTACACTGTTCGTTTGAATACGCAATAGGGCATGCTAACGATTCATATAGCCGTCGGCGTCGGCGACAAAGACGCAACAAGCACCTCCGCTCTCTTCATCACAGTAATTCAAGAAACCTTTGGCCGACTTGCGACCATTACGTTTGCTTGGCGGTTCGGCAGCATGTTGGAACAAGAGTGCAAGAAATTTCGGTTTTCGGCAGATCTGGTGGTCAACGCCGGGATTGTCTGTGATTGCTTGTCGCCATATTTCCCTGGGAATCGATCTGTCAAGATTTTGTTATTGTGCTGTTCAGGAGTGTTGAAGGCTATTTGTGGTGTCATGGCGAATGGGTCCAAGGCAGCGTTGACGCAGCATTTTACGAATTCTCAAAAGGGCAGTATCGCCGATGGTAAGTACTAGACATTAAGATCATGAGTCGTCGCTGACGACATCAGTTGCTGCAAAGGACTCGTCGCAGGAGACTGTCATTTCGTTGTTGGGGTTGCTGGTACGTTGACATTTACTGTGTTGAAATTGTATTGCTAACGTCAAAGGCTGGCTCTGTCCTCGTTCCATACATCAATACCAACAGGGAGATATGGACGATGTTGATTATTCTTATCACGATCCATTTGTTCACAAACTATCGCGCAGTCAGCTCCGTCGTGATGGACACGCTTAACCGACATCGAACCAACATTGTCTTTGCTCAACTTATGGACTCGATGTCGCCAGGCATGATGGAATCTGACTTTCTCAATCAGCCTCCCGTCATTCCATCTGTCATCCTCACGCCACGTCAAGTCTCTAATCAGGAACGAATTTTAGAGCAGGATGGTGTCCTGCGATGGGGAAGTCGCGGTGCCGTCATGGGCATCGCCTCGATCGGTACTTTCTCGGCAGTTCGTCGGATTCTTCCGCCTGGCATGAGTATTCAAGACTTGCTGTCTATCTTCGGGCACGGATCAGCTGGGTACGTTCTTTGGTATGAGACGAGTCGGGTGCGAGGACGCCGCAGCAAGCACGTAACCGTCCGTATCGCGCTCATCGAACGGTCAAACGACGACAGCCCGACCAGCGACCTGGCGTACTACGGCCCCAAATCTTCCGAGACCAGCACACCACCTCCATACGGACAGGTCAACACTCGTGAAGTGCGAGCATGGGTGCATGCGCTATACCTGGCTCGTCACGTGCGTGCCTTAAATAATGGCACCGGGGAGTCGAACTCGATCACGTCGGCGCGAGACAATGTGATCCGCACTCTGCACCTCGTAGATGGGCTATTTGGACCGACAGGACGTGTCATAGAGGCCCTCGGCATCCGCGGCTGGGACCTCACAGGCGGCCGGACAATGATAGTGTCGGGTTCGATGCCACGCATGCACGTCCTCGACTCCCTCCACGAGCACGACGAGAAGGGTAAACGTCTAATCACGTGACACTACTGTGGTGCCATAAACTTCAGGACTAGGGCTCCGGTGCCGGATCGGAAAAAGAGATTATGCGCCTTAGTGGCAAATTGTACGAAGATGGCTAGTCACCTGCCGCATTTAGACTAGCAAGGAGGCTGATATTTTCCGGCCGTAAGCCGTCACCGCTATGATTTTGCGGTAACCCTGACGGGGCGATTATTCGCACTCATCGTCCACTCACTTCCTCCCATATTCACACACAAGCCTGCCACGTCGCAAGCATCGAGCATGCCGCGTTTCCGCAGCTCGAGTCGCGCAGGTCTACTTTTACTCGGCCTCAGCGGCCGAGATCACCGTGATCGTGACAAAGAGCCGGCGGCCTGCGCCGACCCTGGTCACGGCCACATTCCAACAGACCCTGAATCTGCCCACGCGGAGCAAAGCCATCACTACAACAATCCGCCAGGATCGAAACGTAGCCATCATGCTGCAGAAATATCGTCGTCGTCGTCGTCATCGGTACGCTCGAGTGTGTCGTCCCAGTCGAATTCAGAGCCTGTGTCACCGATGTATGCGTCAGCGCCTCCACAAATGTCGTATTTCTCCTATACCAGTGCGCCGACGTCCGCACCCTCCGCGAATTCAAGCTGCCTGGCTACCGCGGCGGCTGCGCCCGGTGGCGATCGTACCTCAAAACGATTGCCGACACTCGATGAAGTATTGTCAAACGACGCCGTCTCTCCATTCTCATTAACCGAATTTATCGCTTACCTCGCACAAAATCACTGTCTGGAGACGCTCGAATTCACTATGGACGTCAAACGGTATACGGAGGTCTACGACACTGCATTCACGACGACCATGCCTCCCCACATGACCAGAATTACGGTAGGACACAGATCGTATGATCACCTGATGTTGCTCTGGCACCGCATTACCGACTCGTACATTCGTCCCGACTCCCCGCGTGAGCTGAACCTCCCGGCGAACGTTCGCGACGATCTTCTGTCACTAGCACGGGTGAATGTGCCCCCAGAGCCAGAGAAATTCACGCGAGCCGTATTGGCAGTGAAAGACCTGATGACCGCAAGCGTGTTCATACGGTTCCTGAACGACGCCCAGGCGAGTGCCATTTCTGAAGAGCCGGAACCGGGTGAGATAACGTCGTCTACGTCAGCTATGTGGCGATTCCCGTCATTACATCAGCACCACGCCAGCCACCGACAGATACGGCCTAGCGCGCGGTCGATATCTTCCGACATCCCTCCAGATCCATTGCGGCCGGAATATTTCAGAGCATCGGGGTCTGGTTCGTCGGAGGACGATTCTGGGTATACTCTCTCTGGCAGTGCGAGTCCCACGACGCCTCCGGAATCACCTGGAGTTGTCCTCGATGAGGACTTCAGTGAAAATAAAAGTACTCCTACAGGCTTGGCAGCCACACCCGGAAACAGGTCGAATACTACCGTCACCAACGGGTCGAAGCCGTCTCTAGGTTGGCGCCGTATGAGTAAACGATTCAAATGGCGAAGTGGGAGTTCAAGTGGTGACCAGTGATACGTGTAAATTGTATTGTGCATTTCAATGGGACTGGGCTGTTTTGCGCTGGGATAATCTGATTTTGATTAACGTTGCAATGTCGTTATCATTTTGTTTGATTGATTAGCATTAGACTGGCATATGGATGGGTTTTATATGTGTGATTCGATAGATGTGGGTTTGTACTTGTAAAATAGGCATACGTGTAGCTTCACTATTGCACGGGTGAGTAAAGTGGACGTGACCAGCTACATTTTAGTCACTACCCGTGTAAAACATTCGATTTTATTAAAAACATTTAATTTCTTTAATTAATTCTTGAACTATTATTATCACGCTTTATCTTTCCGTATGGTCGTTGAATGCACCCCAGGTTCCGAGACTGTTGAAAACAGATAAATAACAGTGTCTCCAATCTCGCAACTCATCATCTGGCACGCTCAAACTAATTTTATAACAAAACTCATGAGTCGGATGCAACTTAGTTGTAAGAGAAGACTCACTGCCCACTGCCATCAAACATTGGGGCCTCGCATCCCTCGAATAACGTCTGCCAGTGCTCCCAGTCCATAGGAGATATATCCAATGGCATATACCTAGGGATCAAACTCGGGTCTCTGCCAATGCTTATATCACTCCATTGATGCTCGTTGCCTTGGTCAGGGAAAGTCGCTACTGATTCTCCGTCGACATAATCAGTCCTCCCTTTGGGCACAGCAGTCGATGGATACTTTGGCGCTGACTCTGCTTTTCTCTGTAAATGCAACGCTGAGATGAAACGGGGAGTCGTCAGCTGATAAATTCCCTGCGTATGTTCTGCACTGGCTACCCTCTTCTCCCACGCTTTGACAGCCACGTTCCCAATCGCAAAGTACAATGCGTTTCTCGTATCCGTGATCATTTCCGGATGGTAGTCATAGACCAGATTGACCTGTTGCCAGGCCCTGTCTACCAGTTCCCCTGCAAGTCGAGTGCGAAGTTCACTGAGGATATAGATGAAGGCGTCGAGTTCGAAGAAGACATTGACATGCCATAGGTAACCTTGGATAGACTTGGTTGCATGAGCTAAGTTATCGTACTCGATCATCTTCAGACTAGTTGAGAATAACATGTCCTTCTCACTCTGCGGCATGTTCGCGCCTTTGTCCGGATACTGACGAGGATCATGTGCAATTAGCCTCATTTGACAAACGGCTGTTCTCGCCAAGAGGGACGACAGGAGATGTAGAGGTATCGATGGATCGCAATATCTCAAGTATTTCTGTTCCAAACAATTCTCCAGCTCGTCAATAGCTTTGTCCTTGACTTGCATCGAGACGGCAGTAGCCTTCCAAGACTCAGATTGACGAATGAATACACCAAACTCGTATCTAACAGAGCAGAATAACATTTCAGTAACGCCCGTGTGCTCTGCCGGGAGCTCCTTCATCGCCGGAGACAGGTCGCAGTCATTGATATTTAGTGGGCGAAGAGCCTCAGAAAAATCGTAGGCTTCAAGTCCAGATGCTGCCCCACTGAGCTGTGCGGACCGGTTATCGAGTATGAGGATCTGCCACCACAGTCTCCTCCGTATCTCGGCTTCGAAAATAGAGAGTTTCGAGGAGGCGCTTTCCCTATGAAGACCAATTCTCTGCCCTATTCGCATGGCGATCCCGGCAAGAATCCATAGTGAGTCAGGATCATAGTGTTGGCGTATGGAGAGCTAGAATTATGGATCAGCTACGGACTGAAAATTTGCCTCTAAGAGGACGGTCCTATCCTCAGTAAGAAGAATACCAGATATACGAGATTGAGATTGCAAAAAACACGTATAGATATTTGTCAATTCACGTATAGAAAAGTAGGACTTACAAGGTACAATGTAAGAGCTTGTAAAACCATCAGATTGGCGGTTCTGAGAACCCCGGCATTGATCAGAGCTTGTTGCGTCGCAGTCGAATATCTAGCCAGTAGTACGGATCTAGACTCGCCCATCATGCTTTCGCAGTCCTCATCCCTTAAAGAAACCACGGAGGAATGGTAGATTGCGAACATCAATGCTTCAGTACTACCCGATAATTTGTCCAGACGGCCACTCGCCTCTACAATCAATTGCTGGACAGTAGGCGCATGAAGCAACTTGACAAGAGGATTCACGTTGTCTATGAACGTCTGCCACATTTGCAATATCTGTACCGGCTGTGGATGACTAGAGCTTACGGCATTGTTGATCATCAGCCGACCGAAAAGAAGACTGCCACATTCAGGGTAGTGTCCTGCGAGCGAATCGACTGTCTCATCCTCAGACGAACCCTGATCTATGTATCTGGAGTCTTGAATCTGTAAATAATGTTAGAACAAGCTAACGGGAATCGCTATTGGCGTAGGTGGGAGAAAGTCACCTCGTCGCTCAATGCCGTCCAAGGGTGACTATGATACGAATCAGTTACTAGAACACCACTAGAACACCACGGCGAGGCGTCTGATAAAGACATACCTCTCAATATATCGTGAATTGCCCTGCCCCACGATCATCTTCCCATTGTCTATGCGCGAGCCTGAAGGTCGAGATGCTTTGTGGGTCTCCTTAGTTGCCATGCGTTGCTCATCGGATGGGTTTTCACAATCTCCATCCTCAACTTTCAAGCCATGTTTAATTATCACCTGTTCATACCTCCTCAGCCGGAGAAGAACATCTTCTTCCGGTAGTTTCCGTTTACGGCGACGTGACGTTGCAGGTGTCATACACTCAACACCAGCCTTGATACAACTTGAACATGGCTTCTCCCCATTACACCTTACTTTCCGCTGCTGGCACAAAGCACAAGAGTGCCCGCGAGTAACTTTGGCGACTGATACTATTCGGGATACCTCCGGACCGGGGTCGGTTGAGGCTGTCATTGACATTGGAAGACTTTCACATCTAGGGGTGGATGTGGGGTTAATTGGGAGCAGAGGAGCGCAGAACTTTCGTTGTTACTCAGAGGAAGGCAGAATAATATGCACTTCCCTGCCAGCCTATCGTGGACTCCCGATCTTCGCGCTGTATTGCAACATATATATTCCAAGGATGAAGGACTTAACCTGGCTCCGGGCTCAGGCTAAGTGCAGGTATACGGTACTCTCGGTCCCGAATGCGCCCAACGGGCTCAACGCCCTGGCGCAAACTCCCAACGAGCTTTGCTGCGAGTTTGGATTTCTTGGTATTGCATCCTTACTGACATTGATATTCTGACAGAATATACAAATGTCCACGTGCGATCGTGATTATTTGGAACAGCTTTAGCAATGGACGTTGGAGCGTTGAACGAGTTCGACAACCATTGGTGTGAGAGTACAAGGTACCACATACCCCTGGGAACAGCGGACGAATCATCGCCCTCATTGTCCTCGCCGGCGTGCTCCTTATCGCCTTTAGAGTAATTCAAATGTGGAAACATGACAACGCGACTGTTTGTGCGCGAATTATCAAACATTGGGATGGGCGTGCAGCAAGCTCGTCTCGCAGCTCAGGCTGTTCTGGCGAAGAAGGATGTCTCCATCGGCGTTTCGCTCATATTCTTTGCTCAGTCACTCGGGGGTGCTATTTTCGTCTGCGTGGGTCAATCGGTTTCTCCAACTCTCTTGTCACTGGCTTGAAACAGATTTCTGGAATTGATCCGATGAGATCATATTGGCCTCGGGAGCTACGGAGCTTAGGCATGTGATTGCGCCGGAGGACTTCGCCGCAGTGCTAGTGAGTTAAATGGAGTGGAAGAATGTCAAGGGCGCTCATAAGACACCTACTGAGGCAGCTGGTGGTAACGAAAATCCTTGATTGATTTCAGTATAGATGTTCAGGCAGTATAGTTGTCACATTATCTAACCTAGAGTTTCTGTTCTCCTCGCACTACTGTACATTCACTCTACCCAACAAATGCTATATAACTCTTGATAACAACATATATAAACTAAAGCATAGGTATATAACTCTATGATGGCTCTACGGGTGTGGCTGTCCCAGACTCCGTCTTCGCATCTTCAGCGTCGGTCGCAGCCTCAGCCACTCTCTTCTTTTTCTTTTCCTCCTTCCGTTTCTTCTTATCTTCTTTCTTCTTCTCAGCCGCGTTGTCTTTCATCTGCGAGCCACCGCCAAACTGGGCACGCCAAATTTCTTCCTTCTTCTCGTCAATCCGGCTGAATAGGTACTTCGCCTTGCCAATCATATGTCCCGGCAACAAATCCAACGCAAACTCATCCGGAATTTTGCGAAGCGGCGCGTTGAGTTGATCCACGATTCCCTGCGCTGTGTCGGGCAGGTAGGGGTATACCACTGCCGACAAGACATACACCAAATTCAACCCGACGCCAACAACCACATTTGCCTTCTCGGGCTCCTCCGCGAGCAAGGTGTTATTCATCTTATTCTCCTGCAGAAACAAGTTACCGCGCGCAGAGAGCTGCAATGCTGCCTCAAGACCGGATCGTAAATGGACATTCTTCAATGCGTTGTTGTATTGCACCAGGATAGCGTCCACACTCTCCTTGAACCCGACGTAGTCGATTACCTTTGTATCATAATCAGGAATCTTGCTATCGTACTTTGCGTTCACGAATTTGACGATTCGGTTGACAAAGTTGCCAAGATTGGCTAATAACTCATTGTTATTCCTGAAAATAAAGTCGCGCCATGAAAATATTGTGTCCGCGGTTTCGGGTCGCGCCATGAGGAGATAGTAACGCCAGACGTCAGGGGGCACACCAGTCTCTTTCGCGTTATTGCCAAACACACCGATGTTGCGAGATTTTGAGAATTTGCCACCCTCGTACTGTAGATATTCGGTTGTCGAGATGTGGTGGAGCATTGTCCATGGCTTCTTGGTGCCCAGTTCGGAGGAAGGAAAGACGACTGTGTGGAAAGGCACGTTATCCTTGCCCATGAACTGATATAGCTTCACGTTCTCGGGATTCCTCCACCACCGTCGCCAGCTCTTCGTGTAGTTCGCGGTGATGGAGACGTATCCTATACAAGCATCGAACCATACGTATAGTACCTTCTCCTTGTAGCTCTCTAGCGGTACGGGAGTACCCCATTTCAGATCACGCGTGATGCAGCGAGGATGAAGACCTTCCTTCAACCACGAGTCCGTGATCTGCTTACCGTTTCTGGACCAATGGCCGCTCTCATGTGACTTTTGAATCCACTGCTCGAGTTCCGGCTGCAACTTGTCCAGCGACAGGAAGATATGATTGGATTCACGGGGTACCGGCGAGGACCCATCGATCTTGCAACGAGGATTTATTAGCTCAAACGGATTCAACAGGTTCCCGCACGAATCGCACTGATCACCACGCGCATCGTCATATCCGCACCGCGGACACGTACCCTCCACAAACCGATCCGCCAAGAATCCGGCGTGTTGCTCACAATACAGCTGCGTCATGGATTGCTCTTCAAGATACCCGTTTTCATACAATCCCATAAATATATCCTGCGCAATTTCCGTCTGTAGAGGCGTCGTCGTGCGGCCAAATTTATCAAACTTTATGTTGAACCAGTCGTACACTTCCTTATGGATAACATGGTATTTGTCGCACAGTTCTTGGGGCGTGACGCCTTCCTCTAACGCCTTCGTTTCTGTGGCAGTGCCGTATTCGTCCGTCCCGCAGATGAAAAGGGCATTGCAACCTCGTGCTTTGCAATACCTGCTAAGTTAGTGTCAAGTCATCGGCCTAGCCATATATGGACATACCGAGAAAAAACATCAGCACTGAGAACACTACCAATAATGTTCCCGAGATGCGGAACGTTATTGACATACGGCAATGCAGACGTAATCAGGATGTTGTCCTGGTCCTCTTTGGGAAGACTAGACCTGGTAGTTAGCGCTATTAATCTAAGGTTGAGGATGTGGGGAGCTACATTTCATTAACATCGGGATCGAATTCAATGTCAGACTTAACTTTCACGTTCGCAAGCGAGTCTGTAACAGCGTCCTATGGTAGAAATGTAATATATCAGCCAGAGCTCGCCAAACTTGGTGGATCAAATCGGATACAATATCGACATGCTCCCTATCGTTCCACATGCACTAAATCGAACAAATTACTCACCACAGCAGCGTCAAGCATTTCTGTCAAATCAGTAATTCGTTCTGTTTTAAAATTTTCGCAGTGAATCGAAGGGCCACAGTACGGTTGAGCGTAGTGGTCACGAAGTGCAGAGGTGGTGCAGTGGGTTTCATTTTAAGCGGAGACCGCGATGGTGCAATTAGTCTACAGAGGGTTTCAGGGTAAAATTTGACGATCATCAGTTCACGCCACGGGCTTGGAAGAACTCATTGGAGACTAGCCGATGAAAACGTACCGAATTCGCTAATTTTATAAATATTGTTGTTTTCTTGAGAATAAAAATGGACTTTGAAGACGATCTTTTTGATTCTTTGCTCACGTTAGAGAGCTCGTAAGTCCTGTAATTTGATTCCCAAACTGACTCACACTCACATATCATTCATTCTAGTTTCTACCAGCAAGGCTACGACGAAGGCTTAAACGACGGCTTACGCAGCGGTAGGAGTGAAGGCACACAATTTGGTCTGCAAACTGGCTTTCAGCGATTTGTTTCCGTTGGGATCTTACAAGGCCGATGCCGAGTCTGGAAGGAATTAAGCAGGGCGAATTCATCTTCAAACACAGCGGACGACGTTGTCCCTGTTGGCGGTGGACGGTCTACAAAGCAACTTCAGGTGCTTACCGAACTTGTTACTGGAATTCCAACGGTGAATACGGAGGACGCAGTTGAAGAATATGAAAACCGATTGAAAAGGGCCAAGGCAAGGGCTAAAGTTGTCGTGAGATTATTGAAAGATCCAACGCCTGTTAGATTGGAGGAAGACATTGTTCAGGTGTTAGGCCGAGACGAAGAAGAAATTATTGAGAATGCAACTGGTTTGGAAACGTTAGAGGAGCACGATCATGAGCATGAGGACACCAACGACAGTCGGGCTGCGATGGAAATTGAAATTAGCTGAGGAATATGATACACATTTATTAAAGTCTATTCTACATGTGCTACTTGCTACCGCGGAACGAGCTGCCCGTTCGCTATCACCCCAGACGAGACTCCGAGCTCACCCGTCATCCACGCCGGTAATTTCGTCTCGTCGACGAGTCCTTTACGAGCTAGTAATCGTATTCCTTCAAAGACATGCGACCCTTCGAACAAGATCCGGACTTTAGGGGTGAACGAATCACCAAATTCTTCGTCGTCATAGTCCTCTTCCAGTCTAAATTCGACGTGATCCAGTGCAGTTTCGGCGTCCACGCCCTCCTGATTGTCACCGCGATTCTCCACGTCAACGTCGATATTCTCCGTGCGCACGCCAAACCGTGCATCTATCGTTTTCATCCGTTTCCGCTCTCCTGCTTCGTTGTCTTTCTCATATTCTTCCAGCCGGGCAAGTTTATCTGCAACAACAGCTTCTGCAGACGCCAATGGCGACACATCAACCTCGTCATTAGCGTAGACGCTCCATCCACCAAGGGCAGTGGCAGTTCTAGACGTCGTGCGAAGTTGTACTAAAGACGCCAACGAGCGTGCGGTTAACGACGAGGACTCTAGTTGAACTTGGTAACCTGGTGTCGACAACGCCGTTTCAATGCACTGTATTTTAATTAATACAAAGTACTTAACTCCTCGCTCGTGAAGAATAGCACACCTCCCGTAGAATTTTCTGATATGGATTCAAAAATGGCGTATGGAAGATACATTGTGCAGAAGTGGGGAACGCACAAAAGTAAGTATGTCGCGCTGTTGGCATTTTTGTGACACTTGCCGCGAATTTTGCGCCAAATTCGTGTAATTGGACCCGTAGGAGAACCACTGGGAGTGTTGCGTGTTGAATGATGTGGATGTGCTGCGGTAATGTTAATCGTGACATCAAAACTGAGGGTGGAACGTACACTCCCTATTAGCGATTTGAGTGATCTTTGGAGGCATTTCATGAATACTGGAGCGTGGAATATTGGAATTCCTGAGGGTCGTCAGCACAGGCCATACCCGACCACATTATCAAACCCACTTTCGTTGGAGTCGTTGTACGTCGATATGATCTGCACTTTCGATGCGGTCCATTTTTGTGATAACGGCCGATCAAATATATCTACAACAGTTAACTAGACGCCAGACGAGACCACCAAAAAAACATACTTTGGAACTCAATATCCGCCGCTTGACGCATATTAAAACCGCGAAACTACCCATCAGCATACTTCAAGCGCGCAATGTAAAAGCATACTCACCCAGTCTACATACACCATTCTCTCCACAATTGCCCGCTTCGGCGTGCCTTTGAGTTGATAATTCGAATACACATCGCGAACGTCCAGGATATACTGCAATACTACCTCTGGCTCTAGTTCTTCATCACCGACACGATGAGGTTGACAGAGCGGCACGTTACCAAGCCATCCTAGCGCGAGCTCGACCAGCGAGTCTCGCGATAGCCGTAGGAGAATGTTAGAATGAGATCCAGGGGGCAGTGCTATGGAGTCGTCTTGCATGTTAACGACAGGCGCAATCGCGTAGTTATCAAGCAAGCTTGATTAACGCATTGTTTTGTTGTTGGCTTGTTGCCCTTAATAGCGCCGCACAAGGCACGTGAGACAAAACCACGCCTAGAGACACTCCTGATCCGCCAAACCCTGCCAGAGTTACGGCAGAAAGTTCGCGCTCGACATTGGCATTGAAATTACGTCACACGTATACATCGCAAATCTGCCACTGACTAGTCGACAACTGGACAAATTCGATCAATTTTTTCTGGCAGAGGCGAGACACCGTTTCGATAACCGTTTATATAATGAATGCTCTCTCTTAATCCTTGTATTAAATTGCTTCATATTAAAGATGTCGACATCTAATTTCCTCGCAATTCCGCTCCGTCGGACAGATCATATCGGTCTGACACCCGCGATTTCTGCCTATATTGAGCAGAGCTATGATCAGCATCCGGGTATGTTCAAGAACGATATTGCTGAGCTTGAGCGGCTACGGAATAATGTTGTGAATCCTGAAATTCGGGCGTCGAGCGCTACAAATTTGACGAGGTATGTTGGGTACGAGGGAGGCGAGGAGATGATACTCACATATGTAGGTACTTTATTCAGCTCACGTTTTTGTCGTCGAAATTTCCGGCAGATGTAAGTCCCATAATTGCAGATATGAGGATAGTGAAGAAAAGCGGAGATGCTAACTATGAGGATGCAGATTAAAGTAAACTTCGTGTGGTATGGAACACTAGGTTACGCCACGTCCGCATCAGTTTCCCACAATGACCTGCAATTTGAACGGGCAAATATCCTGTACAACCTTGGTGCAGTGCATTCGCAACTCGGCTTCGAAGAAAACCGGTCTACCGGTGACGGTCTCAAACGCGCGTGCCAGGCATTCCAACTCGCAGCCGGCTGCTTCGCATACCTCAAGCAAAATGTGAACCCGGAAATGCACATGAACCCGCCCGACGACATGTCCGCAGCGACGCTCGACGTCTTGATGTACCTGATGCTCGCACAAGCGCAGGAGTGTTTCTGGCAAAAAGCAGTGCTAGACAACATCAAGAACTCGCTCGTTGCACGTCTAGCCCATCAAGTCTCCGACTACTACGCTCAAGCTCTAAATTCTGCCATGCGCACGGCAGCGATAAAATCAGAATGGATCCACCATTTTACGTGCAAAAAATACCATTTCGAAGCTGCGGCACAGTACCGCGCGGCCTCGGACTGTTTGTCAAGCGGGAAGTACGGCGAGGAGCTCGCGCGGTTAAAGGCGGCGCAAGATGCATGCGCGCAAGCACTCGCTGATGCAAAGTACGTCGCGAAGGCCGTCGCGGATGATTTAAATGGCCTACAAGCGAAGTTGAAGTCGGATTATGCACGCGCGGAGAAGGATAATGATATGATTTATTTGGCTCCGGTGCCTGCTACGAGCGCATTGCCTGCAATAAAGGCGGCGTCGACGGTGGAGGCGTTGGTGCCGAGGGAGGTTGAGAAGCCGATGGACGCGTTACAAGAGAAATACGGGCCGCCTTTGTTTGCAAAGCTGGTCCCTTTTGCAGCGCACCAGGCTGCGAGCATATACGTTGATCGGAGGGATACGCTCGTGCTCAAGCTCATTACCGCGAAAATGGACGCGCTGACGAGTCAGCTCCACGATTTTCTCACTCGACTTGGATTACCTGGCTCATTACAAGCTCTGGAACGTCCGGTCGGATTACCGCCAAGTCTTGCCGCCCACGTGGAGGAGATCCGTGCTTCTGGAGGCTATGGCGCATTACAAGCCGCTATCGAGGACGTCCGGAACTTATCCGCTGTCGACTCAGCTATATACTCCGCTGTCGCAGACATTTTACATTCCGAACGCAAGGAAGACGACGAGCTCCGTGCGCGCCACGGAACAAACAACTGGCGGCGAGCGCCTTCCGTGGAAGCTGGCGGTGAGCTGTACAAGCAACTGGATAAATTCGGCGGGATAATCAGAGCTGCTGCGGAAAGCGATGAAGTTGTTCGCGGGAAGTTTAGGGAGAGTGAGAGTACGTTCAGAGTATTGAGCAGGGATTTAAGGGAAATTGAGGATTTTTTGCCGAAAAGTGCTGATGTGTCGAGGATCGATCCTGAACTTGAGCTTCGGAGTTCCGAACTTCGTCAGAAGATGAACGAGGTTTCGAAGATAGAGTACCGGCGGCGCAAATTCATCGAGGACGTGAAGGAAAAAGCGAAGAACGACGATGTGTCGGAGTTAGTTTTACAAGAGACCGCGCGGTTGGAGAGGCTGGATCCACTTGGCAAGATCGAAGCCACCCAGTTTGAAAAATTATTTACTGAACGATTGAAGATGTACGATGACGACAAGAAGCGTGTAGAAGACGAGGCCGACATGCAGACAGGACTACTGACAGACATTGAACTCGCAAACATGGACTTCACTGCCTCGCTTTCCAAATCCCGAGGGCAAACAATGTCGGACCGCGAACGCGCCTTGCAAACGCTCGAACTGGGGTACTTCAAATATCAAGAACTTATGAGCAACCTCGAAGAAGGGCGCAAATTCTACAACGATTTTTCGCGGCCACTGACGCAGTTTCAAGATGAGTCCAATGATTTCGTGTATGGTCGCCACGTCGAGGCGCGGGAGTTGGAGGGGGACATCGCGGCGCAGTTTGATAGGATGACATTGGGGCGGACCGAGAGTCCGTTGCCTGCTCCACGGGCACAGGGACTGCCGCCGCCTGTATTGAGTAACAATAATGTGTGGAATCCTAGTCATGGCATTCAGTTTGGGAGGCGGACTTAGCATTGTAGAGTAGATACATTGGCATTAGTAGCTATTATACCTACTAACTATACACTATTGACTAGCAATATTACAGCAACTCTGAATTCCAAACGTATGCTACCAACCGCACCAAATATATGGCTTATAACCTATTGTAATGTATTATGTATAACACCAACCACATTGGTGGCTGTGACGCTTTGGTACAAATGCTTAACCTGAGAGTGGCGCAGTTGTGACGGTGGAGGTGTCGATGGTGCTAACAACAGACAAAATTGGCACTCAGTGCGGATAATGAAATCTACGAATCAGGAAAGCGTATATTGTATAGTCTGATAATATTCAGTCTATGTGCGCAATGCGAACCGACAACTTAGAACTTAATTGGACAGCTTTCGTCAGTGATGGGGTTAAGTTAGCATATGCGGCAGACGGCAGCTGATTTAACGAGCATGGACGGGCACACGGTCCACGAGCCAAATCTCTTGACAGGAACCGAGTCGAGGGTTGCGTCATCGAGTCGAAGGATTCTGGTTCGCCATATACGTTCAGACAGATCAGTGAGCCTTCGATCGAATCAATGAACAGGACACAACCAGTCGTGCATCGCCGTCAGGTCGCCAAGATTATATATCTGCTTCGAGATTATCTAGTCATGACTGATGTCGTGATCGAAGGTGACCAAGTCCACTGCCCAAGCCAATTGATCCATCCGCGACACAATACGATAACGATAACAGAGTACACGTATATTTTGCACCGTTATGCGTCTCGTCGCTCTTATGATAGCACTAAATAGCACTAATCAGCTTATTAATCTTATCCGTCGATATCGAAAGTCAAATTTGATGGAAGCGCCTCTCGACAGTTGTGGTAGCTATTAGCCGGTATAGGGAAGTTCCTTATTCTGCGCAAGCCAATACGGAGTACACACATAGAATTATTTCAGATGAATTCGTGCGTCTAATACCATGATAATACTGCCCGTATCGGTCCCAATCAGCCGCCGGTAACGCGTCAATCGCGACTGAAAAGTATGTCTCCGGCGCCTCTCCGTGTTGATAGCTACTCAATTGCCATTTACACGACGTTAATGCAAAGAAACTCTAGTATTAAATAAATACATACATTCTCCCATTGTTCACGACAGTGGTCGACACAATTGCACTGTGCACTGGGCGATTACAGATAGCGTTGTCGTTGTCTTGGGTCGTAAGTGCACTTGTAGACGTTGACAGAGATTCTCATACGTCATACTCCGCTATCTTTACGAGGCAGACGCAAATCTATTTTTTTATGTCTATTGCAGCTCTATCTTTATATGTTAATTGTTTAAACTGTAATAAACCATTCCTGAAGCTGTAATTAGGTGCTGTTGTAGTGGAGCGGACGTCGCGGTTAGGGCTCCAAACGCCGCACAACGCTGGACGAAAAAGGTTTTAGCTCCGTTCGCAGATACAATAGTTAGCAGTCTCCTTCGCCCATCACCACCACTGTACTCACGACTCCTTCGTCTCTCCTCGTACGCAACTCCCTTCGTAACGCGCGGCCACTGTGTGGGTGGTCCTTCAAATCCAACACTTGCACCGGACTAGACAGTACCGACCAGCGGCGCAATGAAAGCCGGTAAGCATCTCGCATCTCGTCCACATAAGCGATACGAGTCTAAAATACTCGGTGACCGCTCCGCACACGACGTCGAGTCCCCTACCATTCCGTCCTCGGATACCAAAACCTCATCAGCGTCAACAGGTTCCGGTGCCGCGCCCTCGCATCTTACCCGTATTATATCCGCATGCTCGAGGTGCCGGTCCCGCAAGACGAAATGCGACCAAAAGTTTCCGTCTTGCTCGGCTTGTTCCAAGGCTGGTGTTGAATGTGTCGGTCTTGATGCTGCGACTGGCAGAGAAGTTCCGAGAAGGTGTGTTTGACGACTGCAGCACGGTTCGGGGAATACTGACAAGAATAGTTATGTTGCGCATCTCGAAGACAGAGTCGCATTCCTCGAAATACAATTACAGAACCAAGGCATTCCTGTCGATACAACCGACACCTCGCTACGACGCGCACAAATAACGAGCCTCTCTCAAAGCGACGCCGCCGCGAACGGGGCGGTGGCAGTCGTTCCTGGGGTTGACAGGCAGCCGGCCAAAGATGTCGATTCGCTTGTCTCGACTGTCGGACTTGTCTCGATGAAAGGTTCCAGTACTCTCAGCTCGCCATCATTTCTAGGATTATCGTCCGGTATCTCGTTTGCGAGGCTCATGTTTGCGGCAGTAAAGCTTCGAGGGCAGGATGTGCCCTCTTCTGCAATGTCTATTGCGTCGTCTGAGCAACCCGACTTTACTATCCAACATAAACCGGTCAAGATCCAACCAGCGCCATTGCCGCCTAAAGAAGTGGCTGAGACGCTACTTGAGGTTTTTTTCAATCAGGCGAATGCGCAAATTCCAATATTCCACAGAGGGGATTTCATCCATTCGTATTTTGAGCCTGTCTACGGTCCGTACTCGCTACAGACCAAACTCGCCAACATCAACAACGTTCGCAACGACTCTGTGTCTTCGCAATCGAGTATTCCGTCTCCCGCTGAAGCCACTAAATCTCCCGCCACGACAACAGTAAAGACAGAATTCACTCCATCAGCAGACGTACGAGATGCGGCTGAAATATCGACGCCTTACAACGCACAGTTTAACGGTCATGCGCACAATCCTACGAATGGAAACATACACGAGCACGCGGCGAATTCACCGGAGACACTGCGCGCGCTGTATTTCCTGAATTTGATATTCGCAATCGGCGTCGCCGTGCACCAGCAGCAGTACCCCGCTCTCCTCTGCGAGTCCTACCACGCGGCCGCAATGAAACACATCGAGCCTGTATTTGCGTCGCCAGATCGTCTCGAGTCATTGCAGGGAATTATTCTACTCGGACTGTATTCTATTATGCGTCCCGCGGTCCCCGGTGTGTGGTACGTTCTCGGGGTTTCGCTCCGGCTATGCGTTGATCTTGGCCTTCACGTCGAAGGCGGCGTCAAATCATGGAGCGGTACAAATATTACGCCGAAAAACGGCCAAGGTCCAATCAAAGAGGGCGACGCATTCGACGCACGTACGCTCGATCTTCGACGTCGATTATTTTGGTGCACGTACGCGATGGATAGACAGGTGTGCGTGTATCTTGGCCGACCATTTGGAATTGCGGATAATAGTATCAAGGTGCCGTTCCCGAGCGATCTCGATGACGTGTTCATCACCTCCGATGGAATAATGAAGCCGCCTGAAGACACGCCGCCGTCGTATAAGCAAGTTGCTGTTCACATTTTTCAGATCAGACGCCTCCAGTCAGAAGTGCAGACAATCCTGTACGAACGTGCGGAACTTCCCCGCCGGTTTGCGACACTCAAGGAATGGCAGACGAACATGGCGCGACGGCTCGAGGAATGGCACAACACGGCGCCCAAATCCGCAAAGGACATGAATTGCAATTTTAATCTGTACTTCCTCGACCTGAACTACCAGCAGACACGACTCCTTCTACACGGTATTTCGCCCGCCATCCCGCGTCCGTCTGTCGAAGCATTTTTCATCATCGCGGATGCTTCCGAGAAGGTTATTCGTGCGTATAGACAACTACATCGTGAGAAGAATATCAATTACACATGGATGGCTGTTCATAATTTATTTATGGCCGGGACGTCGTATTTGTACTGTTTATATCACTCCAAGGAGGTCCGGACCCGAACTAGGATGGATGTAATTGATTTTAATACGATGGCGTGCATACATGTTCTCACCGCCATGGTGGACAAATGTGATGCGGCGTCGGGATGTAGGGATACATTTGAGCTCTTGACGGCTGCGATATTACGGCTGTGCTACAACGAGAAGGCTGCGGCTGGAGAAATCGTTGCGCCAGTGGGTGGAGTCATCGCGGACGGTGAGCCTAGAGCCGGTGGAGCGAGGACCGTCACGCCTCCAATACCGCCGCCTATGCCACCACCTGCGAAGCGGTCGAAACGATCCGCGGGATCATCACGCAGTTCGACGCAGCGGTCGCAGCAGATTGAGATGCCGAGACCGATATCGACGTCGCAGCCCTATCCGACGCTGTACAACAACAGTGCGCCTATGGAATTCCCAAGTGGGTCGCCCCCTGTTGTGTCTCCTTCTCCGCTCGCGCCGCCGAATATGATAGATGCGTCCATGCAGCCGGTTGGTACCCCCGGTTCGCAAGCCAGTACACCGGCGTCGACCACGTCGACAACAGAATCAGTGAGGACGACTGGCCAAGGCGGCCTCTCGCCGTTTGCGTCGTTCGAGTCGAACACTTTGCAGTGGATGACAGAAATGGAGCCCGACCTGGACGAAATTTTCCGCACCGCAGCCGAAATCCAAGCCGTGCCACCGATGCATGGGAACTTCACCCATCCGGTGGCGTATTCCGGCAACATTTCAGGTAACACGCAAGGAGGCGGCTATGCGTACCAGTTCAGTCCTGGTGCCGCTGTGCAGCACCAGTTTCCCAATGGCCAGAATTTTGGAAGCGTCGAGGGCCCTCCGTCGGGCGTTACTACTACATCACCAGTGGACTCGTCCGTGTCGTCCCAGTCTGCGACTGTATCGCCCGGTGGCACAGCACGCTGGCCGCGGCCTTCGTTTCCGAGCTTGCCGGTGCAATCGTATGGTCTCCCTCAGCAACAGCAGCAACAGCAACTATTCGACGACGAGTACGACGGCCAGCGAATCTACGAGATGATGTACGAGTTACCGTCGGCATCTATCTGGGACCAATTTTTCGCTGTGCCGGGAAGCGCTAACTTTGCGTCCGTTGCAGGTCCGGGATTTGGGGGATTGGGAACGTCGAACAGCAAAAACGGAAGTCCCATCTCTGCACAGCCGCCACCAGCAACAGGACCAGCTCCAGTGACGTCTATGCAGGCGAACGCGAATGGCCACGGTGCCGGATATGGCATTCCCCCATATTTTGACGTGAGCATGCGGGGATAAATTAACTCGAGCGTCGGTATGGGTTATTTTGGTTTCGATACTATTTTTTTGATATTTTGAGTTTGGGAAATTGTGACTATATATTGGATTGGGTGTTACTTGGGGCTTTTCTATTTATTTATAACGGAAGTCATCCTATGTAAAGTTTACGCATTGGTATCGTCTCTCGATTTTATTGTTGTTTTTGGTTTTGGACATGTTGGATTTGCATAGGATTTAGTTTGTGGAGTGAAGTATTAGATTTGAATGACGTTTGATTGATTGGATATGGCGTGTACAATAACGAGTAACGGCTTATTATATTCTACAATATAACACACAACACATAAATCTGGATCAGCTTCTCATGTGATTATAAAATGCATATTCAAATAACGCCCCGGATCATATCCTATCTTCATAACCATTAATATCCATCACTCTCGGCCGCAACTCCTCCTCAAAAGTCAATATGCTCCACCCCGTGACCCTACCTGCCACGGCCCTCTCTCATCCTGTCGCCCCTAAACCCGTTTCACAGCAGCCTTTCACAGCAGCCAGGAACATCGTTCTCACGACGACTTGATCAGGAACCCACGGCTTGATCACGGAAAGCCCATATAAGAAGTGCGCCAACCAGTGCAAGTGCGACAAAGTAGGCTAGAATTCGCCGGAGTGCTTTAGATTTGAAAACGTCGCTGGCCGTCGTGCGAGTGCGGGCCTGGAAGTAGGGGGAAGACGAGTATGTTTGTGATGGTTGGAATCTGTTCATGGCTGTCAGGTTCCGACAATGGCAGCGATGTAAATTATAGACTTCGATTGCAATACACTTCAATTATGAGTCGTAATAATATCTGCACTGTGGTTTTCAAATACTCGCGAGATCATGCAGGGAGTAACCGGACATGCTTCGAGCGGCTGCGGCATGCTCCTGCGGCGCGCGGCGCTGCGGCGGCGATGTTGACTGACGGCAAAGTTACATTCGAATTGTGAAATTGCATATTGTCTACAGATGTGTCTACAAAATTCACTAGAGTCAATGTATTCCCGTTGTTGTCTTTCATTCCTTGCAATTATTGCACCTGTCAGCAGAGCCCTATCGTACAACGACGAAAACTGAACAGCCAACATTGTCTCGAAGCCGATTTTTTGTCTCTAAGCCGATTCCAGGACGTATTAGCGTAATTGACACTGCAGGCCGTGCTCATTCTTAGATCTCGGCTACGATATGGGAACTTGACTGCCAAGGATTTAACAGCAAGATTTGTATTACTCGCAGTACTTGGAAGATTTGTTGCTCGACCTGGAGATACTGTCTGTCGTGCTGGGCTACGACGAGCATTGTGCGAACTACTCGAGCGCTATTCCTAAGCCCTTGCGCAGTAGATACGTGCCT
This sequence comes from Lipomyces starkeyi, assembly GCA_018804115.1. Classification (NCBI taxonomy): domain Eukaryota; kingdom Fungi; phylum Ascomycota; class Lipomycetes; order Lipomycetales; family Lipomycetaceae; genus Lipomyces; species Lipomyces starkeyi. The sequence goes on from JAGJTG010000012.1 coordinate 546,743, forward strand.
TATCATGAAAGTGTACATGTGAATGATTGTACTGGCGAATCCATGCCATCAAAATGCCGCATTCCCCGATCCTCCTTGTTCTGTGTATTCTTCTCTTGGCCTACACCTTATGTACCGCGGTTATTGCCCTAAAATCCTGTTCGTGAAATTCACGGTTGACCAGAATCCTTTTCGACAACTCCTTTTCGACAACTGGGGAACGCGTCGCGTCCTACAGCGCTAGACCTTAGTCTTGATTCATCGCACCATTAACTCATGTTCAATTGCCTCTAAGTTGTTTCGCCCGGCTTGACGGATGTCGCGAGATCCTTTGTATATCTGAATCGTGGCGGCCGCGAATCAAATATCAAGATTGCGACACACTCAGGCAACCACATGTTGTACGGTAGCTGTTAACTTGTTGGCTATTTGTATTTGGATATTATTGATATATAATCATTGTTATAATACACAACTTGACGTCGAGCGGTAGTCAAAACTTGTTCTGAGAGTAAGGCTTTGCAAAGGTCCATGAAATTCCGAGAAATATGACTCGGATACTTACACGCGATCGACTGTGGATCTTCATTATCCACTTCTTTCATCACCTCCACTATCGTAAAGCATGCTCTCACATTCATCAAACTCGATGTCCTGAAAGGTTTCTTCATTTCGATCTATATCATCATCTCCGTCAAACGGCCAAAGTGACATATCTTCGCTAAACAGATCAATTAATCTCGGTTCAGAAGTCACGGACAACATCGCGTCGCTGTTGAGCCTAGGTCCGTATTCACTATTATTAACGGAGTTGGCTTCTGACAGCATGGTATTTGTGAGAACGGAAATGCTTGATGTTGGAGTTATATCTAAAAATTGTTCCTGCATATATGCACAGGTCAGTATAGATTGAGTTGACTTGCGAAAATAGTACTACCAGAACCATGGAGCCTAGATACTTCCGTTTCAAAGATGTTGTCATGACTGTCCACAAATCCCTCAGAATTGTTTCGCGGTCGGGATTAATCTTTTCCTATCCAGATCATTAATAACCCATTAGAATCGAACAGGTGCCCAAAAACCAGAACCTGCGAGGGAAAGCGAGATTGCCTGCGGCGTAATATGTTAAGGAGAGAAGGGACGATTATGGTGTCGAGTAATTTGAATCTGTCTTGTATTGCCTAATCCAGGTATCAGCAGATATACTCGACCAAATTTTGAGTAAATTTTGCAGAGAGTAGGATTGGATACCTCTGCATAGCCCGGACAGAATAGGAGTGGCATCTTAGGCGCGAGTTTACTGAGGATGATATTGCGCAACGATCTATCCGCTAAACCTAGCATTTCAGTAATTAAAGGCCCGCACTTCGCATCTACACGCTTTTTTGGATTTGCTGCGGAGACAGGAACGTGCTGGCGGTGGAACGTGAATGATAGTGATATACTGCGCAACGGGACAATGAGGAGTGTGGTGGAGTGTGATGAAAAGACTGCGTTGACTGATAGTGAAGCGGGTGCAAATCGCACTGGTGATAAGTTAGTATGGCGTATATTGCCATCTATTGTATTGCGCGTACGGTTGAATTCGGCGGTCAGTGTTGATGATGGTGAATAATGAGGATTATTCGGGATCATCAGTATCGGCTCCAGCCTCACTGACGTCCAAAACTATCAAGCACAGGATTAGGACATACATCAGTCAATTCCATATCGTCGGATGGCGAAGTACTTTTGACCTTGATATCGACATTGCAAAGGTTTCCACAAAATCAACGGGATCCTGCGCCATTGTGTCTGGTTCGAACTCAACAGTAACGCGAATCTAATTCCAATGTCAGCTAGCGAGGTTAATTGATCAAATATTATAAGCTGTAAAGCTGACTTTTGTGTAAGGTGCTAAAATCATCGTTGATCGTTCCCAATTCTCGCGCCAGGATTTCGCATCGCGAGTCGGAGGGTCTGTCATCCATGAAACGTCGACCATTAAACAGACTTCGTGCAAAGTGTCCTTCTGACTTGGAGGCGAGGCCGAATCTTGAAAACGTGAAGATAGGGTCAGACGTTCAGGGACACGGAAATGCGATGTATATGGTGCCATATTTATCGTTGGAATCTTTCTTCGTGTCGGGCGCGTCACGACTCACGACAAGAATAATCCAAAGTTACGGACGGTTCACGTTAAGCTTTATCAAGAATAATTATTTCCTTATCAGGTAAATTGCATTGTGGACGAAATCCTCCTCCTCTACGCGTCTGGAGGATCACGTTACCTGCGTTCGCGTCATCACGCGCACCTACCGCTAGAAAAACCTGAGCTGGACGTCGAACCCGATCAACGACGACTTCTAGATCCACAAGACCTCGTCAAGGGAAGATATTGCTGTGGGTGCTCACCTTCGTATAAGACTGCGCGTGCGGATTATTCACGCGTGTATAAGGTCCTAAGAAGTTTGCTGGGGCCGGCAACTTTGGTGAGAGTTTTGTATTTGATCTTGCATATGATCTCCATTGAAGAGGTTACGCGACGGTCTACGTGTTTTGGAAAGCTGAGGCAGTAGACCGATTCTATAACGCATAAATAGACGAGCCACTTTATAATGGCTTCGGAAAATGACAAAAATGCGATGGACGAGGAACTTCAGCGAGTGAGTGCGCTCGTAGAAGAAAGCCAACGGCGGGATGATCCTGGATTGCAAGAGACCGCTCTTCAGGATAGTTTAGCGTGAGATGACACAATTTTTGGGTGGCATGTAGTTCATCCGGGTTAATGATTGTAGGTATCTTATGAAGTTGCCGAAGACGTCACATTTCTTTTGTAACGAGAAGAGACGGGTTCTGGCCGTTAACGCACTCCAGATGTTTGCGTTCCCGCCTACGCCTGAATTAGATTGGTTAAAAGCGACTATGGGACGGCACTTGAACCAGTGTTTTCTTTGCGTGAAAGCGTACCAGAAGGCCAAGGTGCCTCTCATAAGCCGGTTTTTAGAGCTGGGGTAAGTACATAATGTACACCCTCCTGGCTCTGCTGCTAACATGCGTAGGTTTGACAAAGAGAATATAGACGAGTTCATGCATTTACTCAATGCATGGGACATTGATCGTCTAACTGCGGCTCTCGAGCCGTCCGCCGCCAAATGTCGCGAAGCGATAGGGGCAGGGAAAGCTGTCGACGGGAAATCGATACAAGACTGTTTCAACGCGCTATACGAATGCCTGTACGCTCCTACTTTGATCACAGAATCTACTCCGCTATCCGCTGCGTTTCATTCCGTGTTTCTAGGTGTGCAGGCAGGTGGTAGATTTTTGCGGTTGTCGAAAGAAATCGTGCCCGCTATGATATCGTTCTTGTTTCTCAGGGGCGAACCAGAACTCGTACGTTGGGCGGAGAAATCGATTGGATTTTTGGACAAGAAAGTCGGCGAGATGGATTTTGATCCGTGTAACAGACTCGCGTATCATAACGCTGTCGGCCGGTATCTCGCTTCAGCTCCGACACGGACTGCTGAAGACGTGACATTCTTTTGGAAAGCAATGCACCGCGTGCTCGGTTCACTGCACAAATCTGTGATTTTGAATCATTGCTGCGGGAATAGCAGTGGCGGTTCGGGGTCGCATGAGGATAATATCGTCAAAATGGCATGGCTCGATCTACAAGCTTTTCCGGCGTGTTTTCCTGTTCTGTTACCGGTATTTGGGACTTTCTTCGGTTCTATGGGTGGTGATGTGTGGCCTGCATCCACACCGTTTATTCCAACGTCACTGTTGGATATTGTGCTTGGATCGGCCGGAAACATTGCCTTCGAGAATGCGTTACGAGCAGTGGCGACACAAGATCTGAAAGCGATGGAACTATTGAATTGGGTACAGCCATTTGTGGAATCTTTATCTGGCTCAAATAAATTGAAGTGCAGTGAAATCCTGGCGTCACGGTTCCTTGGAAAGTACCAAGATCCTGTCCAGTTTGGCACGACAAATACGGGGTTAAGGATACAATGCTTGTTAACGGGTTTGCATGTCCTCAACAGCTTGCTTGATTTTGGACAAGTCGATACCAGTGGCATGGTATTCCGCGTGAATAGCAATTCAGTGGACAAATTAATGCGGCGGGAGGCGAGAAAAGTTGCCGAGACCTATGCGAGTTTGATAATAGAGACCGCGATTGACAATGGGGCAGACTCTGCACTTGGTACGGCCGCGCGCAACGTGCTGGATGCGTGCATTGTATTGGATTGTGTGTCCACAGCTGATGAAAGTGAAGTCATGACCGATGAGATTTTGACTTCTGCAGTAATGAAGCAGCGTGATATCACGCAGATAGTGTTGACTGCGGCCGAAGACGAGGCTGCGGTCGCAGAGCTTGGAGTTAGTGGCGACGGGGCATCATTACTTTGCTATGGCGATGGAATGTGGGAGCTACTTAAAGAGAAGATGCCATACAATGACATTGAGTTTGCAAGATTTGTTGTAAGATCTATCGCCAAGTCCAGGATATATTTGGCGGAGCCGTTGGATAGTATGCGCATGCCGAGTGCGACGTCTGCGGGTACCTCATCGAACAAAGCTTCCATGAAGCTCATATCTCTCAAGGTAAAGAAATTCAATGCTTTGAGCACCAAAATCGATGGTGTTTTAACTGCTGTTGCGAACCTTTTGCAACACATTAGCGATTTCGGTGCCGACAAGCTGCGGAACGAGTTACTCATTGACGAGAAGACTGTGGAAGTCTTACTATGCCTCTCGCTCTCGGCGCATAGCGGTCTTTCTCGGTACAGCCTCGAAATAGTAAAGCAGGCATACGACGCTTCAGGGCGTTTGGAATGTCTGCGAGGCCTATTTGGATCAAATCCGGCGCAACTGCTCAGAGCGTATGTAGCAACGATCAAGCACACAGGCGCTGTATCAACCCTTTTTGGTCTCGGTGCGGTACCCCGCCTTGTGCGAACGACAATGGACGTCGCCGCCCTGGTATTTGATCCTCGAGACGGCTACGTCGCGACTCATAATAGCGCGATCCCGGATACCGACGTGAGAACAGCTGCGCATGCATTCTGGACTGCAGTTTGGCGTGCATTGAACTATATTTTTAAGCGAACACTTACCTGGGCTCGTGCCTATCCCAAAGACATTATGGTAGATTACATGCGAGATGTCCTCGATCTGAGTTCTACTCTATTCGAAAACATACAGCTTCTCGAGCAAGCGCTTACGTCCACATCGATGGAATCACCCGTCGTTGACCTCCAATCACTCTCACCTAGCAAGCCAACGACCACTGGTCTAGATTTACTAAGCTCGTTAATTGAGCCACTTCGTGAAATGTGCCCGTGGTTACGACTGTCGGATGCAGCCTTGCTAACAGTTTGCGTGCGATTGGTCTGTGAGATTCTAAACCGATTTGCGAAAGCCAAAGTCGAAGTTCCCAAGTATATTCTCAAGAAACTTGAGAAATTATCGCAGCAGACTGAACACCATTATAATAATCTGACAGATGCGCAGTGCTATGATCTCGTTATTGCGCTCAGTTTGTTTGACGAGCAGCCGGTGGAGAAGACAAAGAGCGAGAGTCTGGATACTGTGAATAGCAAAGTTATTGTTAAAGGTGAAAGAGCATCGCCGTTTGACGACGTGCATGCGAAACCTGTCAAGGTGAGCAGCCAGGTCAAAGGCGGATTGGACGCGTGGCTTGAGAAAGGGATTTCTACAGTCACGAAAGAGAGCGTGGCCAAGAAGGAGGTCTATGATCTCGAATCAGACGAGGAAGCGTCGCTTGTCAAAGAGTTTGAAGCGGCAGAGAAAGCCAAGGCGAGGCAGCGCATCGATGCTACGTACAACAAAATCAAGGCCGAGGAGAAACCCACGCCTAAGACTAGTCTGTTGAGTGCTCGTCGGCAGGAGATTTCCGAACGGAGACAGAAGACGGCTATTGCGGCGGCTGCAGCTAAGAACGATGTCATTCATCCTCCTCGTCCAGCTGGATTCCGTGTCGCACAATTGGGGCCTCTATCATCACGGTCTGCTTCGTCAAGCCGGCCAGTCAGTGGAACAAGTACAGCTTTAAGCTCGGATGAGGGCTCGAGCGGCGAGAGTGATAATGATATCGATTCGCTTTTCTCTCTTGGCAAGCATCACAGGCCAGTCCCGAAGCCAGTCACTGCTGCTCAATTGGCACCGCAGCCACTGAAGGTTTCCTCTTCTCTCGCCGCGGCTCGACGTCGACAGTTCGGTCCGCCAAGTATGACAGAGAAAGAACGCGCAGAGCGAAATATGCGAGCGCGATTACGTGTTAACTTGGATCCCCTGTATCATCGCATTCTGCGATGGGACTACCACAGCGACAAAGAGCTGCCATCCGATGAGGTCGGTAGTGATTTGAACAACTACAAGGCAGTCCCGAATAAGTTCTCTTCTGCGGTCGAGTACAAAGCTGTTTTCGAGCCGCTGCTGATGTTGGAATGCGTGCAAAATATTGTCAAAACTAAGGAGGAACGAACAGACAAGCCGTTCAGGTTATCGATTACGAATAGGGTGTCCTGTGACGAATATATTGACGTCTACGCTTCGATCGAGGCTAAGATACTCCCTAATATCAAGATTGGAGAGATGGATGTCGTCGTTATCTCTTATGTACCAGAGGACCAAGAGATCGTGGCGGGAGGTACTGCTGCAGGACAAGATCGCCCAGCTCGGTGGCCAGATAAGCGGTATCTAAACTGTATGGCGAAGATTAAGGAGATCAAACGATCTAATCAAGCCGGCCTCTCGGACATTGTACTTCGATGCCTTCCGAAGCCAGACGTGGCAAGGCATCTGGTGCCACGCACGGACCTAAGTGCACTGCGTGTTATGGGGTACGTTGTACATATTTTCTTGTGGCTCGGCCGGCCGGTAACTAACATAAGGTAGTGTGACAACCATTGAACGAGAATACAGTTCACTGCAGGGCCTACCATATTACGACCTCTGCGAACAAATATTGCATGCCAAGCCAGCAAGTTCGATTCGTGCGGATGCCACAAAGATTCGTAAAACGCAGTCGACGTATAATGTCAATGCTCCCCAGGCCGGAGCTATAATTGCAGCTATGGAGAGTACAGGGTTTACGTTGATCCAAGGGTGTGTCTTTATTGATAGTGTTTCATTGTTCGACACGGACTGACAGATTATGTAGTCCACCTGGTACCGGGAAAACGAAAACTATTCTCGGTATTATCGGTGCGACATTGACAACCACGAAATCAAGAGGTATTCCTATACAAATTCCAGGCCAGCGCCAGTCTGGTCAGCAGCAGGCATCAGTGACTGTGGAGCCGAAACGAATTCTTGTGTGCGCGCCCAGTAATGCTGCGGTCGATGAGCTTGTCTTGCGACTGAAGGGCGGAATATGGAATTCATCAGGAGAAATTTTTTTCCCAAGGATTGTCCGTTTGGGACGAAGTGATATCATTAACCCTGCAGTGCGGGACTTGACTCTTGAGGAACTCGTGGATGCTCAGGTCGGCAAGTTCGAGCAGGAGAACAACGCGAAGAGTGGAGGCGGGATCGATCGCGGGAACTTACGGGAGCAGCTAAATAAAGTCCTTGCTGAACGAGCCGAAGTCGACCGTGAGATTGCGATGACAGAGGATGCGACTGCGAGAGACAAGTTGCGTGCCCAGCGAGATATGTTGAATGCGAAGAAAGCGGCTCTCGGGCAACGGCTGGATGAGGAACGGGATCGACATGCAGTGGTTGTGCGGACTAACGAAATAGAGCGGCGGAATATCCAGACGAGGATTTTGACCAATGCGGAAGTCATGTGTGCGACGTTATCCGGAGCTGGCCACGACCTTCTAGCGAGTCTGTCAATGACATTTGAGACGGTGATCATCGATGAAGCGGCTCAGTGTGTTGAGCTATCTGCACTTATTCCGTTGAAATACGGCTGTATTCAGTGTGCCATGGTCGGTGACCCCAATCAGTTACCGCCAACGGTTCTTTCTCAGACTGCGTCGAAATTTCAATATGAGCAGAGTTTGTTCGTGCGAATGCAGAGAAACTTCCCATCATCCGTGCATTTACTAAGTATCCAGTATCGTATGCATCCGCAGATATCCCAGTTCCCTAGTGCTCAGTTCTACGATTCGAGGCTAATTGACGGTGACGGGATGGAAGCTCGGACAGAAGCTGAGTGGCATTCTGCTGCAGACATATTCGGACCATACAGATTTTTCAATGTGCATTCTCGAGAGCAGCAGTCCAAATCTACACATTCGTACTACAACAAAATGGAGGCGCTCTGTGCTGTTGCATTATATCGCCAGCTTACGGAGAGTTTCCCCAAACTTGACCTTGAGGGGCGCGTTGGTATAGTCACGCCTTACAAGCAACAATTGCATGAGCTGAGAAATACGTTTCGATCTGCTTTGGGTAATACTGGCATGCATGGAATTGACTTCAATACAATTGATGGCTTCCAGGGACAGGAGAAGGATATTATTATATTATCTTGCGTGAGGGCGCAGGCAGCTGGCGGTGCAGGCGGATCTGTCAAAGGAGTTGGATTTTTAGCCGATATTCGACGTATGAATGTTGCGCTGACGAGAGCGAAATCGTCGTTGTGGATTATTGGCAATATGCAGAGTTTGGTCGTGAATGATGTGTGGAGGAAATTAATTGAGGACGCTCAAAAACGTGGACTGGTGTCGCAGTTTGATGGAGAGCGGCGGTTCAAAGTATTGGATGCAGCACCCGTGGTGCCGCAGAAACGTCGTCATAATCATGCATGAGCATTATTACATGTAGATAGATTTACAATGGCATAGTATTGTTTGGGGGGGTGGGGTCTGTTTTTTGTCTTGATAGCATTTCCCTTGTACCATAATTAATCAGATTTTGACTATTTTTAGTAAAATTCCAACACATTCGCTATCAATTAATCACTCGGACGGGCTCGCCTGCTAGCCACTGTACAATATCCTCGACCGTTTCTTCAAAAAAGGCTTTGTAGGTGTCGTCAGTAACGTACGCAGTATGTGGAGTTATAAGGACTCTATCGCCCAACGTTCTGAGCTCGTTGTTTGGCGGCAACGGTTCGACATCATAAACGTCCAATGCTGCTCCAGCGATAGTACCATCCCGCAGAGCAGCGACCAGTGCCTTTTCGTTGACGATAGGTCCTCTCGACGTGTTAATCAGGAAGGCGGTTTTCTTCATCAGCTTGAGTTCTGTCTCTGAGATCAAATCCACCGAGCGGGGTGATAGTACGACGTGCAACGACACGAAATCAGAATCTCTGAGCAATGCTTCCTTGCTGGCAGCAAGTTCAACGCCAACTTCGGCGGCCTTTTCAGCAGTCAGATTCTGGCTCCATGCTGTAACACGCATGCCAAAAGCTTTGGCAACCTTCGCTACAGAGACACCTAATCTGCCCAAGCCAATGAGGCCGATCGTTTTGCCGTATAGACCGGTTGCTAGTCGTCCGGCCTGCCACGGCACGGAAGCGTCAGGCGTCGCAGTGCGCGTAGCATCTGGCACAATGTTTCTTGCGATCCCCAAAATCAGCGCCCAGATATGCTCTGTAGTCGACCAGCTGGGAGATTGTGTTCCGACGACTGTAATCCCAAGGCTCGTCGCTGCCTCGATATTAACCGCTAAGTTCCGCATGCCAGTCGTCACGAGTAACTTCAAATTGGGCAAGCGCCGGAAAAGCGCTTCTGAGAATGGGGTTCGCTCGCGCATGATGCAGAGTATCGTAAATGGCTCGAGCCGACTGACCAATGCGTCTTCATCTTGTATCGTGTCGTTGAATACGGTGATGTCGACGCCAGCGTCGATTACTGGAGTCCAATCGGCTATTTTCAGCGCGACGGATTGATAATCGTCCAAAATCGCAAGCTTTAAAGTCATGGAGGAGGCGAATGGTTCTTGCCGAATTCGAGAGCAACTGCAGCTGGGATGACCTACGAGGTGTAAGTTTTCCAATGAGCAACACCGTAGCAAATTACTTCCGAAAGCGATAAATCTATGCTCACTATTTCCTTATTTGGAAATGATAAAGTCGCCAATTATAGATGTATATCTCCCTAGTTTGGAACCAGGGTAAGGGTTTGTTAGAGCGTGGATGACGAATCCAATTACAAAACACATGTAGGTCAGAAGTCATCTATTGCAGAAGGATATTACTCGCTTACAAAAGCACAGCATGACTGACGCATTGCTAAGAGTCATATATATCAACACAAGCTAACAGCTGGCTGCGGCCCTGGCAGTTCGTGTTTCACAATAGCCGACACTGCGATTTACGTCGTCCAGTGTGTCGCAGCGTAAATGTGAGAATGGAGGTTTGGGTTTTGTTGCACTTTAGGTTGTGCTGTAATTGGGTAGGTACACGACGAATCAGCGCCACGTCCGATTACAAAGTAAGTCTTAACGAACTTCTATAGGTACTTATATTTCGAAACAAACGTTTACTCAAAAAAATTGCGATCCCCGGAATTATATTTGCTGCGATCGGCCGATGCTGAACTAATTCGCTTGCTGCAACTTTGTGCTTACAGCAGTCTGGCCTTGGTCTAGCTAATAGTTAATAGTATTACTTTTGCACTGTGGATTAGGGTGCGAGGCTGGTGAACGGACTTCAGGAGTCAAGCCAGCGGTGCGGCGCGCAAAGCTGCCAGACACGGTAAGTAGTCCTCGTGCCATAGTACTACTACGTTTAATAAGGTCCGCCAGACCAATACTAGTCGAGCACTTGCAATTTAGTAACTACTGACTTGTAGAGACCAATGCCAAGCGGACGTGTACGATATTGTATGAGTGCACATGCTACTCTGATCGGAACTTTTTGGAATCTAATAGTTTTCTCCCGTGTACACACCCGAGGCTTGATTAAGCGAACCATAACTAGCCGACGACTCAGCGGCCCAGGGGGATTGATGGCGTGCGATCGACAGACGCCGTAAAGCTGTCACTGGGGTTAGTTGACGACGTGGTTTATAGTTTGCAGCGAGGACCACACAAATAACGAAAATCTTTGAATTGTAGCGAGCAGCCGGCAGCCTTGCTAGCATTGTATAATAGTCTACTGCATTTGATGCCTTGGTCTAGCGGCTATGTGAAGTTTTCAGGGTTAGGGTAGATGGGTGTATCCTATTTAGTCGCCACAGTCAACTTCAATCGACCGGACGATGTATGGACCCATGTCCTTGGCATCCGGAGGCTCAAACGAATCACAAATTCGAACATGATCTACAGCCTTATGCAAATCAATTTCGTGCATCTGAGACTTACTGATGTGCTGCAGCATTACCCTGAAAATGAGTTGGGTGCCCGATGTCTCGGGGGGGGCGCTAACCCTAATAGAGCTTATGCTGCGACGGATTTAGATTCAGAGTAGGCCCACAATTTATTTTCTCGCCCTGCCAGAAAACTCGATCTGCCCAACAACATCAACTCACACAGTCTATTATCATCAACCTCCTACGATATCGTCTGACCCACTTGAGAAGCCGCACACTGTGGCATTTTTGCTGGCTCAGAGCGACACAATTATCCTAATACTGGAGAGGGCCACTTCCGACTTGCAACGCATACCTGCCTCTGTCTACCTCTGTCGCGGTAGTTCCACCACCAATTCACTCCTCGCGGCAGACCCACGGCACACCATTCGCCTCGCATGAGTCCGTAATGCACGTATCTTCACAGCGCAAACAGCGCCCAGCTAATCTGGCACTGTCATCAGCGACGTCGTTGCGCGATGTTCCGTTAATAGCGTCGACGCCGACTAGTGCCATTCCTCCGCCATCGCCGTCTCCGTCTCCATTACCGTCCGCAGCTTCAACTTTCTTAACGCCACAAGTGCTTACGAGAGGCACTCGGCCTGTTAGTCGCTCTGTCTCGTCAGGTACGACCTACATGCAAATGCAGCAACAACAGCAACTGCCATACACACCACAAAGTCAGCACTATCACCAGCAGCACCAGGCGCACCTAGCACTCCTCTATTCTCATCACCAAAATCAACTCATCACTCCGCCGGAAGAGTATAATCCCCGGATGTCGGATGTTCATGCTACAGAGACGTCATTGGATCACGTTTCCGGTTCTGTAAGCAATGTTTCGGAGGGCATAGATATTATTGAGAATATTATCAATGATAACGATCAGGAGGCGTCTGTGGAAGCAACTGCCTCCCTGCTAAGTCGCCAGCCATCTGTACGGAATGCCAATGCAGAAGTATTTCTCGACCCAGATGCGTTCTCGGACCTCGCCGACCGTCAGTCTGATGCAGGATTTGCACAGTCGGGGCCAACGAGTGGGGCAACAAGTGGAAGTAGCTCGTCAGGACCATCACCGGCCGCTAGTCTCGGGAAAGCTATATTTAAGAAATTTGTCCCCTCTAAACTCAGGCAAGGACTGAAGAGACGAATGTCGGCTCCAATCGCGCCGACTTCACCAATTGCAAGTCTGTCCTCACCACTATTTGCAACTTCACAGCAGGGACAACATTCTCTCTCATTGGCAGCTACAGCCGTCACATCCCCATTAACTCCACAACCACAAAATGGTGCTGGGTACTTTGATCTCGATATCGCATCTAATACGAATCTTGAGACCGGCGAGTTTTTCCCTGGAGGGGCGACAACGAATAATTCTTCTCGACATTCCCTCTTGTTACCATCGACCGGACCTGCGTCTCCGGCGACTGCGTCGAGCCCGCAATTACCAGTAGGCACAACTATACGATCCGAGACTCTTAGGGGTGATCTGTCCTATCCAGTCGTTGTCTCGCCGTCATCGTCGGCACGTTCTGGCGTGGCTACCCCTACTACTGGTGTCAATACGCCACTCACCCCCAGTGCAGTTGCTGTGCTCGGGACATCGTCGATGCCACATTCACCAATGCCTTCTTCGACTGGACAGCCGGCGATTAGCTCCAGTGTGTTGGCGGCATCTGCCGCGATGTCGGCCGTAATTTCAAGTTCGCCGCCGATACCACCATCGCCACTGGCAACTCGACCTCCGCCAGAATTATCCGAAATTCCGACGCCATTATCGCCTACACCAATATCGTCGCATTCCTCTGCGGTTCCTTCTCCACGCCCAGTGTCCGCACTTGCATTTGAAGGATCAGTACCTATGATTATGTCTCCATCAGGCTCGGCCGGCGCTTCAAGAACAAATGTGTCATCTCAAATGGCTGGACTCTCGGTCACGTCACTGTTGGCTGCCCCGTCGTCGACCCCAATTCCCGTGCACCAATTACAGCAACGGTTATACCATCAGCTAACGCTACAAGAGTCGCATGATGCGTCGGTAGGAGATGAATCGTCACTGAAGTCGGGTGAAAATACGAGTGCACACGCGCCTACTGCGTCGATGTCCTCCGCGACCTCATCCATGTCTGGTACGCAACTGCAGGTCCCTGTCGAGTTGGCACCGGAGATATTAGATGAGGAGGCAATTCTACGGGCCCAGATTGCGACGCTGTACGAGAAGATGCTGGCTGAAGACCAAGCATTTGAGGCAACCGAAAATCGTTTGGGCGAGTCCGGCTGGACGTCAGAAGAGGAATTAGCGGCAATTAGCAAGAATAGACTTGCGGCTAGACGCAAATGGGAACAAGCGATTGTCCAAGCGGAGGCTGCTCTTAAATCGAGTGAACAAAAAGACACTTACTAAATTGGATATACTGGAATTAGAGAGTAAAAAGTTCGTGTGTGGGTTTCGGTTATGATAAACGGTGTTCGAAGGGTCTTCATACATGGGATTGGGTCTACTATTTAGGATAGAAGGTATAGTAGCATGCAGAATGGATTACTATGTTTTTGTATATATTTAATTTATTTTTTTGCATCATGTCCCATTCTCTGTTCCAGGAGTCGGTAATATATACAGTATCCTAAAATGCACAAACCTATTTTCTAATTTGAACCCTAGGATCTAGGATTCCACGATCTGGAATGCCCAATTCGACAACTCCTGCAATTTCAGCCTTGAGCCCCTCCAACCTCTCGGTCGCAATCCTGACTTTTTCCAAATCATCGCCTACACTCTCGGATCCAGTCAAGATATCAACATATGCATGCACTACCCACACTCCCAAAAATTTCGCAGTTTCTGGATCCCGGTGTTGAGCCACCGTGTCAGCAACAAGTTCGTCTTCGTCACCGACGGGAATCTCGTGAAGTTGTGGCGGCGATTGTGGTGATAATTGCGTGACTTTGATGATTACCATGCCGCTGTAGACGAACAGGTGGCCCCGTTCCAAGTAGTCGTAGGCGTAAACATAATCCAGTGCCCTGAGAAAGCGGAATAATATGCCCGTGTTATCTGTAACACACTGTTCGTACGTTCGGAATGCAGTTCTGTTGATATACTGCACTTGCACATTCCGTTTACCGGACTCCGGGATAGTGGCAATAGTTAGTGTCCAAGACGATTTCGCACGCGCGTTCTCCGTATCGTTGGCTGGTGCTAGATCACGATGGACATCTATCCGTGATGCTTCAAGTTGAGTCGCAGCAGGCCCAATCGCCGGATGCAGCGCGCCGGATGCTGCTGCTGACGTTGGAGAGAATACTAGGTGATGTTGAAGGACGGGTACTGCGCGCATTCCAGTTACGGCTGATAGGGTCGACAGGACTGTCGCGAGCCGTGACGGTGGAAGGGCGGCATAGAGCGACAGTTCTTGGAGAGACATCGAGTCCCCGCTGGACAATTCCGTAATGATATTATTGTATTGGTCTAACCTGCATTAAATTTACTGCATAAGCATGGTCGAATGTCGCCAAATGCTGTGAAGCTCCGTCTTGTTGGCGACAAGACGTATCATATCACTGAGACGTGGCAGATCGGACCGCAAGATGGACACCAGTGAAATTAGCCTGTCGCTATGGTAAATTCTCAGAGCTGATGAAATATTGCCAATTATTATCTATTCCATATTCCGGCCGCAAGCCTGCCTCTCTGGTGTTTCTCGTCCAATGTAACGCTGTCCTATACAAAGTGAGAAACAAATAATAACCCTAACCCTTGCGGCCTCTCACGTGGTGTTCGTTGACAACTTGATATTATTATAACGTAGCGTATGGGGAACCTGGTCATATGGGGAACCTGGTCACAAGATGCCCCACTACACTTTGCGAACACAATAACTCATAACATGGGATATAATCAACCATCTAAAGGCGATCAATCTGAAGAAAAGATCCAAAAGGCTATTGTGGCCTTAGAAAAGAAGGAATTTCCATCCATTAGAAGTGCAGCCCACCACTTTGAAGTTTTTAAGTCAACTCTCACGGCTCGAATGGCTGGAGCTAAATCACGTACTAAGTCTCACGAAACCTATCAGATCCTCTCAAACGTGGAAGAAAAGACACTAGTACGATGGATTACACGTCTTACAGCGACAGGGTACCCTGCAACACCGGCGTTGTTGAAAGAAATGGCTGAAGAGATTTATTCGCATTTCTATATATACATTTTTACTTGCATTAATGTCATTATCGTCAATGAAACTGAAATAAGCTTGACCGTTCAAAAATGGGTAATTCAGCTACAGGTCGAGATGTCCATTTTCACCTCTCTTCAGAGCCTGGTGGATTGAGATTGAATCCGTCTGTATATTTTTTGTAACGGAGGGAAACTTTCCCTCTATGCTCGACAAGATGAGGCGGAACTGCAGATTGTCGAAATGGTTCTAACCCAGCCCGAAACCGACAATGCTTTGAAACGACTGCATTTTGAGCGGAAGCGGAGAAACGTTTGAATATACGACACGTCCCGGGCGGATCCGATTCCAAGCCAAATTGCGGAACGTCGACTCCAAAGGTAAGCCCGCTAACAGCATTCAACTTATACAGCAAGCGCGGTTTCATTTAGAGATTTGTCCGGAGACGGGAACTGAAGGATCAGGACCATCAAGCGAGCCAGGCTGAGGTCGCGCATAGAGCTGTTCAGACAATCTCTGAGAAATGCGACGAACAGGTAGGTGAGTTTTGACTGGGATAACTATTAATCAAGTTATATTGTGTGGAGTAAGATGAATTTAGATGACCATGCCCCGGCTTGTCGATATTCGTGCTCTATTAGAGAGAATCGAGATTCGCCTCCGTAGCGACGGATGAGGTCCTGCAACTTATGGTCCTCAAGCACAGCGAAGAAGGTTCAACTTTCGGGGTGTCTGATGTGACATATTATCAGGTCTATGAGCAAGAGTAATGGAAAGGTGTTAGGGGAACATGGGCTTGTCGTGAGCCACAGTCCAGAATAATCACAGCAAGAAACAGCAGAAAACGAATTGCGATAGCGGGCCACGACGAAGAGTGCTTTGGTTGATTGCATGCTAGACACTAGAATAGAAGCGGATATAAGCAGAAGGAAAGAATGGATATTGATAGAAGTAATGCAGAAATTGCAGGGATATCAAGTAGAGTTTATCATTAATTCTTCGGACTTCATTGGGAGGGAACGTTTAACATCCAAGCTAATATAGTTAGGTTACGAGATGTGTACTTAGCGCTAGTTCCAAAAGGCTTAGAGGGTAGTCGCTCCATGATTATCTCTGTACAGTTGGCAACAAGATTAACCACAAAGGAAGAGATCGCGCGGAGCACACGTAACACACGATAATGAAGCAATGGCAGAAGAAGATGATGTCGACGATGGTGATGAGCGTGATGCTGATTTTGAGGGTATGTGGGCCGACGCATTATCACTCACGTAATAAGTGAGAGTGGACGGTTTTTCGTAAAATAGAGGCAAATATCATATAAGTTAGTGTGAACTAGAAAACCAGGACTAGGGTTTCCTTTATGTAGTACAGGAAGTGGCTTCCTACCTACCTAATTCCAAAATGGCGGACAGGGTTAGGGTCAGCACCAATTCTCGCGACTCTTCCTGCCAATTGTCGGGACTCTTTCTGGATGCACCATAGCCGGTATGAAAATTGTCAGAACGTTAAGCACTAGTTAGTCTGTACTAGTTTAGGCTACGAAAAACTCCTTACAGCAACGTCCGTTTTCAGTAATATATAATGGCCCCCATAGAAAGTATTCGGTTAAGCGTTAAATGAGAACCAATGCGACGAGATACTGTGATGACTTTTAAAAGAAACCTATTTTGTTACAACTTCCGGCTGGTAATATTACTGCCAGTAAGCATTGCCTCATACCCTGCGTTTGCAACCAGCGGACTTGCCACATGCTGCTGACAATATTTCGCGGGATTAGTATCCTTGCCTCAGATGACGTATGTGCTGTCAGTCTATTATCACGTGACTGTCTGTAAACAAACCTTGTCTATTGTGGAGTGAAGATCATAAAAAGCACATAAACAACTGCACAACAATTTTTGAACGACCACGTCTAGATCTTCGCCACCAGGCATTCTATCTCCACAGTTTCCCCACAATACCGATTTAGACGTGTTAATATTGGGTTTAGATTGTTACGCGGCAAGGATATATTGAAAAAAATGAATTTCTTGAAACGTGTTCTAGGAAGCTCGCCGAAACAGGAGCTGGTGAGTATTCCAAGTGGGCGACTGTACCTTTCGCGCTCGCAGAACTCAGTCAAGGGATACTCTGAATGCATGTAAGTAGTTGCGGCTTAAAAATTCTCTTCAAATGGCAAGGCAGGACGCTCATGGTTATTGTGCAGATTCAAGGACGCGGTTGCTGCAGTCAGACGCACGACGACTGAGTTTCACTACCAGATTGTGGTGCAGCGTGCATATGAGGAGGGGGAGGAGCAGCTAGAAGATGAAGAAGACGAGGAGTCTTTTGACGAGTACACATTTTTGATCGACGAGGCTCTACACTTCCGGGAATCACAGAGCGATGAAGGCCAGGCAATTTTTGCCTGGAAGGATCTGTTGGGGGTAAGTATTATTGCCGTAGTAATCGACGCGAAGCTCTAATAGGTGGATCTAGGACCCTGGCGATCTCTACGAATTTGTTTGTGATGAGGGAACTGATACCTCTGTGATCAAGGATTTCTTCCATGTCGTGCTGCAGTGCCAATACGAACGGAAATACAGCAAACCCTCGAAATTGGCTGCTAATGACGAGTTATCGGAATTCATTTATGTGTAAGTTGGAACGCACATGACGTATGTGATATACTCCATTACTGACATGCTACAGTGGGCACATACAATCACCACCGTCACCAAAGGTAGTCGCATCGCCAGGACGGTCCGCTACCACGACTCCTAACAGACGACGGAGTAGCGTACAAGCAGCTGCAGTGGCTCCAGCCACTCCAGGAGCAGTGTCTACGACTATGGCCGAAAAGTACCAAGTTAAGAGCGTGCTTGGATCAGATGAGGCCGAGCTTCACCTCTTCGACGCGTCAACAGGAGTCTTCCTGCTCCAAGACAATGTGGTCACTGCTAGTGTTAAAGATGTCGGTAGTTGGACTTACTGGCTCGACGTGGCGTCTCCGAAGAAACCGTGGTTAGCATTTCTGATCTCACCCGATATCAATCCAGTATTCAATTACGAGCATCTGTCATTTATATTCAACTATTACTCAGACGACGGCTCAGCGTCATCGTGGCTGTTGCATTTCAAAGATGCAGATACTTTGGAGCATTTTCAGGAGAATTTGATGCGGGCGCTTTGGGAATCACTTAATCAGCAAAGTTGGATTAAGGCAAACTACGACGAGCGGGATTACGTTCTGCAAGCGTTCAACGACATGTCGATGGAAGATGCACCTGCGGAAGAGGAGGAAGAGCCGGACGAGTTTGAGGATGCGGATGAAGAGGTGCAGAATAATACAGAGGCATACGACGAGGACGAGGACTACGATAATGTGCTCGGCAATCGCGAATTTCAGGGTGAGGGAAAGAATAGTCAGCTGGCTGTTGGATACAAGCATGACCGGTCATTCGTTGTGCGTGGTAATAAACTCGGCGTGTTTAAGCACACTCCAGGAAATACACTTGCATTCTCAACCACTATCGAGAACTTGAGGACACCGGATGGCAAGGCATTTTCACCGACTAAAGTTATGCTTCATGCAGAGGACTCGTCAATGATTTTGCAGAATCCAAACAAAAAGAGCAGTTTGTACAGTATGGACTTGGAATACGGCAAAATTGTTGATGAATGGAAGATTCACGACGATGTCCCAGTCACATCGTTCACTCCATCCAAGAAGTTCTCGCAAATGACGTCAGAGCCGACCTTTGTTGGTATTTCGGACAATAGTTTGTTTCGAGTCGATCCTCGGTTGGCGGGTAATAAACTTGTCGATTCGGAGCACCAGTCATACGCAACGAAATCGGTGTTCTCAGCTGTTGCCACGACCGATATGGGACATCTTGCGGTGGCGTCTGCTAAGGGCGATATACGCTTGTACGACCGACTTGGAATTCGGGCGAAGACCCAAATTCCAGCGCTCGGAGAAGCTATCATTGGGCTTGATGTGTCGGCTGATGGACATTGGATATTAGCTACTTGCAAGACGTACTTATTGTTGATTGATGCTACGATCAAGGATGGCAAGTACGCTGGTCAGCTAGGCTTCCAGCGCAGCTTTGCTAAAGACAGCAAACCCCGGCCGAAATGTTTGCAGTTGAGGTATGTCGCATTGCGTACTAAGTTTATTTCTTTGGTTGTATGCTAATGATAACTTCAGTCCTGAACACGTCGCACAGATGCAGACCGAGACAAAGCAGCCGTTGTCATTTACGCAGGGCCACTTTAATGCTGGTGTCAATTCGAAGGAAACTACGATTGTTTCTAGTTCAGGACCATATGTTATTACCTGGAATCTGAAGCATATTCTTAAAGGCGACAAGATATCGTATACTATCAAACGGTACACCGATCGGGTGAGTTGATTATTGTTATGTTGGATACATCCAGGCTTTCTGACAGCAATTAGGTTACTGCGGATAATTTCAAGTTTGGAAGTGATAAGAACGTTATTGTCGCGTTACCGGATGATGTTGGCATGGTTAACAAGCGTAGCTTTAAGAAGCCGACTCGCGAGTCGATTGCGACTCCTGTGAAACAGTTTAGAGGATAGGTCGAATCATCTTGGAGGAGCAGATATGTTGGGAATCGCCTTATGTAGTGTATGTATTACGAGTAATTGTTGCAATGTAGATTAATATGGTAGCGGCGTAGTAATATAATAGCGTATAATTATAACGTAGCGTATGGGGATCCTGGTCATATGGGGATCCTGGTCACAAGATGCCCCACTACCACTTTGCGAACACAATAACTCATAACATGGGATATAATCAACCATCTAAAGGCGATCAATCTGAAGAAAAGATCCAAAAGGCTATTGTGGCCTTAGAAAAGAAGGAATTTCCATCCATTAGAAGTGCAGCCCACCACTTTGAAGTTCCTAAGTCAACTCTCACGGCTCGAATGGCTGGAGCTAAATCGCGTACTAAGTCTCACGAAACCTATCAGATCCTCTCAAACGTGGAAGAAAAGACACTAGTACGATGGATTACACGTCTTACAGCGACAGGGTACCCTGCAACACCGGCGTTGTTGAAAGAAATGGCTGAAGAGATTCGTACTCGACGCGTTCAAGTCGCGTCGCGTCGAAATAACGAACCTACCGATTCTACTCCTATTGGCCACGAATGGCTCTACCGATTCCTAAATCGATATCCAAGCTTGAAAGGAACTTACTCACGCCAATTGGAATCGGCACGACATAAAGAAGCAACCTGCGGCAAGATTACAGCCTGGTTTGACGCTTTTCAACTACGACTCCAAGAACAGAAGTACGAACTCTGCGATATATACAATATGGATGAGACAGGATTTGCAGTTGGCGACACTCAATCTACGCGTATAATTGTCGATTCTACTCAGAAATCGAATTGGAAGGTTACTGCAGGGAAGCAAGAGTGGGTAACTGTGTTGGAATGTGTTGACGGAGCCGGCGGCGCCCTACCACCAATGGTTATTTTTAAGGCCCAGAATACCAATTCAGCATGGATTCCGCAGAATACACCTCCCGATTGGCGCTTCTCAACGAGTACTAGCGGCTGGAGGTCTAATAACCATGGTTATGAGTGGTTACGGAAAGTATTTGAGCCAGAGTCACGCAAGAAGTCTAAAAATCGGCCACGGTTACTGATTATGGATGGCCATTCCAGCCACATCACGGGCGATATGGTTGCTCTATGTATGGAGAGCGGTATTGACCTTCTTATCCTACCTCCTCATTGTTCGCATTTACTTCAGCCACCTGATGTTGGGGTGTATGGGCCATTAAAGAGATATCATGCTCAAGAGGTGGACCGGTATACTCGGGCTGGTATACAGCGAATAAAACGGGCTGATTGGGTTGAACTTTTTCAGCGCATTCGAGAGAAAGCTCTTACATCTCAGAACATTCAAAGTGGCTGGAAAGGAGCTGGTTTGATTCCATTTAGTCCTCGGCGAGTGTTAAATAGCCTTCCACTTCCAGCTCCTGAGCCGCCATGTACTCCTCAAACCTCAACTAATATCATGGACCTAGACCTCTCCATTCTTAAGAGCTCTCCTCCAGATGGAACAGAACTAAAGCACGCAAATTCGGTCTTTAATACAGCTCTGGCAAGCAATGAATCCCCTGCTTCGCCAAATCGGCGATATGCGAAGCGAATGACCCAGCTGGGAGAAAGTCAGAATGCTGAGCTAACTATTTTACGGAAGGAGCTTCAAGAGTGTAAAGAGTTGCTTCAAACCCGCAAGAAACGAACCAAAGGGAAGAGAATCAAATTACATGGCGAATTTGTGTTTAGTACGGAGGAAGTGTTGAAAATCGTTCGCGAGGCGGAAGAGAAACCTAACGCAAAACGACCGCGTGGGCGGCCACGTAAGCTCCCAATTGAAGAAGTAGATAAATTAGAAGAAGACGAAGAAGTAGAGAATAGTTCGATCGAGTCGGAGTTGGATTTGGTCGATTGTGTGGCGCGTAGGACAAGGTCAAGGTGAGGAGATTGAATTTAGTGACCAGGTTCCCCATATGACCAGGTTCCCCATACGCTACGTTATATTGATTCCGAACCCTTAGTGCTGAGATATCGTGTTTCAGCGTTATCGATAACTGATGCGGGTTTGGGGAATAACTGTAAGGGCTGCGCCAGAATAGTAGTATGATTGAGACGCGTTGCAACCTCCGAAGAGGTCGGTGCAACCCCCTGGAATTCACTAATGGCAATTAGCTTGCTCAAAGAAGCAGCTGACCTGCCTAGATAGGAATAGCTTACATTCCTGAATGGACATTGACGCGCGGGGGACGCGTTTGGACGCGTCTCGCGCGCCGGTGTAGGTTTGGCCCCTTGCAACAAGGCTGCGACGCCCTGCATTAGCACCATCCGACATCCTCAACAATTCATTAACAAGGCTCTGTCCGTGTGCGCGGCGCATGCAGCGATGTCAGTTCTCTGCTCACCACCAGACAGGGGCTCCTCCCCTTTATTCAGGCGGTATCCCGTCTTCTTCTGCTCTTCCTCCTTTTTCCTACGTTTTCTTGCGAGTTTGCAATTGGAATCGGCCGCCATGAAGTGTATTGCTCTCTTGCTACTCGTCCTCGGTGCCGGACAAACTGTCCTCGCGCAGCCGTCTCTTGACTACCCAGTCTCAGATCAGTACCCTCCGGTTGCGCGATTGCAGGAGGCATACTCGTTTACACTCTCTGCCTACACCTTCAAGACGACTGCTGGCAATAACTTGACCTATTCTACTAGCAATCTTCCGCAGTGGTTGACGTTCGACAACTTGACGCTTCAATTCAGTGGAACTCCGATCTCGTCGTCGGACGTCGGCTTTCCCTCATTCACTCTAACTGCGACCGATTCGAGCGACAACACAAATGCGTCAGCTACTGTTTCTCTTGCCGTCAGTAGCTCAACCGCCCCGTCTGTTGCGATAGCATGTTCCGAACAACTGAGGGAGAACTACACATCCTACTCGGGAACTGGCATCTCGTTGACTCCTGGGGCCAGCTTCTCGCTCGAGTTCGCGGACGACACCTTTAAGGGCAATGTCTCGGCTGTCTACGGCCTGTTTTCTGGAAGAACGCCACTTCCTAGCTGGGTTACATTTCACAGTGATTACATGACGTTTGAGGGAATAGCCCCTGCCTTGTCGTCGTCCATCGCTCCACCGCTCGAGTTTAACTTCGTGCTCGTTGCCACGGATATTCCCGGCTACTCTGCCGCCGAATCTTCGTTTAACATAATCGTCGGGCATCATTCTCTACAAGCTCACTCCGTGGTCGTAAATGCCACCGAGGGCAAGTCGTTTGAGCAACCTTTGGATGTTACATTAGACGGCACGAATATCTCGAGCAGTAACATTACGAGTGTTAGTGTCAATGGCACTCAAGCATGGATGAATTTTGACAACGGAACGCTTACACTTTCCGGTACTCCTCAAAATGAAACAAACGTTGGCGAGGACACGCAGGTTACAGTTACGATTATCGATGTGTATGGCGACGAAGTTGATGTCTCGATTGATGTCATCGTCATGTCGTCTAACTCCTCCTCATCCGTGTTTGGAACTTTGGGTCTTAAGAATGTTACAGCTGAGCGGGGCCAAGACTTTAACTACACGCTTCCACTGTCATCGACTTCAGATATCAGCAGCGTATCGGCTACATATGTTCCAGCTAGTGCGTCTTCGTGGTTGTCGTTTGACCAAAGTACATTCAAGTTCTCCGGCCAGGTCCCAAATAATCTTGATAATGTTGAAGTTATTGTTAGCGTCGCGACTAAGAGTGAGTCTAAGCAGACTGCACAGTTCTTCGTTATCGGGAATGGCACCGTGGTCGCTGCGACGTCCGCATCTGCGTCGTCGTCGGCGACGCCGTCCGCAACTGCATCGTCATCACTGTCCCTATCCTCATCCGCTACTGCTAGTCCGACTGCATCTACTTTATCAACCAGTGCTGAATCGAATTCCAAGACAAGCAGTAAGACGGTGGCAATAGTATGCGGAGTCGTCATTCCGCTCGCGGTTATCGGCGCGGCTATCGTCGTGTGGTACTGCTGCTGTTTAGGTGGAGTTTCCGGGCGTCGTCGTCGTTCACAGGATTCTTCAGCGACTCAATTCTCGCCCTCATCAGGCCACAAGTGTATCTCCAAGCCGATTCCGATTGAGGACAACTGGCCGTTACCTCCACCATCACGTCCAGGCAGAACATGGTCTCCTCCACGACGTCTCTCTGGAATGTCCGTGTTTTCCTCACACAGACGGTCGTACTCCGATCTCGAGAAACAGCCCCATATCGCCGACGGTGGATTCGTCATCCCACACGACTCCGACAACCCAAGTCGACCCCGGCGATCGCGTATGTTTTCATCACGCTCATCAATACGCGACTCACTAGCGAGTCTTGCGACTGTCGCTACCAACGAGATATTCAGCGTGAGACTAGTCGAGTCTAGTCACGGCGATATCGCGGGTTTGGCCGATCGCCGACATAGCCGGCACGGCAGCGCCTCCCGCAGTGGGTCCGGCAGCGGCAGCAGTTCAACCATCGGACCGTATTCGACATCATCTGGTGATAGTCCATCGCGTTTGCGCGCCGTTCGGGAAGAGGATATCGGCGACGATATGGTTGGGTTGGTTGGTCCGCCAACGATACACCAGGACGACGACGACGACAGTGACGAGCTTGACCAAGAGTATAATAGTTCGGTCAGCGAGCGGTCTTCGCAGCATTTCGAAATAGTTCCCGGAGCAGAGAGACAGTGGCGGCGGACATCGAATGCTGACGCCTCCGAACACGAATCGCAGTTAGTCAAATTCGCAAGCGGTGAGAGCTTCGCGAGCACACGAAGTGTGGGTGGGTATGAGGGCGCAGCAAGTGTAAGCAGTGACGATGGACAAGTATTTCTGTAAATTACAAGAAAAGTTGAAGTTGATTGACAGATTGGGGCTATTTTTGACTTGCATTCCCTGGTTTTGTGATTAGTTTCCTTATAGACGGGATTCGGGCGTTAATTCATGTGTCTTGTTCTTAGTCGCTTTTGCATTTTGGGTTTAATCCATTATTGTCATTAATTTAGCCCTCATACTAATTCACGAAGGACGAGTGCCGGAAAAACCAAAGTACGCGAGTTACGTACTCCATTACTTGTTCGGAATATGCTTTGGTACACTAATATACAATCATATACAAACTCAATTGCAATGGCGACACTAATTATGAAAAGTTCGGTTTGTAATACTGTAGATAGACTCAATCGCCCATCTAACCGCCGTGCAAAGTTGATGCAAATAGAATCTGATCTCCCTGTTGAATCACATATTCCTCCTCGCCCTCCAATTCCCAGTCGGCGTCGTTGATCAGAACAAGTATCCCCGGCCGGCTAAATACTATTAGAATGTAATGTATCGACTGAAGTGTCGTCATCATAACCAACCAAATACGCACACATGATAACCATCTATAACAAACAATTCTCTTCGTTTATCAGTCATGACTTTCTCACATAGATGAACCACAAGATCGGCAATCGTAGGTGAATTTTCCGAGCCGTCGCGTGGAGCAAGCGAGAGACTTATTGATCGAGCGCTGTCGAATAAAGCTTCCAAACCGCCGCTAGTTACTAGTTAGCTCGATATTTGGAAGTTGTGTTTTATAGACAATTGCATACGAGAATTCGACTGTTAGAGAAACAGCCATTATGGTGGTCGATATTCAAAGCGAATGTGCGATCGATTGTGGGTTAATCCATCTGAAATTTAGTGGTTCATCGATGTTTCAAAGCGCACAATGCAGGAACGTGTGAGACCAATATGCGCTAGTCCTGAGTAGGGTTCAGCGCGAATCCCTATTGTCAGATATTGCCCTGATTAAGGTATTTTGCTGCAGCCCACAAAGATTACTACTTGCTATGATTCAAAATCGATTCAAATTGTAACAATGCAATGATCATAGCAATTACATGACAATATGCAAGATATATGTACAATTATATACACACCCATCCCTCTATATTTACAATACCTATTTTACGACTTCCGCTTGCCTCTTTCCAATGCCTCCTCAATATGCACTTTAGCCCATCTCCTTGGACCCCTCAAAATTAGCCTAAATTCGTTATTCCACCACAGGGATAGTTCTTCATAATGCTGTAATCTTGCACATAAATAGTCATATCGCACCGTTAGTTCTTTTAATTCTTCTTCGGTCGCACGCGGCGATGCTCTAACGTACAAATCGTCCAATCGTGTGCGCCAGACGGCAAAAGGGAACTTCCAATCATTAGCGGAACTAAGAACAGTCCAGTCCAACGCATGTGTGAATCTCGCATCGTCCACAATCTGCCGAGATGCGCTACTCAAGCGCGCGTCTCTATCGTTCAAATTCGATGTCAACTGTCGGGACGCATCATTAAATGTTCCTCGGATCAAACTTGACGCGAATGCAGCTGTGCTGTCTTTCTTGCCGATTGTCCGGAACAGCAAGGCACTCCAATATCGCACACCCCAGTCGCCTTGTAATCCCTTTAGACCATCGTCTTCTAAAAGGCCATACGTCATCCGAAGTAGACGTTCGACAAAGCTTCGACGCTGGTGGTTGTATCTGACCAGTTCCTCGTACCGTGCTTGTAACGCTATATCCGGTCTTCTAGCCACAATAGCTGTAGATTGGAAGATTTCGAATAGCTGCTGTGGATATGTAGTCTTCCTGGTAGTCCTGAATGCCTTGATCGCCGGCTCGAATTGGCGGTGGAGAATAAGGCATTGCAGAAGCCAATATGTAATCTCTTTGCCCACCCGCCATTCTCTATGCAGGCGACTGACGAGTCTGATCGCATAGTTCGCACGCTGCTTAAGAGCTTCCGGGTCGGAATTCTCGACCGTATTTGGTGCAGTTGTGTAAATGTTATTGCGACGGGACGGCGCCGTTGGACGTTCTGAGCGCAACATACTCTTCAGTGTCGCAATCACAGTACTGGTAACCTTGGAGTGTGTACTTGTTTTATGATGAATAGCTTGCTCAATGAACGTGTATATCACATTTTCGTTGTAGTCTCCCGTTGCTCGGTTACGATCAATGTGCTCGAAAACAAGCTGACGAAGATGTGTCGGGATCAGCAAACGTCCATACCGTTGGATGATATCTTCTTGAACGCTCACATTTGTCTGTTTCAAAAGTGCAAGAATATTGGCCGCATACGGATTACTCACGTAATATCCCGCTCGTTTCAATGTACCCATCAACAGTGTCATGAACTGACCCTTCTTTTCCTTCGTGATCACGATATGCCCGATAAGGAATCGCTCAGTAATCAATAATATTGCCTTTCGAGCGGTATCACTGACCTGCGAAGCTAGAATCTCAGCAGCATATTGAATGGCACCTTCTTCTGTGAGCTTAGAGAAAGTACTATTGTCTGCCGCAATAAGCACATTCTCAATGGTCGATGCAATGAACGCCGGATCAATCTGAGCACGTACGCGGCCGGTAGTCTTCGTTCGTAGGATCCGCACGCAGATATCCCAATTGTTCATCCGCATTGCCTGAATACCAAATGCTTTAATGAGATCCGCAGTCAGTAATTCTCGATTCTTCGGTAGTCCTTCGTAAACCATCGGACTAGATGACGTCGTGGCCTCAGGATCGCAGTATACAATGGCATTCCAGAGACGGAGAGCTGAGTTCGCATTGGCCATTTGTGCAACTGACGCGAGGCACTCACACGAGGACTTCATATCATGCAACTTATTCGCAGCAATTAATGTGAATCGCTCGACAAACTCGTCGTCGACCATATTGCGCTCGAGAAACAAAGGTAGTCTCCTTGCGATTTCTTGGACCGCGAACGCGACATCTGGAAAGTGGGATGCCTCGAGCAACGCTATCATATCCGAATATGCTCCAATACGAGTGAGCTGAAGTAAAGCAATGAGGAATGTTGATTCATTGTCCAATATAAACGAACGCGTATCGCGTTCGGCTATCAGCGACTGCAGCGACCCTTTATCCTCCGTATTCATCATTGCCAACTCAAGCTGTGCTCGCGCCATGAGCTCGTCTTCCAGTCTTTGAATATCTTGAGATCCGTACTTGTCTGTTAGGAAATTTCTTCCAGTACGATCAACCTCCGAGGATATCTCGGCGAGCAAATGCTTCGCGAAATTGCCATTGCCAGACGAAATGCATGCACGAAAAATATTGGCAAATGCAAAATTGGGATTCGCAACTCGATTGAATAACGCGGACCGGATAACTTCCTGCGCTGCAGCGAAATCAAACAGTCGGATCGTAAGTGAAATGATTTCTTTGAACATGCCGTGATCACACAGATGTCCAACAATAAGTTCTGCCAAGCGGAAATCTGGCTGCTCTTGCTTAAATAGAAAACGCATGGCTTCGATGAGGTCCTCGCGTGAAATTGTGGGCTCGGTTAGTTGCAGACGGAGATGAACGGCATTCAGTCGCTTTTCGTAACCTTCCGGCAGACGTGCATCGCCAGCGTAGAATTCGAGAACCGACATCACGTTTTCTAAGAAGACTTAGTATGACTCATCCAATTACACTACGGCTGATGCTTACCAATAAATGTATTGCCCACCGGTTCCAATGGATGACCGATGGCCTCACGAAGCAAGTCTGGATTTTTTGTAACGTTCTGCATCTTCTCTGCTTCTGACTCTTCCATATGGTTTAATTGCTGGTAAAGAATGTCTGCTATCGCGGATATGTGTTCAGAGTGATATATCACGTCGTAGTATCCAGTGCTTGACTTCAGCGTCCGATTTTTAGATCCGGATTGATCCAGTTGATCAAAGCTCGGCATTTGCTGCGCTAATAACATCTCAAACCTTGATAAGTAGTCTCTTATGCGACGTAAAGGGCTGCGACTATCAGTCCTAGCTACCCTAGGTACTACTGAGGGCGACGATCTCTCCACCTGCTCCCACTCTGGATTGCTGGTCCATATGCTCTCCGGCTGTTCAAATAGTTCATTCGGACCTTGTATCACTGTCATTCCTATCGCAGAACTAGGAGTCATGTATTGGGCTACCAACGCCTTTAGTTTCCACTTCGACGTCCCGGCGCGTTCAGCAGCTGCTTCGACTGCTCGCTCCAGCGGAGTTGAGAGATTTGGCTGGTGCTCAATGTCCATCCTTTTCTTAGTCTTCGTAGGCACCACATTCAATTCTTCCTTTCCATAATTCACACTGTGGTCGCTAAGCCAAATCTTTGAAGAACTGAAAAACCGTCGATAGACCAAAAACAAACACCTTTCTCCAATCCACGGCCCAGCACCATCCCTCCTCTCCGCCCGCTTCCGCCGGCGCAATTCAGTTGGTGGATAATGGGTAACAATAGTCCGTGCAGTATTGTGTCTCCGGGGCCCCTGACGCTGGCCAGACGAGATAAGTGCCGGCGACGATCGAATATGTAGAAACTTCTTGGGTTTCATTTACTGCATAAGTCGGCCGCGAACTACTGTCGTCTGTGTCCAGCTTCCGTTGGGTTTTAAAATTTCATACGTAATACCTTATTCACAGAATGTCAAATGGTGTGTATCTGTCGACAATTGCGAATTGTCGAATGAAATTGTGGATGTGTCCGAGGCGGGGCCAAAGTACTGGTTCATCATAAATTTTTTGGCGTGGCTCACTCCAAACTTTAATTTTTATCGCGAACTGGACGCGTCTTGCCTTGGGTAGATCAAAACGCGTTCCGATTGGAAACGCACGCAGTATACAAACGTTTCACTCCTTCAGCTAGCTTCCATGTTGTTATGTGGCTGCGTGGGATTCTGCCACTGGAAGTCCACAGCTCATGCTAAGTGTTAGTAGTGAGACAACCTAACAAAATAAGGAAGGTCGCCGAACGCAGCAGAACTATTGTGGTGTCATTAGTACACAGCAAGCACGTGTAAATATTATGTCATATTATATTATATTAAATTAATTTCTAATAAGAAAATATTATACAAAGATTAAGTAACTATTATCTGCTGGCGATCAAAGCAAACTTTTCCTTCACTTCTGCCCGTACAGTAACGCTGAAAACGTGAAGCCGGAACCATAACTCCCAAATTCCAAACCTGTTTTCAGGCAACATAGAATATTGAAGACTGTACAATCTGCTCCGTTGAATCGGAACAAACTGGCCTGTGAGTAACAATGCAATTACCCTCAAGGAGAGATAATGCTGCTGAATGCGCTTGCTCAGAAGAAAGTATTGCTGGAACATAGCCGTAACTGGCAACGCAATTGGCTTGAGCCGGATGTAAACGGTATCCATGCAGTTCTCTTCGCCTACGGCTCTCTCCTCTACCAAATCAAATTCAATACCACCTGGCAGTCGCTTCGAGTCTTTTAATCTCAACATTATTGCAAACAACGGGAAATGGTTTAACAACGCTAAGGAGCTCTCCAACATTGCGTTGATTATTATAATACCAAGTCGCGCACACGCAAACGACAAGTAAAACACCAAAACGGTAGGCAATAAAAATGTCAGCAATGTAAATAACAATGTCCCAATAAGTAGTTGATCGAGGTCGTAATCGCAAGAGTCGATACGATTACGTAGAACGTTGCGCCGTTTTCCGCGGAAAAGATGAAAAAGAGAGACGAGAACAGTGAGCTGCCAGTTGCAGATTCGGGCTGATGCGAGGTAGCAGCAATAGATTTGGATTGTGAGGAATGAGATGAGATCTGCGATCAGCGCAATTGGAAATGTGGCGCCTACGAATCCGGA
The DNA here is from genome assembly GCA_018804115.1 of Lipomyces starkeyi. NCBI lineage: Eukaryota > Fungi > Ascomycota > Lipomycetes > Lipomycetales > Lipomycetaceae > Lipomyces > Lipomyces starkeyi. The sequence goes on from JAGJTG010000012.1 coordinate 577,411, forward strand.
GAGGCCTATTAAATAGACAATGTCAGGAAGGTAGGGCTTAAAGATTCGCAGATATCCTAATCATTGTTAGCAATGTCCAAATTATTTCAAATACTCGGATCAACTACCTCCCCAGAATTCTATGACCCATAGAAATAGCTCTCCGAAGAAAGCAGCAAGCTCATTATTCAGTTTCAGACCTCCAGGCCAATCCATCAACCACTCTATTGTCCTTCGCAGTCCGGTTGTTAAGATCTCATTAATACAATAATCAACAAAAGAGACGATATAATCACGGTTGTCAATGATATAAGCCCCAACTGCCGCACCAATAATAATGTCATTCGCGACAAGCCATAGGCTATTGTAAAACCGAATGTATTCGGGATGAAAAGTCGTCTTCGAGAACAGATTGCTCTTTTGGTTCCTGAGCGTGATATACTGTATTGGCCAGTAGCACGCTTGCTGCAACCGCAAGTCAAGCTGTTGTACTAAAAGAGAGTGAGCATACTCGGGACGGCTAAAATTATCGAGAGCAATTACTCACTGGTCGCCGATATATCTTTCAACGCGGGAATACTAGACTTTGGCTGCCATTCAATTATCATCAGAACAGCTTCCGAGGCCACTCTGTATAACATTAGGCCAGCTATTAATATCCACATGACGGCCATGACAAGCAAGGACCACAAAAACGACAGTAAATTTTTAGTCTTTGAAAATAATAGTTTAGTGCCAATTACGATTCGATCCTTCAATGAGTGTGACTCGGAAGGTAGCACAGCAGCTAACGACACGGCCTTCTCTAGTAGCGTTCCGAGCTCATGAGACAGATTAATCTCGTTAATCCAGTTATTTATGCAGTTCTCCTCGTCCGTCTGTGGAAAACCAAATATGGTGTCCTTCGTCATTTGGTCTACTAATACTCGTCGGCTCCGTAACTTTTTGCAGTCTTCATCATCAGCATTAAAACTACTGCGGTCGGCAAGTTCGAGCGTTATTGGCATGAAGGAAAAATATTGGAGTCGTCTAGGTAGAGGCCGCTCATAAAAGATAACTTGCAAAGGCATTGCGCGAGATTTCATGCCGTATTCGCCGTTCAACTTGGCGTGCCCGTTTAGCTTGTAGACAGCAGTCGGCACCTCTTGTGTATAGAATCTCGGCGTCGCCGCTCGACTGCTCATCTCAACCACCAACGGCAAACCATGCTTAGATTTAAAATTAAGCGTACCGATCACAGCCAGCTTGGATGGATCGTACGCCCCTTTTAGACTTGCGGATTCACTTAAGAGCTGTTCAAGTGTCTCGCGTCCACGTAATGTGTCAGCCATTCTTGCAATCTGGCACATTGTCAGCGACAAAAATTAAGAACTTTTAGAGAGTGGTACACGTACATCTATTCCAGGAAATATAGCTATCACAACATAGTCGGACCTGGAATTACGGAAACCAACTAGTACCGATGGTTCGAGCGACTGTGGCACACAGTCTGTCGGCCAAAACACTCTTGTAACGAATGGATGCGCAGCGCTCTGCTTGATAGTGGACTGAACTCTCTCCCGATATTTAAATATCTCGTCATAGTTATAAATAACTCTTGTTCGCCTTTTTCCTACCTTATATGAATGCAGACCGATATTTTTCTTCAAGAAGACATCTCGGCGAGTATGCTCCGGTAGATATTGTTGTCTCCCATATTGAGAATTGCGGAGAGATAAATAATCCGGCTTCCCATTTTCTTCAGTGGGAGAATTTGCTGAAGACACTGGAACTGACCGTGCCCCAGAAATGGAGGTGCCTCCCCGTGTTACTGTCGTAATTGATGGAGTGGCCGGCAGATGAATGTGGAAATTGCTGCGACGGCGATTCTCACCCCTTGTTCCCAATTTATTCTGTGAACCGTCTATGTCATGATCCATTGAGCCCATTTAGTAGAAGGTTAGAAACTGCCGCGACGACGTAATTGGTCGCGAGCCGATACAATGCTGCGATTCTGAGACAGATTCTATCAAAATTAGCTACCGGTTCACTCTAAAGCAATGCACAAACATCTGTAAGACCCATACTCTCTCAGCTTCTCGGATGGCGATTTTCCACACGGGAATGAAAATGGCCAGTAGGACGAGTGTAAGCCCACTGAAGGCCTTCACAAACCGCACCTATAAACAATCAAAATTTAGAACCCTGCCACACATATTCTAACAAACTACACTCTGGCCATACCAGTACTCCTTCTTGCCAAAGAAATAGAAAAAACTCGTTGATAATCTGAAATATTCGAAACTTGTGGGACACGTAACCGGTTATGAACAGCAGGATTGAAAAGAGTGTGAATGATATGCGCATTAAAATGAGTTTGTATAGGTTCTTGGCATGATCCAAACTGCGTGCGTTGACTAACAAAAGATTTCGAGACCGGCAATTTCAAATGGCAATTTTAGTAGGTGCGTTGTTAAATAATGCGATTGACTAGTGGATGAGGATTATGATGGCTTGAGTTGTGTAGCCAAGCCGCTTCGATAAGACGGACATATGTCTCGCGAAGTGTACTCAGGCGGCCTTGTGCGAATCCACTTACGTCATTTGACCAGTAGCATATCAGAAACGGCCACTAACGGCCACTAACAATTTACTGAACTGTTTACTTATGGAGACGTTTTATCTAAAGCAATCACTATACAACTTACAAATTAGTAAACCCATAACCAAACCAAAACCAATTCCAACCATATCTATTTATACAAATCTCAAACCCTATCATGCCCTCCAATATTGTGCAAAATTATGTAATCTATCAATAACCATCGGGAAAAATGCACTGACGCTGTCATTGATCAGAGTCTGAAAATGCACAATCGCTTCCTCTTCGCTCATATCCAGGCAGAACTTCTCCTTGACTTTGAAAACAGCTTTATCCGGCTCAATCTTGACGTCCGGGATATTGGCGTCTACCATCAAAGCAAACAAATTCAATATCAAGTTCGCTGACTTCCTTAGAGTAGTGTATGCTGTAAAACAGTAGTTCCTAAACTTCTGATAATTCTCGGACGTTTCACCTCCCATACCTTCAACAATCTGAATGGGAAGCTTCATTAACGGTGCGAATGGCTTTGGGTCACGACCCAAAATATAGCCAAAGTCTGCATGGAAGAAATGACCATCTGGGCATATTAGTAAATTATCTAAATGTCGATCTCCAACGCCTAGAAGGTACGTGATCACGCAATATCCAGCGCAGCTTTTGATAAAAGTGTCCATAGCATCTGCCCGTACTCCTAATGGAGCCTTTGGATCAGGATTATGCTCCTTCAGGAATGCTAAAATACTGTGATACTCGACCAGTGCCGTGGCGAGAGAAATGCTGGGGATATACTGCATCGATCCATCAACTGGACCAGTTGCCAAAATGCGATACGGCGTTAACTTGAGGTCTAAATTTTCTTTACGAAGAAGCTTGTCCATCAAGCTAATAATCTGTATGACTAGCTGATCTTGCCGCAAATCGTCTCCATTCTTAAAAACAATGGGATACGTGCCACCGTCTTGTGTTTTGAATGATATTCGCAGTGGAAGCAAACTACTCTTGAACACACTGGACTCCTCTGCACATGGATTAGCAAGAGCGCCTGTCAACACCCAAAAAAAGTTTCAACCTACCAGGAACAACACCAATAATATTAACATTCGCATCCAAAGGTAACGGTAATGGATCAAATGTTAGCAGATCGTGCTTCGGGTCGGAAAGAAATTTGCGCAAATTATCAATCTTCTTCGGACGAGACTCCTTTGAAAATCTAATTTCTCTCGCGAGTCCAGAAAACATCGCGATAAACTTGCTTTGTCGCTCTAATGTCTTCAGTCGACTGGCTCCGTCAGGCATTCCAGCAAGTGTCGACAAAAAGTCCGATAGTATGGTCCGGTACAACGCCCGACTGTCCCTGTCTTCGGCCTCTACAAACACATACCAATGAAAATAATTACCCAGAATCTCGCTCTTAGCGGCTCGTCCTTCTAGAAACCGTGCTAAACTGGACTTCTTGCCTTTTGCAATACTTGCTTTATCAAACTTCAACGCCTGAACAAGTTGCAGAAGATACAACTGCAATTCATCATCGTCTGCTTTGCGAAGTCGGTCAACCGCGTATGATCTCACTGCAGGATTGCGAAATGAGGGACCAAGAAGTTCGAGCGCATCGTCAACGTCAATTTCGTTCCATTTCGATAGCAGTTCTGTAGCTTGTCGTGCTTCACGCGGGTCATCCCAGGTAATTGACTTGACAAACTTCGTGAGAGCCTATAGACTGTCAGCATTTATTAGAGCTATAGCTTATAGAATATGTACTCTTTTGTCACGTGTCAGATAGTATCTAAACTTCCAAATCATATTCTTATCTTCGGCAGTCAATTCTTGCACTGGAGGATAACTCAATATCTCATTCAGCTCATCGCGAGCACGAGGATTTGGCTTGAGCTCTTTATCCAGCATATTCCGATGACTTCGGAGTAGCTTTCGATGTTTAGTTTCTTCCACATTCTCCCGCGACGCATCTGGATCGTATACTGTCACAACTGGATATTCCTCAAACACCACTTCATTTTGAAGATTGACCTCGGGAACCTCCGTCGAAATGTAAGAATAGTCGGAAAATAAAACTGGAAAGTCAAATCTGGGAAATTCGACGATCAGGGCGTGCGAATTTGAGTCTGTCGACGCGGCCTTATTATGGACTTTTTCAAGTTGTCTGAAAGCTAGGTATTCGTGCCAGTTCAATCGTGACGTTTCATTGAAGTCGTTATGCTTTATTCGCTGTACCTTAAAATGTTAGATGCAATCAGCTCATGGCACACATAAAACAATGGATCAAACCATGTACTCACCATGGCGAGGCTGTCCTCTTCTCCATCGACAGCGCTTGGCGTCGTAGAATTAGCCATCCCATCAGCTTCCTTGTCTAGCCATACATGCAGATGATGTTGTCCCCGCTTCAATGTGCAATCCTTGTCATCAAATAATTTGACTGTAGTTCCCCCATACGGAATGATCCTCCGCGAACCCGCGATATCCCAGATCGTTATCGCCAACTGTGACGAGACCGGCAGCTGAGAGTAAGACAGGGGCAACTGCAACCATTCATTCCATCTTTCGCTCGTTAGTCACAAAGTTACATCCTTTCTGATGCTACCGATAAGTATACCTTCGACCAGTTTTTGGATTTTTATGAGTGGTTATCACAGGTGTCGTTAATGGCTTACAGTCAGCGAACAGCTGCACTGTCACGAACAAATCCGACGTGGGGCTACAAACGAGTCAGCTGCAAAATTATTCAGCGTATAATCAATCTCACCTAGTATTTGATCCAATATGCCGTACTTTGGGATCCTCTAATGCCGTCGTGAATGGTACGGGTGGTTTTAGGCCCTCCAATTCATCTCTATATGGACCACGATTAGGGCGGATAGACTCATGACATCATAAAGTCGCACCTACATCTTAACCTGAACAGGTAAATTAATGTCTTTTGATAGACAGAAAGTAAACGTCTTGTCTTCCATCGCAAGGTGGATGCATATGTACAGACGCAATGCTGCACAGATGAATTGTAGAGAGTTGGACAAAAATGAATGCTGCAAGGAAGTTCTCTGTGTTGCGGGTGCAATACATACGCTGGAGCTGGGCTCCGTCTCCAAATTAATTGGAAGCTATCCCCACCAACGATTAAATTATTGAAATATTTACGAGTGTCAAAATGTCTGAACTTTTTGTGCAAATAATGGTAATACTTTCCCTGCACAGTGCTGCGAAGTACGTTAACTCCCTATCGATCATTGGATCCACTGCAGTTCTATAAAAGGCTTCATAGCTAACGGTTGTTGTAATGGAATCTGCCAACTTACAAATTATATACAACTGGGCAGGACTTAATTAGAGAGAGAGCGCGCATTAGATAAAGTTAATGTTCACATTTCTGGCCCCAGGAATTCACTATCCTTTGCCCGACTATTTCTACGGATTTTGGCGATTGGCATTTGCAAGAACCATTGTGCATCATCCGCAATGAGAACTAATCTAGTTAATACTTTCCGAAACAGGATCGCTAGTATGAACGCTGTGCAGCGATGCTACGACGCATTTCCAGCAACGTCATCCATCACTGTCGCGGCCTCCATCTCGCACCCATCTCGCACAGCAAGTTTTCTACAGAATTCTTCTCTATTTTCTTTCTTCCTGGGAGATCTCTTTCCTACAGCCCTACGCCCTCTAGCACTATCAACAACGCCTGGCGTACTCCCAGCATTCGCAACTCTCAATTCCTTTTCGTGTACCGGCGTGTCAGCTCTGAAAATAGAAGGCGACCTGATAACCTGCACCCACGCAGCCGGACTGTCGCTTATAGGCTGAAAATTTATCGTAGACTACGCACCTCCACTTCGCGTATCCTCCAATGCATCAATGTTCCATTTTGTTCCAGTGACGGCTTGACCCGGCAGGAGGTAAGGATCAGTTCCCGCGATAGTCACGTTTACACTCCAATTGGGAGTAGATGGTTGCTGTACAGCCGCTTGATCTTGATCTAGTTCTTCTTGCCGTCCCCTGTCTGCCCATAAATGAAATAAGGGAGGAGAGTTGTCACAAATATAGTGTTTTAGGAGACATAAGTGCATACCATACACACTCACCGTATATGCCATAAACGCGTTACTTTACTACTATTTGGCTGCGGCACCCGCAGACCCCAGACCCAGCTAGACAACTGTCAGGGCTAATAAAACTATATATTACTGACAATTTTTCAATTCAAAGTTTTGTTCGAGCAAGATCTTTGGAATTTTGTTTGGGATTGCTTATTTTCAAAGCCATTTTTCAGAACTGCACTCGTAGCCTGCTTGACAGGGTGGTCCAAGTTCTTGGGAAACAGTAATATTAGCGAATTTGCTGGTGGACTGTGAATTTTGTGTTTAGGTGGAAGTACTAAAGGCCAAAGCTGCTCTTTGGTAAGTGGAACTACTCTGCACTCGAAGCCCCATGTGCATAACTTCAAATGTATTTTTTACCATTTCTCTGGCTCCCTCGATGCCGTCATAAAAATCACGAAGGAAAAAATAATTACAGCACCTACGATTCCAGCGTGGTCTCCCACCGCAGTACTAAGTAGGCCCAAAGAAGCTTAACTGGTGTTGATCGGACGGGGAACTGTGTTTTCTTCTTGGTATGGCCGTAACTGCTAATAGGAGAACACTGGTCAGTGACACACAAAAAATCTGCTGACTAAGAGTTTCGGCATAACTATGTCCGGTTTAGTGATGGCGGTTCATTGAACTAGTAGCAGCTGCTATATTTATTTGTAATAAAGCATTCCGGAATCATGTGCGACTCATAGGGACATAGGCATAGGGGTCATTGCGGCAAATGACACTGCACCTCCGCGGTCTTCCAGTTGAACAGAAAGTAGTGTAAGATAATTCCTTTGCGCTGCTGTTTGTATTGCGGTAAGTAGCGTTCGTGAGGCTAGCGGTAAGATCAACATAGCGCCTTTGCCTTCAAACGTTACTGATTGCAGCTCAAACTCTTTGTTAAACAAGTTTACATAACTGACATGAGCATGTTAACGCATTGTGTATATATAGGAGCTTTGTAGTATAAGTGGCAAATCTCCAGATATCCGTAAAATATTCTTTCTCAGGTCCGAATCCCGTAGGGACTTCGACTTCGGGTTAGGTGTCATAGTCATGGTGACAATTACCAAGGGGATAGTACTGTAGTCATCCAACTCATGATGTGACCGTCGTTGGTTGGGGTGTACTAATTCGACTGGAGAAAGATCAACGGACAGCGCGACTTACCGAGTTATCTCTAGATGCAGAGACTAAATCACATTACGGCTTGTGCTGATATGCTGTGAATAGTTGATTGGTTTTAGGTCCCTTGCGTCTGAATGGGGGAGAGATCAACAATAGTTCCCACAAGAAGCAGCCATCTCAAGTACCATACTAAGCATGGACAATATTCAACGTTTTGTGAACTATCTTCTGGATCCAGAGGCTGTGAATACGGATCTCAAGAGCCCGCTATGGTCTCTTGGTATAGAATATTCACCGATTCCCGATCCTCCACCACCACCGCCGCCAGCATCATCTCGACCGCTTGCGGTTCCGCAGCACATCACAGTAGCATCAGCGCAATCAAAGCTGTCTAGTTATTTAGCGAATGCATCGAATGCATTGCGAAAATCATCACCATCGCCGGAACAAGCAAATTCGGATGGACAGGCTATCCCAGAAGTTCCTGAATTGGTGACCATGTCGTGGCCATCCGCATTCGTAGAGAATATCGGATCAAAGCTTTACATGACTTATAGAACAGATTTCCCTTTGATTCCTCGAACTTCAAATGGACCGTCTTTTATAACAGTTGGATTACTGTTGCGTGGTCAACTTAATGACAAATCTGGGTTCACTTCGGATGTCGGCTGGGGTTGCATGGTCCGTTCTGCACAGACCTTGCTAGCCAATAGTCTGATCGCGCTACACAATACGCAGCCTGGATCGACTGAGGAGAAAAATATTATTTCGTGGTTTGCGGATGATCCACAAGCGCCATTTTCTATACAAAACTTTGTGCATCATGGTTGGATTGCGTGTGGCAAACATCCTGGCGAGTGGTTTGGCCCGTCCGCTGCGGCAAGGTGTATGCAGTAAGTGCCGCATTGATAGTTTCTTTGCGATATTTGCTGATGGGACTAGAATAACCTGCTCGAAGTTTAAGGACGCAAATCTACTGGTGTATATCGGTGGCGACGCCGGAGATGTTTATGAAGATAGCTTCATGCGAGTGTCAGGAGGGCCAGAGGACTTTAAGCCAACTTTGGTCTTGCTCGGGATCCGTCTAGGGATTGAGAAGGTTACTCCAGTGTATCATGAGGCACTAAAGGTATCTACTTATACGATTGTATATATGTAGACTCCCTAATGCTTGTTTAGTTTTGTCTACGAGTACCGCAAGCGGTCGGCATAGCAGGAGGACGACCCTCATCATCACATTACTTTTTCGGATATCAAAATTCCAACTTCTTTTATTTTGACCCGCATTATCCTCGAAAAGCACTGCCATATAGAGCAGATTATGAGTCTTATACGGATGATGAAGTTGCTTCTGTTCATACACGTCGAGTTAGAAGTATCAAGGTGGAAGACATGGATCCCAGTATGCTCATTGGTTTCTTAATTCGAAATATGGACGATTGGAAAGACTGGATATCAAGAGTCGAAAACGTAAGTTTACGTATTCATTGTGCGAGTGGATGATATTAACGGAATATAGTTTCAAGGTCGCAAGTTCATACATATATCAAAATCTGAGCCCATGTTCGGCCAAGGTAATAGCATTAACACCGACGGATACGTCGATCTCGGTCTCAATAGGTGTCGAAGGAGTTTCTCAGTTGAACCTGCGGGAAATGATAGTGAAGATTTCGAGCATATTGCACTGGGCGACGATGACGATGATAATGGTGTTCAGGAGCTGGAGTCTGATGACGACGGGGAGCAGGATCGGAAAGCACAAGAGGACGAAGACGATCTTGATTTTGACAAATGTGTCACCTAGAGCAAGTAGTGAGAAAACCCCATTTTTCTTTTTTGTCATTGTCGGAAGGAGTTTGATTCGGATTTGGTTGCTGGGTTTATACATATCATTACAGTCTTCTTAATGCGCAAATGAACTTCTTGTAAATACACTTCAGACGATTATTGTTTTCTGTTCTAATGGCATTTGTTAATTTCACGTGCGATTATGCAAGGGACCATAGGGTCTAGATATGGTAGGAATGCGGGGCGATTCAGTCGAAGATCTTAGCTGTTCATGCCGTGCCGGTAGCAGTATTGGCATGCTTAAAGCCTAGATCCAGCCGCGGGTACAAATACGACAAATTCGACGGTTGGAGATAACTAACGAGACATAAAATTATGCATCTGTCCGTTAGTATCCGGTCATAATGTCACACGGCAAGCACGTAAAACGTGATGTAACAAGCCATATTTGGATGCAGAAACTTAAGTAATATCATGATAGTGGTCGACAAATACCCCTCTTTCGTGATCGAAGCGTGAAAAATATCGACCCAGCTCCACAGCGGCGTCAATATTCGCGAATAACGTATTGATATGCTGCCGTGTATATACCGACAACGCGTTCACTTTTTCCAGACTGCTCTGCGAAGCGCAGACGCGCGTGCCGGTAGTGAGAACGACAATATAGAACGGCTATTACTCGTTAAATAGAAGCATGTTTACAATAGCAAGAGTCAACGTACCCCTATTGCATGTGCTGGATTCAGCGTATCCATAAGAGCTTGACCGTATGCATTGTAAGAAACAATGACACCATGACACACGTATCTATGAAGTCAGCACTAATTTTGGTCGCACTAACGAACAGACGTATTACCGATTGTACTTTACGATCTGACCAATCTTAAATTTCCTTCGACTGCCATCCTCTTCTGAAAATGGCCCAGATTCTCCCATCTCCTCGCTCTCTATTGTTTTATTGGCATTTTGACAAGCAATCGCAAAGGATTGCAAGTACTTCTCAACGTACTCATGCCCAAACTTCGAGTAAATTGATTCAATGAATGAGAAGCTTCCAAAGATGTTGAGTTCGTTTCGTGATCCCATCCGTCGGAATATTGCGATAAAATCCGCGATAGAGCGCTCCTCAAATTCCGGCTCACGGAGCATTTGTAGCGGGTGCAAAACAATGCGAAGTGCGCGCGCAACGTACATGTCCCACGATCGACCACTTGTCGAATTTCCAGTGATACAATTATACTCCACCAAAGACTTCATGTTACGAAGACTTGTCGTAAACAATGCTATTTCCAACAGAGAATCCTTCACGTCTGCCAAGTGTTTACTCAAGATACTAAATGCTTCTACCTTTGAATAAATTTTTCCAGAGTTCACGAGTGACACAAATATCCGTTCATGGGGAGCGTCATTACGGAACATTAATACGACCGGAAAAAAGACAAAGCCAAGTGGACCACAAGTGAAACCCAGTCGGCGCGCAATACCTGAGAATATACCGCAGGTACTCCAAAAATGCCGCTTACTTCTGTCAAATAGAAAGTCATGGGCAGGGAGAATTAGGGGTTCACCCTCGGTTGCTGCACATAATTAATTAGTAAGGCGGCTGGCGTCCGTTATATCAGAAGAACTCACAGTCAGAAACAGCCATTAGATTCTCATCAATCATAAATTCACAGATGACTTTCGCCACCGCTGATGATTCCATATCGTTCGTAACCCCGATATTTTTGCGTATACCCTGAGCTGCATTGTCCATGAATATTACCGCCTCGCTCACACTGCTCCCGCAAAAATATGAGAAGGAGCAATACAATTCATCAAAATCGTCATTATTCGATTCCACAAGTTCTTGATTCATAGTCTTTAGCCATATGTTGGTGCCTTCTCTCCTTCGTATATACCCTTCCGCCTGACTGGCCATGAACTTGTATCCTAGCCTCTCCAAACCGCGACCACCAGTTTGTGCCGTAACTAACGCGTCCAGCGCATCTACCCCATAGCTTGTGATCATTCCAAATATATTATCATACATGGCATAACCTTTTTTGACATTCCGGCCGTATAAGTCCAGTAACGCGTGCACGCTACAATCAATCCTGCGTCTGCGAACATACACTTGCAACCAGTTCGTAGAATCCCAATGTTCTCCATATGCATTATGCTGAGACCAACGACATTTCCGCAATAAAGATACATCTGCCCAATTCTGCCATCGACGGCAACGTATTTTCCAAGTAGACGGATTTCGTACGAGCAGTAATAGACGCTTGTTGACCAGCGATAAATCCGACAAGTCGCTATCCGACAAATACTCAAAAACATGGCTTAGTATCTCGTTTGGGAGCAATAGAACCATTATTGCGTGACTTTCAACCCTATAATATAAACATTATTGCATCTTTATTGAGTCTATGGAGTCAGTGTACTCTGACTAAGATTTTACAAATCGGAATCGAAGCAGTAACAAGACAGTCATGCACAAAGTTCCGCACCGTGTACTAAGGTAACCCTAATCCGAAATTTAAAGAATAATCAACAAATTAAAAAAAGTAAAATTCGTTATATCGAGGTTTTCGTTATATCAAGGAACACTGCTCTTTCTAATTTAACTTTAAAAATATGCTCTAATATCCTTCTGCTGCTGTCCCCCCAGCTTTCTAGCATTTAGAATTCGCTCATGTTTAAGAAGGTCTTTAATAAAAGCCTGATTTCCTTCATGCTGCTGCTCTTCATGAAGACGAAGCTTATATAGCGCCTCGATTGCCTCACCGACCGAAATTTTCGGAAGGACCTCAATCTCTTCATCTGATTCCTCCTGAATTTCGGGTCCAAATTGAGCAAGAATTTGCTCGTCAATATGTTCAAGATCATCCTGAACGGTCTCATCGGCAGGATTTAGAAAGTTATTAATATCCATCACATCTCGTATATAGTTAGATTCCCGAAGTTGGGCAAGACAGTTTGATATATCTGTAATAGCTGGCTCCGGAGAATCTGCAACTTCTTCTAGGTTGCGCAACGCTTTTTGGAAGCAACGGATAATAGTATCCGGTGACATGTCCATTTCCCAAGCTTGAATGCCCCAGCGGAGCGCCCTTAGGACATTCATGCTATTAACTGGATCTTTTCCTGCTTCATATTCACTAAGCATATAGTGAATCCATTGTCGCTTCCAATAAGCTTTCCATCTGCGGATAATCCCTTGATCAAGAGGCTGATATCTGCTTGTTGCATTTGGCGGAAGCCAGATAATCAAGGTATTGCATAAAGGATAGCAACTCGTGTTGATGTTGTGAACCGCGGCTTCATGCGCTGAGAAATTATCCATGAGAAGCGCCACCTTTCGACCAACCATTTTCGAATCGAACCAGCGAAGCCATTCCTCCATAATAACTGTTGTCATCCAAGCATTGCGATTATGCCGCCAAATCATATTTAAATTGTGAATGTTGATACCCGCAGCTCTAAAAGCACGGGGAGTCTTTGCAGTTCCAATATACCAGGTTGGCATAAGCTCCGATCCATCTGCATTGCAGCATATATGAGCAGTTATTCTTGCTTTTTCCTTTTTTCTTCCAGGAAGGCTTCGTGTTGAAAGACTTTTATCAGGTACTCGCTTCCAATAAAGAGACGTCTCGTCGCAATTAAACTGATCCCTAAGGCTATACGCGCTTAACGCCTGTCGAACTTCAATCATCTGCTCAGCACTCTGTTGCTTTACACTTCCATCTTCTCCATATTGTGTGAGACTCCTAATAGATCGTCTGGTCTGAAAATTGTGTAACCAGCCATTACTGAATGTAGGCATCTCCTTCCCTTCGTAAGCGGGAAGATTTTCCAAAAGAACAGTGCTTTTTCCTTTATAATCTCTCCAGTTATTATTATGTGGCCCTCTGCTCGCTGTATCCATTCATATAAGGCAGCTTCTAGCTCAGGTCTAAGTTCACGTCGAAAACGTTTTGCATCCGGCGCCGGGGCTCGATCACTCGATGACTGTCAAGGTTTCTACACCGAGAAGAAAGGATTTCAGACACTGAAGAAGATGAGATATTCCGATTATAGGTATCCTAGAACCATTGTTGGAGGTCGTGGTTGCTTGCATTAGGTCGCAACTGGCGTTGAGCGCGTAACGCAGCCTTGTGGCTGTTTGGGATCGCCTGTCGGCCGGGCATTGCAGACTCTCCACCACCCTTGATATAACGAATTTTGTATGGCACTGATACTGCAGCTAACGAATGTCGTTGTATCGAGGAACAACGAATTTTGTGTGAGATTTTAATTCGGACAACGCGTGCGTCTCGTTATATCGAGGAATTCGCTGTAACGGGGTTCGTTATACCAAGGGTTTACTGTATAGTTATAACTATTATTAATACCGAATCAGCAATTTTAGTGTTTTCTCGGATATACGGGTCGTCAGATTGAATATTTACATTGCAAACTCATATATACTGCAATCAGGAGTTTTCTGCAAGACGAGCTGCTGGACTTGCGAGAGACAAAACAATTTACGAATTGCAAGGCTATCATAGGTTAGTTGACAGAGATGTGTACACCTCGTTCTTCGAAGCGATGATGCAGAAAAATCAAATGTTTTTGACGCATAAGCAGTCTGCAAATGTCGCTAAGATTCCACTAGACTAAGTTAATGTCACGTGTATGCGCAGAAAGATATAATTTGTGGCGATATTATTATAAATTACCCTGTCGCGACTACAATGGGACTCATAAAAACCATCTGGACCCTGATTTCCCCGCCCCGCCAGGTACAATAGTGCCATGTTATCTCTAGCCCCCTTAACTCTTTTTTACATATGCTTGTCGTACTCGGTCTCAGAAGTCGTACCGCCAGTTCCGACAAAGTGCAATTTTCTCGCTAGTTTCATTAATATTGTTGCCACCTGTTGCGTACGAGTATAGAGATATAGATCACATCATTTAGCGACTGTGGCATGACCCATGATAGAACCTTAGTATATTTAAAGCACCAACGATGAAGTTCGCAAAAGTGTTTCAGCAGCTTCTTGACGAGGAAAACATTCCCAAGGAGTGGGTTGGTACGGCCATTCAATACAAGTCACTTAAGAAGTGCATCAACAAAGTTGTTCAAGAACTCGAAGAGCTAGGACTGGAGAAGGAGACATTACAGTTGCTGCTTGCATATGAGAAGGCTCAGCGAAGTCATACCCAAAGTAATAGCGGTGTTAGCGGCAAGGGACGACCTAAGCTGATATATTCGTTTGAAGGTACGCAGATGTAAATCGCTTCCTTTGCATTCTTACGTGCTAACACTAGCCAAGGCACGCTTCACGAATTCGTACCAAAAATCACGATTAATCTCGATAATGTGAATGGAATGCCATTGTCGGCAGCGATATCGCCAGAAACGCGGGCAAGACTTGCGAGTCTGTCGTCAGACTTAGCGAGACGGTCGTCACATATTACGGCTGTTCGCGATGATTCTGATACGATTAACACTGACGCAAATTCGCCAGAGGAACCAGACATTTACATTTCAGACAGAGAAGACGTTCAGACGGACGGATGCGAAGATGGCGATACGATAACGATAGCTGGCTCGACATCTACTGCAAATGAACGGATGACGACACACAATTCCGAAACACCATGGCAAAAGAGGCCGCAATATGGTTTGCGAGACTTATTTAAATCCGAGTACAACCTAACGCAATCTGCGGGATCCAAGGCAGTCGACATTAGTTCTGACGATGTGACGGATGCTCCTGACGGTCCCGAGGCAGCTTTGGGTAGAATTCCAAATACAATTGAAATTCATTTGCATTCAGACTCTGAGTTTTTCAAGATGTTGTGTTCGGAGCTGGTGGCCCTTGATAGTTTACATGAAGTGCAAGAGAAAGAGCTGACAGAGCAAGTCACTGATATTGCCAGGAGGCTTCCTCACGCGGCGTCTCCTCTTCAGAAGAAGAACGACCTTTACGTATGGCGTGAGATCTTCAGGCTGTATATTGACGCGGGAGTTTTCTTCTCTAGTCTGGAGCAGGATCATGGCGAAAGAAGTGTGGAACAAGCAAAGCAACAGTTGACATGGTTCACAGATCAAATTCAACAAATGGACCTCATGAATCGATTTAAATCGCCTGAAAGCAAGTCTATTTTAGAGTCGTTCTGGAAGTTGAATATGTCGTTACTGCAATCTGCTCAGTTTCAGACACTCAACCGTACTGCTACGACAAAGATTTTGAAGAAATTTGATAAACAGACGGCATTGACGTATGTTTCCTTAGGTGTAAATTAACATTCGGCTGACTTGTTGTTAGTGCACGAGAAGTGTTTCCGGAGTTTTATTTCAATAATCCTTCGGGGTCAGTATCGACGTCAGTGGCAAAGTCGGTTTGCTTCACGATGGCTGAGCAGCTTCTAACAGTAATTCCCCAACTGGACGACTATGTTTGCCCTGTGTGCTATCTAATTGCTTTCAAACCGATTCGCCTCGATTGTGGCCACGTATTTTGTATTCGATGCCTAGTCAAGTTGCAACGTCAACAAAAGGATCGTTGTCCAATTTGCAGGCAGAATGTTCTCATGAATGCCAATGGACAGAATATGGATATTGGTCTCCATAATCAAATGCTATTATATTTCCCTAAAGAGACAAAGGAGAAACAAACCGCGAATGATAAAGAAGTCACGAAAGAGCAGTTACAATTTAACAATGAGAAACAGTGTGTGATACAGTAGTTCGTACAATGGGATGCTTCTAATTTTGGGTTGTTTGTATTTGCATGGGCGTGGATATATAAAAGGTTAGACTTAATGACGTGTTTTGTTTTAATTAATTGGATCTAATAATTTTATTAATGCAAATTACGAATTCCTTTTTTACAACACCTAGGCTAATGTCCAAATGACCAACAAGTTATTGAAGTTCATCTGGTGGCATTCTTTCAATTTGAAACCGTTCTTCCCGGCCTCAGGAATAACTTCACTCTCCAAGTCCCGAATTGCCCAGCGAGCATCTCGACGTTTCAAATCGATATCAAACAATCTATCACCTTCGCCAGAGTACTCTCCGTTTCGCTTGAACGCACCGTAAACGGCCAAAAATGCAGCGTTTTTTCCTCGCAATATCCTGCCAGCATGTAGGAAAAGCTTCTCTGTGCTTTCCCAGACACTAATATGCAACATATTCAAGACAAATATTCCATCATATGGACCAGACTTCTCCACGACGTTGAGCCAATCCGTGTCAGACACCACGTTCAACTTCGCGGGCGGTAAGATATTATGATTCGTTGCCTGTTCCGCAACTGCCTTCATTGCTTCGATACATTCTTCTTGTGCCTCTGTCGGCTGGAACGTCACAGACGGCGTATATTCAGCAAAGTATGAAACCTGTGTACCAAATCCACTGGCAAGCTCCAGAACCCTTCTCGATTCGATTGGGATGCCGCTGTTCAATGCTGCGCCAGTAAACCACTGGTTAAGCACTGGCAGGACTTCAACTTTGTTGCGTTCGGCGGAACCCGGCTTTGCCCAGGAATTTGGACCTGGAACGTAGGTATTCAACTCGTTGGCCATTGCTGCACAGCATATATGACGATCGAGTCCTGTGATCGTATTGAGGCGTGGAGATAAATGTGGACATGAAATTCTTCGTCGGACACAGTAAACTTTATGCTCTGCGACAAGAGCGCGGACAAAGTCGACATGAAGAATGCGCAACACGAGGACGAAAATATACGTTGATGATCAAGCTTCTGCAGCCTCGGAGTGTATGGTAGGGCTGGACACGAATAACGATTTTACGAATATTCGTACGAATATTCGTAAGTCGAATACGAATAATTCAAAGTTGATTGCTTAGTAATAATCGTACGAATAAAAAGTCGATTATTCGTAACTATTCGTAAAATTCCGAACCCTAATCCCTAATGTACATGTCCCGCAGCAACACAAGACGCCTCATCGTCTCCGCACTCAGCGAGTTCCGCCTCACTCCGAGCATATCCCTCCCACTATTGAATAGTCTCTCCACTGCCACGCTCGACGCAGGTATTGCTAGATAGTCTCTGGCGGCTGCTGCCATACGTGGATATTCATCGCGATGGGTCCGCCACCAAGAGAGCAACCAGCTGTTATCATTTGTAGGCCACTGATCGATAGTTACGACGCCCGCCTCGAAGTAACGGTCGATGTCTGTCACTGAGCGCATGCCACCCTGCAACTTCTCAAGCAGTCGAGCTTCGATACTCTTTCCCTGAACTACTTCGTTTTCATTGGCAGTATGTGAATGCTCACTGGCTACGGAATACTGCTGGTTCAGTAAGTCCTTCAAGTGCCTGATCACCGTTGGGGCGGCGTCGCCTAATTCTTTCTCTAGCAATAGCGTCTTAAACCGAGGATCTAGAATAAGGGCAATATAATATGCGTCCTGCCCATCCATGTAATTATAGTATTTCTGATATTTTCTCAGACCCGCAGCTGCGGCTTGGGCGATATCTAGGTCAACACTTGTAAATTCTCCTTCTCTGTACGTTGCATCATGGAGCAGGTCGTGTAGCTCGTAATATATAGGAAGCGCCAAGCTAAGCTGTGGCTGGCGCTTCGAAACGGTAAGAGTGAATTCTTCAAACTTACGCAGTATGCTGTCAATTTGCTCTAGTCGATTCCAATCCTCGGAACTGAATCCTGGAAGATAGCTTTGACTCTCTATCCATTTTTTGATCTGTTGTTTCGCATTCAGTGCATCTCGGAGCATCCTATGGGTCGAATTCCACCGCGTGTCGACGTCGTATTCAATGAAGCTATCCTTCAGCCTGTTGGCTTGACAGATCAGCTTCCACTGCTGCTTCCGTTGTGGTGTTCTTGCGATCCACAAGGCCATGATGCGTAGTCGAGCCAACGCAGATTGCGTGCCGATTTCTTTATTTGCCTGAATAAGATCGCAAGCTGCCACTGCGCTTTTGTGATCACCGGCATCCAACGCGGACAGTATGTCATTAACAATTAGATTTAGCACGTGAGCCGTGCAGCGGATATAACTGTCACCTCCTTGAAAGCGCATTGGTGCTGGGTCGCCTGCAGAGGAATTTGTATCGTGAAGCCTTGACGCCAGATTGTAATACAATTCTGACATCAAACTTTCATTGTTAGAAGCGTTGTCTGCTGTGATAGCAAGCAGCTTCTGATCGATCTGGAGCTCCTCTAAAGACTGGTAGAGCATCTCTGCTATATTCTCTCCACTATGCACGCCACTGATTTCAGCAAACTCAAGGACTCGCTCTTGGTACTGGAAGTCAATCGTCAACCAGTGACCAATAACCCCCAAAATGGATTTGGAGTTTCTGCTAGTCCAGACGTCTAGAGAGATTGAAATTGTTTGGCAGGTGCGATCCAACCCGTGAATCAATTGTGCTCTGCGGGACTCGAATTCCTCCTCAATCCGACGTGATAATGTCTTCCGAGATGTGAAGGGAAGAGAGATGGTCAGATCTTGAAATATTCGCTGGAAGTCAGGCGATTCTATAGCGTCAAATGCCATGTTTGCAGTGACTATCCACCGCGTTAAATTTTGCTCCAAGAGGCGTGCTCTGTTGTTGTCCGCCTTCTTCTGAAAAAAACTGGCAATTGATCGTTGTTTTGCGCTTGTCTGGGCATCCTCTCGGTCACTTTGATGGTCACTTGGAAAGATCCCATGTTTTGCAAGATGGGCGATCATGTTCGAGGTTGACGTTGCTCTTGAGGAATCGGTTGTCTTCCAGTTACACCGATTGCACTGTATCTGACGATCTTCAACTGGCCCCTTACCCCTCTTCGGCCACCACAACTTTCCTGGAAGAAGCGAGGCAGTAAATTGGGCCCATAGAATTTGATTCTGTGTTCTTTTTGCAGAAGGCTCGGATTCGCAGAGGCTCGAAGCATCAGATGGTCCATCTTCGGTCGACTCGCGATGCTGAGAGGTGCTTGCTAAAACATCTTGATGCTGGCTGAGCTGGTTTGCTGAGTCGTCAGGAGTAATTGGCTCAACAGTGCTGTGCTCTTCATCTGAACGAGATCTTTTAGCAATGCGGTCTTCCGCCACTGCTTCATCATCACTGCCATCATTAAGGAGATGATAATCAATTCTTTGAGAGCGCTGCGGCCGCTTGCCGAGACACTCAACGAAATTATCCATTTCTTCAGAAATTGAGGACATCGGTTAGTTTTCAAGATTAACGGCGAAAAAGCTGTCAGTTTGTGTAGTGGAAACAATATGCGACGTATGAGTGGAAGACTAGAAGAAGTGTAATGGCTGTTTAGATAGCTAATGTGGCTCCTGTCACTGATGCCTATCAGTGACGCGCGAGGGTCAGCCAACTTCACGCGTCACGGACGCGACATCTTTAGATTGTGCGTGAATCTGCACTAACCTCCGATTTAAAGTTTCCGCCTAGTTAAGTTACGAATAATTACGAATCGAATACGAATACTGATGGACAGCACCCTAACCCAATACGAATAACGAATTGCTAAAAAAGTCGAATACGAATAAGCAAAATCCTTATTCGTGTCCAGCCCTAGTGTATGGCCGCATTACATTTTTTCCAGAGCAATATCTGGCCTATGGAGCAATGTGGTAGTCGTATTACGTAATATGCATCTGATACTATCATTTCCAATCTACCCTCGCAGGCAGCGTCTTAAGCACTCCCTGTCTGCACATCATTTCTAACGTCCCATTGTATTCACAAGCAACGACACAATTGCGATAGGCTTGGACAGCACCGAATTGAATCCATTGGTTTGATCAACGCTCCGAGACCGTCTACCGTTACCCCACATCATTCGCAATTGATGGAACGGCCGGGGTAATCACACTGGTTCACAATGTAATGGCCTGGCGGTTGCGCTGGCGTTAATTACTAATCTAGACAGCGGAGAGCAGATGATATTGTATTTTAGAAAGTGATCGAAACGATACATGGCTATGGGACTACGGGCGCAAGATATGACGATGAGATGAATATGCATTAACAAACGGGTTACTCGTCCATAGCGAACTACCTGAACCTTGGCCTATCCTGGTTGCAAGGTTACAACCCACAAATTGACTAGAGGGCCAACAGGATCACAACAATTAACTTCGGCAATTATCAAATCACTGGTACAGGGTCTAACCCGGAGCTCGCTCAGGTGCCAGGAGCTGCCATTTTGAAGCCAATGCCGATCAGTTAGCACCGCATCGAGCTTACGATCATAAGATGGAGTTGGTACCGGGAAGTGTGACATTAAACGTTCCCATATATCCTCTGGAACAATCTCGCTAAAGGGTCCATTCGTCCTTCATCTTCGCCGGCTAGTATCATTATCCTTTGTGCCGAAAAAGGACAAGAAGTTACGGCCAGTTATCGACTACCGTACACTGAACCAAATAACGGTCAAGAACGGATATCCATTACTTTTAATCCCTGATCTGCTGGACCGCACCCGAAGGTCACGTATCTTCTCACGACTCGATCTGCGAGCCGCCTATAATCTGGTGAGGGTAGCGGCAGGAGATGAATGGAAGACAGCGTGCACTACTCGATTTTTGCAATATGAATACTTAGTAATGCCGTTCGGGTTGATCAACTCACCGACTACACTCCAAGGCCTGATGAGCGATATCTTCGGCACTTCATTGACGAATGTGTCATTGTTTATCTTGACGACATCAGAGTCTTCTCGAAGGACCGACCGTATCAGCATCCGCAACTGTTGAATATTGTGGTCGTGGATCAGGGTTGCTACTGCTTGACTAAATGCTGATAAGTATCATCTGACACAATAGTGCAGATACTGCTCGGATTTTCACTGATTGTGAGTTGTGACACTCATTGGCTGTCTGGCACCTAACAAATGCCTATAATTTAATAGTGTGCCGCCATGGACACTAAATACAACCTAAACATGGAGTTTTTAGCGAACGCCTCAACGATCCTGTCGTCCATCCCGATGCTCACCAAACTACAGCACGAGTTTGAAGAATCTTACAACTGTTGATTGACAACGACCTCTCTGTCAAAGGAGAGAAAAGCGAGTTCCATGTCACGAAGATTGACTTCCTAGGATATACTGTATCAGCCGAAGGCATTGAATGACGACTAGGAGATCGGTTATGTCAGAGGTAGGTCAGTCCCCACTTCCAGGTAGCTCAGTTCACCACTTTGTTGGTCACTGGAGATTGGCTAATTCTCACAGTCAGGGTGCTGGACATTGGTTGGCCAATCTCCGCTTCCTATCCCGATCTGGTCATCGGCTATGCCGTGACTCCGCTTTACAAGGTCATGAGCTCTGATCTTGTGTTTAGTGTGTTTTTTAGGTAGCCAAATGTAGTAGAGAACATTCGGTAGTAGGGGTGGGCGAGCGGGGGAGAGGAGGTTGTCTTGTGTTTTCACCTCGGTTGGAGGTGTTGTCTACATATAGATAGACCTGAATATCCATGAGACTGGCATGAATCGAGTCCAGAGTCTCAGCTGCTATCTCATCGTTCACTTTAGGTCACTATAGCCTTTTCAGCGCTATCATATATTTCTCACAATGAAGGACTGGCAGACCTCAACGAATGCGAAAGCCCTGCCGCGATTCCTCGGATTCGCTAATTTTACCGATAATTTATTAATGGATAACAGAAGCATCGTGTCTTCGCACCGATTCGGTGGATAGAAATATGGAGCAAGTCTTTCGCGAATTCAAAGAACCATTCACATTATCGGTGGTCTGACCGTCCGGTGTTGCTGGGAATGCTGCTGACGAAGCACTTAACGGAGCGGGGCGAATCCTCGATTCGGCGGACGAAAAGGAGGGATCAGGTCGTTAACTCGTTAGTCAATGCATATTCAGTTCCATCGTTTCCGCCACTCTCTTTAGCTCATAATCTTTGCTCATTTCGTCTCGAACTCCATTCTCAACTTCGTCATCATGATTCGTTCGTAATCAGTTGAACCGGGCTGAGGATCATAGCGGTATTAACAACATATGGCTGCTCAACAAAAAGAGAGGATCGCCAGTTGGAGCACGGCA